>OX638359.1:385197-1039376 GCA_951812935.1 Hermaeophaga mercurialis
TAACTCAACACCAAGCACACAAACAAAAATGTTTCACCACTTAATGGATTTTAATCAGTCAAATTGGACGTTTACTGATTTCCAAAAACCCTCCGACACAATAAATTAGAAAGAAACGTTACTCACATATTCTGGTCGTATACCGAGATCCAAGGCTCCCCTCGTACCTCGGCCTCGGAGGAGGCCGGGGGGGTAAAGCCGGGGGCAAAGGGGACACCTCTATTCTATCATCGTCGATTTTCCTTCCTTGTCCGCTTTGTTCGAAATCCTCGTTATTTCGCAGTCTTCTTGGATGTGGCAGGTGCACGTGGGCCCCTTCGTTTTCGGCGCTCTTTCTGTCTTTGGTGATTGACTGTGGGCGATGTTGTGCCCGTGGCTGGAATTTAGTACCTGTTTGGTACCGGCCCTGGACCCCGGACGCTCGTGGTTGTTTTCGTTTTTCGGGGGGTTCGATAGGGCTTTCTCGGTGCACGTGCACGCGTGCACGTGGCTCAAAAGACCGTGATCGCTGGTTTCGCTCGATTGGTACGTGGTCTCTCCTTTTTGGGGATCGGGAGAGGGACTTGACATGGTTGCTCCTTTCGCTTTACATTTCTATTATTCCAGGTATCTGCAAAATAGTTATTATAATAATGATCGTTACGTTCAAATAGTGAAAATTCATTTTAATTTGTACGACACTATATATATATATAGAGGGTGGTTACAGGGGGGTTTACTCGTAAATGTTGGAATTTAGAAAGCAGGTTAAATAGTTTCTCAAATGGAACACTCTGTATTTTATTTTAAAAATGTAACCTCTCAATATCGGTCACTACTGGGCAATACGGGTTATTTTAAAAGCTACAACTGATTTTATTAGTAAATTATGATTCTAACGTCCTGTATATTACT
Source organism: Hermaeophaga mercurialis (assembly GCA_951812935.1). Taxonomy (NCBI): domain Eukaryota; kingdom Metazoa; phylum Arthropoda; class Insecta; order Coleoptera; family Chrysomelidae; genus Hermaeophaga; species Hermaeophaga mercurialis. The sequence goes on from OX638359.1 coordinate 386,092, forward strand.
ATCATCATAATAAAATTAAAAATACATTATATTTTTATATATACTATATATTTTTTATGTAACATCCTATATTTTATATCAACGTCAAAAATGACCGTCATTGTAGTTTCATTAATTCATAAATTTCAAGTTTTGGAGATCTTTTAAATTTTAATAATAACATATATACAATGTGGATCTTAAAAGGTACTAATAACGGAATAAAATAAATAATCTTCCAAACATTATTTTAAATCTAACAATATTTGTGCTATAAAAATGCTTATCATTTTTGAGTTAGTTTATATTTTTTAAAAAGTAGTTTCAGAAAATTTCAAATTTTAGGTTATTTTAGAAAATAATTTTAAATAACTTAAAGTAATTTTAGACAATTATTGAAAAATTTCGAAAACACCGAAGAATCTTTAAAATTTTCGACAATTTGAGAGTGTTTTGGAACATTTCATATAATAGATAATTTAAAAAAAATTTCTATAATTTCGAACAGTTGTAGAAAATTTCAAATTATTTTAAAAAATTCGCTTCATTTCAGATAATATCAAACAGTTTTAAATAATTTCAAATAATTTTAGATCATTTAAATTAATTCAAAACAATTTTTGACAATTATTGAAATTTTTTAAATTTTTAAATGATATTTTAGAATTTCAAACAACTTTGGATAATTTTAGAAAATAATTTTAAATACGTAACTAAAAACAATTTTCATCTTTAGAAACTGTAGACAATTTCAATAATTTTTAAAAATTTTCAGATAGTTTTAAAAAATTTAGAAAAATTTTAAATAATTCAAAATAATTATTAAAATTTTAGATGAATTAAAATATTTCAGTACAATTTTTTTACAGTTATTAAAACTTGTTAGCCGATCTCAGACAATTTTTTTAAATACCAGACAATATTAAACATTCTAAGAAAATAATTTTAGATGCTTCCAAATAATTTTAGACAATTATTAAAAATTTCAGACAATTTTAAAGAGTTTTAGAATATTTTATAAAACTTCAGAGCGATTTAAAAAATTTCTTGTAATTTCAGATATTTAAAAAAATTTCAACTAACAATATAAATCAAAACAATTTCTATAAATTATTAAAAAATTTAGACAACTGACATCAGTTTATCGAGGATCTTTGAGAAAAATACAGTGATACAGGGTGTTCTTTTGAAAAAACGGAGAAACCAGCCTTGCTGGAATTACGTGAGACACCCTGTGTATTCGGATTTCCGTTCGGAAAAAGTACAATTGACGTATCCCGGCATTTTTTAAATATCTTTAAAATAACGACAAAATAATTATATTCATCAAGTATACTGTATAAATAAGTGTTGTAAAAATACAAATAGTAATATTAATTGTTTTATAGTTAGGACAATAACATAAGACGTCTTATTACAACAAATTTGAATGAATGACTGATTATTTAAGTGTTAAGTATTGTAAATATTGAAACGTTCGTGACGGAAAGCAAACGAAAAAAAAATGAAAAAATATTCTGCCTCCTGTGAGGATTGAACTCACGACCCCTGGTTTACGAGACCAGTGCTCTACCACTGAGCTAAAGAGGCACATGTCTAATACGATCGGATACTGCTTCAAAAACATCTATTACACCTTAATTATTTATTATATCTTTTTTTTATTTATGCATTTCCATTAATTCACTAATTTTGAAATATACATTTTAAAAAAGGAAATTTAATTTTTTTAATAAATACTGCCGGTCTAAAAATAAACCGATACGTATGCAAGTATTTTGAATTTGTTGTACTAATAAACGGCGGTAAAACTACTATAGAATAAAATTTTGAAAATTATTCTAATTTTGATATTAAAGACTTACACTTTTGCATATCTAAATTAAAATGAAAATATTTAGTTCAAATAAAAATTACAATCACTAACAGTATTTGACGCAAATTAAAATTATGTCAAACAAATTTCAAAAAAAAAATAAACTTTGAAGTTATGATTAGCGGGTGCCCTTAAAAAACTATCATAAAATAGGCAACACATTAAACACACATTAAGCAAGAGGTGTTGCCAGACAAATGGCCAAGGTATCATTTTTCATTATTACTTCAAATAGAGCACATGTAATTTTAGATAATTATTAAAAATTTCAGACAAATTCACATAATTATTAAAAGTATCCGACAATTTTAGAAAATTTGAGAAAACTTTATATAATTACAAATAACTTTACATAATTTTAGATAGCTCGAAACGTTTTTGACAATTATTAAAAATTTCGGATAAGTTGAAATAATTTTTAAAACAGACAATTTTAGATAGTTTTAGATGATTTCAGGCAATTCTAGAAAATTAAATTTAAATATTTTAAAAAAGTTATACTGTTTTAAAATTTTTTTTATAATTTAAGAAACTTTCGAACAATTCTATTAAAAATTTAAATTTTATATTAGGTTCGAATAATTTTTTAAAATTTCTGGTAGTTTTTAAAAATTTCAGGTATTTTTAGAAAATAATGTGTGGTAATTCCAAACAATTTTATGGTGGTAATTAAAAATTCCAGAGAAGTTAAAACAACTTTTAAAAAAATAATATAATTTTAATTTGAAAGGTATATAATTATAAATTTTGAAATTAAAATGGAAAATAGATCAAATTGACGCAAACTAAAGCTACGTCAAAAAAATTCAAAGAAAAAGTTATTTATAAATTATTTTCTAAAATTGTCTGGAAACAAAACGGTTTTGAATTATCTGAAATGTTTTGAAACTTTGTAAAACTGTAAAACTGTAAAAATATTAAAATTCTTTAGCAAACAGCTTTAGCAATTATATAACAAAAGTTTGTAAATCAAAATTAAAAATTAATTAATTAATCAGCTTTTTAATAAGAGTAATCCCCATTATGACGAAAACAAAATAAGTAATTGTAAAAAACTCTAATTTTTTTTTTTTTTAATATGTTCATTAACATTGAATAAGTTTCTATAAAATATGATCCAAAATATTTCTGAGAAAAATAAATTATGCATCCCTATAAAAATAATATTAAATGGTATTGGTTTTTTTCATTATATCTTTATTTATTTGTATAAAGAACCTTTAATACAAGTTTTCTAGGCAGGTACTTCTTCCCACGATGTACATCAGGTAGATAAATACCCTAAATTTAAGGGTATTTTTCTATTTTTTTTTCAAAGAATTTCAGAAGCAAATGTGAATAACTCCCTGAACTAATTCAAGTAACTATTTAAAGATTTTTTTTTCTTATTGACAACAAAAGGAATTCAGTATGGTCACATGAGTGGATTAGTTTAATGTAATAGGGAAATTTTGAAAATAAATACAATGGCTTAGGACAATTGAATACATTTTTGTTTTAATTATTCTAATTCTATGATTTATTGTCATTCTATATATATATATATAAGATATTGATTTTCAGTTGACAATTACGAGAGGTTTTTCATATAAAACAAAATCCTAATGCAAACCCTAAAAAAATATCGGAGATGATTTTCCTCAAATAGGGCAGTTGAGGAATTTTAAATTAATTTTGTCAAAAAAATTTACATTTAAATTTTGTATTTTGCAATTAAATTTCTAAGAAATTATAAACGGTGGCAATGAAAAATTATTTTAAAATGCTTTTCCTGCAAAAAAAGTCCTCCCTTCAATTTTGCCATATGATCAACATTTTAAGTTTTTGACCTACATTTCCTGTATATATCTGAATTTTATTAACGTTAGGTCCTTTTACTACATTTTCAATTTGATTCAGAGTTAAAATCACTGTGTCCCAAAAAAAAAATATGTCTAAGCCCTAATACTTTACCCTGGAGAACTCCCGCAATAAATCGGAGGAATACTTCATAAATACATAAAAAAACATTGATAACTTTTGGTTGAATCTTATTAACACTTTTTAAATACTTTTTGTTGGGTAGCAACTCGTACAGACTTCACATACAGTTAAGCATGTGTGTGATTAAAAAAACAAGAACTCGTTATCATAAAATACCTGAAATGTTCCCGTTCGAACCGATCATCCGGATCTCTGAAGGTTGATTCCCCTTTCACACATCTTTATCATCGCCACTTTCTCTCACAAAAAAAAACACAAACAGTTGGGATAATCTTCATAAATAAGTGTTTTTATTTTGTTTGGCACCAACTGTCACTCCGGTTCAAAAATCGTTTTATGCAGTTTTGGCAGGTTCAGGGAACCCTTCAATTGTTTACAGTTGGTTCCGGGATTGAAAAACTAAAGCGACTTCTTTTAGAATAAGTGGAGATTATGTCAAAAAAGCGGAGGGATGCTTAAACTGGACCAACGATTTAACCATTGTCGAAGACCATAAAGAGTTTTGCTACGTGACCAGAGGCGCGACCATTTTAACCGATTCTCGTCCTTAAGAAAACCATCGTCAGAGATGGAAATCGAACGATAGTGGTACCCGGTTCTTGGTAAATCGTACCGCGAAATGATAGACTAAGAGAGACCTTGACAGAAGAATGTTATCCCTCCTGTATATTCTTTCGTATCGGAGGTGCTCTTTTACTTGAACGGGTCCACTATTTTAGACAGCGTTGCGAAGTTTCTTCAAATCTTGGAAAAATCAGCACGTTTTAGAAAGGATTCGTTGAAAAATAATCGTTGCTTTACATGAAACAAATGAAAAGCGGAATTCAATTGAAAAACCAACAAATTGAAACAAAACACCACATCTGATGTGAGACTTTTTCATCTCAGGAAAGAAATTTTAGAAAAACTGAAGATGCTGATGGTCCAAATTCTAATTATTCTCTAATTTTTCTAACAATTATAGTAAAAGAATCTAATCCAACTTTAACAAATAAAGTTTTAAATAAGATGTTAAATTAACGAACAATTAGACTAAGAAACTGAAGAATTAATGATAAACATATACATGTAGCAAACAGCATAGAAAATTACCAAATAAATAATAAATGAAAAACAAAGGTCACAACTAAGTCAAAAAATTCGGGAGCTAGTGCAAAAAACATGACAAAAAACTGGAAAATAATAGACAATATTCGTGTAAGTACTGAAAATATAAATTCAAATTCCAAATAATAATCAAAATAAAATAGAATTAAGAAAGTTACAGATGTAGAAAAACGATGAGAAAATATTTGTTAAATCTTTCTTTTACATTAAAAATTTATGAAAATTGTGAAAAACTGAAAAAAGGTCAACAACTGATATAAAAACTTTAAAAACAACTAAATATTGTCAAAAAACTGTAAAAATAGTGAACTATAATTGTAAATTGTTTAATAAACCGAAAAAAGGTGCTAAAGATAGTTGAAAATTGTCAAAAATTGTAAAAAATGATAGAAAATTGCCAAAAAACTGTAACAAATAGCCAGACACTTCCAAAAAACTGTAGAAAACTGTCAACAAATTTTAAAAAACGATTGAAAATGATTAAAAAACTAAAAAAGTATATTGAAAATTATTAAAAAAAATTGTGAAAAATTGTAAATAACTACAAAAAATGATCGAAAATTGAAAAATATTGAAGAACTGTAAAAAAATTATTAACCTAATTTAATCTAACGATATAGTTTCTTCCTTCCACATTTTCGATATTATTTCATACATTTTTTTGCCTAGTACCGATCCACTTTCTTTTGCCAATACGTTTATTATACCAGTGTTTCTAGCACTTTTGTTTTCCTCCTTTTAGATATTTGCTCCTAAAATTTTCTTGTCAAATATTCCTTATCTAAAATAATTGTTAACGAACAATAAAATGCCAATGAAAGATTTCCCTTTATTTGAGGGGCGAAATAATTTTTCAGGGCACCCGTAGATTCTGACCTCAAGCGAGTTTTTAATTCAGTAAATCACAATTTACAGGGAAGAAGGGGTTGAAAAAAAGTTCAAGGACACCCTAATAATTGGTTGATTTTAATGAAATGAGATTTTTCTGAAATCGATCTGGCAACAGGACCGAAGAATCGGTCAGAGGCAAATGCACCGGTAGGTTTAAAGCTTTTGTGGGAAATTTTTAATTATTTGTCTTAAGGCATGGAATGCGTGTTGCTTATTCCATTCAATATCGACGTTTCGGAGCACACAAGGGTCATCAATGTCATCCTAAAAAATAAAAAAAAACGATTTTTAATGAACGGTTTTTGCCACTAACGTTTTCCAAAGAATTTGGTGTACTTACCCGAGTCATTTTCTAGACAAGTTCGAAGTAAAAGTATAGATACCTACAACTTTTATTTTTAATGTTTACAGCTTTACTTTATGAAAAATGATTAAAAATATATCAAATGTCCCTCCCAAAGAAGTAACTTATGGTGAGAATTAAAAAATCGTAATCACACTACAGAATTGGGTATATATCACGAAATAAATATACAGAATACTATCATCCTTGAAGATATTGAGCAATAAAAATTTGCAATCTTATTTTGTAAAAAGATTTTAGGGACACCTTGTATAATTGCATAACAATGAAAAAGAAATATTTTTTTTAAATTCGTTTTATCAGTTACAAATTTTTTTTTTTAAAACACCTTCCTAAATAACTGAGATATAAATATACATAATATATAATATGTACAAATAATTAAAAAATAACTAGTGTCCTATTTTGAAAAATTTACAACGACGCCCATGAGCATCTAAATAATAAAATTATTAGATAAATACTTACAATGGAATTTTTCTACTATTTTATTTTGATATAGTAATAAAAATACTGTTATTATTATTATTATTTCATTTAAGATTCATTTATTATTATTATTTTGAAATTAGTTTCTTCTTTTAATTTGTTGGCGTAAGTTACGAAAGATGAAGACCGTATTCATATTAAAAGAAGAAGAACAGCTGCTGTTAACCGTTTCAGTTTACAGTGTGTTTTGTCTTTTAAATATTTTTTTTTATTTATTTATTTATTATATTGAATCAATTAATTTATAATTTAATAACCGATGCTTTAAAGTATTAATTCCTTTTAAGGTAAATCACAATTTTTGTTCTGATTCAATAAAATAGGCGATTGTATTGGTCTTTTATAATAGTGCACACTTTACAAATCAAAATCATGCAACTAAAATAAATATATTTTCAGATAGTTAGTAATTCCGACTTTTTAAAATATGTCATTCGAAAAAAGTCACACCTATGAAGCTCTAAGTAAAATTGGAAGAGGTTTGTATAAGAACATATAACTATTTTATAATAATGATCACTAGTGTTAGTGTAATGAATAATATTTTCAATTAAATACTTTAAGGAGCATACGGAACTGTATACAGAGCGAGAGACAAAAAAACTGGCACTAATGTCGCATTGAAAAAAGTATGTGTACCACTTACAGAAGATGGTATACCTATGAATACATTAAGAGAAGTATCTTTGCTAAGACAACTAAATGCATTGGATCATCCCAATATTGTACGTTTATTAGACGTTTGTCATGGCCAACAAATGGAAAAAGAACTTATAATGTATTTGGTAATTAATTTCTCTAAACAATTGTGTATTGTAATGATTGTTACTACTACTAGAATCTCTCCATTATAAATGTAAAAGATAAATTATACTTATCTTAAAATTCAACGATTTGGCTAAACTTTTTAAACGTTCTTAAGACAATTGTTTTACCCTGGGACATTATCAGATAAAATTATAATCTGAAAATCATGAAATTTTACTAAATACGTATATTTCATCTTTTACATTTATAGTTGTTTATTAAGTAATGTGAATATTTTTAATTTTGGCAGGTATTTGAACATGTGGAACAAGACCTTGCGACATACATTGAAAGGAACTCGAGAGGTTTCAGCGCTGTACAAATCAGAAACTTGTCCCGAGAAATACTTAACGGCGTAGACTTCTTACACAGCAACAGAGTTGTACATCGAGATTTGAAACCCCAAAATTTATTAGTAACACACGATGGACACATTAAATTGGCAGATTTTGGATTAGCAAAGACCTACAACTTCGAAATGAAACTAACATCAGTAGTAAGTTTGTTTGGTTTATTTAAAAATTATTTTTAGTCTAAAATGCATTAAAAACTATTTTTTTGTTGAAATTGGCAAACATATCTTGACATCATAATAGCTAGATAAATCTTTATTTAATTAGGAAATGCTAATAAGTACTTAAAATAAAATAAAAAAAAGTACAATACAAAGAGACGTTATTTATACAGGTAAGAAACTAAAATTAATAAAATACAACATAAAATAAGATATATAAATAAAAAAAAAATCATAAACAATAAAAATTATAAATATAAATAAACATTCTAAAATTTAAGTTAATATTACAGAGTTTGTCGTATTTTGACTACTTACTACCATTAACTATTTTCTTAAAGTTTTCCTCGTTTGTTTTGGATTATTCCTATACTTATTTTTTTTTATTAAAATGATACAGCTCTTTTTTTAGCTTTATCATATTCACTGATTACCGCTTACTATATCACTTATAATCTTACCATTTATGTTGTTTTTTATTGTCAACAATACATATTCTGAAATGTCCTGATAAAAAAAACTATCAATGTCAACAGAATCTAAATGAAAATGACACACAGAAACACTAGTTTAGACTTTATCTAAGTTTTATTATTTAAATGTTTAAATTTGACAATAGTCTCATTTGAACGACAAATCTTAACATTATATACAGGATGGAGATATTTTTGAATCAAATTTACCATAATGTAACTATCTCATTATATCAACTAGCGATTTTCAATAAATCATGCTCAGTTAGATTATTTTTGATTATACTTTATACCATTTTATATTGCCTAATATTTTCAATTTTATATTATAACATTTGTAAGAAAATTTTAAGCTGTATTTTTAGTAATATCATCATCAAATTTGATATTACTTACACTAACAGAAGATCGTATTACATTTGTGTTATTTAATCTTATTTTTTATCTCAATTCTCTTGATATCTGTTTTCTCTCTATTCCTCTATTTTGTTCATTGTTGCTTTATCTTTTCTGAAATTTCTTGCTCTAATTTTCATCACTGTGAGAAACAGCCACCAATATATGCTTGTTGAATAATATATAACAACTATTTTTTCATTAATAACCTATGATTTACATGGCAGGATTTAGTATTTTTTTTATAGGTGGTAACTTTATGGTATCGGGCTCCTGAAGTTCTGCTGGGCTTACCTTATGCCACGCCAGTTGATCTTTGGTCGATTGGATGCATTATTGTTGAGCTTTACAGTTTAAAACCTTTGTTTTGTGGCACTTCAGAAGGAGATCAGTTAAGCAAAATTTTTAGGTGAAGACGCTTTTTTATTATTTATGTTGGTGTATTAAAATTTTTGTTGTAGAATTATTGGAAAGCCTATAGAAGAAGAGTGGCCGGAGGAAAGTGTTTCTATTAAATGGAATTCGTTTGATGTTATCAATCAAGTTAGAATTGATCAAATCACGCCAAATATTTGCGAGACCGCTTACAATTTGATAATGGTGAATTTTTAAAAAATATCTTTGACACTGTTTGGTAATTTAAGCAATTTGAGGTTTATTGATTTTATTTCTTTCAGGCGATGTTAACGTTCAACCCTAAAAAGAGAATTACAGCCTTGGAAGCCTTAAACCATCGATTTTTTAATGAAGAGCCATTGAATACATAAATTTATATTTTTACACTTATATGTTTTATATAATTTTTAATTAAGCTTAAATTGTATTTGTAATTGTATTTTAAATAAAGCTGTTAATATTTTTATAATTCATGTGTGGGTATTTGAATATTTAAATTTATTCAGGTTTATTTCAAACTGTTTGATTTTGATTATCCAAAATATGTAAATTTGTTAGTTTTTTATTCACTATCTAACTTTTAAGGGGGAACGATACTGTGGAAGTTTGAAAAATTTCCATTTTTATTGTACATTAATGAACAGTCAACAATTTCAATAATAATGTAAATCAATATCAAATTTATAATGATAATAGAATGGAAAGAAGAAATTCTATATGGGACCTAAAAAGATATTTTTATTTTAAAATAACGTGATTGGATAATGTTTTCTATTCTGTTAATTTTTATATCGTTGCAGTTGCCACAAAATGCCAATTATCTATGCATGTAATTTAATGATTGGTTGTAAGCATATTTTTATAAAGAAAAATATGGTGATTTCCGGATATTTATTGAAACACGGTTTCCTCCTAAAAACCAATATCTTGAAAAATTTTCTGTTGCGTGCTTGTTCAATATGAAAAATAAACTTAAAAGTGTAAGTACAAATTATTAATAATTAATGAATCCAGATTGCGCCAAAAATGCAAATTACGCAACTTGCCTGATTTATTGTAACTTAACTTTATTTATTTACATAAAAGTAATTTTTGTATCTAAAAATATTAAGTAATTAAACAATTTATATTTTTTACTTTTTCTTTATATATGTTAATTAAACTGGTCCACCCTGATGAGGATTCCAACGATGTTTTCCTGGTTATGAATAATATGTACTTAATATAAATATAAAATATATACTTTATTTTACCAATACTCTCTCTATTTTTATTTAATTTTTAGCAGTATCTTCAAAATCAGATGAGATGCTTTTGAAAATAATCAATAATTGATTAGTTAAGTTCATACGAACATTTTTTTTTTATTATACATGCCCTAGTAATACTATAAAAAATAATTATAACGATTTATTTAGACTTGATACAAAAAGAAATGATGTAATCTAGAATAAATTTGAAAATAGAATTATAATATAGATATAATCCTAAGCAATGAAAGAGAGGCCCTCAAAAATCAGTTTGAACTGGTTTGAATTTAATCATATCAAGTTCAAAGTTTTAATATATATAAAAAATAATAGAAAGGTTTTTTTTTTAATTAAATTGTCAATAAATTATGAAATTGGGTCAAGAATTAAAAAAATATATCAAAAGTATATGATATTTTTATAACATTATATCAAACTCTTTCACACTGTTAATGGAGTATCATTTGTAGAACTTTGGTTAAAACTTTTCGGATTCCTTTATTACAATATTACATGTTTTATTGCTGCTTCTCAAATTAGGAAAATTTCTTTTAAAATTGCCGGTATTTTCTTTTGGTTCTGATTTTTTCTTCTACCATTTAGTAAGACATCAATTCTGTTGTTTTTTTCATTGAGTGTTGATCCCATGCTGAAACAAAATATTTTAATCTTTCTGATAATAACATTAGAATGAATAGTTTTTGTTAAGACCATCTTGTCAATAATATCTTGACCTAAAGTTTTTAAAATAATCTCAATTCTCTTCAATCTCTTATATAAATTCTGTTATGCTTGTTTGATACACTGTAATAAATGACTGCTAACCTAGGATTTGTGTTCCTATATAAAAATTACTACAATATGTGTAAGACTTTTTTTCATCTAAACAAGGATTTTCTCATAAGCTTTCACATCTTTCTAGTTCCGTTCTTCAATTGATTTATTGTGGGTAATGATTTTAAGAACTTTACTGTAGTTATATCGAATAGAACTTCGATTTTAATATGACCCGAAATGAAAACTTTCATAAGGAGAAATTTTCAAGGTATAACTTTATTTTGTGTGGTTCATCTCCTAATGTTTCAATATATTTTTAACCTCTAGAACTAACCTGTTATTAATTTTTTTGAATCGATTAAGTCTGGGTGCATGACTTATCTTCGGAGGGTACTGGTTATTAGAAAACTTTATAATTTTTTATATTATTTATTTACCTTGAATAGAAAAATACAAATTCCAATTCAAAAAACAGAAAAAGCCTTACAACCTTACAACGTAGCATGATACCAACAATAAACAAAGCCGGTATGTAACCAATCATACATGGAGTAATTAATAAAATATTTATTTATTTTATAGTGATGTAAAAAAAATTTTTTTAGGGATTAAAAAAGCTGTTATGTTTCAAAAACAGTTTTTATTGATCTAAAATTTGTTCTAAATGGTCCAAAAGTGAAGAAAAATATTTTTTATTGTTTTTTCTTGCTTTAAAAATTTTTCAAATATACAGGGTATTTGATTTGAATGAAGTGAAAGCATTATTATATTTTTCCGACAACCATCATTATTATTTTTTTAGTATCCTGATTATTTTTTTAAAAAAGTTGTTTTTTTTTCAGATCGTTTCGCAATAAATTTTACCGGTTGCGGCATAAGGTAGGTATGAATGTAAATTTGCGGAGAATACGAGAATGTGTATGATTCTAATTATTTTTTCTTAAAATTCCCATTTTATCATTTATTAAATCTCTTCATATAAAATAATAGTTAGTTTTTATATGATTAATACTTATACTTATACTTAATAATAATTAAATAAAAAATATTATGGATTTCAGTATATGGAAAGTTAAATATTTTACTATTGAAAAAAAAAATATTGAAAATCATAGAGATTGATTAACAATTTTCTTTTAAATTCTTAAAAACGAATACTGTATACTATTTTTTCATTAATCACTACGTTACGTAGTTGTAGATATCAAAAATCAATAAAAACCAGTTTTTTATTTCTTCCATTAATAAATTTGCCCGAAATAAAAACATAATTGATTTAATAATAATAAAAGTTTGTAAACTAAATTTTTCAGTTACTACCTTAAATATTATTTCATGAAGAGAAATTGTACATAAAGTAGTTGTTAATAATATTGTTTTTAACATGGAAATTTTTATTTAAATAGTTCTAAGATCAAAAAAATTTTTTTTTATAAAATATATCAATTTTGTTGGTTAATTAAATAGAAGAAATGAGTACGAGGAGCAGTTGAGGTAATTTTTTCTTTTATTTTCTTGTTGGATTTCTACAAGTTGCTGTTGGTTTTCCCTTTTTGGTTTTTCCTTAATTGTTTTACTTCCCCATCATCACAATCACTATTTATTTTTAGTATGAATAGCAATCTATATATTTATTTCAAGAAAAAAAAACATCGTTTTAAGATCAAAATCAATGTAAAAAAAAAATTTATTTTGTTGATTGATAATTAAATAAAAATTTGTAAGAAGTCATATTGCAAACATTTTTAAAAGAAACTCAAATTCAAACTAGATTATGTAAACATTAATATCAAATTCCATGTTTAGTTACTTTGACGTACCTACTTAATATTTTTTGAATTAAATATATTTTTATTCTAAATTTTTTCATGAAGAAAAATTTTACATAAAGTAGTTATGAATAGTAACATGGAAATATTTACTTAAACTCTTCTAATATATAATATATGTAAAAAAAAAGAAGATTTATCATAAAAAAATATAAATTTTGTTGGTTAATTAAATAGAAGAAATCAGTAGGAGGAGCATTTGAGGTAATTTTTTCTTTTATTTTCTTGTTGGATTTCTACAAGTTGCTGTTGTTTTTCCTTTCTCCCTTTTGTTTTACACTCCTGCCAACATTTTTTTTTAATGGATCTTTCATTGTGGCTCCTTTTGGGCTCTTCTCATTTTCTTTGTTACTTTTACTAAATTTGTTTCTACCGAAGAAGAAACAGGTCGGGTCGATTTAATTTATCGATTTAATCGATCGAATTTTGATATCTTATTTCCGTAATGTAGTTAAAATATTAATAATTAATTATTATTCTTTAAGTTGTTTGAATTTATACAAAAAATCATTTAGAGTTGTTCTATTTGTTTAACAGTTTAAAATTTATTTAAACAAGTGAGTATTTTTGACATTAAAGGTTATTTGTTCAAACGATTTTTTGACATTTCAAATTATATCATTATTTTTGCACATATTCATTCAATTTGTATTTAGGTAGGGGACAACAAAAAAAAAACAGACATAATGAAACCCAAAATCGTTACAACAAAAATTCTTTAGTTTCGGTCAAAGAACTATCATCAGGTGTGAAGTCAACAATTAAACATAAAAATAAATTAAAAATGAACATTTTTGATAATAGTAAAGCTAAAAATTAAATATGTATCTACGTTTATTATTATCAAAAGTTGTTAATTTTTAATTAAGTAATATTTTACTTATTTAGTTATTGTCATTCATTTTTCATTTATATTTATATTTAGTCGAAATTAGTTGTTCAATTTTTAGGGAATTATAGAAAGAATTTTTGTGGTAACTATTTTGAGTTTCATTGTGTATTCACTAATACTTTATTTGATAATACGGATAATCTTTTTCAATAAAATAAACAATACAAAAACGTAAATTTTATTCGTTTACAAGTCTCATCAAGTATCACAAAAGTCATATAAAAAAAAATGAAGGAAGAACAATCGCTTTCATCCATTTTTCGCGGAATTCTCCGGCACTTCGGCCAAAAAGCTGTGGACCCTTTGCTGGAATTCCAACGTGCTTTCCGGTTTCGGCAAATTGCCGTTCTCCTTTTTCGGTAAATACTTGGCAAGTTTATTGTGCCCGCGCGGAAAACTCTCGATAATATGTTGAGGAAACGGGGCGCATTTTTTACTCCCCTTTTGTTCCGTACTCACTTCCACGTGTCTCCCTCCTTTATTGAAGACCATGTCGTCCGGGTAACCGGATCTCATACCGACGAAGGCGATTTTCGTCGACAGAACCGACCAAATCACCCCGATCAGAGATAAAATGGTGATGTTCACTGCCAAACTGAAAGTAATCGGAGACGCTCTGCTCATCATTTCGTAAGTGTAACTGTCGTAGTCGTAGTCTAAGTTGACGCACGTCATCAAAGAGAATAATAAACCGATAGCGGAAGTTAGGAACGAAAGAGAAGAGGCGAAGAAGAAGAAGCTGATGTTGTGGTCGATGTACCATTGTTTCCAGGCCAACATGCCCATTCCGAACGCTAATAAATATCCCACCGCCATCAAAAAACAACCGGAACACATTAAAATTGGAATGTGAATTTCCATTTCGGAATTTCTTTCCATCAGATCTTTAGTTTGTCGCAAAACGGTATCCAAATCTTTATCCACTTTTTCGTACAATCTCAATAGTTGCAAGGGAACGGCAGTAGAATTCGTTACGTTGAAAATGGTATCGTTTTCTTCTAAACCCGTGTCGTTGCTGGTTTTTGGAAGAGGTTGAACTGTCATTTTGTGAACTATCAAAGTTCCCATCAGCACCGAATAGAAAAACAATTGGAGAAATACTACGCTAAGTCCGATTACCATCGAAGCCGAGTACCGTCGTTCTGAGGGGTACGTACTCCTCGGTACTCCGTTCGTTTTTGTTTTTATTTTCAGTATTCGTTCCATTCTCGGGGGATTCTGAAAACAAAAAAAGCCATATTTAGATGTTTCTTTAATAGTTAATATTTGGCCAAATTACAAAAAAAAGGAAACGATTTCATTGTTGGAAATTGCTTCTGTAAACAAAACATGAAGGATTCAATGCAAAAGAAAGAAAAGCATAGAATATAATTGATTTACATAAGACATACAAGGAACTTAAATAATGATTAAGTCAAAAAGTTGTCCAATGCATATACCTAATAATCAAAGTAGAATTATAAATAGAAAACCTTAATAGTAAAAAAAATGTAAAACAAAAAAGAACTATGATGTTGTAGAAATCAATCAGTCCACTATCGTTATTAGAGAGAATGAGAAGTACGGAAATGGGATGGAATAATGCCAAAAATGAGACAAAGGATAAACGAAGAAGAAAAAAGTTGTGTAAAAAAACAACACACAAAAGATAACAAAAATCCCTACGTTAATAATATTTGAAAAAAGTTGTAAAATGTATAAAATTATAATTAAGAAACAAAAATTGGAAAACGAACATAGCCGTACTGAGAAATATATCGAATCCGGTATTGAATTAATTGGAAAAATTATAATAAATTTTTTTTTCGGAAATAATGAAAAAAGTAATAATATATGAAGTAAAATAACTTGGAAGTGGAATTAAATGCGATAAGAACCTAGACTTAGAGAAAGCTAAAAAAATGACAAAAATAAATCTGAAATCAAAATTATAAATAGAGGTAGAGGGTGCACATAAAAATAACTAATAACAACATAGAAAAGATTTAAGAAAACTAAAAATAGCATGTTGATGTAACTACCTCACACTTGAATTAATTGAACCACTCGTCAACATCGACCTTGAGAAAAAATATCCTTGCATTGACATCTTAAAGTGTGCCAACAACTTAATTTAAAAATTTACCGTGCAAAAATTCATAAGAACATATATTTGTTAAATGCATTTTGAATTTGGCAAATTACGATATATAATAATTACAAATTCATTCTATCAGCACAAGGATATCCTCAAGTATACCAAAGTACAGAAAGTGGGAAAAAAATTAATAATTGATTATGTATTGGTACAAAAAAAAATTGGAATTTATAGTACCTAATCACTATCTAGTAACAGCAAAAGTTAATAATAAACAACACGCAAATAACAAAAAACACAAACAACACGCAAATAGAGCGAATAACAGAAAAAAAACAGAAAAAAAAAAAGGAATATTTCATCAATAGGAACATACATAATTAGAAACTAAAATGCAACAAAATGATATTGACAATAAAAATACAGAAACTTTGATCAAATTTATATAAAATCACTTAAAGTTGTTGTACTTGTCCAAAAGTTTAAAAAAATTTAATAATAAGGCAGGAAAAATATTTGTAGAATAGAAAAAATAGACAGCATATTAAATCATTAAAAAAAAGAAAAAATTATAAGCAAGAAAAGAGAATGGAAAAGTACTTAATAAGAGATAGCAGCAAATGAAAATAAACTAGTTTAAGCAATCAGAAACTAATCTATGAAAAACAAACAACTATGAAATAAAACAAAGAAGCAGCAATAATAGCAAAAAAGCGATATCGTGCAAAAAATTTGTTAATGAAATTTAAAATAAATAATTATGTATGTATGAAATCGTATTTTTTTTCTATTAGAATAAATTAATTTTGCATTATTTACGAGATTTCTTAAAATTTACATATTTACAAGGAAGGTGTCATTTGAGGTCAGATGTCACTGTTAGTAAACTTAAAAAATTACAAAATTTCGTTAAAAAAAATATGGCCCATCGCTTCCCACAAAAATGTCAGGGTTTTCGCACAAGGAAAAGAGTAGCAGAATATTTACGAGAATATTAACAAGTTCAAAAAAGTAAAATTTTTTTAAAATAAATAGATTTTTATTTAAACAGGTTACACTATTTTTTTTAGAGTAAATATTTTGTTTGTTATATATAGTATGTCACACAAGGTGGGAAAGCAAAAAAAAAACGGAAGGTCAAAATCATGTTGATAATATTAATTATAAGTCACGTGTTTATGGTATGAAGATCCACGTTTCTCGGGTGGAAATGCGTGATTAAAATATTTATCATTAATAAAAACAAATGATGTTCACGTCCTGTATACTTAAAGGAAAATTGCAATGTATTGTTTTCTTTTTCTCAACTATTTGTTGAAATTATTAATTTGTCTTCAAGGATGTTCGAATCCCTATTTTCTAAAATATACAAATTTAACGATCAAATATTTATTTCATTTAAAAAAATAATAAAATACCTAGATGCTCTTTTTATTCGTCCTTTTTTAATCATTCGTATTGCCTCTTTAATTTCTTCTTTCGATATTTCTTGATCTTGTTATAGTTCTTCTTTATTTATAATTTTATCCAATCTTAGACTGCTAAATTTATCAATACTTTTGTCTGTTACTCCTTTTATTTTTTCGTTTTTGTGTCCAGAATTTTTTGTAATTTGTCTTATGTGCTTCTATTATCTTTTCTTCAAATTCTTTTTTTCTAAGTAGTTCAAAATCGTTAAACTTTGTAATTACTATTGTACAGTATGTTATCGGTGAAATAATTTATTATTATTATTCTTTATTTTTTTTTTCCAGGTATTTTTTGATGGAAATGGCGCAATTTGAGAGCGACAACGTTACAAAACGAAAATATTCAGTGAGAAGGTATGTTGAACCAGTTAAACGAAGAGAATATTTTGTAATTGTAGGTTCTGTTAGGCAAAACCTAAGCATTGGATAATTGATGAGAAAACGTTAACAATACTCTGTTGAAATCGCAGGAAAAAAATTGTTAAACGTTGACTTTCCCTCGATAAATCTATCGAAAATGAACTAAGATCAATTCCAAAATATTTCGAAGAATAGACAAAGTACTAGATTTCGACATTAGTTACTAAAATCAATGTTTTTTATTTTTTTAATTACTGTAAAATTTTGTCCCTCTAATTTAAAAACACTCTGTATATAAAAAACAATCTAAACTATTTTCACAAAAAGAAAGTTATATAATAATATTGTTCCATTTAAATAAATTTCAATTACCTACAGTCATTATTAGAATTGTAGATTACTTTTTTTTTCAGTATCATTTCTTAAGCCAATTAGATGCAGTTAAAAGAATGTTAAGAATTAATATTTTTCTATTTATTACTTAAGCGACTATAATTATAACTGAGCCACGGTTCGTTTAAGTATTTTCATTTCCGTAAAATAAACATAAAATTCTACGGTCGAAAATCTTATGCGAATAGTACCGTAAAAACAGTACTAATCTTTAAGCTTCGTTATTACCAAACAAAAAAACACGTTTCGCATTTTTATTCTAAAAGTATTTGGACACGTACAATTTTAATTTTCAAAGTTGGTACATTTAAAGTGATTCATGTAGTTTCCGCTATAGAAATATAATTTTTTTGTTAAACGGACCACCCTATATATTTTTAAATTTATATTTCTCCTTCACGAGTTGATTTGTAATAAATAAATGATGAATAATTTTAAGGCACTTAAAAAATTGATTGGATGAAGAGGTAAAACCATTGAATGACCATCTAGATCACCAGACCTTTCCCTTTTAGATTTATTTCTTGATCAATAATAAACGAAAATACGCTAAGAAATTCAAAATATTTCGTCCGAAAGCAACCCGTAGAAAAACTTTAAGATTGTTTAATTTACCTACTCTAATGTTTTTGTTAAAATAAAAAGATATTGTATTGTATAATGTTTAAGAAAAATCTATTATTGGGAATACATAAATCATCATGTATATTCCAATTTTTATATATATTACAATTAGCTTGAGGGGCTTTCAAAAATACAAAATTAAAAAAAAAATCTATTGTAATATTACTTAGGTATATTATTTTTGATTATTTATATTGGTGGAATACAAAAATAAATTTGTAGGTTCGTTGTTTTTTACTAATCGTCGTTAATTTATTGAATTGCAGGTTTATCTAAGAAATGTATTAATTGATTGTTACGGACTTGTTGCACGCTTAAAACTATCGACTATTATTGTTTTCTCGTGATAAGTAATGAGCATAAAAATTTCTTTAGTTAAATATATTTGGTCGACGAATTTTTCTTGCACTACATCACCCATTCCTAAAAATGGAATGCTTTTAGTGGTTGGTAAGAATTTTTTCACAAGAATGCCTTAATACTAATTATTAAATGGGGGATTCTAAGATCTCATAAAATATTTATTAGTCTAGTTTTTATAGAAAAGTGCTGAATTAAATTAATAAATAAATTTGATATTTTATAGTATTTTTTAGGGATCCGTATTACTTATTACAGTATTTATCGGTAAATCTTTCAATGTATATTTGTTATTAAATAATTATTATAATTTAATATTAAATATAGATAAAACCTACAGCTATTGTATCAAAAAATTAAAAGAAAGAGCGTGTTAAAGCCATGAATTTCAATCCATAATTTTTTAGCTTTTTATTTTTTTACGTGAAAATTTATAAAAGTATTAAAAACGCAAAGAAAAATTAAATGGAAAATTCTTTTATTTTTAATAATAATTTCAGGCATGTTTGTCAGATTTTAGCAAAAATATTTTTTAACGATGCTAAAGGGTAATAAATATTCTATGTTTGCAGAAATTGAGATGGTTATTTTTTTATGACACAGAAAAAATTTTAGAATAAAGGAATATTTTCACATTGATAGACATTAAAAAAACTTTTTTTCGAATTAAAAAAAATAGCTTCACCTTAGTTTTTGCAAATATGGGAAATTTAAGGCATTTTACCAAATTGAAAAAATATTTTTGCTAATAAATGGCAAACTTGTAATTTATAGAGAATTTTTGACCGAATGTCTTAAAAAATAAACAAAAAAATTCTTATATATAGATAGTGTTGCGAAATAAAAAATTTGCAATTTAATTAAGATGTTCTTTATACTCAAAATATATAATGTTAGTACAATTTTTTTTGCTATTTTCTAAACATAGTACTACACCATTAACATTGGTGTACCACAAGGAAGAGTTTTCGGACTTTTCTACATTTAAAAATGATAATGATTAACATAAATACAGACAAATTATACCAACTCGAAAAAAAAAAAAATATATATATATATATATATGTATAATCTTCACCCTATTTATACCCTATGAGGGTGTCAGGGCTCGAAAAGCTAAATACTAACGGTAATTAATATCTTATTAAATAATGAAGTAAAATATCGAGGAATTCATTTTAATGACAAATTAACCTGAACCAAAAATTAAAGATAAAAATGAGAAACATGGCATGGTTCATTTATAGAAGATCTCACAATTTAGTAGGTAGAACATAAACGAATAAAATACAAATTTTAATAACGAAATACTTTTTTTTTAAATTAAAAGAACGATAGCAATATCTCTAATCGAACCTGATATGAAGATTTTAAAATTTGTTATTAACGATATTAATAAATAATTTTCCCAATACAGAAATCGATGCAATAACCATAACAACTTTTTAATAAATGAATCTTTCAATCTTTTGTAAATGAGAAGATCAGAGAAAAAGTGACCGGAAAATCTAATAATACCTACGAGAGAAGAAAATTTTGTACGTACCGTGTTCTTACTACATACTTTAGTAGAAAATACTAACTACTATCATAATCGTTTGAATTCCTAAATAGTTTTTTAAAACAACTATACCTTGATATCTTCAAAAATAAAAACGAAAACCAATATCGTGATTTCTTCGAACCGAATACATAATCATGGACTATAAAAACGCTTCTGACAAAATCTACTTACCCAACTCAAACAATAAATTGACTAGCACATTCACATATTACGCGATCATTGAAACGAAACGAAATAATAAGGTAATTGCAGTATAAAGAAAAAAGAACAAAGCAAGATGCAAACGGTCGCAAAGTACCAACACGGTTCGGTTGTATCTGACTGAAGGGGTACCACGGCTGGTCCCGGTAAGATCTACGTATTATTACCTACCTTTACTGCAACGTTGCCATGAATTTATTATTAACGTACCGTTAGTGTAAACAATGTTGGGAATTTCAATCGGGCAAAGATTATCTAATACCTGGGGCTCCTCAGGAAGCTCACGCCGAGCTCATTTCCAAGTAAACATTTGAGAATTTAAAAACAATTTTGGAGCATCCTCGTAGAAACAGATCAGTTAGTTGTTTTCGAACAAAAAACGGAAACTAAAGCTAATGTTTGGTGTACACCAAAAAATCGTACTTCTTTCCTCCTTTCTATTCGTAAATAACAAACGGATTTTGTTTAAATAACATTTGGAACTAAGATCGGCGCAATAGAGTCGCCATCAACTTCTCCCGATTTAACGATGTTAATACAAGCCTTCGTAACTTCAAATAGTTCAAAAATTAAACCACAAATTTTAGAAAATCTGCTGAAAATACGTACTACTGAGGTTTTAAAAGTGCATTGAATAAAAATAATCATCATTCATAAATTCGTTAAATAGGAGAATTGTTATATTTAGATGAGTATTTTATAGGGGACCTTCTATATAGAAATATCTATTATATATTTCAAAAAAGAAACAAACAACAAAAATTAAAATGTAAATCAAAGAAAATAATAAATATGAACATTTCTGATATAATTCGTTTAGTTAACGGTATTTGCTTTAAAACTGTTTAAAAATCTCTCCGAGACACCCTGTATAAATAGTGACACTTCCATTTTAATAAACTGGGAGTAAACATATCTGAAAAAGTTGTACGTATATTTTTTTCTTTGAAAAAAGTTTTTTAAGGTAATAAACACCACCCACACACCAAAATTGCTCTGAAATTCTTTTTAGCGTTGATTACATTACTGAGGATGAGGATTTTTCAAATATATTTTTAATATATGATGTATTATTCGAAAAACTATAGAGCTTTAGCAAGGAAGAAGAACAGCAAATCATATATTTATATTAAAAATAATACAAAACAACGGTTACAAATAAAACTTAGAAGTTCATTGTTTATGATTTTGTATATTTTAAGAAAAAGCTCAGCCTATTGGCTGCTTTCGTTATTTTAATATTTAACAACGTTTTATCTAATTCCGACCTTGTTATGTCGTCTGGAACTGTTTGTTTCTTGTTAAATCTCCTCTACTTATTCTATTAATTAATTATTTTTTCATTTCTCCTTTGTCTCTATATGGAGTGGGACTTTTTCTTCATTATTTGAGTAAATGTCTTAATACGTGGCTTAATAAGAGGCAATTTTTTTATGATTTTTGCACTTTGTTTCGTCTTTTTTGTGTTTTATCGGATTCTGTTGTCGTTATCTCGTCTTGTTCTATTAATTGCGTTAATTCTTCTAGTTTGAATTGATCTGCCTGATGTTTTGATTGTCTTAATTTTGCTTCAAAATTTCCTGTCGTTTCTTTTACAGTTACCGTTAATGTTCTTCCTAAATTTTTCTAGCTTTTTCTTTTTGCTTCATTAATTATATCTTCTACCAAATTTTTCTTCTACATAAATTTTTTATTCATAATGTGTCGAAATTTTTTCCATATTCTCATAGTCTTTTCTTCTTTATCGCTTTTAATATTTTAATATAATAATCATCCAGTCGTTTAACGTTGCACTTGTTACATCTTTGTTCCTCGTATCTTATTTTCATCCTTTTTTTTAGTTCTGCTTTGATTAGACGTTATTGATAAAACATTAGTTAGACAAAAGGCTGAAATTCTGATCTAGTGTTTTTTTTTGGCACGTGCTCGGAGCTACTAAACATCTGCTGCCAACAGCTGAGACACATTAAGTTGTATTTTCACTCTCGTACCTTTTAGGTACGAGAACAGAAAACCAAATAACCTCGCTAACAATAAAAATGTCTTTTTCATAATTTTTAAACAAATTTTTAAACTTGACAAATCGTTCCTCATTTAAAAAAATTAGGGCGTGCTTTTCACGTGAAAAAGGATCATACCGGGGACGAAACTTTTATTAAAATTAATCCAAAATAGAGGTGGTAATTCTTATTCCAACGCCCTGTATATTACAACTGTACTGTTTATAAATAAATATTTTAATTTGAAATACTTGTTATTTAAAAGACACACCAACGTTACCACCGCGATTAGATTATTATTTTTGCACCTGGTTAAATATTTTCATTTTTATGGTCAAATCAAAGCATATTACGAGTATCGTAATAATTTTTGCTGGAATTAAAAATTTCAAGCACAAAGTCCTAAATGAACAAACACCCTGTACTAGTAATTGACCCCTGTTTTCCTGTCTATGTCCTACCGGGAATAATTACTATTATGCCCATTCTCTAATATAAGTAGAGTCGTTTTGGTACGTGCTTAATCAGAGACGTTACGAAATATTTTAAACAGGACACAAGCAATAATATTCTATAAACTAAGCTTTTAAAATTTCAGGAAAAAAATAATCATGAATATTAAACTTTAATAAAAGTCAAAATTTAAGTAGAAAAATTAGAGTAAAATGAAATAAAATTCAAAAAATCATTCGTTTTAAAATAACTCTTTCTCATTACAAAAGTACAGAGTATGTTTAATCAAGTCAATTTGTTGTTATTTTAAATGTTATTACAATCTTTTTGTATTTGATATTGATACAAATTAATCATTTGTTTCAGATATAAATGTTAAATCGCTTTTAGTTGATAATTCCGAAGACAAAAATTTTCGGTCCGCAGAGTTGATGAACGAATGAGCGTCTCTACATAAATATATTAAATATATTGACGGTTGAAATCTATCTACATAAATTTTTTATCATAAAGTAATTATGTAGGTGTTTTGCGGTTTTCTAGAATTATTTTCAGTTAATCGAAAGTTTAGAATTCCTTAATATCCATATATACAATTTAAGCGCGTTCTAATGTGTACTGTTGCCAAATACTTTTAATGAATTTTGTAAATTTTGTCATTAGAAAAATGTAAATAAATTTTATGGAGTGATAAATTATCTTGTTGTGTAAAATTTATTTGAATTTTCAACATTATTAAAAAATTTTCAGTCAGCAATTTTTAAATATTTGTATTTTAATTGGAAGAGAAATTTTATATTATTATTATTATTATTAAATGTTGTATAAAATAAAAAAAAGGATAGGTTACGCCTATGTAATCTACCCCATCCACGCATATGACATGAGGCATATGCAGCTGGTGAGTGTCCCCCTCCAAAACCTACCGTTACGCTCTAGAGTAACCACCAGTCGCGCTTTTGCTTTTCTAACGGCCCTTTAACCAACCGGCAACCGAAAAAATATTCTTTCTTTAAAATCTACGTTGATTTTCACTTTTAAATGTCCGCAAATGGCGACGAAAACGAACTTTTACACGAACCCCGCGTTTTGCCAACAAAGCGAGTACCCGCCGCGAGTTTTGAGCCCCAAAAATGTGCGACAGTCGCCCGTCGGGGCGCTCTGCCTCCCCCAAAATGGGGATCGAAGTGAAGTGCAGGAAAAAGCGATCGAAGAACATTTGGAGGAACAGGAGTTCTACGAAGAAGTCGTAGTCGACGATAAAGGATTCATTACCGATAAAAAGTTTGTGGTCGTCGCGCAGAATAACGAAGGAAAAAAGTATATTCAGGTAATTTACGATCGAATTTATATGGAAAATAAATTCACTTTCTACTTAACAAAATCTATTTACTATTAACTGAAAAATCGAATGTCATGTAATTTGATGTAACAAATAAGAAAAGAAAACGCTAGCGGAGTTAGGTTAGATTAGGTTAGTTTAGGGTTAAGTTAGTTTAGGGTTAGGTTAGGTTAGACTAGGTTAGGTTAGGTTAGTTTAGGGTTAGGTTAGGTTAGACTAGGTTAGGTTAGGTTAGGTTAGGTTCTAGATCCTCCATATTTTCCTATTTTCTGTTTTATCGGCTATCTTTAATTGCCCCCCTCCGCATATCTATTTGTGCTTCTTGTAGCCATTTTATTCTGGGTTTTAGGTTTTTCGCGTCTTATCCTCCTCTGCTTTCTTTCATCTCTTGCTTAATTTCATTATTGGTTCTTGTCCTGTATTCAGTATTTAACACTATATACAACTGGTTCTAGTACTGCTCTCATGGTTCTTCTCTTTTTCTTTAATTTTCTTCTTTTCTTTTCGTCATCGTGATTGTTCTTGCCGCATAGAGAAGGATAAGTTTCGTTACTGCTTTGTATAAGTAATTATTAATTTTTAGTTGTCATTATTTATTTGTGTCTATTTTAACCGTATCCAATTTGTTTACTTCTAAATATGATTATTGTGTTTTCTTGACTTAGTTTTACACCTCTTTGTTCCTTTGTTACAATATCGTTCGCATATACGATACTGGCCAATCACCAGTTCTAATAGATTTTTTATTTTTTTTTCTATTGTGTTTTCTAATACTCGGTTAATATCGTAGTTTGATAATACATCTCGTTCTTTTAGTTTTTTATTGATCATTACTTTTTTGTAATTTGATGCTAATTCACCTTTTCATTTCATTACAATTATACTCCTTAGTTTTTCTGAAATTCACCATTATGCTCTTGTTTTATTATTTTCATCTTTCATTGGTTCCACTTTATCTTCATTTATATTTTCTTCTTCCTTTCTTTCTATGATTTCTTCCCTATTTAGTTCTAGCTATATCAAAAATTCATTGAATTATTCTATCCATATTTGTTTATATTGTTTATCTTCTATTATTATTATTATTATTATTATTATTATTTATTTCCTTATTCTTTACGTTACTTGTTCCTCCTTTGTATGTTTTATTTTATAGAAATGTGTAATAATATTTCATTATCAAAAATTTTTTTTAGGAAACACATTTCGTTTTTTTGGTAAAAATGACAGAGTTGCTGTATTCCTAAAAAACAATATATCTATTTATATTTACAGGGTGTTTCCAATTTATGTTGTTCTTATTCTTTGTAGCTATTCTTATTTCCTTTTATCTTATGCCTTGACTTATTCATTTCTTTTTCTTATTTACCACCAATCTCACTTTTTCAACTATTTTTTTTTTGTTCATCATATCTTTTGATATTCAAATGCTCTACTTTTCCTCTTAATTCTATTTTTTTCTTCTTTTCATTAATACTAAGAATAGTATAACTTTCTGACTCATCTAAATTATGTCAATTTAAGTAGAACATCTTGTACTTAATTACAATTTTGGAATATTTGAGTTGATTTGAACGATTGAAGTCTAAGTGTCATTTAAGAATTTCTAAGTGAATAATCATCTTGCCAACATTTTTTTTTCTAATACCTTCGTTCACATCACAATTTATTGTCAATTTTTTTCGGTATCTGTGTTTGATCATTTTTCATCTTAATTTTTTAATTTTCTTTTTTCAAATCATTCTCATTGCATTAGTTTATTTTCTTCGTGTAATTATTTAATAAAGTTTCCTATTAGCTTTTTAATTTTGCTCTCCTTTTTATGTATGTTTGTTTGTTTTTAACGTCATTTTTATTTTATTCGCCTCTGATATCTTCGCTTCTTCAGTTATTTTGTAACTTATTTTTTTTAAGTCGAAAATGGTTTGCAAATGCAAAACAATAATAAACAACAGCAGTTCGTACTTTCAGTAATTATGTAGATATTTGTGAATCACTGTTTAGTGTTGAGATAAAAAAATTTGTGCAAAAGAAAATAAATATAATGATTGATTGAATAGGTACCCCAAAATGAGGATCGACATGGGAGTAGATACGCTTTACCCCAATACGAAGAGAGAAAAGGCGCCCGGTACGGATCGGTACCAACTCCCACTAAACCGAAGTTGTCAAGGAGTCAGAGTCAACGTTACGAATACATCCAGATGCGGCCACAAAACGTTTCTCCAGCCAAAAAAACCCAATACCTCGAAGATGTAGAAGTTTCCCCATTTACATTCCACAGGTTGATACATTTTTCGTTTAAATATTTATTACTCTATAATTATATGGATTCATATTGATCTATTTTGTCAGATATGCCGTGATAGAACCCGAAGAAGAACCGGTTGAAATATCCCCACAAAGTACAAGATACGCTTTAGTTCCCGTCGATCATCTTCCAGGTTTAACATCTACGAAACAACAAATACAGAATAAAAACCGGTACGAGTACATTCAGACTCAGCCCGTGGCTGTAGCGACACAACAACAAAGTCCAAAAACATCCGAATCCCAAAATAGATACGAATACATTCAAACTACACCACAGAAACCCGAACAGAAGTAAGTACCTCAAATAAAACATATTCCGCAAGTCTAGTTCAATAAAGAAATTAAATTGTTTTTTTAATTTTAGTTGGAATTACGTTCATCAATCTCCTCGGCCCCCGAACCCGGCGGCCACACAAAAACTTCACGAAATACTTTCGACGCCGAAAAAAACGCCTCATCAAATCCTGTCGCCGCAATCGACTCGAAAATTGATGCCGACGCCTCTTTCTCCCATTCCTAAAGAATTCCAATCGAGACCGGCTCAAAAATCCGGCAAAACCCCTCCGAGGGCTCAACAAAAACTAAATTACGCATTAGGAGTGAGGCAAATGGCCCAAGAGAAGAGGCACACGGCTATCGTGGCCCCTTTGTGCTCCAGCCCTATACAGAGCGTCTACAGCGAAACGACGTTTTCTAAATCGGGCTCTTGGTCGAACCTGAGCATCAAAAAGGCCCCGATTCAGGCCACGTTGACGTTCGCTGCTTTCATGATGGTTCTCTGCGGAGCCGTAACGTCTGGCTTGTGTTTCTATATGATTTACTTAATGGAGAGGCAGTATTATTTGGACTTTGGGGTAATAGCCGGGTTCACGTGTTTGGTGTTAGGATTGTTGGGTTTCAGGAGTAGGCACGTTTATTGGTTGCCCAATAGAAATTATATTTCCGGTATGTTTTCTTTTACATTATTTTCTTTTTATAGTCTGTGTCATGAAACTATTTACCTACCCGATTAACTGTGACGGTAGTATTAACAATATTATTTTTTTTAGGTTACATAATTTTAAGTGTTTTCAGTTTGTCGACTTGCGTTGCGCTTTTGGTTCTTTTAGTCAAACAACCGAAGAAAGGCACGCCACTGGCAGACATGACTTCCGGGGCTGTTTGTGGGTTTTCGGTGTTGTCTTTAATTTTGGCTACAACCGGCATTATTTCGAGTTATTGTTGCAAATATCCGCCACCTGACAATAGAGTGCAGCACTGTGCGCAAGGATTTAGTGTTTAAAGACAAGAAGAAACTGTAGCCGAATAATCCCAGACGCTGAGGCCGTATAAAATAGAGAAAAAGAAAATTGGCGTTTATAAAATAACTATTATTCTTCTTTTTAAGGTTATCGCCATAGGGAACATTATAAATCTCTATGTTACTAAAAATATTATGTTTATCTGATTATTTTTCTATTGATAGTGAGTTTTTCCAAAGATTACCTATTTATTCTGATTTTAATGATAGTACTCTGGTTGTGGTTAGCTAATAAGTACTTACTTTCTGTAGATTTATTTAGAAATGTGCCTTAACGGTTATAGTTTTTTATTATAAAAATATTTATAATATGTACATTATATTTTGTAAATAAAAATGATGAATTTTAAAATAAAAATACAATGATAATTGCTTTGAAACCCCCATTACTACTGTAATAAATTCATTCGTTTCATTTATTAACGTATTACCTTACGAGTTAAATCTATAGACATTTCCTGATAAGAAAACACCGGGTCAACTATGCTCAGGCGCACCTCCCACTACCCTAAAATTTCTTCTCATTTTAGTAATATAAAAGTGACGATACGTCAAAAGTACTAACAAGAACTGGGACAACAAAACACAACAGTGATACCAATAAAAAAGCTAGGTACTTTTAAATTGCCAACTTAATTCTATCGCCTTTCTTTTCCCTACATTAATTGAAGAGCGGTAGTTCGTGGAATCTACATCTCCCAGGGAATATTTCAAAACGGGACAGGTGAATTATTGTGCCGTCACATTATGTGATTTTGTCATAAGCATTATTAAGTTCACACAATGTGATTTATCACGCAGAACAGATAATAAGTACAATAATTTTCCGGTTGCTTCTGGTATCTATTTTCTATAAAATATTTCATATGAATATCGGTCTGCTTTATCGATCACGTAATTTTAACTTCATTTGTCATAAAATATATTATTTTAGGTTAGTACAACCAGTCAGGTGTCATATAATTTTATAAATAAAATTATTGTGTGAACACAAATAGTTCAAATCATATAATTTTTTTATGACGAAATCATGTAATAAATCACATAATGTGAAGGCGCCGTTACTATTATAATTGCTTTCGGCACAGATGTACTAAAATGCAAGACTTTAACTAAAAAAAGAAGAAGATTGAACTAGGTTTATAATAGGTAGTTACAAAAGTAATAATAGTGTTTATTGAAACATCACGTTACAAAATAATCGGCAATAGTTCTATGTTTAGAGGGTAAAAAGTTTAAAAAATTAAGTCTATATGGGAAGAAGCAGGTCGAAGTCTCCATTCAGCACGAGGAAGCGAGACCGAGAAAGGGATAGAGACAGGGATCGTGATCGGGACCGGGACAAAGATAAGGAGAGACACAGACGGAAACGGTCCAGGGATAGATCGCGTGACTGGGAAAGGAAACGGCACTCTGTGGAAAGAGATGATCACAGGCGATATTCCCGTTCTAGATCTCCAGTAGAGAGGCGACGAAAGAATATTCAAGAGAGACCTGTAGTCACTGCAGCTGATTTAGAAGGTAAATCTGTGGAAGAACAAGAAATGTTGAAATTAATGGGTTTTTGTAATTTTGATACCACAAAAGGAAAGAAAGTCCAAGGAAACGATATAGGGACTGTGCACGTAATACTCAAAAGAAAATACAGACAGTACATGAACAGAAAAGGTGGGTTCAATAGGCCCTTGGATTTTGTAGCGTAACATTGTGTACATTTAAGTGTAATATGAACAACTACCTGTTACCTCGATAGACTAACCTCATTTGTTAATCAATCTGAATAAATCATTTACATATACTTATAAACGTGTGTTAACCTTTATTTAAGTTTTTTTATTATTGAACAAAATATTTGTTGCTTTATACATACAATTTTACCCCACATCGTGTATTATGATAGTTAAAAAAGGAATAATTTTTATTGAAACATCACCTTATAAAATAATCAGAATTTTACGGAAAATCAGAAATCCTCAAAACACATCTGTCGATTTTGTTCTGGCCACCGTATCTGTGTTTTTTTATTTTTATTTTAAAATAATACCCTGTAAGCATAGACATATTCATGCATTCTAACGATAACGCCACACAGATCTATTTCCATATATTTAGAAAGACAGCAGGCAACTAGCCATACAAAGAACTGTAATGGTGGTTGCACAATATTATATTATTTAATAATAATTTAACTTCCATTATAATAAATGCCATATTCTTCTTATTATATATATATATATATATATATATATGACGATTTTAAAATATTTGTAAAAGCGAAAATTTTATTTCTAAAAAATTCCTTATTTTAAATATAAAATCTATTACTGTTTTTAAGAGGTTCTATTACAATAAAATTGACAGGTGACAACACTTAAAAATTTAAAGGAATAAGAAGAAGACGATAAATTAAGTCGTTTAATATGGAAAATTCAAAAATTTCGGCGGTGCCTAAGGCAAATGATTTAAAAGAAATGTTATATAATAACTATATCAGCCAAAAGTATGTAGATATTTCAGTAGCCGGATCTAATGGCATTTTAAAATGCCATAGTGTGATTTTATATAAAAACAAAGTATTTCGAGATAAACTGAAGGAAGTGGAAAATTGTGAGGTATGTTCAAATATACATTTTTTTATTGCTTATATTATCGTCAGTAATTTCAGGATAAAGTAATCAACGTGCCACAGTTTTTATGTGAAACAGTCAGGGTTATCCTCGAATACCTTTACCGGGATGAAGCACAATATTTTTTGGAAATAGAGGTTGAAGTCGGTAGGGCTTTGGACTTTTTTTTTCCAAATATGAAAAAATTCGAACCAAAACACCCTGCTTTATTGGAAGAAACAGAGAAAGAGGTCGATAGGGCTGTGGTTTTTATCTCTGCAAATAAGGAAACACTCGAACCAGAACTAACAAAACCGAATTCGCTTTCTTCATTAGAAGATTGCCGTTCTGTTATTTTTCAGGTTCGTAAATTAATAAAATAATGCGTAACATTAACAAACAGTTTTCATTAGGATGAAGCTGATGAACCTACCATTATAGTTGTGTCAAGTGACGATGAATCTATTCCAGATGGATATGGGAATAAAGTAAGTTACATTTTCCCACAAAAATGAAATATAGTGTAAGTTATTAGATATCGAAAATTAGAAAAACTAATAGAGAAACAACAAATTTATTTAAAAATGAATTCACATTCACCATTATTTACAGGTGCGTGCTGTATCTGATATTTTTTATTTGAAAAATTTCTTCACCAATCAGGGAGACGTTATTTTCTTTAACTACGAAATAATTTCTAAAGGAAGAGCATTTTATAAAACAAAAATTGTATATTGTTTTGTATACCTTTCGGTTAATCTTGATCAAAGCACTTTATTATATTATAATTTATTATTTTTAGAGAATAAAATATGAAATTCGTGAAGAAACGGAACAAAGTGATGATACCGATAATGATCTTATGATAATTTTTAGTTCCTGTCATACAAATAACGTAAGTTTTTGTTGCGTTTTTTTTATAAAAGTAATAAATATTTGTTATAAATTATTACTATTGGTTTTAGAATAAATATGAAGATGATATACAGGAAACAATGCAAAATAAGAGTAAGAATATAAATAAATATTTTTTCTTTCATTTTATGAAGAATATCAATATTTAATGTAATAATCTGTAAAAATTAATTTCCTCGCCCGCAGAATCTGAGCAATCGGAATTCAAAATAAAAAGTCTAGCTATTTATTAATATTTTTATTTTTAGATAAACTTATTAATCCATTTTCACGACGTTTTGCACGCGTGTTAAAAGAAGAAAATAAAAGAAGTGAATCACCTGAAGAGCAAAGATCTGCCTTTCTCATTCAAAGGCATCAGAAACGAAGATGCTATTAAAAAAAATCGGTGGAACAGTGACCGCATAAAAAATTAACGTTATAAAAGATGTAAATGAAAATCTTAATTTTCTTATATTTTTGTATTAGAAATTATAAAATTAATGTTTTAATTTCTAAGTACATTAGCTGAAAAATAAAGTAATGTTTATAGTTCTCGTAAAAAAAATGTTTTTTATGTAATATATAATGCAAGAATATTTGCAAAGTTTAACGGTAGATCTTATGGTATATTTGTAGGGGGATTCTCATAATCTTTTTACTTGTCAATTCAAAGAGAGGTATTTTTTTTTGACAAAACAAAATGTATGAAGCAAAATTTATTACATTATTAATGACATTGTTTATTATTTTTGGGATTTTTTTTAATGCTTTTGAGTGAAGTTTACAACGTCTAAAGTATTTTACAAATTAGCGAATGAGAAATTTTTTTAGTAAAAAAAGTTGCATGTAAAATTATTTACTCTGTAGTATTAAATAAACTCTCCAAAATAAAGGTTAGTAAGTGTAATTGACTCTAAACAAAATTTTGTTTCTTGCAGTTATATTGGCAAAAAATTGAAAATAACAGATTGAAAGATTATTTCGGAAAATTTTATGTCAATAACCACAATTAATGTTGGAAAAAAGTAGAATAAAAAATGAAGAATAAGTGCTTTTCTGTTTTAAATTATAGTATTTAAAGCAGCTGAAATTTTTTAGGGAACTTATCAATTTCTTATTAATATTATACATTTTATCGTTAGATTCAAAATTAATGAATTACACTTATTTTTATTTTGTCTTTAAGTGCTTTCCAATGTAATAGAATTTAAATGTTATCAGTTTTACTGCGTTACGTGGTAGCTGCTCTTGGAGAATTTTTGCTGTAATAATGTCATATCCAGGGGATTTTTTTGGATTTAGTTTATTAGTAATAACATTTTTAATTTGTTGGACAGTAAATTTTTTATTAACATTTTGTTGAAATGACTTAGAAATAATAGAAAAACAAACGCTAATTCTGAGAAAACCCTTTTTTGTTCCCCAATAAAAAATGAACTATTTTAATAATTAATAAGACATTTATTATTATACCGGAATAATAAAGTATGCATACAGTTTGTGTAACGCGTGCTTGTCGCAATAAATATTTAATCGACGAAATAAATATAAAAAAAGCGAACGCGAACTTCACAAGGAACATTTTCGAATAGAATTTCAAGCGTAGGTACATGGAAACTTTTCTTTTCGAAATCACGTACCGAATCGGTGCAGTAATCGGCATGTTCCCGTGGGATATAAAAAACGGGAACGTTTTCTATCAAATGATACGTTTCTCAATATACAATTTGATCGGAATATCGTTGTTGTTCCTCCTTTATCCGCTACTGAATCTCGAATTCATTTCTTTCCCTTTGACCTTCGATTTAACGGCCATATTTTTGAATTTAACATACTTCGCTGGAATTGTGAATCACGAAAATGACTGGAAAATATACTTCGAGCGTCTGCGATACATCGATAAGAATTTACAAGACCGTAAACGTATTACTTCGAAAAAGAAAGAAGCCGCAAATATTTTGTTTTGGTTGACGATCATCGGGGTGGGGGTGTCTTTAAACGCCTCAAAAAATCTATTCGTCGATAATAAATTAGCGACGTGTATTATTTTTGTGAGTTCGATCTACCGATCGCTTACGATGTACGTGATGGTGATTTTTTTATCCGAAACTTCGTTTATTTTGAACAGAAAACGGGAGATATTTTGCGAATATCTCGAAACGTTTTCCAGTTCTCGGTTCGTCGAAGAAAAGAAAATTAACGCGGAGGCGAAAACTCTGAAACGGATCTACCTCACTTTTTATTTTGCGACGAGACATTTGAATTCCGTTTTCGGCTTTCAAATATTTTTCCTTTTTATGTCATACTTTTATTTTTTCTTGGCCGCCGTTGTTAAATTCATCGACTATGCTAAAAGCGAAGACATTGGAAACATTTCCGTTGCAATTGTAAGTATAGTTCGTCCGTATTAAAATTAATCAAAATTGTTTAACACATTTAATATCATTTCAATTTCGTGCTTAGACTTCGGTCTTCAATCGTTCCGATGTAATAAAATACTTTTTTTATAAAAATTTAAAATTTGGATTCCGTTTATTTTTTTTTATTCCCAAAATATGAGGTTTTATTAAGTTGTTTCAAAAATTTTTATATGAAAATCTTGTCGAAAGTGTGACGTCCCGTATATTTTAAATTAAAGGACTATGGGTTAATTTTTTTTTACAAATTTTTTTAGTTTTATTACAATTTTTTTGGTCGTTTTTATCCTGTGTAGAAGGTGACCTAAAATTTACTCCCATATTTTTGTTGGATTTTTTAAATAAAGCACGTTACGGAAATTGCTATTATTTATTTTATTTTTTCGATTTTTTCTTCATTTTACTGCTATATTTTTCTTGTATTTTTAGTTATGTTCAGATATTTGTAGCTATAGCGATTTTTTTCTAGATTTTGCACATTATTAACGATATTTTTGTTATACGTTGTTCATTTTTGACTATTTTTTGTATTATTTTTCAGATTTTTTGCCAATTTTTGGGCTATTTCTTTCAATTTTGTACTCATTTTTTTAATGTTTTGTCTATTTCTAGGCGATTTTTTTTCGATGTTTTACCCATTATTTCGATTTTTTTTATCTATTTTTACTAGTGGTCGAATACTTCCAACTATTTTTAGGGATTTCAAACCTCGATTTCGTATAAAATAGCTCATCTTCAGTCAACTTGATAAGAAATCATAAAAAAAATCGCAAAAAATACAAAATTTGCAACTTTAGCGAAATACAGTTAATTTATAAAAAATTAAGATTTAAAATCGCTAAAAATAATTGGAACTGACAAATTATCGACCAAAACTAGAACATATCTATTTCTTGGCCTCCTAATGCTCCGGATCTTACATCTATTAACTTAATTATTTATTTATTTTAAATAGAACAACCCGTATCGTCATCATTGTTTTAACCGATCGTTTTTTTTTTTTTTTAGGTGGTTGTAATCGTACTAAGCCTGGTAGTAATTATTGCCGGAGATACTTTAGAAAGCATCGGAGAAAAAATTCAAACTACCTGTTACATTTTACAAGTAAAAGTAGACGGTGATTTGGTCAGTGAACAGTTGAAAGAAATTTCGAATACCGTTCAACATTTAAAGACTTTTATTACTGTCACCGAATACGTTCATATTAATCGAGAATTTTTACCAATTATAATAATACAATGCACGCAATATGTCATTTTAATTATACAAATAAAGTTGTAGGTAAATTAACCAAGTTCGGTCTTAAAGATTGTCTCCAAGTCTCCAACCTTATTTTATCGAAACCATTCAATATAAACGTAAAAGATAAAAAAATATGCTTATCATAGAATTCCGCGATTTTTCAAAGTTGTTTTTTATGCCGAAAGGTGAAAAAAAAAACTTTGAAAAACCGTGGAAACTTTAAGATAAGTGTAATTTATCATTTACGTTTATATTATGAATTAAAAAATAAATATCTTAAGAAATGTCATGTTCTACTTCAAAAACCTCGACTTTTTAATGAATCGTCACTTAATGAATTTTCCTTTTAAAAATAGACGGCTCAAAAATTCCAACATCTTGACTTTGATATTAAAATTTTAATTAATGCCGACTTTAAAGACATCGTGTTTTCCCTGCGAGTTTTTCTACTTTTAGTTTTAACGAAAATTCTACTTTTTTGTAAAAGTCAAAAATGAATTCCTATTTCTTGTAAAAATAGCCAAAGAACGAACACAAACATTTAATGGTAAACACTCAGACGAATAATATTTATTGTGACAAATATTAAACAATTTGAAACATTACATTGAAAGACGTCTAATTATTCTGGACTTTCCTGAAGGAACCCTTCGGCTTATAATTTTTCGGACTGATCGGATTCACACGGTTATTACTTTCTTCGGCGAATCTTTGTATGTCTTCAATATTTCGAAATATTTCCTGCTGGCTCTTGCTGAGTTTATCTCGCACTGATACATTTTCCGTTTGCCTGGTACGTCTGATTTCGTTGAAAATCGATTTGTAATAGGAGAACGGCCGTACTAATAAATTTTGCGGACGGAAAATTTGACTGCATGTACTTCTTAGAGACATTTTACATTTTTTTTCGGTGACGATTTGTATTTGATTTTAGTGAATTTGACACTCTCTCTTAATTTTGAATTTTGAAATAACAAAACAATCACTGCGGTGCCTTAGATACCATAACAAAGGAAGAGTGCCTGCGCTACTGTTAGGTACATTTTTGTGAAATCGCGTTTTCATTCGCTTATATCAGAATCTGGTTACCATCATGGTCGGCCAATATCAAAACACACTTTTGGCTAAGTATACTATAGTTATACATTGCTCGAGTCACTATCGTAAGGTTCATTCGAAAAGAAAACAATTTTATAACTATTTGGTTACATAAACCAAGATCACAAGTCGTGAGAATGTTGGTGGCTACTCGGAACGATAGGACAAGACCTACAAACCTAACCTGCTTCTTCTTCTTCTTCTTCTTCTTCTTCTTCTTCTTCTTCTTCTTCTTCTTCTTCTTCTTCTTCTTCTTCTTCTTCTTCTTCTTCTTCTTCTTCTTCTTCTTCTTCTTCTTCTTCTTCTTCTTCTTCTTCTTCTTCTTCTTCTTCTTCTTCTTCTTCTTCTTCTTCTTCTTCTTCTTCTATTCTTTTTATGGACAATGCCATTGGAATATTTACCCAAATAAGTAACTTAATCTAACTGCTACCAACAATGATATTTCCTCGAATATCCCCAAAAACGCCAATATCTTGGTAAAAACGATATAAATAGGGAGAAACTCACAAAGGGAGTGATACTGAGGTGTGAAAATCGATATTAGTGAAATAGAATTATTTTTATTTAGGGCAATTTATATTTTTAGACAAGTTTTTCCTGTAAATATTAATAAAAACCAATTTGTTAAAGGAACTTTAACAACCCCGTATGTCGAAAATTTATGTTCTTTCTTTCTTTCTTTCTTTTTTGTCATATTTTTACCAAGCAACATGATTTTATAATTAAAAAAAAATAACTTAGTATAACAATAACAAAGTATAATTTATAATTTTTATATTATTTATATTATGAATATATGAATATATTACAGACGTAATTATATATATATATATATATATATATTGTCTAATTATATAATCCATAAAAATAATTATAGGCAATTATTGCAGTATTAGATTATGAATTAAAATATAAAATTTTCCTCTATTTGATATATACGCATGTATATTTAATAAATATTTAAAATTTTCCTTTAATAAACTTTAAACGAAGTAAATGGCGGGATGTTTAAATTTCCCGCGTTTATATAAAAATTAGCAAAGGTAACGTCCTCTTAGAATAAATGCATAAACCATCAGAAAAATATGGTGTTAAGAATATAAATGTAGGCAACCAATTTCACACATTAGTGTAATAAAGTTGCATAAGTTACCAATTGGCGTCTTATTAATTAATGTTATAAAATTATAAATACATTTAGAT
Source organism: Hermaeophaga mercurialis (assembly GCA_951812935.1). Lineage (NCBI taxonomy): Eukaryota > Metazoa > Arthropoda > Insecta > Coleoptera > Chrysomelidae > Hermaeophaga > Hermaeophaga mercurialis. The sequence goes on from OX638359.1 coordinate 424,034, forward strand.
AATATTTTATAGTATTATGCTTATACGGTATGAAAATAGTTATTTAGATCAAGCAAACACGTATCTTTTATTTTCTGTAGTGGTGTAATTTTTTTCATTAAAAAATGGAATTACTTCGAACGAAGCGCAATTTTTTCGTGACTTTCTATCCGTGATGAAAAAATGTAAATTATCTCTTCAGATTTAAAAAAAAATCTGGTATTCAAAATAGTTTGCTTGGTTTTGATAAAAATATTGTTTAATAATGTTTTCGAAGGAAAGTATCACGTTGCGCAAAAACGAAACGCAGGAGTTAATTCATTATTCACTTAATGATCAGGTTTACCAGATAGCATGTTATTTGCTTACACTTCATTAATTTATTACTAGAAAAAATAGAAGTTTCTTGTTACATGACAAAACCGTGTGAAACAACTGAACTACGTATGGAAATTTAGAATTATTTAGGATTTTATCAATAATAAAAATGTGGTTGTAGAAAATGTTGTCGCGTTGGGTCAAACTTTTTATTCCAATCAAAATATTTCGAATATTTTCATTTTATTACATACAAATAGGTTAATATATATTGTTTAATATTTTGAGATTATTCAATGTTTCATTTTTTTTGATTTTCTTTTTTACCTTTGATTAACATTTTCTGGTACTTTCTGTCTATATTTACTTGAATTTAAATATAAAGGAGGTTATAAAATTTCGGAAAAAAATACTTTTTTAGTACTGTGTGTAAAGTAAGACTTTAAATAACAGTGCTAAAATATTTTTTTGACACAGTAAAAAATAAACACTTTTAACTAATAAATGACACATTTTTATTTTTAAACATAGATTTAGATCTACAGGTTTCATCGTTCATCGTAATTATTAATAAAAGTTATTAACAATTGTAAATTTTAATTTATATTCTAATCTCACTTGGCTTAATATTTATTTTTCTATTATTGTACATTATACGCTACTTCATATTTGCTAGTTTAGTATTATTTTCTCAGGAAAAAAATATAACCATTACATTAACATATAACTAAAGAACTTAAGCGGACACACCGAATACGTTGACAAACATTTCAGTGGAAATCTCTGGTTCACCCTGGATCCGATCCTGTGCTTTGTGACACGTATAAAACAATAAACAACTTGTTCAGCATTAACGTGGAGCGAAATCTATGGCGTCCGATCTTTATTTCGAGTCTCTTCGAATTCATTAAAGTGTTATTTTGAAGAGTAAACAGGGTGTTGGAATCCTCGGGGAATCCTGGTATTCAATTTCGCCTCATTATCGCCTAACGGCCGATATTAAGTTAGACCAAAGTGGGCAATAACTGTTCAAAACGCAGAGGCGTTTTTTCTTTACGGGCCCACAAAAATACCTAATGTTATACTGTAGGATAAAATCACATTTGTAACACATTTGTTGTGGTAAATTTAATAATGTCAATTATGGATTTTAGTTGAAAGGTACATTGGAGTTTTGTAATTAGGTATAATTAAAATTCGAATCAAATTTAATATTGAAACAAAAAAAATTTATATAAATAAGTACCAAGGTGTTTAAACGTTTACGCGTTTGGGTTAGCAACTGACAAAATTAATTCTTAAGTTTTCAGACGAAAAATAGCTATATGCGCCTCTGGTGGGACATTGGAGATGATGGGAAATAGCGGAAGCGCCGCCGCTGGTCTGATATGACGGATGGAAAGTATGTGATTAATCCACCCCTTCCCTGGGGAACTCGTTATATTTGATTAGGTGCGCGTCATGCACTCTCTAAATATGAATAACAAATGAACGTGGAGCTCTGGTCTCGTTGATAAAACTGTCGTTTTGAATTATTTTAAGTGACTTTATTTAACATGCCCACTGAGGTTTTGGTGGTTGACACAAGCCAAAACCATATGCCCTTTATTTTCTTCGGGGACACGTTAAATATTTATCGCTTTTCAATACGAAATAAATTATTCAATCGTTAATTATTAGCTAATTTAGTAATATATACAGGGTGCGGGATTAGTGCGTCAAAGTACGATTAGTTCGCTATTATTGAAGTTACGAAGAAAAAGTTTTTAGAAAAAGTGTAGGCAGTCTTGAGATTCACATTTTAAAATTAGTCCCAAATATACAGCGTGTTTATTTCAACGATGTATCATACTTGATGTCTATTATGTTTAATAAAGGATCTAAAGCCACCTGAAAATCACATTTTTTTCAATTTTTCTGTCGTCATTTTGAAACAAATTTTATGTTTCAACGTATAGATTGAATTTAACTCTTTAATCGCAAACGACGTTGCTCCTCTTCAATGCCATTTTTTGCATACTCAGTATATTGATCCTCTATTGAATAATTTCTGTTAGTTTCTTAATCAGAGCTTTTGAAACATCCTTTAAAAAATTCTTGTTAACAACAGCAGCAAAAAATAGTAGGTGCTGCCGACTCTCCTCTCCAATTCATTTTTGATTTAATAACAGTAGAGTTAAGTCCCTCTCAACTCTATTTTCTCTATTGTTAGTAGGTTCAAATGATACCTCATTAAGGATTCGGAAAATTGTAAAAAGTTATTAAAACAGGTTAGATATTAATAAATAGTATTTTCGCACGCGTTATCGATTCGTATATTTATGAGAATTGAATCGCGAGTATCGAAGACAGTTGTAGATGTTTATTTTTTTTGGAAAAGTGCCGATACTTTTGTCGACGTGTTTGCGTTTTCCGATATGCGCCCCCGCTTCGCTCCGGGTTGCTACGCCCTCGAAAGGGAGGAGTAAGGGTGAGAAAATAAAATTACTTTATTTTCTTGGGACTATTGGCTCGGCTTTCCGCCGTTGCTATGGAGAGATGGCGTCGCGCGAATTTTCTTAGGAATTCTCTTCGAGTGTTGCCTACATAATTACATTTTTCCGCCGGGAGGCCCAAGAGCCCCGATATAGATATTAATTATTTTTATGAAAATAATGCGTTTTAATACATCGTAAGTATATAATAGTTTGTTGGCAACATTCGAAACAACTCGTTCGTACAAATGATTAGTGAATTTTGTAGATTTACGAAGATGACGTGAATTCGTTAGAAAGGGACTTTTAGTTTGTAGGGCGTCGCGACGCCGACGCCGACGTCCCTCATCGAATGCGAATGCGAATGCGAATGCACGATGCCGGAGAATGAGAGTAACTTTGCTGCGGTAAATTGTAATGTCAGTGAATGAGGTAGTGAATAGTGGTTGTTGGATCCGATTTCAGCACGTAGTTTCATGTATCCTGACAACAGATACGATATCAATTCCGTGGCTACGATGGCTTCGCCTGCTGCACATTTCCATACCTTTACTTATTTTTCTACAACAATTACATGCATATATTCCTGCAAATTGAAACGATCTCTTCTCGGTACCCATTTCTTTCGATAAAACAACTGCTGCAATTACTAATACTTGATTAACTTAGATTGTAGGTTGCTTTGTATGTTAACAGACATTTCTTTCCGCAACTAATAAAAGTGTCAACGCTAAAAATTGCTGTGTTTTTTCTATTTAAACCTATTCAAACTTTAGAAAAATCCTACGTTTACGTTTTACCCAAACCCCAATTTTTAAGGAAAACCACAGTATTTTAAAAAAGCCTCCTTAATATTAAAAAAAAAACATTTTCGAGTTTTATATATATTTTTTACAAAAAAACGCGGTTTTCCAATAATCGTTGTTTTGAGCTTTAGCAAGATCTCTCAGCAGGAAGTTTAATGTATCCGAAATTTATAATAACGTTAGTAGTATAATTAGTATCATTTTTTTATCCAAATTCGGAATTATTTTTGAATTTCATCTTTCTAATCTAATTTTTTTTTTTTGGTTTTTACTAATTTCATTGTTTCTAAAGAAATATCATTATTTTTTAGGAATATCCCGTTTTACAAAAATCTCAATTTAATACCAAAATTACAATTTTTTAATGAAAATTGCAGTAATTTATAATACATAGAAATTTCAACATAATAAAAATTTGATCAATTTATAAATATAAAAATAAATATAAAAATAAATAATATAATAAATTAATATTAACATTAAAAAAAGAACGCTTTTTCGCGTTTACAATTACATTGTTTTGACCAAAATTCAACTATTTCATTTATAGCGCTCTTCGTTTTTATCAATAATTCAATCAACTCGTTCCTCATTTTTCTTACCCGAATATTTCCAAAACTATTCAGTAATTTTTACGTCCTTGTTAAACAATGGGATAATTCTTAAAAGCGAAAGACTGCATCGGCCGGGCTAATTAAAAAAAATTGCGGGCACGTCGGTGAAACAATTAGTTAAAAGAAACCATAATTTGAACTGTGAAATATTCGTTGAAGCATGACGAAACCTGTCGAGGAGGATCTGCCGCTTTTGTATAAAATAAAACCGGATGTACGGGGGGCAGCACCTCCGAGCTTCGGTTCACTAGAAAACGGGAAACCTTACGTCTTCCCGAGTACTTGGAATATTTCAACCGGGGCTTATAATCCCACTTCTTCGATAATGACATTAACTTTAATAAACATTCTACTTAGCAATAATTGGAATATTGTTTACGAAAATAAATGAGCTTATAAACGCTTCGACCCAGATGAAAGCATTTTTCAAAATCTTCTCACTAGAAATCATTGAACTATTTGTTTTGAATGGAAACTGTCGTTTATCATCAGTTCTAATAATAATAATAATAATAATGACAGTAATATAGAAAATTTGAATCTTCTTGAGGAGTGAGGATGGCATTCTCTAATAAACGCTACTAAGATGATATAATAGTGCGAAATGAGATAACAACTTGTTCCGACTCACTTGTAAAAGTTTCTTTGATGTAATCATTTAAAAAGAATAGAAGGAAAATGTGGATGAAAAATGAAGAAATACGAAAACTAATTAAAACGGAAACAATAATGAAAAAAAAATAGTAGAAAACGATTAAAACTAACTAGAATAACGAAAGAGGAAAATGAAAAAAAAAGATAAAATAAGAAAAGCATCACTGGAACCGAAAAGACAAGTAATGATAGAAAAGAATATGGAAAAAAGAGATAACACATTAAAAAAAATAAAACTTTCAAGTATCATCATCTGAGATTACAAAAGTACATAAATTAGTATTCGTCTTGTTTCTAAATAAATTAGGAACTTCGTACGGTATTACTATACGTATAGTACATTTTTATATCCGGGAAATGAAATTAAATGAATCATAGAATTTTGATTACGGAGATCCCTGATAGCACAAAATGTTTTTCTTTCATAAATGAAATATTATATACTGGGTGTCGAATTAGCGTGGCAAAACTCCATTAGTCCGCTATTGTTAAAGTTACGAAAAAAAAGTTTTTAGAAAAAGTGTAGGCAGTCTTGAGATTCACATTTTAAAATTAGTCCCAAAGTTCAGGAAGACAGTGCCAGACCAAAAAGTTTTTTACATTTTTTCAACGATGTATCACACTTCACGACTATTATGTTTAATAAAGGATCTACAGCCACCTGAAGCTAAAATTTGAAATCCCATCTGATTTTTATTCACTCTGTATCAAATATTTTTTAATACCTTAGCATAGAACTTAAAAAGTTAAGATAGGAACATGTAAGCGCCGTTTTTATTGGTTCTCAACGTTTTGGCTGCTACAGAGATCGAAATTAAAAAAAAATGTGTATTTCAGGTGGCTGTAGATCCTTTATTAAACTTAATAGACAGAAAGTGTGATACGTCATTGAAATTAGCTCCGCAAGAACACGATAAAAATATAATAAAAATATACGTGGTGTTGTATTTAAAAAAACAAAATTTTTGTCGGGCACTGCGTTTCTGGACTCGTTTGTATATTTGGGACTAATTTTAAAATATGAACCTCAAGATTGCCTACACTTTTTCGTAAATTTTAATAATAGCGAACCAATCGAGCTTTGCCACACTGTGACTGTGTCACCCTGTATATATTTTCCCTAAAACCGTATTCTTTAAAAATTTCTATTTTTGCCAAAAATCTTGGATATCGTACAAATACAGAACGAAGACTATATGACAAAACTAATTCATTTTTATGAAAAAGTTTAGTTGTAGGTATGTAATATTTTAATCAATAAAAAAATAGATCCCAAGAGAAATCATTAATAACTATCAGTTTGATTGATTGATTTTTTTCAAATATTGACTTTCTAATAATATATTTAAATTTCTGTCAAAAAAGAAATAATTTTTTTTCAAAATTAAAGAAAAACCGTAGATAATGAAAATATCTAAAGACGAAAGGAATAATGTGTTGTTTTGGAAATCGGAGCCGGGCCCGGGTGCGATCGACTAAACTCCCGAAAGCCAAAATTAAATTTAGTAGAGGCATTACGGGGGGAACATCAGAGGGTGATATAAACACTCTAACTTATTGCCCTATCATTTTTATTGCCCCTATAAATTTGATTTCATTCATCGGACTAGAAAAACAGGAACTAAATCTAAAAACAGGAAACCCGAAAAAGATCGCGGACAGCTGTTTAAGAAGAAACGGGAATTTCGGGGATTTTTCCTTTTCGAGACGCGGTTTTAGAGGCGAAGGGCGCTCTTTTAACCCTTCCCGATTTACACAAAAATAATAGTGAAACCTGAGTTTCCAGAATGAGGGAACCCGCGGGAACTATTTCATTTTTATTGTGCCATTGTCCACGAAATCGTTATATAAAAAAGTGTGTGATTTTGTAAAGTTATACCTTTAATATACAGGGCGTGGCAATTTTAAAAACTATAGGTAATAGAAAAAAAATTGAAAGCTGCATTTGTCCTAAAATTTTATTAATTATTATAAAATTCTCTAAACGTTATTATGGCACTTGTTCGCTTAATGTTCTTTTGCATCATCGTCAAATAAGATTAGAAAAAGTTCGGTGAAACTTTTACAAAAATATTTAAGGAATTTTAGAATACTGTGAAATATTTACTTTTATGTTGAATACATTCCACAAAGTAAGAGTGGAAATAATCTTTGAGATTTAATGTTTATTCTATTTCATTTATTCATTTCAAAAAAGAAAATAATATAATATAGGGTTTTCATACATAAAGAGACGGTTTTTTATATTTAAACGTTACGTTTTTTAAAACATAATTATAGGTTAATAGTGGATATACTTTTAAAATATTTCTTAAAATAAAAATAGTGTCTGTTAAATAAGAATGATAAATTAATGGTATATTTTTTAAATACTCTGCATAGTGTAAATTATTGAAAATACCATATCAAATATTTCAATGTTTAAAATAATTTATTTGAAAGACCAAAAAAATATTGCTAGTGTGGTTCAAAATTTTGTGCATCTTAAAATTTGGACTTTTCTTTTTATAGGTATATATATTTCTTTAATTTCAATGGCTTTTACATACAATAAGCATTTAAAATCGAAAATATACGCTTTTCAATTAATTATTGCTATCTAAATTATACAAGCACAAAAACTGCCCCTAAGAATCCCTAAGAAAGAAAATAAAGCAGAAAAATGTAATGAATACGTATACCGAAGACAGATTATATATATTGTTTTATAATATTTTTATTGTACGCTAAGAACTGAAGAGTAAGAAAAATTAAAAAAATATTAATTTTTTTTTTGTTTTTTTTTAAATTTGGGATAAAAATGTAAAACTTCTTCATCGTTCAAGTACATTTGATAACAATTTCTTCTTGCCGAAATAATTATCTTACTATATTTTTGATTTTATAGCAAAAAAAATTGCCATTCTTTTAAGAATTTTAAAAAATTGTTGAAATTAGGATATTTAAGAAAAGAAATAGTTTTTAATTGTGTTTAAAAACATTTTTCATTGAACGGTATTTCTTATAAAAATAGGGTAATTATATTTATTGGAATTATTTTTAAATGAACAGCAAACAGCAATTGAAACGTAATGAAAATGAACAACATTTTCACTAAAAAAGTGGTTTTTCTTCACCTTTATTGTTTTTAATCTGGATTTTTTTTTTCAAATTTGGGATCAAAATTTAAAACTTCATATCCGGCGGGAACATTTGTTAAAAATAAGTAATAGTATAGCATTTTTTCTGAAGTAATTAGTATTTTCTAAGATTACAGCAAAAAATTGTAATTTTTCTAATAATTGCAAACGATTCTACTTTTAAGAATTAAAAAAAAAATAATCGTTAGTTTATAACTGTTTCTCGAGCTATTTTGCATTGGTTTTCTTGAAATTTAGTGGCCGTCATTGTTGTAATAAAAATATTAGTATATTTTATCAGAACTGAAGCGTAATGAAAATGAAAAATATTTTCATACATACATTTTCTATATCTTTAAGAATAATTATGACAAGTGTCATACCGACAAAACGACCGATCCGTATATTATTAAAACTAATTTCGATAAAAATTGTTTGTAAACGTTCGAGTAAAAATCATCCCCCAACTTCGATCGTTTATCGACTCCATTTTGGGTCATCCACTTCTCAACCCAAACAAAAGCTAATATTTGTTATTAGGGGAGGAATAAAAGCATTTTATTCATGCAGATTTTGCGACAGACGTTTCACAAATATTAACTTCGGTTTATCCTTTCTTTTTTCCAGGATATATCTCTATTACACAAAAACAATAAATTTTTAATATCACAATTTAAGCATAATGGATAGTTATAGCAATGATAAGTCGTCCCGGAAGGAAGTGTTGGTTTTTAATTTAGTAAAATTGCAGCAAGTACATTCATCCTGTATAGAGACGAGAAAGGATGAAAAATAGAGTAGGAGGTACTAACTAATAAGATAAATGGTTAGTTAGTAGCGAGCTCAGTGAAATAAGTACACGGGTTTGTATTAGAAGCAAATGATCATTATCTTTAGTAACAGCTCCTGCTCCTGCTCCTGCTCCTGCTCTAATTATCGATATTTTCGTTAAAAAGAGATAAGCGAGAATGCGGCACAATCCAGGGCCGGATTCGACGCATTCGACCCCAACCCACGCGCTTTCTCGATTTTAACACTGATGCAATAAAATCATTATTGACGAATAAGTGATAATTGATCTTTAGGCTAGTCAATATAGAAGAATGAAAACTAAAAATATAATGAATTTCGAAAATAGAAACAACAAAACAGAAGGAGAAAGTTGAAGAAAACCGTTAATAATAAGAAAACGAATTGACCATTACGGAGAACATGAAGTGTCAAAGAAATATAAGCAAAATGAATGAATATAAATGAACTAGAAAAGAAATATAGGTATACCAAAATGGGTAATAAAAATATACAAAAAGACTTACCTAATAGTTCCAGCAAAAAAAAATCAAAGAGAAATATAAATGAAAAAGCAATTATTTAGTTTTTCCTTGCGGTAAAAGTAGAAATTCTTACAATTTATAACAATTTTTTATTTTTAAATTTTTGTAAAATTATTTTATACGAATGAAATACAGAGAAGGAAAAGAATACTTGAATCAACAATGAATTAAGTAAATATATTAATTAAATATACTTATTATTTGTCAATTTCGAATATACCTCCAAAAAATTAGAAATTATTTAAATAAATCGGATATAATGGATTTTGTTAACAATATTTTTAGTTGTTTGAATCAATAATAATGTTTGATATTACAAAAAATCATTTTTTGTTTTGAGATTTTTTTTTAGTTCCATTAAATGTTTTATTGGCAACAAAAGAATCTATTATATTTTATTCAAAATAAATATTTATTTATAGAAATATTAAAATATTAAATCTAAAATGCTTAATATTTAAAATATAAGTATAGTATGTTTAAGGCAAAAAAAATATTCCTTAATCCTAATTAAAAACTTTAATTAAAATTACCAAACTAAAAAAAATTTGTAATAATATGGATAATAGATGATTAGTGTTTTAGTATATTTAAACAATTATTTATTAAATCATGTTATTTTTATTCAAACAAACGTAATTATTGACAATGAATAGAACTAATTAATGTATAAATAATGTAACATACTGACATCAATTTGAAATCAATATATAAAATTACAATAAAAATTATGCAAAAAAAATTAAAAAAAGTTTTAAGAAATAAACAATTTACCCTAATAGGCTTCACTTGTAATAATTTTCATTAAAATATTCCTTGTTTGAACATACACAAATCAATTTTTTACAATACAAACGAAAATCATATTTGATTTACCTTTTTTCTTTAATACCACTTTCTTCATCCGATTTTTATATTCTACTAATTCTAATTTTATCTTGACCTATCTGATACCTGATAACTCTGTTATGAAAATATTAAAACATGGAGAATTTTCCTGCTTCTTCGCTTTTCTAGATATTATTTTTTTTTATTTTCAACTAAATCTTTACACATTTGATAACTCTGCTAGACGAAACTTTTTCTTTGTCTCTTATTCTTCTTGCAAGAGAATATAAATATTTTGAATTGAAAACCTTCTGTATAAATAATTTTATCAGTATTTCTAACATTTAAAAAAAAATTTATGTATTTATTATTATAATAACTTTTATTTAAAAATATACCATATTTATATTTTTTCCAATTAATTGAATAAATGATCAATTATATTGGTAACCAAAGAAACCTTCACATGCTATTTTTTTTTCGTCAAAAACGTTTATTTTAAATATTTTCACTTAAAAAAAATCTTCAAGTCGAATTATTTAAAAGTTTTGGTTTTATTTTTAATATTTTGGAAAATTGTAATTTTTGATTGGACTAAATTGCCGACATTTTATAAAAATGTCGTTTTTAAAATAGAAGTTTTATAAAATTTTGATTTTGGTTTCCGGCATTTTTAGAAATATCGAGTTTTGGGTTTTGCTTTTAGATTTTTTTATAATTTAGTTTAAAATGTTGGTATTTTATGAAAATTTTGGATTTTAAAGAATTCAGGAAATCGAAGAGGTCGTACAAAAGATTAAAATAGGAAGGGCAAGTGGAGAAGAAGGTGGAGATGGGAGAAAATCCGGAAAAGAATGGATTTAGAATTTGTTTAAAGAAGAATGGAAAGATTGAAATATACCGTGAAAATGGGAAAATAAAATTTCATTAGACTCGATATGAGAATTGAATGTTTATCACAAATCAGCTTTTACAATAAATTTAGAGAAAACCCTATTAGAGTATAAATTAAAGAACGGGCAGCTTTTCGAACCTCAAAAACAAGTTTGTTTTAAGTTCGAATTATTTTTTCTAAATAAGTATTTTACGAAACTAGTCATAGTTAGCAATAGACAATTTAATTTTAACCCAACTTATATGTGAATCGATCTCAGATTTACTTTGTAGTAATCTTGTACACCACTGCAAAGTCTCTAAATTATATTTACCACGTAAACCAGCTCAAAAAGTTCTCTCGACTCTCGTTATTAAACCTCCGGTGTCCTGGAGCCGGACATTTAAATGTAACGCAAAACTTGTTGACGGTGTTGGTTGCGGTATCGAAGCTAAGAAAGTATGTAGGTAGTAATACCGAATGGTTTCCAGTGTTTTATGCAAAAACCAGCTTCGAGCGATTTGGACGAAACCGTTTTTGGTGAAACAATTTGAGCAGGAAAAAGCTTAAAAAAAGGCTGTTTTATTTTTGGTTAAAGAACGAGGGGCCGGCTCTGCGCCAACGAAAAGGCGAACGCCGCCGCTCATCATCGTCATTTGAAAGAGAGAGAAGAGAAGAGAAGAGAAGAGAAGAGAAGAGAAGAGAAAAGCGGTGGTGCAGGTAAGGGTGGCTGTGCTGCCAGAATAATGGGTAATCTGATATCCCGAGCGGCTCCCTATTTATCCACATCGGGATCCGACATACAGATCAGCCGAGCCGAGAAGAGAAGAGTAGAGAAGGCCCCGTCACTAACAAACTAAACGGAAAACTTCGTTTTCTCCGGCCCCGGCCCCGACACTCAAACACCATTATCGCCATTATTTTCCTATTTTCCTTATTCTTTCCGGCCGCAATTGTCTTTCTTTTCTCGTTGCGCGCTCTTTTCGATGCCGACTTTCTTCGAATAACTCGCACCGGTTTCATCCACGATTTTATTCTCGCGGCCATTAGTCGAATGCGCTAATTAATTCCAAAATCATTTTCAATAATACTTGTATTTTTATTCTGTAACAAGTGACGGAATCGATATTCCCTAATTCTTCTAAACAATATCGACTACCGAGGACGTCGTAAAAACAATTTAAAATTTAAACTGAATAATGCTTCAAAAATCGAGTAAATTTGTGGTCGTGGAGAAAATATAGTCTGTTACTCGGTTAAAATAACAAATTATTTTCGTTCAAATCTTGTTACAGAATCTACTATTATTAAGTGTTTGAAGACACGAGAGAAAAGAAAATATCGTTACACTAAATAGGAAATCTCGCAGCTCCAAATTTGATGAAATTTGCCTTTTGGTGCCGTATATTGGCTGAAACTTAAACACAATAACTCTGAATTTTAGTAATTTTATTATTTATCGATAACGGAAAAAAACTATGCACTTCTCTTCCAAAATGCTGAAAATGAAGCTATAGAGCTTTGCTTATTAATATCATGATAATATGTTATTTATTTGGGTAATTTCACCAAATTTCATCAAATAATGACATATAGTTGTATGTAAAACAATTTAAATTAAAAAAGGACAATTTATATAGTAATATTTTAGAGACTGATTGAGTTTCTGATAATAATTATAATAAAATTAGTTAACATAAACTTTACAAAGTAACTTTTTAGATTCAAAGGAAAAAGGATTTCGTTACTTCTTATCTTTTACTTACGAAATTATTATAAGAAGCTCAAATAGCCAAAAAAAAAAATTCTTTTTTAAAAATGTTTGTCAAATATTAGTTTTAAATATAAATATTTTTCAAATAAGTTTTATTACAAATTTACAAAATTAGTCACTTTATTTACGGGTTAAATATCCTTATATACCCACAAACTTTATAAAACACATCATATGTTGTTAAATAATACAAAAGTTTTTTTCAAATTACAATTATTATTAGAATGCCAGAAATCAAAAATGTATATTTTAATACCCAAAAAACAAAACAAACCCTTCATATAATTTATTTGAAACATACAAAAGCAACACGAAATTTGACTGACAAAATAATAAAGAACATTAAAAAGGCATCGAAAAAAAATCATAATTGGAATAAATTGTGAAATTTAAATAATTTTAGTCGATATTTTAGCTAAACATTGAAAAAAAAGTAAAAATGCACAACATTTTCAAATAATTCTCTTATTTTATTTATATAAATTCTAATTAAGATTTCGATACTAATTCGATTATTTGAATCTTTTTTGGTTACAGTATAAATTGGAAATAATAAACTTTTTAAAAGTGGCTAAAACACATACCCAATCAAAAAAACATACCTACATTCAATAATGATTAAAGAGTATTATTTTTCAAAAATGAAAACGTCGTTGCCAAATAATATTTTTTATTCTTAAAAGCATGATAAATTTATTTCTTCTTAGAAAGCGTAAGAATATTTATTACTCTCAAAAATGCGGGATGTTCAAAACAAATGGATGCAGAAGTCCAAAATGAAGAAATTGTTGAATTATGTTAGATAAAAGTGAGCGAAAACACTTTACTACACAAATTTTGTTATACACATAAAGTTTTAATTGTGATCAAAAGTGAGGTTATGTTATTGGACAGATAAGTGGATGAATTATTAATTCATTAAGAAAATTATGCATTTAAATATTTTAATGACGTTTATCCTTAGTAGTTAAAATTTGAATAGAGAAGAATCAGATTTTCTCGTGGATTTTATTATGTTTTGATTCCGAAGCGACTTTTTGCATATTTTTTTCTTTCGACGGCTGTAACTTTATCAAATTGTCTTGTAAAACAATATTTTAATAATGCGAAATTTAATAGTAGAATATGATTTTACTTAAAATAACTTTAGGTATATCTTAAAATGTTAGACCTTTTTAACAATAATTTTTTACCATCATGTCACAAATTTAATTTTTCATAACTTTACAACATTTTGATACAATACAATATAAATTATTGTAATCCTATTAATCTTTAATTAAATTTGTTTTAACAATTTTAAGATGTCATACGAGATTTTTATAGAATTTTTTCAGTTTAATAAGTACAAAGTTTTATTATTGTAATTCGCAAATAATTGTCATTGATTTCTTTTTATTAGATTGATTACAGCAATAACAATATCCTATTTAATAATTTTCAAAATTTTAGCACACATATCAAAAACCACATTATAATATGTAGGTATATAATAAAATGTTATTTATTTAAGGAAGACACGAAAAGACGACGAAAAGCAAATATTACGTTGTAATACAAGAATATTTAGATTTTAAGGTTTCATAGATAATAATATTGTTACGGAGTATGTGTATTATGAATGTAGGTATATTTGAAATGAAATATCAAAAAAAAAGCACAATTAAATGATTATTAGTATAAATAGGTAGGTACGTCTAATGTCATTCGAAAGTAAAATTTCATTTATTCAAAGTGCTTAATAGAACTATATAAATAGGTATATCTGTTGGTACCTACCTATTAATCATCAAGAATATATTTAAAAAATTTAATATTGAAATCCCAGGGTTACTCTGTGGTAACGGCGGATTCAACTGAACACGAACAGTTTTTTTAATAGTAATACGAGTACAACACAAAAGTGTTTTATTAGGTAAGTAGGTACCTACGTGAAGTAAAATAAAATAAAAATTTAACAATTTTCATTGACCTAGAATGGTACCTAATTAATTTTATCAATCATCAAATCGTTGAAATATTTTCAGTTGGTAAGTACCTAGGTATTTACTGAATTCCTTTTTTATTTTATACACGAATTTATTAAATTTTAAATATTAAATTATATAAACGAAATTAAAAAATCTATATGATCAAAAGTACTTTGACCTCTAAAATTTTACAACTTTAGCAATAATTTAGTGGATGACGTTTATGTTATAACAAGATAAATTCCATAAATTCTTTCTTGAAAATTTGGCATTATAAAAGAATTTGAAGTATTTTTGCTTGGACATTGATTGATATAAACTTCACCCCTAAATTATTGTTAAAGTTTCGAAATTAGTGCAAAAGTTTATAGGGTTTCGTAGAAAACTAGACTATATAATATGGAGCAGATAAAGTAAAAAATGAGTATTTTTTTTATTTAATGGGATTTTAGAATAAAAGCTATTAAGAAAAAATGTTCTCCTCTTGTTAACCCCATCCGTACACATAGTGTATAAATATTAGTTTCGAAATCATAATTTACTAATTCTATTTCAACATATTCTAGCCTATTTTAATCGTGAAAATATTTACCGATATTAAATTGTAACTTTAAAACAGAGAATCGAATTTGTTTTATTCTCACGCATTCATTACCGAGTTGTTATTATTAGATATTAATGAGGCACGGGTAAAGAGAGATCCATTGTTTTCTTTTTGAGTGGAAGTTGTCGTAGGAAATGGGCGGACGATAAAAATTCCCAAATTCGGTTTAGTCATTTGAAAAAAAATAAGGGGCTCGCTCTGAATTTCCAGGAAAATCGATTCCGGTGTCAGGAAAGTTTCCTCGAGTCCGCCGATCTGCTCCCAATCTATATCTATCTCGAAACAATAAGAAAGATACCGAACAGATATATCGGTGCGTCTCTTTTCAACGCACGGAAAACCTCGCCCGTCGAATTAATGAAAGAGCGCAAAATAAGAGGAGCGACGGGCGAGGGCCGCGATTGGCGCGCCCACCGCAACTCGCGCTCCCATTGGCCCGGCCCGTATTTACCCTCGGGAGGGGGGAGGAGATTCTAGCTATTCTAGCGACACCCCCTCCTCTTCTTCTCGGTCTCGCCAGTTCTCGCGAGTCGGTTGCGATCCGACGATCGAACGATTTTTCTTTCTGATTCTGTAAAAGTCTTGAGATGAAAAATAATGTCGAACGCGTTCGGTGCATCGATAAATTGAAGAGAATGTAGTGCGAGTGGTGCGCTGTTTAAAGGCAAACAAACCTCGAAAATGGTGACTTTAATGCCGTGCAATTATCTCAACGCACAAAATAGGTGCACAATGATCGATAAGATGTGTGAACCAAAGGTTCGTTTTATTCGAATTGAAATTTAAAATTCCGTCGAGTTCATACAGAAGCTTTAGGCACGCCAAGTTCTCATTCTTTATCGTTAGTGCGAAGTGAAACAAAAGCTGCTAGAATACTACTTCTGTGTGAACGCGGCTTTAATCACTTTTTTAATCATAAGCGTTTTTCCCCTGAGGTGTTCACTATTTATTTCTCCATTTATTTTTTTTCCTAACGTATTGTTTATTTCTCATTTTTTCTTATTAGGTACTTCTCTCTCTCTCTCTCTCTCTCTCTCTCTCTCTCTCTCTCTCTCTCTCTCTCTCGTATACTCTTTTTCATTTGTTCAAACGTTCTCAATTGTGGTTTTGAAATTTTCCTACTGATTGGGTTGATCTTTAAGTTTTTCGATTTTCATCGAGAATTTCATTATTTGTTTGTGTTTCATGTCTATGTTTCACTGGTCTACATTTCTACTATTTCAATTTTATATTATGGTCATTTTTCTGTCGTATAAATGGAATTTTCGTTGAATTAAATATTTAATCTAGCTTTTTTCTTCAAATTTTTCGTTTATTTCCAATTTTCTGCGTTTTACTATTTTTTCATTTTATATTTCTCAAAATAAGTTCGGTTTTTCTTTAATCAATTTTTTCGTAATAATAAATATTATTATTAATATTACTAATTTTATATGCGTATTAACAAATTTTTAATTAAGGGGTTTATCTATAAAAAAAGCTTAAACATAATTGAACTATTTGTTTCATTTTCTAGTTTCCAAATTTAAGATTATAGAAAAATGATGCATTAAAAATATTTTTATTTTTCTTCATTTTCAGTAATTTGAACTTTTTAGATTAATTTTGAATTTAATTTATTATTCCTCTACGTTCACAATTTAAATAGTTTAATCTGAAAATTTTGGAAAACGACACATTTGATTACTATTTAAATTTTTAGAAGATTTTAACAAATTTCTGTTAATAATTTTGGAATATTTATTAAACAGTTTAGAAAATACTTAATACATTTTTTCAACTATTTTTTGTACCCTTAAAATTAGAAATTTAAAAATTTGGGAGGACTAAACCGAGGGGTTGTTTAATTTAAAAGATGACTCATTATTTTTTTTATAATCTAGTCGAATTTTGAAAACTATTTTTAGCAATTGTAAACCAAATGTCTTATAAATCAGTTAAATTAATTAGACTCGTTAATTTTGCACTTTCTGCGGTTTATATTGATTTCTTTGATAATTTTTCTACAACTTTTTTACATTAATTTTAGCTCTTTTTAGACTTTCTTATAATAAATTTGCTCACTTTCGCTAAACTATTCGATTTAAACATTTTCTAACGTAGAAATTTGTTTGTTTTATGTTAATTTATAACAAAGATTTTTATTTGTTAGCTGAATTTTATCTATTACTAATTTTTTATTTAGTTAAGCTACCCTTTATTAGATCACTTTTTTAGAGATGATCTAATTAAATATAATTTAAACTTTAAAAAAAATTATATTAATTGTTTCAACTCTTACTTTATAGAAACTATTCATAATAAAAATGGAAACATAAATAATACTTATATTTCAATATTTAACCTTTTTTTTTTTTGTTGACTTTCAACTTGTAATATCTTTTTATTTTGATTTTCAATATGTTCAACCACTTTTAATTAATCTAATATTCCTGCTTTTATTAAAATCTTAAAATATTATCTCATTTGATAGTTTTTCCTTTTGTTTCTGTCAGATTTTAGTATTTTCAAGTATTTCAGAAAAACATTTCACAAGTTTATTTTCTATTATAGTTTCTAAATATTTCTAATTTACAACCTACTGTCTTCTTTAATCTATAATATATTCATAATTTAAATTAATCTATAATTCTTAAAGTTTACAGAGACATATTCCGTAATTTTTATTAAATGTTTAATCAAATTTTATAACATTTTCTGTAAATTATGATTAAGATAGCGTTACATTTATGAAAATTAATAAATCTACCCTCTGTCAATGTACAATTGGTTTCCAAATCATTATTTACACTAAGATTAAGTATATACTTTAAAAATGAATAACCTCATATGACGATATATTTAATATCTCGAATGTAATTTAACTTTTTAAATATTATTTACAGCGAAATTACTTTTTATTTCATAAAATATCCGTTTTTTTGGAAAACATTCGGTTTTTTGAAAAAAAATAAAAATTTTTGTGATTTAATTAAAACTCAATTGTAATAATAATTTGTTTCGAGATTATTATATGAATTTTGTAATAGTATATAAAATGGATCATTTTGTTTTTCTGAATTTATTTTCTTCCATTCTACTTTATTTGTTCTTTATCCTTTTTTCTAATCTTGTGTTACTTTTGGAATCATTTTATATGGGAAAAATTACTTGTTTTTACATGAAAATATCGAAATAATAGTTAAAGATTATTTTGCATCTTTTTTTTTGTAATGGAGTTGGTTGAATGATAATAAATGATTTTTAATGTAAATTATTCCTCCGATTTTGAAAACATATAAATTACTCTTATGTAGGTACCTACATGGCATGTTATTTGTGTACGTATTTTGTATTTTTCGTCGAGTTTGTTTGTAGCGAATAGTTTATTAATATTGCATTTAACATCATAAGTCAATATTTTATTGACTCATAAATATTAATATGATAAATTTAACAGTTACCAAATAAAAGAACTATTTTATTGTGTTTGAAAGTTAAAATATAGAAATTCGTAAATTGCATAAAGTAGTAACACTTTTTTAATTGAACGGTATCAACCGTAAAAAAATATTTTTTTCGTGGTCTTTTATTTTGAAGAAATTTCTATACAGGGTTGGCAAACTTTTTGCTTTTAACACTTTAAATAGAAGTAGATATTTCCTTACGGCTAAAGTTAATTTCAAAACAAAAGATAGGAATAAATCATTTTAATAGATAGGAATAGTTGCACACGTAGACCGTCAATTAAAAATAATAATTCTTTATTGCTGAAGAGAAGACAAATAATGCGATAAGTGCAATAAAAAGATATGCAATAATTTAAAGATTGAATAATGGAAGATATCAAATTTTATTACATATCTAGAACGTTAAAGACCTGCTTATCATAAATTATTATTTGTCCAATTAATGATTACGTTGACGCCAAAATAATTAACTTCAAATTACTGAAAAAGAACGGCAGGTTTTAAGCAAAACCAGTGGCGGCACCAGTGTGTACCTAAACGGTAAACAAAAGTTATCGGCAAATTGATAAATTTTTTCAATGTACTTATTAGAGATCATTATTAAATTCTAAATTTTTTAAACGCCCCATATAGTAGACGGTACACTTATTACAGATTTGTTTTGTTTTGTGACGATACTGATGATGAACCTAAATACCCCTTTTTACAAAACTCAAATTTATTGTTTTCCAGAACAAAATTTGAAAAATCATTTCACCAAAATAAAATCCCTAATTAAACGCTAAAGTTATAAATCTCTTTCACTGGTTTTAATGAAAATATTAGATTACGTTTCCATATATAATAATAATAATAATAATAAAACTTTTTTCTTTAGATCAGAGTGAACCACGATTTTCAGATCAGAGATTTTCTATCAATTCTCCGACTTGAATTTTATTAGATCAAAAATGGATGAAAATAATATTTATTTTTAATAAATTTTAAGGGTTAAAATGGGCGAGAAACTGCTAAAATTTTACGTTACTTCTATAAATTTTCAAAGCCAAATAAAACTTTAAATTTATGGTTTCGTTTTTTTAATACAACATATTTTCACATCAAATAATTATATAAGATAAAACTCTATATTTTATTTTTTAATATGGAATGTATTATTTTTATCAAATTTGTTATAAATTATAATTAAATCAACATTATGATTATATAAATCGATTAGTTGAACATTTTTAAATAAAAATTTAGGTTCTAAACTCATTATTTGCAATAGAGTTAATGTTAAATTTTAAATTGTCAACCTCGCATGATCCCATACTAATATTTAAAATTCTAAGTTTATTTAAACGCTAATTGTAAACAAATTACTTTTATTTTCATATAAATATTTCGAACTAGAACTTACAGTTCCCTTGGAAAATCTTCGACTTTTTGATAAAAATTCTAAGTTTGATTTACATTTTGCTATACACGTCATTTTAGTAAAACTCAATTGTAATGATAATTTCTTTTAAAATCTAGAATTCTAGAAGTCTAGAAAACTTCAGAAGATTTTTGTTCAAAAGTAACGTACAATTAGAATAAACTAAAAAATATATATTAATTAATGTAATGCTGGAAAATGTTCGTATATTTTCTCGAATTTCATCAGATATGATATAAATTCCGTCGTTTAAATCTGAATTAAATTTCTTAAAAAACATGACTCATTAATTAGTGCAAAAGTTAATTTGTACTACTTTAAATTCCATTTTTCCTCGCTCTCTAAATTTATTATTGTAAGTTTGAGCTTTTTTTCAAAAATCAATCGATTATTTTTCCACGTACTAAAAAATCAATGTTTTTTAAATGTTCGTTTGTTTTTTCATTCGTTGTATTACTAAAATGGCGTTAAAACTATCCCTAAATGTTGTTGCCAGAAATTGAAACGGTCTTCGAGCCTCGAACGGCCCATAAAACTTTCGTGTTGTATTTATGACACGTCGATAATTTCAAGTCACACCCTCCCACTAAATCATCCGAAATCAAAGTTTAGTGGTCCCAAGCCCCACTAAAAAAATGAGACGTTTTATTTTATTTTCATTTTTTCTCTCCGGTTCGTAATAAATCCCACTAACGACATCCATGTGTTCCATTGGCAGGGGCTTTTGTAGGACGAGACCATTTTTCTCGGATCCGATTTCGGTGAATGGGTCCGCCGCAGACACGAGCTCTCTATTTTCAAATCGACAGAATTATTCATTGTTATTATTGGGACGCCGCGAAATTATGTCAAATGCTTTTTGCTTTTTTTTCCCTTTTCCCGAAACGCGCTCCCCGAATCCTCAAATAAAAGGAGAACGAACCATTTTACGCGATCGCATCGGTTTCGAAGTACACGAAAAATATCACTGAAAATTGTGTTCATCAAATTCACGGTTTTTATTTCGTAACAATATACAGGGCGATCCTTATTGTTCCATTTCTAATTTGAAATTCACCTCAACGACTCGTATTCTTTTAGTATACAAAACGTTTTTCTCCTCCAAATCGTCGTTTGTTTTCGAAAACGAATTTTAAATTATTAAACATCCCATTAAAAAGCATTTATTACGAAAACCAAGTCTTTATTCAGTTAACTTTAGAAACAAAACAATAAAGAATTATTGCAACAGTTAATTTTTTAACGGCCGTTTCAATACTTGGTTATTGTTAAATGTATTTAATTGTTCTTTAAACGATCAACGTGTACACATTTTGAAACTATTATTATTAATAACGAGCCATTTAAAAGTTTCATCATCCCCGTATCAGAAAAGGGAATCGAAATAAAAAACGTTTTCTTTTACTTTAAATTTAACGCCTCAACTACTAGGGTTATTCAGTCTAAAGTCACTTTATTGGCTATTATATATTCATATTTTGACAAATAGGATCATTTCTTCTTTTTTGTTTCAAGGTCTCAGCTGTCAGGGTTATTTGCCTTAATTACGAATTTTGAATGTTTATTTTGCTAATTTAATTGTAAGTTTGCACGAAAAATTGATTTAACTTGGACATCTCTCTTTGTTAATATTCTTAAAGAGCTTCTTTGATATATTTTAAATCGAGTCAATCGATTAATAAACAAGGAATGATGTAAAAGTCAGTTTTGACATTAAATTTATATTTAGTGTTGAAGTTAGATCGATTCTTTTTCTATTTTCAATTTAAAGCCTCCAGCTACCAGTCATTCATTATTAATTATTTGCCTTAGTCGGAAAATTGAACGATTACTTTTTGAAATTTAAGTGGAAGCTTTGCAGTAAAATAGACTTCATTTTAACAAATTTCGAAATTACGGTTTTTGGAATTTTTTCATATTTTAGATTGAGTCAGTTGCTGAAAATATACAAATTCATTTTAGATTCAGTTTTGATGTAACCTTGACCAAGTCTAGTATTATATTCTTTATACCTTATCCATATTTTAAATTCGATCAATAAGACAAATATGAATGATAATTTTCAAATTAAATTGACATAATTCAGTATTATTGTAATTAAAACTCTGCTATATTTTAAACTGACTCAATCGCTGGAAATTTGTAAGCTTTTTTATATTTTAGAGTGGTTCAATTGGTGAATATTTGTTATTTTGTGTGGAATTGGGCCTCAGTTACTATGATTCTACGGTTATTTTAATCGTGATTACTACTGTTAGAAGAGCTTTAAAACTAGTAGAGACAATTATCCTTACATTTTGACAAGTACCATTTGACACAATTGTCACTTTTGACGTTTATCTGACATCTTCTTTTTTCTAACACACTATGAGCTCTTGTACATTGTAGCTTGTGTAGTTTAGTGAAAATTCTATAAAAAGTGTTTGTTTTGTAGGTGAAGCGGTCAAGGGCAGATGGCGACTCCCCGGCAGAAAAAGAGAGGTAATTTTTTTGTACTTTAAAGAGATATATATGGGCGCATTATGAAAATAGCTCCTTTTTGGTTTTTACCTACCTACCAGGGATTTGTTGTGAGATGCGAGATACTATCAGATCAGATAAGTGACGGTAAAATATATGGGCTGCTAAGTTCCGTCTTCTTGCGAGACAGACACAAACGGCACAACAAATTACCATTTTCTACACAACCGGACGGACCTTCTTTCTTCCTACAACACATTTTCTATGTTGTGATAACACGTCAATTGAATTTTATACTTCGGAAGATTTCACGAGGATATTTGTAAATTAAACTGTTTTAACAAGGCGAACTTCGGGGGTCTATCACGAGGCCGATCTTCTATTTATTAAATATAAATAACCTATTAGTAATTTATTATAATTATTTTGTTTGTTTGTTTGTTTGTTTGTTTGTTTAATTGGGAAAAGAGTTAAGTTAAGGGCATTCCCTGCATATTTTACTACGTTTTGATAATTTTCTTAAATGATTAAAATGTATAGAATTTAAAGAAGAGGGTATTTTTTTCCATTTTGGAAAAAATACTTTTCCTACTAATTTTTAGTTTTTTATAGAATAAACATAAATTTTATTCTTTTTAAATACATTTTTTGCTAGATTACTTATTTTTTCAAAAAAGGTGCATGTTTGTTTAATGGACAATATCGCTATTTGTGGAATTTTTGAAAAATAGACAATTTTTTTTGACTTTATAAAGTTTGCAATTTATTTGAAAAAACTGATTATTTTAAAATGGAAAAGGGCAAATTTTAAAAAGTTACATTTATATGTGAATATAATTTGAGTGAAAATATATTGAGATATCCGGTATTGTACCAAATACCATATTTGATTAAATTCTATAAATATATATAACATTTTCGTATACGGAATGAAACAATTTAAACTTTCCACCAATTGGTTTTTTGTTAGTTATGAGTAAATAACTGTTATTATCGCGATTAAAGAAACTGGTTTTTAATACATTTCTCTAAATTAAAACGAGATACTGTAAAAACTCAAGAAGTTGGATTTTCAGTTTCTTCATCTGAATGTTATATTGAATTTATAAAAATCTAGAGGGTGCTAAATTTTAGTGAAAAAAAAAAACCAGCGTCTATGAGATTATTATGTACTGCTAATACGAGGATGTATCAGAAAATAACGAGACTGGTGCTGTAACTTTTTATGAAAAAAAAAAATGAAAGCTTTATTTTTAATGTACTTTTCCTCAAATAGGCTTTCATTTAACTTTCGACGTTTATTACAAATTAATTATTGAATTGCCAGTGTTTCGCGTACCCGTAGAAAAAATGAAAGTGGAGCAAAGATATTCGATCAAATTTTGTGTTCGGTTGGGTAAAACACCAACTGTAACTTTTTAAAAAACTTTAAAAGTGCGTATCCGGATAATAGTTTATCACGATGTAGAGTGTTTGAGTGGCAGAAGAAGTTTAAAAAAGGTTGTGAATCAATTGAAAATGAACCTCGTCCTGGTCGACCACAAACTGCAAGAACTGACACTAGAATTACAGAAATTAACGACTCGATACAAAATGACCGCCGGATTGTCATAAATCGAATTTCTGACATTGTTCATTTGTCTGACGGTTCCACTAAAAAAATTATTAATAAAGATTTTGGGTACCGGACAATCGCAGCAAGATGTATTCCAAAAGTGACGAACGACGAACAAAAAGCGAATCGAGTGACAATTTGTCAGCAGTAGAAAAGGCAACTGCAACGTAATCCAAAGTTTTTAAATAATGCGGTTACATGTGACGAAAGTTGGTTTTATCATTTCGATTCAGAATTGAAGTATGCAATTGAAGCATAAAACTGTTAAAAGCGCTGATAAAATGATTGATTTTTTTGATAAATGTGGCCTAGAGGAAATTCAATAACTGGGGAGTATTATTCTAATGTACTTCGAGGACCCTTAAAGGCAAAATTAAAGAAAAAATTACCGCTTTATCAAGACTCTGGTTGGGGTAGAAATGATGGTTGACCCCCCTACTCTCCCGACTTTGCTCCATGCGACTTCCATTTGTTTTCTGAAGCCAAAAAAGAAATGAGGGATCGAATATTTGGTTCGGATTTAGAGCTCAACAACGCTGCGATGAGTACACTAATCAGACTATCAAACAATGGTTTTTCAGAAGTTTATGACAAGTGGATAAAACGATGGGATAAGTGTATTGAACAGAATATGGGGAGTACTTTGAAGTTTTTTTAAATAAATTGTTTCATTGTTATACTATAGCACCAGTCTCGTTATTTTCTGATTATAACTATATTTTGACCAAATTAAACTACTAAAAACTGCCTAATTCTTTGAAAGAAGCATTGTTTATTGAAATAAAGAAGTTGGTGTAGTTAATTGGAATTTCTCGTCGAGTATTGTTCGTTCAGGTATAAAATCGGGCGATTTTCGAAAGCCAGGTTCGATCCGATTTCGGGAATAATCGGAACGCATTTAGATCAGGGATGCGACGAACCGAGAAAAAACATTCCTTAAAAACGTATAATCTTTTGTGAAAATGCAAATGGCTCGTAGCCGAAATGCCACAATAGATTTTAAGTGAGCAGTTTTCGATCATTGCGGTTTTTGGGCGCATTTCATGCGGAAAATTGGCTATTGCAGCATTTTGGTCCTTCGACGGTCAAGTCAGACGACACTATTGTACTTTTAGGCACCCTAATGTTTTTCTCTACTATTGTTAGGAATTTCAACGTTTACTGTTAGTAATTATTCAAAATTTGCGGTTTGTTTTATTTAAAACTCCGGGTGTTCCATAAGGAATTATACATAGAGCACTAGCAGAAATGAAAATAAGGACTTGTCTATCTTAAATTAGAGTATTTAGAGTTCTTAGAGCACTTGGAATTTCTTCGAGAATTTATCAGTTTTATATTATTAATATTATACATAAATCCATATTTTATCGTTAGGTGAGGACCAAAGTGAATGAATTATACACCTAAAGGAAGAATCTTAAAAATTCGATTTTTTTAACGAACTTAATGAAGTCGAAATTTGTATAAATTTTGATTTTAATGTGAAGATTTTATAAATAAATAAAATAAATCTTGCAGAAATATTTGAAAAATGGTCCTTTTTTCTTTAAATCTCCACATATTTTAATGAATAGCAAATTTCAAGTAATAATTTTAAAATTTAATTGTTATTCTTTAAAATTTCAACTTTAAAAACGATATTTCAATGATTCCCGATGTTAAAGCAATGAATTTCGTATTTTCCATCGACATCTCGATTTTGATATTAAAATTTTAATTAATCAATTTTTTAAACTAAAATTTTTAATAAACCACGATTTTAAACGAAATATCTCATATTCTACTTCAAAATTTCAAACCTTTTAAGTGAAGATTTTGATTAATCCTGACTTGAGATTTTAAGACATTTGAACTTTAAACTGAAGAAGAAAATTAATTAATTAAAAAAATATATTTTAATAATCTATCTACTTATTCGATATTTTTGAAAAGTCTGTATTTAATTAGTTACCATTATTTCCAATAAAATAAAATAAAATATAAAATTTATAGCCTGCCTTTTTTCTCCTGCTGGGTCTTTAATTTATTTCGACACATTGTATATGATATCTACTTGCAAATCGAAATCGACCGTGGGAGAAATTTCTTTTGTTTCTTGTCAATATTATTTTGCCAAATATTAGTAGGATGCTCGTTTATTAAAATATCGATCCTGAACAAAGTTTCCAACGTTACTAACCAGGTAAAGTGGTTCAAGTGTACGAAACAGGTACTCGAAATATTTTCGAAAATATGTGCTTTTTCTAAATATTTGGAAATTATTCATTAAAATTGTTTCGATTCTTACTTTGTGGATGGAATTTATCCATAATAAATATGAATAGATATATTATACTTATCTGAAACAATTTTTAAGATGTTTGGACAATTTTCAAAGAAATTGTTCTGATTTAAAATGATTTTTCATGATAATGAACGATTTTTAAAATTGCTGGACGGTTTTTAAGAAATTATAATGGATTTTTAAATATTGGAAACGATTTTTAACGTCACTGAACGATTTTCAAAAAGGTTTTTCCGGTTTTACAAATGTTTTTCATAATTCTGAATGATTTTTAAAATTGCCAGCTGATTTTTTAAAAAAACTAATACGATTTTTCAAATTTTTAAAGTACTAGAGATAAAATTTAATATTTATGGATTGTTTTTAAAAGGTTTTTGTGTTGTAATTCTGAATGATATTTCAAATTCAAAACACATTTTTAAGAAATTAAGATAACTTTTCGAATGTTTAAATTATCAGAACCAATTTTTAAGATTTTTCGTCAATTTTCACAGAGCTTTTTCCGATTTAAAGAAAATGATAAAATCAGAATGAGTACATTTTTAAAGATGTTAATTGCAAGCAACTATTCGTTCGATGTAATTTTTATAATTTTATTTGTTTCACATTAATTTTTCGTTGAAAGATATGAATTTTAAGAATAGTTAATATCATTAGTTAAGTGTTAATTTCTCAAAAGACAAAAGGCCCGTCTCTCTGAGAAAACTATTAATTTATTATTATTTAAATTGTAAGCTATTAATAATAATTTAAGTAAAATTTGATTTTAAGGCCGAGTTTTTAAAACAAAATGTTCGAAAAGTTAAATTCTAATAAACATCGATTTTAAATATGACGAAAAAATTCCAATGACAAAAAAATTGATGACAGTTAAATTTAAATTGCATTTTGATCCGATTGCTATTTTTCAATTTTTATTGATTCTTTTCTAAATATTTATAAAAAATAAGATTTTGAATATTTTGTTTACAGAAAGAACTGAATATTTACTGCATATTATTTACTAAATATTACAGTTAAAAGATATAAACAATACTCATTAAATTTGTTTACATATTATAGAAAAATTTCATTATAAACTGGAATTTAGTTAAACCGTTATTTTATCAAGTGAAAATTCATTTATTAATGACGATATTGTCAACGCTAAATTGGCGAAACATTGGTCGAGAAAACATTTAGATATGTATTTTTTTATACTTATGAAAAGCTCATTGTTCGTATAAAAACATAATTAACTGCTCTTTTTTCTGTCGATTGCCGTTTTCATTTTAAAATTGCATAACGAACAAACTGTAATTTTTAATGAACGTTTCGTTTGCGCTTTAATAAAGGAAGCGATTAAATTTAATTATTCAGGCCGAAATTAGTACGGAATTCGGTGGCTTCATATTAAAAGGGGTGAATTCGACACCGGTGAAGGCATCCCCTGTATAGAGCAAGCAGGAAGACACAAAATTTTGTAGGTCTTTATCATCCATCCTTGAGGGGGTTTCGCCGTCTTTTGTCACCCGTAAATCATTCTCAAGGTTTCACCTAATGTTTTTTTTTTCATTGGAACACGGAAAGGGAACACCTGTCTCCTTCTCTAAAGATTAACAAGAAACTCTTATCGCTCGAAATTTGTCACTAAGTGTTTTAACAGATTTCCTTTATTATTTATTGTGTTATTTAAATTCAAAACTTAACTAAATTTGGGCGTTTATATAATAAATGTATTTTTTCTTTGGATTTATAATATTTTATTTTATTTTAAATAACGGTTTTTACTAAATTAGAGCTTAAAATCGAGTAGGTATATAATGAAAATATTTCTAATTATTTTCTTTATATAAAAAGAAATATTATATGTTTCTTAACCAAATATTTATTAAATATTTGTTTTACAATATTTATATCAAATATTTATTGAATATTTACTAAATAATATACAATAAATATCCGTTTCTTTACGTAAATATACAAAATATTCAAAAGCTTATTTTATATGAATACTTGGTAAATATTTTGAAAATAATAAATAAAAATTGAAATTAGTAATCATAACAAAATGTATAAATTTAACGTCTTTCAGTATTTTTGTTACTGTAATTTTTTTTAAATCAATGTTATTAAAATTTGTCTGTTTAAAGTCGTAATTAATTAAAAGTTCGATATCAAAATCGATATTTGAGGTGTCTATTCTTTTAAAACTTTGGCCTTAAAATCAAATTTTAGTTAAATTACGGTTCAAATTAATTTAAAATTCTGCTATTTTAACGTCACGTTTCGTTTACATTTATTAATGACTTTACTACCTACATATTTTAATTCAAATTGTAGTTTAGTAAAAACTTTTTAAGTAATGTTTGATTTTCATAATTTTTTAAGTTTACATTTCAATTTTATCTTTCAAATATCACGAGTTAAAAATAGATTTTGACTTAAAATACTTATAAGAAATAAAAATTTATTTGAAGTTTTTAATTGAAAGACGGCCTTAAATATTTTCTTAAATTCGTGCGTTTAGAGCCAAAAATTATTATTTGAATTCTGAATTCCCAGAGTGATCACTTATCAAATTGATCACTGTCATTTTTTTAAAGAATCTATTTAGCATTTAATTGTATCTGTTCAAAATTCAATCGAATTTTATAAAGATTAATTGAATAAGTTCATTAAAATGTATTATGTAAATACTAAGATTATCGGCAACAATCCGACCTCTAGCGACTAAATCACGAATTTCTGGTATTTGGCAACTACGCACTCAGCCAAACCATCATCTTAATGACTTATGATCGGTCAAGTATAAAAATTCATAGTTTTCTCAGAGAGACGGGCTTTTTGTCTTTTGAGAAATTAACACTTAACTAATGATATTAACTATACTTAAAATGTATATGTTTCAACGAAAAATTAATGTGAAACAAATAAAATTATATCGAACGAATAGTTTTTTAAATACTTACAGTACATCTTTAAAAATGTAATTATAAAAACCGGAGAAAAGTGAAAATTGTTCTTCAGACAACAGTGAATTTTATCTTTCTGATGAAATTATTTTGGTTTGGCGGCGTATAGCGTCACAAAACTAATGTAGGTACTTTAGCACATTTTCTAAGTTCAAAAATCCTTGACAATTATCGATGTATCGATTTTTTGAAGAGTAAATTATTCTAGAATTCGGAAATTCTGGTTTTTATTTTCTTAAACTGATTTAAAAAAAGAAGCAACGCTCGTAAACAATCTATTTACCGAAGAGAAAAATTCTGAAAAAAAACCGCTCGATTACACTTCCATAAGGATAACGGAACGATAATTTTTGGAAATGATGTATTTCGGGCCATCCGCAAAAAAAGTGCGGCCTTATTATTAAGAAAGGCGATTGGCGCAAGGCGTGTTCCACGGGCGACTCGATGAACAGCCTGTAAAAATCTAAACGATTCGTGTAGTTTTCAGGTCTGCGACAAGCAATTATCATTTTTCTCAGATAAGCCCACTTCATATAAAGTTGTAAAGTTATTAATTCCCCGGGCCGGTGAGATTGTGTGAAATAAAAGGAACAAGTGAACGATAATAAAACACGTGAAGGTAGGTGGGCTGGGCTGGCAGGGCACGCTGCGACCAGGAGGTCTGGCACTTCATGTGACAAAATGACCATGAGGAATTGATCAAGATTCGAATTGAACTGAGGAGCCCCGCTCGCTTTTTTTAATTGTTCACCAGACTGATTTTTCCCCGATGGATTTTTTTAGAGGGTCCGCCCGCCCGCCCGCTCTTCTTTTCCCGCTGCCTCCGCCTCGACCATTGTCAACTGTTTTATTGTTATGGAATTATTAAAATTTACCGATTCTTGGTGGCGCGTTAATAATTTTTTAACTTCCAGTTAACTGATCTTTTATCCAACGGTGCGCGGTCTTGTCACTTTTCAATATAAATATGCAGCCGACTCGACTGTTAACGTTTTCTTTTTATAAAACGAGAACACACCTGACACTTTAAATTCGTACGTTTCTTTTCGGTCTTCAATTAGTTTGTAAGGTATAAATCAATACCCGAACACTAAAACTTTTCGAATAACGAGTTTACGAATTTTTCGATGGGACCAAAACAAGGAATATTGTGATAAATCAAATGAATAGAAAAAAAATAAGAAAACGGAAAAAGTGTAGTGTAAAACTGTTGCTGTAGGGGTTTGAAGTTTATGTATCGAAATGTAGGGATTCAGAAATCGTCATGAAACGCTGAAATAAGTCGATATGTCATTATGTCATTACAATGACATTTTCCTCATACATATAAGCAATAATAAAGTGTCGAACATAAAACATCCTGTAAATTTATAAGGAGAGAAACTTTTCGAGTTGTGGTCGTAAAAGGAAGTGTGTGCTAAACCGTTCGGTCGGTACCTCTGTAGCGAGAACAAACAGCGAGAGTTCGAGTTCCCAACCCCCAACCCCCAACCCCCGTTTCAACAATGAAGAGGGCCTTTTAATGTAAGAGCAAACATGTGGTTTTCAGCATGACGTGCGCCTGTCAAATAATCACGGACCGAGACAGAGACGCAGCCTTTTAGAGGAACCAAAAATGTGTGCACGATTTTGCGTTGCGTTCGGATGCTCTTTTATCGTTCTCGGAATTTTATATCGTTTCTATAAGTTCGAAGCTCGAGAAAATCGGACACTTTGTTGACACGCACAGAAATATATATATATTTTTTTTTTTTTTTTTTTTTTTTTTTTTTTTTTTTTTTGATAATCATTATCATAATCATAAATATCAAGGAGATGAGAAATTCATTGAAATCAATAAAATACAAACAGATCAATATTCTTACGATATACAGAACCTACAGAATATATAGAATTTGCAAGAGATTTAAAAAATAAGTCAAGTACATGAGGTAAAAATAAATAAAAAAGTTAAATGAAAGCAGTTCTTTAAAAAGTGAATAATTCCAATATTGTTAAAACTCACTTTAATGAAATCTTTATTAAAAAACGCCGATTTTATAAACTTACTGAAAATTACGAGCATATCAAAGCTTCAATCGAATATTCAAATGTAATAAATAGATTTTCTTTATAAATTCAGCGTTTTTACATACATGGTTGGGATAAAGTATGGAACCAAGTAAATATTTTTAAAACGAAACGGACGATATTTATGAAATTTTACAATTAAATGCAATGGGACAAAATGCATCTGAT
Organism: Hermaeophaga mercurialis; assembly: GCA_951812935.1. Classification (NCBI taxonomy): domain Eukaryota; kingdom Metazoa; phylum Arthropoda; class Insecta; order Coleoptera; family Chrysomelidae; genus Hermaeophaga; species Hermaeophaga mercurialis. The sequence continues at coordinate 455,802 of OX638359.1, forward strand.
GTATGTACATTTTTTTGTTAATAATATACTTCCGGTTTAACCGAAAATACCCTCAACTTTTTTAATTTAAATGAAACACCCTGTATATTTTTGCAGATTTTGAAAGATCTTGTTATTTCTAATTCGTACATACTGGGTTTAGTGTAAAAAAATCTGTAAAAACGAGGAATACAGCACTTTAATAAACCACTTTTAAGTTTTTATACATTAGAGTAAAATACCATTTAGATAAACAAATTGATATTGTTTGTATTAATAGTAAGAAATAAACGAGTACTATCTAGTAGATAACTGTTAGCAAACTGTCAAATTGTAATTTACGGAAATAAAATTGTACGATTAAAAATGGTTTATTTTAGTGAAAAAGATCGTATTGAAATATTAATGGTGATCGATTCATAGAGTGGCCTGCTCGTTCTCCGGATCTAAGCCCATTAGATTTTTTTCTTTTGGGTTTATCTAAAATCACGTGTTTACGTTAAACGACCAACACGCTTGCAGGAAATTAATTGAATATTTCAATTAATTTTGTTTAAATTATTATTCTAATTAGTCTAAAGTAAACAAATGTACTTGTATGTATTCTACAAATAAAAGCGAATTGTTTCTCGTTTTTACAAATTATTTCTACTAAAGCCAGTACGTACAAATTCGAGAAACGATAAGCTTTTTCAAAATCTGTAAAAATATACAAGGTGTCCTATTTAAATTAAAAAGTTGCAGGTATTTCATTGCAAAATTTCATAAATATCGTTCGTTTGGTTTTAAAGATATTTACTTGGTTCCATACTTTATCCCGACCCTGTTTTTTAAACATGATTACGTGAAAAATAATTCAACTCAATATTCAATTTTTCAATTTACAAAAAGTATTATTAATTGAAATAGAAATAATAATATAACGTTACACTTATCTCAATCGGGATGCTTTATTAAAAAAATTTAAAATATATATTAAAGAAAATATGAATAATTAGTTTTAATTATATTTACCTTAGAAAAAGCAAGGAATAAAGGTAACACAATTGCTAAATTTTTTATTTTTTTTTTGTACGACATTTACAACCTACCTTTCAAAAACAAACAAAATGAAAACAAAGAATAATGAGAAAATACGTCTTGAGGGGCGAATTATCCAGTGAAAATTTACCGTATTTTATTTAGCCAAGTTTTCTGGTCACTTGTTGTTGTTTAATTAGATCTCAGATAAATTCATTTCGTAGTTTCTCTATATTTTGAGTCTCTCATTTTTAATGAAATGAAATGAATCTCGTATTTTGTAAAAGGCCAAACATTTTTTTGTAAAAAGAAAGAAATTTGACCGTGCTCTTTATAAAATGTTGATTTTAAAGTATTTATTAGTATTTCGACATAAATCCAGATTAATTTAAATTTACTTTCCAAAAAAAAATTTTAAATGCGTCTTAAACACCAATTTATTTGTTTAATTTTACTGGTGCTTTTTTTATTTGTTTATTATCCTTTTTTTCCTCTTATGTTCCTCTGCTTCTCTCATACCATGTCGTTGTAATGTAATATTTATGTTTACTGTTATTGATTAAATTATTTTTTAATTAATTTTAATTCCAAGAAAATAAAAATCAAGTTTTATAATATTTCTAAATTTATTTTTTTAAATAATTCAATTATTTATTGCTCTTGGCTTATATGTAGCTGGTAGCGTCTTAGTATCAAATAAAAATGACAGATTGTTACTAAATTCTTGAACAAAATTCCATTCCATTAGCATAAGAAGTTCTCAAAAATAAAACAGTTGTAACAATAAATTATTTATAGTCTGATTTGATAAATAGTTTCGACTTTTTCTAACCAGATATTTGCCTTAATTTGGGATTTTTTTTGTAAAAATGGACGATTCATTAACGAATTTTGCTTTCAAACTCTGTTATATTTGACGAAGGAATTTGTTTTCTTGAAGAAATCAAATTTGACAATGAATCCCATAGAAACATAGAAACATAGAAAAAAAACTATGATCAAATCGAAATTATCCTTTTTTCAATCCCTTTATTTTGTCTTAATTTGAGGGTAGTTTCTTTTAAATGTTTACTTAAAAATCAAGTAAGTCGGGATTTTTATATTAAAACAGTATCAACGTTATAAAATCTTAAATTCTGATAATTCTTTAATTTTTTTAAATTTACAACCTCCTTAAAACCGTTTCCTCTCTTTATTGACATTTCTTTAATTAATACAAAATCATTATTTTAAGTCACATGTTTTATATATAAAACATGTTTTCATACTAAATAATAAAATAAAATAATTCTCTAGAATTTGTAATTTCATTTGGAATGCATAATTTCCATAGTTTAAATTTATTAAAAGTTCTTATAATTCATGTTCTATTATTTTTGTTGTACCTATTTTATTTTATTTTCTTTGGAATTATTGATTATTAAATTATGATTATAGAAATCGATTAATTTAACATTTCTTAGTTTGTTCCGGTATATTATGTATGTTAAATAATTTAATGATGTTATTATTTAAACTAAAAGTTCAATTTTACATTAACTATCGAAATTAATCAGTACACCATAAGTTACTACGATATATAAACTTATTAAATGCAATTTACCGATCAATTGCTTTTAGTTTTGCGAATTTTTATTATTATTATTATTATTATTATTATTATTATTAAAATAGAGGTGATGTTGTTACTTTGACAAAAATCGAAACTTTACAGATAATTTGTCAAGAGAAAAAGTATTTTCTAAAAATTCTCTTCACCGAAAATAAAGAAACCGCAACCGATGGAAAATGAAAAAGGATAAAAGAATAATTTTATGAAAGAAAACGTAATATTTATGGTGTTAATGTCGTCATTTTGATATATTGGATTCTCGTCTAATTACCGTTTTTGCTCTTCCATTTGCGTTAATTTGTTTATTTATTTATAAATATCTCGTCCGCACGTTGCCAAAGAATAGCTGAACTTTGTAATATATTCGAGGCCAAAAAGTCGCTTCTTATTGAAAAAATTGTCAAATCAACGACGACGGAAAAGTCAAATGCGTTCAAAAACAAAATATTCGTTGCTTCATAGAAATGAGTGACTAAAATTACGGGTGATTTATATAAATTTTAAAATGAAAATCCGGTCAAAACGAATTCGGGCCGTACACGAAGAAAACGATGTTGTAAAAGTGCCAGAAAACGCGACAAACTCTCATAAACTGGAAGAAAATAAGGAAGAAGAAATGTCTCAAATCGATGAATACACCGAAGAGGAAGCGATAGTTTTGATTTTAATGTTAGCCCTTGTCATGTCCGTAGTTTTACCGATGACTCTCGTTACTGCCCCGCATTTAATACAAGAATGGAACATTTTTTTGATCGTCGTGCTGGTATTTTTTTTGGGACCCGTCATATTTTTCTCGTCGACCGGTATAGCCGACATGTTACAAGAAACCTTTGAAATGTAGTTTTATCTCCGAAAAATAAAATGTTAAATAAGGAAAAAGGTACGGAAATCGTTTATATTTTTCGGTTAATGAATAATCCAGAGACACCATACGATGAACATTTCGATAATTAAACTCGAGTTTTGATCAAAAAGTTTCACTGAATTCGAACTTGAAATAGTCTTATTCCGAATAAATGTTTCCGTCATATTTGACTTTTAAGGATTTTAAATAAATGTGAACTAAAATTTGAAGACATTAATTAAAATATAAAGGCTTAATCCAAATAATAATTTAAGTACAATTTAACATTGAAAATCGTAAAATTTAAAAAAATACAAACTTGACTTTAACCTAGTGAGCTTTTAAATGAAATTCAATGTTAAATTTAAAAAATTAATTAGTCATATTTTATATAAAAATTTTCGATAAAGATGAACTAAAATTTAAAGCAACATTTCATTCTTAATAATAATTTAAATCTTATTTCATTTTTATTATTCGATATTCGAAAGAAATTTTAATTTTAAGTTTAACCAAATTCGAATATTATTTAAGAAATTTCGCCTATTTCTAAGTTGAATTAAAATTCGCATTCAAGTTATATTTCAAATAATAATTAAAGTTAAACTTAACTTTAAACTCAATGAATTTATCAAAATCAAAAGAAGAACAAAGTTGGAAAAAAATGAAAATATACGGTAGGATTACAATAAAGTCATAAAAAAGCTAAAAAGGGGAACGGCGGGATAATTGCGTAAAAAGTCCAGAATGTAAAAATATATAAAAAATACAAAAAATAAATGAACAAAATAAAACATAAAAAACAGAAGTAAAAGTATTCTACTAAAAATATTTAAAGTCAAGCTTAACTTTAAAATCGTAAAATTTTTAAAAAAACAATTGATGTCATATTTTAATTAATGAATTCGAACTTGGAATTAAAATTGGATTAATCACCGTTAAGCATTAAATGAATTATAAATCTTTAAATTTAACAAACCTTTTATATCGTTAATTTATACTATTCGATGAATGACACGGAACTTTTAAATTTGACAATTTTAAGATAAATGAAAAAATACAGGAAGTTAAAATGCGGACTTGTTTAATGTTTCTGGGAAAAAAGTCGTTTTTCTGGATTTCGGTGTCAGTCAAAGAGTCCTAAGAAAACAAATGGCACAATCGAAAGCCCAAAATGAACGGTCCGTCCACCTGGCACCGAATGTCGCAAAACCAAACGGATTTTATTCAAAATCGAAACGAAAACAACGTTTCTTATTTTTCTTACTAAAAGCCGGTGCGGCGGAGTTTTATAAAAAATAAAAGCAAAAATATGGTTGGAAAGATCAATAAAGAATCGCTTAACCCCTTCTTCTGTTATTCGAACATTCTCATAAACCCTTTATCGATTTCGATTTCGTCGAAAAAATTGTAAAAACCGCAAATCAATTATACCTATATATTTGCCGTATTTTTTTGTAATTTTAACACTTTGCAGGTACCCGTAACCCTTTACAATTAATGTATTTATTAGATACCGGGTTCTAACCCGTTCTAATTCATTGATCTGCCTCATTCTCACGAACCCTTTTACTTATTTCACTAAGAATTTTGCGTTCATTTAATTTAACCCTTGCTCGGATTCTCACGAAACCCTTTACGCATTACGATATTCAATTTTATTAGAAAATATCCAAAAAAAGGTACTCGTATTGGATTTTCACCTTTTCGTTACCGCATTTAACCTTTTTAACAAAACATTCGCTATTTAGGAAAAAGGGTTCAATATTTGAACAATAATTATTTTTTTCGGTTTCCCATGGAATCGAAGCGGTTATTTATATTTTTTATAATTATCATTAAAAACTGGTCTATTGCATTTTTACGATAAACTGTGACGATGACGTCATCAAAATAAAGAAATGCCGCGTTGTCACATGGCACTTATTTTCCTTCCTTTGAATTTCAATTTATGTTATTTTGTGCTTCGTTTTTATTTATTCTATAATTACTAATTTTTAAAGAAATACAGACACGCCAGAAAAGCAAAAGATTTAATAAAACGAATGTCGTTGAATGACAATTCGATGACAAGATTGACTTATCGTGAAGTGTTGCCAACTTTTAAAATTCAATTTCCCCTGTCTGTTAAATGTTGATTTCGTTTACTTTTAGTTATTTTTTTTTGTAATTTTGTTGACTATAAAAATGACGTCCTCATCAATTTATTGTAAAAGATAATATGATAATTACTATCAGCAATGTCGGTTGGCAACACATGTAAAAGTTCCTTAAGACGTCATAGATTTGCTACTTTTATAATTTAAATTTTGAATTAGAATGAGCGCACACCTAAAGGAATTAAACGGTGCCCTAATTTAATATTACTATACTTTATTACACAATTAGAAGATAGTGTTTCGAAAAAAAACGTGTAAGGTGTAGATTTACGTTAATTGCAAAACCCTCTTTAATGAATGAAACTTGTTTATTTGTTTATTTACTGCAAACAAGTATAGAAAAATAACAAATAAACATAGAAATGCGATACACCAAATTGAATTACACGATCGAATTTCAGTGATTTTTATTGCCTGTACAACATCTGATATCTTAGTGCAGAATTTGAATTTAAATGGAAGTATTCCGAAGGAGAAAACGAGTACCTACCGCGTACGTTGTGAATTATTATTTTATATAAACGATATGGTTTTTATTATTCGCTTATAACGTACAATTTTTTTATTAAAAATATGTTGGTTGGTACCATTGACAAATACAAATCAATTTTTGTCGGGTGCTTCACTGAATTGGATTTTGATTTAAAATTCATAGTGATTCGGAATTCAAGTAAAACTTTAGTTACATTTTCACTTTATATTTACAAAATTTTAACTAAACTCGAAAGTATCATTTCTTTATGAAAGTATCGAAATTTGTGTAAAGTTATGTCAAAATGATGTATTTATTTAGTGGTCGCTGTTGGTAATTTCATTTGTTTCTTAAAGACTGTATTGTCCAACTTTTATGCTTCCATTTAATTAATTATTTTGAAAAAGTTTAAATTAAACTGATGTTACGTGGACATTTTTAAAAAGCTGCAGCTCCTTTAACAAACATGTTTTTGACTACTTTAAAGCGACATTAAATAGATCCAATTTTATTTTAAAGAAGCTGTAATCACTAATCATCCTGTATATCGTTTATATTTTACGCTGAAATCAAATCAAGTAATCTCCGAACTGCCAAAATCAAAGACTTTTTTTCACCCGTATCTACGGTTTCTATTATTTATTATTCATTATTATTATTATTTGATAAGCGTAAAACGGTGGGACGTGAATGACGGTTCTGTGAAGTTGCGTTTTTATGGAAATTGGGCCGAACTAAGGCGATACTTTTAAAAGGTAAAACGTTTAAAATAACAATTAATAATGATTTTTGGAAATTTCATATATTTTTAATCCAATTAGACACTGGCGACCGGCAAAATTATTGAAAAAGGATCTTCTGAGGTGCGTCCCGGATCTACAACCAGAGAAAGTACGACTTCAAGACTCATCATTTTCTTCTTATTAATGTAGTTTATTGTGTAAAATTTGTAATGTAACTGAACAAAAAAAGCGCGATGCGGTGACGATGTCAATATATATCAATAATAAATTTGTTTTTTATTTCTTTGAAAAGATTATATAAAAAGTGGTAGGCCGGAATAAATAACCCTTTGAAAGCAATTACAATTTTTTAGGGTAATTTTGAATGACAATACCCCCTCCACTTATTGTCAATTCTCAAATTACATTTCAAACATTTTTTACAGAAATGAGAAAAAGTGCGAGGCCCTAATTCAAAATGTGGATCCCCTTAATTTAGGGGGACTCAAGCAAATCCTTAGTTTGCTCGTGAGTTAATCCAAATCTAAATATGACGTCATTTCCTTGTTGGTAGTATTGAAATGATTCCAAAAAAATCACTAAACAAAATGGTTGTTAATATACGATTTACATTTATTTAGTTACTTTAATTTGTGATAGTTGGTGTTAGTTGTGTATCTAAAATGTCAATCGACAGATTTGACAACAAAAAAATATGATGTATTTGAGGGCTTTAATAACGGGATGAATAATTTGTTTTTTCTATACCTATACTTTTGAAATATGAAATTCTCAAACCTATTAAATAAGCAACAAACCATCAATTAAGTTTATTGTCGCGCACTGCCAAATAAAACAAAATATCACATTAGAATTCAAAATAAAAATGGTTTTTTTTACTTGGCTTAATAACATTTTACATTTTTATATATTTTATATTTATATATATATAATATTTTATCTGTTTTGACTTGTACCGCAGGACATTATGCAACCAACAAAATCGGTTATTTTTAAATGCAATATACTCGTGCATTAATTAATTGCTTATTTCAGTTAATTTTAGTAAATATTTATTTTTGTCAGAAGAAACTTGAAATTAGCCCCCAGTGCGACCAAACGTAATTCTAGTTGTGATTCCAAAAAATAAAGATGGGGCTAATTTGTGTAGAAATTTGATTTGTCGGGAGGTAAAATAATGATCAGTTTATGTCTTCCGTTGATATTAATTTTATTTAGTAGATTTACAAAACAATTTCTGCGTGTTCGAACACTCAATAGAAGAAATGTCTCGTGACTTTAAAACGACATAAATTGAGCGCTAGTTTTATTTCAAGTAGATTTTGTGAACATCCCGTATATCGTTTATTTATTAAATCTAGTAAACTGTCAGCTGCCAAAGTCGATGCTTTTTTTTCAACCGTATCTACGGTTTCCGTTATTTATTATTCATTATTATTATTATTTGATAAGCGTAAAACGGTGGGACGTGAATGATGGTTCTGTGAAGTTGCGTTTTTATGGAAATTGGGGCGAACTACGTCGATACTTTTAAAAGGTAAAACGTTTTAAATAACAATTAATAATGAATTTTTGAAATCTCATATATTTTCAATCCAATTAGAAACTGGGACCGGCAAAATTATTGAAAAAGGATCTTCTGAGGTGCGTCCCGGATCTACAACCAGAAAAGACACGACTTCAGGACTCATCATTTTCTTCTTATTAATGTATAGTTTATAGTGTAAAATTTGTAGTGAACGAATGTCTGCGCCGTAAATTAAGATGGAAAATAAAATATAAAATACTTTTTTTATTTCTTTAATTTAAATAGACAGCGAAATACATAATCGGTGAAGGTCAGAATAATCTTTTGAAAGGTTTTAAGCGATTTCAATTTTTGTGGCATTTGAATGACAATACGGCCCTCTTGTTGTCAATTCTTAAATAACATTTCAAACATTTTTTATGGAAATGAGAAAAATACATTTTGAGGCGAATTATATAAGCAGTGCAAAGTCAGAATAATCTTTTGAATGGTTTTAAGCGATTTCAATTTTTTTAGGCCACATCTGAATGTAAATTCTCAAATTATATTTCAAATCTTTTTTTTTAAATGAGAAAAAAATGCGGAGCTCTAATTCAATATGCGGGTCCCCCTACTTTTAGGGGATTCTAAACAACTCTCTAGTTTACTCATTTGTTAACAGTTTTTTACTGTTGGTAGTATTGAACCGATTCCAAAACAAATCGGTGAATTTTCGCATGTCAAAGTGTATATATATATATATATATATCAATCAATTTAATGTGAAATGGAAATTCAAATAATTTATTTAAAATTTACTTTAAACCCGCATAATTTTAAATACATTTAAGCTCAAAATCAATTATCCTTTATAATTCTTCTAGGAAGTATAAAACGTAACCTTTTTTATTAAAAATATTTTGTTGCGCCATTGAAAAACACGAATTAATTTTTAATGAGGAGTATGTAATATTCAGCAGAATATCTTTTCAATAGATTTTTATTAAAACGTGTACAAATCGTAATGACTATTCTATCCCAAATAATTATAACATCTAAATATTTAAAAATGAACGAAAAACTGAATTATAAAAAATCAAATCTAGTAATTACTCGAAACAATTTTTGAGTGCGTGTCACTTTTTTTTGAGTGTAGCTGTACCGAAATCAGTTTACTCACAGTTTATTCACATAATGAATTTAACATGGTACGTTTGCTCTTCAACATTATTATCAACACACACCCCTCAGATTTAACCCTCAAAACAAGTATACAAAGGCCCAAGGGGATGATAGTAGAACCTATTAAATTCTTTAAGCGTCATCTACGCCATTGTTCGTTTCGAGAGGATTAAAAATTCGATAATATCTTCCTAGTGTTAAAAAAAGAACCGGTAGTTTATTTATTGAACCGATATCATCATAAAGGTATAATGATTGATTCGATCGAAAAGTAAAAATGTCTTTTCGCACCTAGCGCCCACTTTTAATTCATACAAATATATTTACAAGAGCGTAATATTGATATTAAAAGGGATTATCTTTTTTTTTTTTAATATATTTTACAACATTGCTACGTCATATTAATGAATATAAAACAACGAAATGCTCATCATTTCATATTTCATTAATGGCTATTTCATATTCGGTTGTTGTCAAACATGATGTTTGTTGTTATTTAAGATCCGTAACAACCAAAGATTATAAACGAAACTAACTAAATGGAAATATAAATTCTACATAACAAGTACCATTTTGACATGCGAAAATTCACAGATTTTTTTGAAATCTGTTCAATACTACCAACAGTGAAATGATGCCGTATTTAGATTTGTATTAACGAGTAAACTAGAGTTACTTGAGGCCCTCTAAATTAGGGGATTCACATTTTTGAATTAAGAGCCTCAAAATGTATTTTTCTCATTTCCATAAAAAATGTTTGAAATGTTATTTAAGAATTGACAACAAGAGGGCCGTATTGTCATTCAAATGCCACAAAAATTGAAATCGCTTAAAACCTTTCAAAAGATTATTCAGACCTTCACCGATTATGTATTTCGCTGTCTATTTAAATTGAAGAAATAAAAAAAGTATTTTATATTTTATTTTCCATCTTAATTTACGGCGCAGACATTCGTTCACTACAAATTTTACACTATAAACTATACATTAATAAGAAGAAAATGATGAGTCCTGAAGTCGTGTCTTTTCTGGTTGTAGATCCGGGACGCACCTCAGAAGATCCTTTTTCAATAATTTTGCCGGCCGCTAGTTTCTAATTGGATTGAAAATATATGAGATCTCGAAAAATCATTATTAATTGTTATTTAAAACGTTTTACCTTTTAAAAGTATCGACGTAGTTCGGCCCAATTTCCATAAAAACGCAACTTCACAGAACCATCATTCACGTCCCACCGTTTTACGCTTATCAAATAATAATAATAATGAATAATAAATAACGGAAACCGTAGATACGGTTGAAAAAAAAGCATCGACTTTGGCAGCTGACAGTTTACTAGATTTAATAAATAAACGATATACGGGATGTTCACAAAATCTACTTGAAATAAAACTAGCGCTCAATTTATGTCGTTTTAAAGTCACGAGACATTTCTTCTATTGAGTGTTCGAACACGCAGAAATTGTTTTGTAAATCTACTAAATAAAATTAATATCAACGGAAGACATAAACTGATCATTATTTTACCTCCCGACAAATCAAATTTCTACACAAATTAGCCCCATCTTTATTTTTTGGAATCACAACTAGAATTACGTTTGGTCGCACTGGGGGCTAATTTCAAGTTTCTTCTGACAAAAATAATTATTTAACTGAAATAAACAATTAATTAATACACGAGTATATTGCATTTAAAAATAACCGATTTTGTTGGTTGCATAATGTCCTGCGGTACAAGTCAAAACAGATAAAATATTATATATATATAAATATAAAATATATAAAAATGTGAAATGTTATTAAGCCAAGTTAAAAAAACCCTTTTTATTTTGAATTCTAATGTGATATTTTATTTTATTTGGCAGTGCCGGAATACACCCAAGTGATGGTTTGTTACTTATTTAATAGGTTTGAGAATATCATATTTCAAAAGTATAGGTAGGTATAGAAAAAACAAATTATTCATCCCGTTATTAAAGCCCTCAAATACATCATATTTTTTTGGTTGTCAAATCTGTCTATTGACGTTTAAGATACATAACTACCAACTATCACAAATTAAAGTAACTAAATAAATGTAAATCGTATATTAACAACCATTTTGTTTAGTGATTTTTTTGGAATCATTTCAATACTACCAACAAGGAAATGACGTCATATTTAGATTTGGATTAACTCACGAGCAAACTAAGGATTTGCTTGAGTCCCCCTAAATTAAGGGGATCCACATTTTGAATTAGGGCCTCGCACTTTTTCTCATTTCTGTAAAAAATGTTTGAAATGTAATTTGAGAATTGACAATAAGTGGAGGGGGTATTGTCATTCAAAATTACCCTAAAAAATTGTAATTGCTTTCAAAGGGTTATTTATTCCGGCCTACCACTTTTTATATAATCTTTTCAAAGAAATAAAAAACAAATTTATTATTGATATATATTGACATCGTCACCGCATCGCGCTTTTTTTGTTCAGTTACATTACAAATTTTACACAATAAACTACATTAATAAGAAGAAAATGATGAGTCTTGAAGTCGTACTTTCTCTGGTTGTAGATCCGGGACGCACCTCAGAAGATCCTTTTTCAATAATTTTGCCGGTCGCCAGTGTCTAATTGGATTAAAAATATATGAAATTTCCAAAAATCATTATTAATTGTTATTTTAAACGTTTTACCTTTTAAAAGTATCGCCTTAGTTCGGCCCAATTTCCATAAAAACGCAACTTCACAGAACCGTCATTCACGTCCCACCGTTTTACGCTTATCAAATAATAATAATAATAAATAATAGAAACCGTAGATACGGGTGAAAAAAAGTCTTTGATTTTGGCAGTTCGGAGATTACTTGATTTTATTTCAGCGTAGAATATAAACGATATACAGGATGATTACAAAGTTTCTTTAAAATAAAATCGGATCTATTTAATGTCGCTTTAAAGTAGTCAAAAACATGTTTGTTAAAGGAGCTGCAGCTTTTTAAAAATGTCCACGTAACGTCAGTTTAATTTAAACTTCTTCAAAACAGTTTCCTTTTAAGTACTTTCGTACGACGAAACTACTATTTTTTAATTCTAATTATGAACAATATCTTTGGTAAAGATATTATGGTATATTATTTGATAAAAATAGATTCTTTTATAAAAAAATAAGGTCCTTTATCAAATTACCAACAGTGAAAAATCTAAAACATCTAAAATTTTTATAATGCAAATGTTTAATGTCACAAAATTTGTAAAATAAATGTAGCGAATGTTGTTATTGATAAACATTAATTTATCAGTTATCATTTAAAGGAAAATAATTATTAAAGATATTTTGATAATAAGTATTTTTGATTAAATGGTTTAATTGAAATCGACTTGCAATGGGTTCTTGAATTTGAAGTTTTTTTTTGTTTACAATTGACAATTCTTATGAAAAGCGTAACATTTTATAAAAAAAAACTAATTTTAATGAAAATTGTGACGTTAATTAAAAGAAATTTTGAATTCTAAAGAAAAATATAATATTTTATCAAAAAACTCAAATTTTAGTTGTGAATTGTGAAATAAAATAAAAGAAATTTTAGGGTTCTAATGTTAAACATGAGATTTAATTAAAAAAAAAAAGCCAAATTTTAGTGAAAATTGTGACATTCCTTAAATAAAAAAATTAAAATTCTAATGAATAAATCTGTTCGAATTGTCGAGTGAATTCGAGCCCCGTTCCAATAAAAAAAAACATAAGAGAACATTTTACAGCATTTTTATCGGTTTATCTTGTCAATCGCAGTAATTTAATTTGTTGGAAAGAATTAATAAAAGCGACCTCTCTCGGCGATAATTAAGAATCCGGCGGTCACGTGTTCGTAAGGAATTTGTCCGGTTTGTTAGTAATGAGACAACTACATATATCTTGTATCTAAACTTTTAGTAATTTTATCATTTTTTAATCTCACAACTCGACTATTTATAACTTGTCCCAACCGTACGTTAACGTAACTAATGGTTCTGTCAAAATTCAAGAAGAAGAAACGCTGAACGCTCATGTACAGGGCGACCAAAAAAAAACACTTCCCGGCCGCGATATCGATGAATCATTTCACTTCACCACGATTTATCGAGATTTATAAAAAACATCTTCGCGCTCATTAAACCCAACTAACGCGAATTTGTTTATGAAAAAAAAATCGATTATTAATTATAGTCCGTTTCGAACTCGAACGAAAAAGGAATTTCGGTTTTATCAATCCGAAATACTCATTATTTCTATGCAATTATTTATGAGAACTAACCTTAAACTCACAATTAATGAAAGTAAAGTAAAAATAAATGATCATAGTTGTTATAATTATTATGACAAAAATCCTCTGTCATATCAGACGATTAATTTATTTTTTTTGTCTTATTTAAGTCCAAATTTACAGATTCTCCGATTTCTTTTTTCAAATTTAAATATTTTCCTTTTCAGTTCCAATTTAAAAAAAAATGTGTACTCTTTTGGTCCAAATTAAAAGCAATTGCAATTTTTTTGGTCCAAATATAAAGATTTTGAAGTTTATTTTGGTTCAAATTTATAAAAAATTCGACTTTTTTGGTCCAAAGATAGATTTCCCATTTATTTTTTCAAATTTAAATTTCATATTTAAAGAAATTTCAAATAGTTTAATTTAAATTTAAAAAAAATCTTCCTTTTTGGTCCAGATTTACAGTTTTTCCGATTTTTTCAAATATAAATTCTCACTTTTAAGTTCCAAATTTAATAACATTCCATATTTTTATATGCAAGTTAAAAAATATATATTTTTTATCAGAATTCTAATAAATTCTGACTCTTTATGTATATGTATAACATTATAAAATTTTCGACATTTTGTCTGAAATTTCAGGAAATTCCTTTTTTTTAGTTCAAACTTACATTCTTCAATTTTTTTTTTCAAATTTAAAAAAGCTCTAACTATTTTGGTCAAATTTTAGCGGAATTGATATTTGGATTTCGAAACCAGATTAAATTTTAATTCAAATTCAAATTTAATGAAACTATTGCATTAAAAGTAAATGTTAATTAACTTAAGTTTAAATTTTAGTTAAACTGTCATTAAAGTCCAAATTTATTTCACATTTTAAGTATAAAATCGACCAAACTTTTTAAACAACAGCCGATTTAATTAAAATCGTGTGAATTTAAACTCAAATTTTAATAAATCGTAATTGGAAATCCATTAATGATATTTGAATTGAGTTAAATTTGTGAACAGAATACTCGAGTTGGGTTAAACTTTTTTTTACAAATTTGGAGTTAATTAAAATTTGAATTTAATTAAATGAATATAAAATGTAACGTAAAAATTGAAATAATTTTATATTTAATAGCGACATTTTATGCTTAATTATGATTTTGTGGCTAGAACTAATATTGACTTTAAAATATTTATGAAATTGGTCCTAAGTTAAATTTTGAATCGATACTCTGAATTTGCATGTTAAAGGTAACTTTAATCTCGAATTTAATTAAATCGTAATTTTTTTGTGTCAATTTAGTCGCACTTTTTCTTTTAAGTTTGTAAATGAATTAAATCTTTGAATTCAAAGATCGAATTTAATTCAATTTTACTCATTAAATTTCTGTCATATATCAGAAACTAACTTATTTCATAAATCTTAGAGAAAAATTACGTTTAGTTCGACAAATCTGACGTAATAAACTTTTAGTTTTTTTTTTTTAAAACATTTTAAATTTTCTAAAATCTATATACAAATTGATGATAATTATATTTTATTTTATAATTTGGGAGCAGATGTGTTCAATTGCATTGGCATTAATTTCTGTTTACTTTTTTAAATATTTTTATCTAAAAAAAATTGTGATATTTAATTATTTAAGAGATCTTAAAAAACCGTAAGAAAATAAATGTGTTTCTACTATTTTTAGGTTTTCAACAATTACGTCATAACTTATCGTTTTGTATAGGACGAAAAAATGTACTTGAAACTGATAAATATCCATAACACGGTTTACAAACAAATAAGAATGTTTGGACCACCAGGCATTTATAATTTATGTGTCGTCTGTCAGAAAAAATTCATTTCTACGTAATATTCTACGATAAATCAGGCTTTTTATCATTCTTCACGCCATTAGTTCTTTAAAAATCATCATAAACGTAAAAAATAGGCATTCACGGCTGACAATTTTTAAAACTCGATGTCTATACTATACTGGTTCATTTTATTTGTCTTACTAAAGGACTTGACGTATAATGTGCCTGCATATCTTCAAATCTTCATTATCGTCTTTTCTTTTTTTTTTTTTTTTTTTTCCAGCTCTATGGGTGTTCTTTTTTTTTATAATTACGGACTATGGGGGTCGGGTTGACGCGTTCCTTTTATACCAAAATTTTCATAAGCGTGCAATTATCGGCGGAAAAGTGCACGTTTTTAACGAATCAGATTATTCGATTTAATCCTCATTTTTTAATAGCCCCTTGGCCCTCGGTTTAGAATAAAAAAGAAGAAAGAAAAGTTTGGTTTTTAGAAGAACTGAGGATAACGTAATGTGCGAGGTTTTTAAAAAAATAAAAATTTATTAATCAAGTCGAAATAGAATTTAATGATGAGTTACTCGTGTATTTAATCCTGTGGCACTCGAAAAAAAAATTGTTGTTATAAGATTTTGTGGTAATCTCCTTGATAATATTATTAAAGCAAGCACATCGTTATGCGGTTTATATCTTCTCTCCTATTGAAAATATATCTCGACATTCTTGACAAGTGAAACAGTATATCCGTTAGAGATAAAAGATTATTGACGTTGCAAAAAATTGCGTAGTAAACATAAGTAGAAATAGAGCAGTGCATTTTTTCCCGAGCTTTTATTTCAAAAGACCGTGGAAACTGGTGCTTTTTAAATTATCTGCAAATAGAGATTACCTTCGCAAAAACAAAACACTTTGTTTGGTGTGAGAGAATGCGTCAAAGTCATCGTTTTTCAAGTTCTCACATTTTAATACATTTATTTTATAATAAAAACGGTATTAATTATGCTTATTCGCGTACAAATAAATACAGCAAAGAAAATGAAAAAGAAGAAGAAGAAGAACAGATAATATTAATAACAGACCAAAAAATAAAAACAATAAAAAATTAAATTAATTTGAAAGAAGTCATGGAAATGCTTGTGAAAAATAAAAGTGAAATAAATAAATTGAAGCAAAAAAATTGGCTAATAAAATTCGAAAAGTTTATAGACATGGACGAAACAAACAAACAATTATAAATTAGATAAATAAATAAAAATAGTAAAAAATTCGTATTTAAGAAATCATATAAATGACGCAGAAGAGGAAAATTTAAAAACAAAAAGGATTTACAAAAAAACTACAAGAAGATATATGAATATAAAAAAAAAGTTAAAACTGTGAAAATGATAAAAGAACAACTTAGATACAAGAAAAAATACCGGAAATAAATGTGATAAATTTGAAAATAAAGAAGTGTACTAAATGAAACTGAACTTAATAGATAAATATGGAATAAAAAATTAGTAAATAAAAGTCCTGGGAAAAGAATATTTACGACAAATAATAAACAGTAGCTCAAATTGAAGGTAACATTATAAAAATGTAAAATACTTGTATATTGTATAAATAAGATTCCCCAAAACTAAATTTTATATTATTTAGTTTATTAATTATATATATTGAGTAAAAACGATAATTTTGAAGAATTTTTAACACCCTGTATTTTACTCATCGGGGCTTAAATTAAAAAAATGGTACATAATAATTTCTTATAAAAAATAAGCATGTGCACAGCGAGCCGCGAATTTGGAAACACCTTGTATTAATATGAAAATAGCGGTAGTTTTTTATTTTATTTATTATAATAAGTGTTGTCTTTTTTTGTTAAAGTAAAGATTGTCAAATTACGTCGCATTTGGAAATGCGAATTACAAAGATTTTTTAAAATTAATAACATTTTTATTTTATAATATTACACATACATAATACAATTAATAACACAAATGCAGACACTGCAAAATTACCCAAAAACTTTTTGTATTTAATAATAGCTTTTTATATTGTTAAATCCTTTATTATCTTTTTTCAAATAGACCATAAGAATTTCTTGTTTGTAATATTTATTGCCAAAATTTTTTCCAAATTTTTCGTGTTTTATATTAATTGTTTCAACCCTTACTTTGTGGAATTTATTCACAATAAATATAAATATTAAGATTTCAGTAAAAGAATATAATAATAATAATAATAATAATAATAAAAATAATACCATTATTTTTATTTCCTGCCGGAAGATCCTGCTATATATCAAAAGTGCGAATTTTTAAAAATACAGGTTTTTTGTAGGTAATTTAATTACAGCGCGAAAAACTTTGTTTTTTAATAAAAAATAAGATTTTTGGAAAAAATGAATTTTATACAGTGTGTCTACTTAAGTTGGAACCATATGGAAAACTTTTTTATTAGTGGTTGTATGAAAAAAAGTTATTCTTTATAAAAAGTTCTGCATTGTCTAAAACCTAGAATACAATCATCAAATATCACATTTTTTCAGTGGTATACGAGGTTTGTCGAAAAATGTAAATTTTGCTAAAGAGTAAACAATATCGAAAAATGTTACTAAATAAAGTTGATCAGAATTAAAAATTACGTTTAAATATGCAAATATGCATCCATTAAAATTAAAACTTCAGATTATTTTATTTTTTACTAATATTTCTATTTTGAATGAACATTTATCTCTTGTGATTACGAAACACACGATAATCTTTTAGTTTTTCGATGTTTTCTAATCATTTTGCAATTAAAACGCCTAATAAGTGCATATTCATTTATTTTGCAAATAATAAAAAATTGATGTACTTGCATTTTTAAACGTAATTTTTAATTCTGATCAATTTTTTTTAGTAAAATTTTTCGATATTGTCAAAAATAAAGGTACTTTACTCTTGAGCAAAATTTATATTTTTCGACAAACCTCGTATACCACTGAAAAAATGTGATATTTGATGATTGTATTCTAGGTTTTAGACAATGCAGAACATTTTATAAAGAATAACTTTTTTTCCTAAAATTAATAATAAAAAAGTTTTCCATATGGTTCCAACTTAAGTACCTATACACACTGTATAAAAACGAATTTTGAAGAAAAATTGTATTTTTTAAATTGACGTTATCTTAATATCCTGCTGAAAAATCCTGCTACATCGTAAGAGTGCGATTGTTAAAGATATACATAAAGGTGTACTAAAAGTTCTTACGGTTTCAAATTTTTTTTTTTGTGCAAGTAAATTATTGTTGTAATACTCAAATATAATAAATTTTATAATCTGGCATTTCTTTACAATAAAAATAACACTGTGCACTAAAGGAAAATGATCAAATTTCTCAAAGTTTCTGTTACAGTATACAAACATTCAATCAATATAATATTTGTCTATTTGTTGCAGCAATCATTTAATACGAAATTATCGTACAGCGTGTTCATAAATACGGAAGTTGAACGGAACTAGAAGAATAGAAGAAACGTTGAAGCATATTTCGACGTGCTACATACGAGTATGTAGTTAGAAGACAAATAAACAATCGAAGTGTATAAATGAACGAATTCCGTTCGCGAAAGCGAAATTCGTCCGGCAATTAGTCGACTTAGTTGTAAAAACGTGTTTTCTCGAAAAGCGACCCGGGTTTTGTTTACAATAATAAATAAATATCTGGAGCGAATTAGATCATACCACCCACAAGAAAGAGCCGAAAAACGCTGAATGGCCACCACTCCGCTCGCTCTCTGGTCAGCTTATTTTCTCGGTTCTCGGCCAGCTGTAAATCTATTTAATATTTACAAAGTAAATGCTTGTTGAGTCTACCCTCGAGAATATTTGAGCAACAGCTGCCTTTGTTTCGAATCTCTCCTTTCGCCATTTATTTTCCTTTTGAAATGTTGTCGCTTATGGATTGTTTTCGCCATTCGACGTACACTTAGTTGTACTTTAATTTAACACAATGTTACGTCCAACGTCCAACGGATTTCTCTTTCAAATCAATGGATGGTGTCGTTCGTTTTGATGAAACCACATTTCGTTTGCCCCGGCAAAATCATTTTGTTTCCCGCGATTAATGTCCTCGGTCCCGGTAAATTGCCAATTACGGTTAACGAGATTCCGGATATTTATCGTAGGGTTAATGTAACAAGTGCGATCTTAATAAATTACCCTGTATATATTACGCCGGTTATTAAAAGGCTTACTCATTTTATACGAATTTTCATTTCGTATAGACAAACTTTAAAGAAATTATTACAGATACGAGAATAATTCCACAAGTACCACATTTACATAAAAAAGGGAACACAAAAAAATATATCAAAAAGATAAATTATACTTATCTTGAATTTCAGCTGTTTTCAAAAGCTATTTTTAAATAGTTTTTTACAAAAAAACCGTTTTTTTTTTAAATCGTACTTTTACGATGTAGCAGGATCTTCCCCAGCAGGAAATCAAAATAACGTCAATTTAAAAATGTTTTATAAAAAACTCTTATTTAGGATGTAGCAGTAAATATTTTCCTGCAGGAAATCAAATGAATTCTATTAGTTTTACATAATTATTATTATATTATTTTGCAAAAAAAAAAATTGTATTTGGTTCTAAATTTTCTAATAATATTTTCAAATTAATCTTCCAAAGCGCTTTACTATATTTTTAAGTCTACTTAGGTTTCGGTATCTGACAGTACCTACTATTTTCCAAAACAAAAACAAGTTTGGCAGATCTTTTTTAAAAAACGTAAATAAATTTCATGTCATAAACCCGACAACCAATCATTATTATAAGCAATATTCTTCTTTTTCTAAAAATATATTTGGTTAGTATTATTTAGTTCTAAAGATAATTGAACTTCGCAGGTTCAGTTGTTAATTCAATACTGTATATTGAAGATATTTTAAGTGTTTCTTGATTTCATGTTTCTCCAAAAAATCAAGTTTTTCTTTCTTTGTCACTTATAAGAAGTACTTCCATTGTTGTTTCCATTGTGTTGTTAAAGTGTAGGTTTGTGTTTCTTGTCAATAAACTGTTTGAACCTATAAGTTCGTAAGTATTCACAGTAGCGTATGTTAAAATTTCTAAGTGTCTGGTCAAGATAGATTTACAATCCGGACAATTTAGTTTGTAAATACCCGATTTTGAAAATTAATTAATTTTAGGTTTTACATTCAATAAAAATAAACCTACATTATTTCTTACTTTGTAGAAAATATTGTACGAGATATAATTTTTTTATATTTGTTTGAAATATCTACAATCATACGTGACGTACAAAAAACACAGTAAATGTTGTAAAAAAATTTTAGATGAATGATAAAATCAAAAAAAAAATGTAACGTGTTAAATTTATACCAATAAATATACTTAAAGATTGCAAGATGATAAACGAGAAAGTGATTATTAAGAATTTGTAACGATAAATTAATAACTTTGAAAATGTTCATTAAAAACGAATATCTTACCAATTTTTGTGTATTAAATCAAAAGTAATTAAAATGCAAAATTTATCCGTCCTATTAGTTTTCAAAACGGTTTTATTAATTCGCATTTTTAAATTTAAACAACATAAAACGCATCCCCGTTCGTTTTCGAGGAATCTCACAAACGATTTTCTATAAACCGTCTTTGAAGTGTTTTCATCAACAAATCTAGCGGATTTAATTGTGAAAATAGAGAAAAGAGTTCGGAATCGCTGCATTCTTCGGATTGTGCGAAAATTTAACGACTATTATAAAGAGAAATATTAATGAGGCAAATTATGAAAAGCGAGAATGTTATGCTAGAACGAGACATATGAAAGTACCGAGACTTTTATTACGGAAAGAAATAAAAGGCGTCGAAAAAATTACAAACACATGTTTTCAGTTTGTCTTTCTTATACGAGGAAGTACGCACAGCCAAAGAAAAGGTAGCGTGAGAAAGTGCGATAATACAAAATGTTTACTATCTAATTATAAAAATGATTGATGTCTATTTTAAAAAATATAATATTGAATATTTCGTGAGGAAATATATACAGTATGTCCCCCTAAGTTGGAATCATATGGAAAACTTTTTTATTATTAGTTTTAGGAAAAAAGGTTATTCTTCATAAAAAGTTGTGCATTATCTAAAACCTATAATACAGTCATCAAATATCAAATTTTTTCGGTGGTATACGAGGTTTGTCAAAAAAGATGAGTTTTACTCAAGAGTAAAGTACCTTTAAATTTGACAATATCGAAAAATGTTACTACAAAAAGTTGATCAGAATTAAAATTTACGTTTAAATATGCAAGTACATCCATTTACATTAAAACTTCAGATTATTTTATTTTTCACTAATATTTATATTTTGAATGAACATTTATCTCTTGTGATTACGAAACACACGATAACCTTTTAGTTTTTCGATGTTTTCTAATCATTTTGCAATTAAAACGCCTAATAAGTGCATATTCATTTATTTTGCAAATAATAAAATTTGCATATTTAAACGTAATTTTTAATTCTGATCAACTTTTTTTAGTAACATTTTTCGATATTGTCAAATTTAAAGGAACTTTACTCTCGAGTAAAACTCATATTTTTCGACAAACCTCGTATACCACTGAAAAAATGTGATATTTAATGACTGTATTCTACGTTTTACACAATGCAGAACTTTTTATGAAGAATAACTTTTTTTTCCTAAAACTAATAATAAAAAAGTTTTCCATATGATTCCAACTTAGGGGGACTTACTGTATATATATATATAAACTTCAAAATTTTCGATTTTTATCTTTTGTCACATTTGGAAAATTTTTATTTTTAAAGAATAAATTTATATTTTTGTACTTATCCTGTATATGATTAACACTTGATACTTTTGTATTTTCGGTTTTAAACATTTTGTTTTGGGAATATATAGGGTGAATCACAAAGAATGAGCCGAATTATAACAAAAGTTTCAAAAAACAAATTGTTATACCTATTTTATTTAACGTTAATTAGTTTAGATTCGCTCTTTATTTAGATACAGATAAAGTTTTGAAAATTGCAGTAATTTTAATTGTAAATAGAAAACATGAATATTTGATTACATTTCAGTAAATTCCCCATATTTGGTTACATATTTTTGATTTTTTTAATTTACCACATATTAATAAAAAAATGTATATAAAATAATTGAACTATAATTGTTATTCTCTAAAAAAATTTAAAATAGATGTAAATTTTCAAAAATTATACTAATTTAACCTAAATTTCATAATTACATTACAAAAACGTACAAATATTTACTTAAGATCGTTTTTAATAAAGTACAAACTAGTAGAAGGACATTTTTATAATAAAATATATGTCTTTTGCAATTTAATTAATTAAAATACTATAAAAATATATTATTGTTAATTGGAAGTTTTTAATTTAATATCGACTATTAAAATTGTGACACCCCAGTTTTTTTTCAATTATTTTATTTGTTCGGATATTCAATTTTAATATTATGGCACAATTGAAATTAACGTATTCATTAATCATTTTTGTATTATTTTCATTTGTATACATAAAAATTCAATATTCCCATATTTATTAGAAGTTTGTAAAAAAAATAAACTAATTTTTATTATTATTTATCTTACAGCTTAAATAAATAAATGAAATTTACCATACATAATATTTTTATAAAATATACAATGTCGAATTTTTAAATAATAGTTATTAGAATCGATTTTAAGTTAAAAAAGGATTAGTATTCAAGAAAAAAAATTTAAAAACTACTTATCTGCAAGTTATAACGAATTTTTCACAAATTTTGTCACCACTAATGTTAAATGTATTTAAAATTATTTTATATAAAAAATAATAGAACAAATTGAAATAGAATGGCAATTTAGGCAATTTCTGGGAATATTTCTATAGTAATTATTAATGTATTCAATATTTAACTACAAAAAAATAAATTTGAAAAATTACGACAACGCAACTACTGTATCCGACTAATGGGTGAGAAATCTAAATTTAATTGTGAATTTAAGGTACGTATTAGGGCTAATGTTTTTAGAAAATTTTCTAATATTCTGTGTAGGTAATTGGCAAATCTATTAATCTACTTTATTTTATCATCTTAATTCTATTTTAAAAACAATAATAAATGTTCAATCGATGGGTTAATTTTTTTTGTTACATAAAAGGAAAGTGAAATATTGAAGCAGATACTCTATCACGTCTTATCGATAAAATTGTCATTATATCGATTAAATTGATGATTTCTTTTGAATCAATGATAGTTTATACCCCTGGTGAGTGTTTTTCTAACTAAAAACAAAAAATAAAAAATATAGAATCAATAGTTTAATTTTTTTGTTGTAAATATTGACGCAAAAGCTTAATTTTGGGTTTATACAGCGTAAATGTTCTTTTTTTTCCAAAATTCCTAAAAGTCTCTCCTATATATTCAACATTAGAAAACCATTTTTTTCTTTGTTATTTAGAATCAGGTTTTCTATCAAATTTGAAGATGTTTGAAACTGGTTTTAAGATATTTGGAATTTTTTAAGTTATTTTTCCAAAATACAATAAAAATGAAGTAACATGAACAAACAATATTTAGACAAGCATTTCAAATAGTGTTTGTAGAAAAATACGTGTATTTTTCGCATTAAATCAACTACGAGCCGCAAATTGATTATTTAATATTATGCTGAGAATATTTGAACACTGTTACAGATCTCGATCGAGTGAATAAAGATAAATAACGCACGTAGATTAACGCATGCCAGTCACTGATTTATGAATTAGTTTCGTAGTATCTCCGAACGTGTCAAATAAACCGTTCAAGCTGTTTCCAAGCCGGCTGTAAAATCCAGGAAAACACTAAATTTTTAGTGTACACAAATATAACGTTAGTGTCTGGCTTCGTCATTTTTTTTTCTATTATACTAGGCTTAAAATAAAAAAGGAGTGCGAGTAATTTTATTTGTAAACGGTTTAGGAGGCGAATATTTGTAAAATAGAAAAAAAATACCGATAGAAGTAGGTAGGCTACTGGAACCTGAATTTTTACACAAAAAGAACGATCGCATTCGTAAGATAATACCTTTTTCGATAATGGACCTTTTCGCAACCGGCCTAGAAAAAAAAAAGACGTATCTTTCGATCTTATTGAATTCGTTTAGAATTTAGGATCGCAAATATTTTCAAGGTGTTTCCTCTTAAGATTCCTATCACTCTATATCCAAAGACTACCTATTTCTCTTATTCAATCGTTAACAAACGAATTATCATATTGTGACTCGAAATCGGATTTAAAATTATTACTTCTTAAATTAGTACTTATAGCGAGTCCTTAAATAAATGTCTATTATTGCAAGTCTTTCATAAGCAAATCGTGATAGAGCTTATCTTTAAAAGTGAGTTTGTATAAAATATCGTTTCTGTTGCAAATGTGAAATTAGTTATTTTAAATTACTAAATATATTAATTATATGTAAACTTAATTCTTAAAATTAGTCGGAATAAGCGACTCGTGGCGAACGTTCTTTATTTTAAAATATTTATTATCGTCTTACTTTTTATGAGTTAAGTGGTTTTAAAAAATGTTGGAACAAGTTTAAATATTACCACAAAATAATTCATTACCACTGTTTTGCTTATCTTGCTTTTTTCTTTAACCTCGGGGTTTCTAGGTAATTTGACTTCTAAATAGATTTCTTTTTATACGTAAGTAATTCTTTCTTTACAACATCAAATTCACGTTAGAATTAAAATGCAAACAAATTCTTGGGGGGCACAAATAAAGAAGTAACAAAAAATTTTATCAACTATTGTTCTTTAGTTCTAATTTCCAATTTTAGTTTTACTAATATTGTCTGCCTCTGGCTTTATTAAATTTACTAAAATACCTTAGAAAAAGAAAACCTATTTTTATAGAATATCAATAAAGTGTATTTTAAGAAATTAGGTAACCAATTTTTCATTAATGCATACGAATACAAAGATAATATCTAAACTTATTCAAAATTTTACAAATGGTAAAATTCACAATTTATGGATCATTTTTTGATTAGTTATATAACTATTTTTATCAAAAATTATGTATGTTCGTACCTATATATTAAATACAAAACTTTAAATCAGGAACATCCAAAATTTTACATTTATACACCTGTGTCTTAACAAGTTAAGGTTAAGTTCTAAGTTTTCCCTTTTTATTTCCGAAAAATTAAACTCATTTTTATCTTTAGATATATTATCCAATGGGAGATAAAAATGATAGTTTTTCACTTTTTACTGACGAAACTTTCTAATAATACACAGTTTAATATTAATATTCGAATCTTGACTATATTTTTGTTTAGTTGTAATAAACACCAAATAAAAAACTCATGGCTGCGATAAACAGGAATTAAACCAAAAATCAGGACTTTTGAATAAAATCGACACAGCAATTTTTATTGCGATGGTGGAACTCTTTCATTGGGAAATTAAAATGTTTTCAAGACACAGTTGTACAGTATCGGTCTCTGAAAATGTTTAATTATTTTCTGTAAGTACCATGTCTGAATTAATGGATTTGTTTGTTGTTAACTCTAATTTTTGTAATATTAAAATATTTTGAAAATTTCAAATTTTAAAATAATACGTATTTTCGATATTTGGTGAGAATTTTCTTTTTTATTTAAGAACAAAGAACCTCTTCATTTATAATCATATTTTCATAGAACTTCATATAAAAATAATTTTAGTATCGCTTTAAACATATCCAATGAAGCAATAGAAACGAATCACCCTATACAAAATATTTGACCTCATTTATCGAAAATAAAAATCGATTTTATCGGCCTAGACGGGATGAATTTTTTCACAATCTGAGCACTATTTTAACAGTTTTAGTAAATGAATTTCAAAGAAAACCCACGACAACCATTTGGAGCCGATTTTGGTACGATTTTCTCTCTTTGTCTGTCCGCAATAGTCTCTCGCTGTGTTAGAGAGAAACGAGCAAACAGTTGAAATATGGTGAATTTGCCTTGACAAGTTGTTGGTTGGTCCTGACACGAACAAGTGACACATGTCTTTGCGAGTAGGCATAAATTTTGTTACGCGCTGTAGACCCCCAGGACCGGAATCGGGGGGGCGCGCGGGCGGGCCCAAACCCAAACATTCGTCACTAATTAGAAAAAATATTATTCATTTGGGAAGTAACTATTTGCCGACTAAAATTTATTAAGTTGTCTGAATTTAAAAAGAAAACAAATAATAATAACAAGGTCAAGAAGCGGGAAAAAGAAATAGAAGAGTATGTCATAAACGTAAATAGAACATACCGCGCAATTAAAAAAGTTTTAACGAGCAAATTACTAGCTAAACGAACAAAATTAAATATTTATATAGTGCTTATAAAAGCAATCTTGTTAAATGTTACGGAAACAAAGACTCTAACTAGAAAAGAAAAAGTAAATTTAAGAATAACAGAAAGAAGTAGTGAATATAATATTAAGAATATTAAATTAGCATGTATTTTAAAAACAATAATAAATATTCAAGAAACATGTTAAGTTTTTTGGTTACATAAAAGGGAAGTAAAATACTGAAGCAGATCCTCTATCACGTCTTATCGATAATTGTAAATATGAATCGATTAACTAGACAATTTTTTTTTAATAAATAATAATTAATACACTTAGTGATTGTTATTCTAATTAAAAACAAAAAATAATACATATAAATTTAAAAATAATAGAAAGAAGCATGAAAGATAATCTAAGAACATAAAATTTGCAAATAACGAGTTTAGGCAAAAAATGAATTATCAATTAAAGCAATAATTAGAAGGAATGGACATATTAAGAAAAATAAAAAGACATAGAATGATTTGAAACAATGGCAACCGGGAGGAAGAAGGCGGGAAATTAGATTTAAGATAAAGTGGATACGGCAAATGAAAAAGTCGTAGTTGTCTTTCTTCTTTTTCATTTTCGATTTGGAAAACTTATCATTTAGGTTAATGTCTTATTATTGTAGGTCTATGTTAATTATTGTTACTGTTTTTACTTATTTCAATTAAAATTAGTGCAAAATTTATTTTGTCATTTATTTCTTGGATGATTAGATTATGTGTTTAAGAAAATTAGATAATTTTACGCCAGTAATTTTGAGATATTTTTACCTATATTGTTCTTTTCCCAAAAATCAGTTGGTGTTTTTTTCCTTTTCTACTTTTGTCTTTTTTATCTTCTGTTGATATTTAAATTGTTTAAGTTGTTTAAACTCCATGTTGTCTATTTTAATATTTATATTTCCTTGTTTCTTCTCTACTGCCATAATTTTTGTTTTATTTCGAATGTTTTCCAATTATTTTCTTAGTTCCTCTCTTTTGTTTTATTAGTAACACTATAAAATTCTATAGTTTATTGTTATTTTTTTCCTATTTAAGTTTTTCTTATTGCTTTTTCCAATTTTTTCATTGGTATATATATATATCTTGAAATTACATTATAATTGTCTCTTCGTCTTTATCGCTATTATCTTTTTCTTTTTAATAATTACTTACCATTTTTGCATTATATCTTCATATTTTGTTAATAATTTTTTATATATTGTAAAAGTATATAATTTTGGATTATGCATTTTTATTTTTGTTAATTTAAACGAAATAACTGAAGAAATAGAAAAGTTATTTATTGTATGTTTATAAAAATTGTTCGTTATACATCAAATTATAAATTATTCGAATAAAATTATATAAACCACAATAAAATTAAATTAGAAAATAAATGCAAGAAAACCTAAATAGACAAAGGAATTAATGAAAATTATTGTTATAAAATAAAAACTTATTACTAATAAAAAAAATATATTGTTTATTTCGAATCAGTCTTGTACTCAGGATGGACTAAAATTTACGCTCGTTTTTTTTTTTTTTTAATTAAACGTCTACTCGTTATGAAAACCGGTGGATTTTACTTACTGCTAATAATAATTGAATTTATTATATTTGTTCGCTAGTTTTTAATTGATTTTAATTATATCGTTTTAGTTAGACAATCTCTTGCAGATGAATTTTTAACATCGGGCAAGTCCTGTTCTACTCATTCTAAGATCGAAACCTCAGACAGGAGTTGGAAGAGTTTTCGAATGTGGTTGACACAGTTATTTTATGATTTATGTTTTATGGGTTTAAAGAAAAATAATAATAGCAGCCTCGAGTCTGAATGTTTAGACATCGATATGCAAAAAAATATTAAATACGTTTTTCTGTACGATTTCATCGTCGAGTTTTATTTTAATTTTAATCCATTTCGGGGCGTTTTTCATTTAGTCGAATTCACAAAAAAATGATAATCGTATTAAAGATTCCATTTTTGTCCATAAAAAAGGTCGGAATTTTGTTCAAAATATCGAATTTATATAAAAAACGGTTGATTTTTGAAAAGAGTAAAAATATTATTCAAAAAGTGGATCCTTTTTATAAATAAATAGATTTTCCTCATAAAACAGTTGATTGAGCAATTGAACTCTATTAAAATAAGTAAAAAATGAAGCAACAATATATATATATATGTTAAAAAAAGGAAGGAAATTCTAACATCCATGTTTAAAACCGTGCACTAAATTTCCATAAAAAAAAAATCACAAATCCACGGCCTCCTCCGATCTCTAAATCAATCACTTTTTGCGTCTTTTCTTTCTTCCTGCAATTTTTTTCAAAACGAAGATATTTTTTTTTCGATAGTCAAATCTAGTAAAATTCGGTGGCGCGCTAATGCTGGAAGCACACAGTAGAGAGAGAGGGCTTTTGTGATAATGGGCCGTCGGAAAAAGGACAATTACCGCAGCGTAGTGGACCTGATGCTGTGCCATTATTATGAAAAGGCACAAAGGGGCCCCATTCACTAACATAATACTAATGTCTGTTAATGCCCCCTCGATGCCTGCTGCTGATGATGTTCGAACAAATAGACAGACACACGTTCCAGAATCTCAATCTCCTCTCTCTCTATAATTGATACGGCCCTTCAGGTACGTACGGTCAAGTGGTGCTCCAAAAATGCACCCCCTTACCCCTCCCCCTGCCCCTCCGGTAACACGTTTCTAATTTATTTTCTTTTCGAACCGATTCAATGTAAAATTCAATTACTTATTATTATTATTATTATTATTATTATTATTATTATTATTACAGGTATTTAGAAAAAGTAATCCAAGGGCTGACTTGGAAAAAAATCTTGTCGTATATTTGCGCCGTTTAGTTTTAATTAATAACCATGAGCAAAATCGAATATGGCAGTTGAAATTAATTAATAATTAACCAAAACTACATTCAAATTTTGGTTGATTTTTTCTAGAGATTTTGTACCCTTCAAATAGTCAGAAAAATAAAACTGGAAACATGAACGAAAAATGACACACAAAAATTAGAAAAGATCGTTCTAATGGAAATAGTAATAATAGACTAAACTAGAAGAATGATAAAGGATAAAAATATATGTTATAAATGTGTTCTAATCTGTGATTTTTTATTGTTGAAAAAGTATTTAATTAAAACAAAAACATATTTATACATATATAATAAATAAATCTCACAGTGAATTCAAATATTAAATCAAAATTAAAATGATTTTTTGACAAATGCTTGTAACTAATTAAAAATCTTTCATCAATTTTAAAATTAATATAAATTTTAATTTTACCTCATTGATTTTAACATAATTCTTAACCAAATTATCACTTAGTATCAATTTAGTAAAACAAATTCTCGACATAAGAATTAAAAATAATTTTCTATTTGTCCTTATAAATAAAAAAAATTACCAAATAGACAAAATTACCAAATAGACGGTTCGTTTTTCTCATTCTGGCAATTTTATTTAGAACTAGATTGTTCAGTTACAACTTAAAAATTGAATTTTGTCAACACTTTCGCTATGATAAAGTTCTGATTGGAGTCAAATTTTTTATTTAAATACAACAAAATATAGTAAGTTGGAATTAAACATTCAATTAATGACGACCTTACGACGTTTTAAAATGACAAACGTAGAAACAAAATTCTCTTTTATAAACTTTTGATATCATCTCTTTTAAATTTCACAATTCTTAAACTCAATTTTATAAAAAAATCATTTTCGAATAACCTCGATTTTCATATTAAATAAATTTCTAAATTTTTTATTCGAACTGAAATGCATAATTTCCAGTTAGGTATAGTTTATATTAGATGTAGAATCTTTAATTTTGTAGAAATATATATTTTCACTATTTTCTATAAAATGTGCTAACAATTTTCTTTAAATTAGCATTATAAATATAAAAAATATTTAGTTTAACCTTTATTAATATAAAATGTGTTTCCTAAATATTACATATTATTTACAATATAAATTGGTATAAAAAATTTTTTTAATTAAATAAATTGCTTTTTTAATATCTTCTATTTGGACTTGAAGTTACTTTAGAGGCACTCGGCTTTTGAAAAGGATTCTGTTTATTCTCAAATTTGATCAAATTTATGAAAAACTTTCGTGTAATAATAATAATTCATTTTATAATTTAGAATCCGCGCCACATTTTTTAAATTTATTACAGTTAACCAAATGTATTGTAAAAATGCGACACACTATTTTGACGTTTTTTTGAGTATAGTCTTATATGTATTTATTAAAGGCTGAGTGACACGTTTCGGGAGAATGTCGCACCTAATAACTCGAAGCTTTCATTTCTAAAAATAGAAGCGACAGTGACAGGTGCCCAAAAAGACTCTTTAGAATAAGAAGAAAAAAAGTAATAAGGAAATTATCGCTAAAATTGATGACGTCCATCCAACAAAGACCGTAAAAAGAAAAGTAAATCTGTCAACCGAATAAGAGAATAATCATTATTCTTGTTTATACACCCGCCTTTTTTTACCTAAAAACCGTCTGAATGGAATATATTATAAAGAGCGTTATTAGTTCTTAAACATGTGTGAACCAAATGGGTTTCCTCCGTCTCTGTCAGCCTGTCGGCCTTTTTCTTCCATCTCTTTGTCTCATTTCTCTTCGCACTTGACACTTGTTTCTTTACATCGCGTCCGATTGTTGATGTGTTATTTCGAAAAATATTTTTCGCCTATTTTAAGAAAAGGAAAAATCAACATTGACGTCGCTTAGACAGAAGCAAATCGCCTCCCGACATAAATAACCCTCTTTCAACAAGAATTCGAAATATACGTACACTTCAAACAGCGCCTCAATATATTTTCGTACAAATCAAAATCAATAGTATTAATAAAATAAGAATATAAAAAAAAAATTTGTTTGTATAAATAATTTGCGAGTCACAATGACGTAGGTACAACTTTCTAGGAACAAATTTTTTTTTAAAGAAAAACCATAACTTCCTCTCTAATTCGTTTTTGTTAACCTTAACATTTTACCACACCTCTTAATGTCAATTTCTCCGTATTTATATACTTTTCTTGTCTTTTCGAACATCCCAGAAAATCCTTAACGTTTACGAGAACTATCAAGGCTTGGTTGGATAAACTCTCCTTCTGGACACAGACCTTAAAAAGAAGAAGAAAATTTCAAGGCTTTCGACAATTAGGTTAGGTTATCCTGCCTCGTTCTATGCTTTCATATAGCCAGCGGTCAAACAGCCAAATCTATGCAATCAAACCGCTATTATATATGTATATCTAACTCTAAAAATAAATAAGTACTTTTGTACTTATTTCTACACTATTGTTCTTTTACTTTAAAAGTTATTTAACAAACGCAGTTAAACGTGAAAAACTTATATTTCTATTTTTTTGACGTTGGCTCAACAACTGTTATATATTTATTTACTTGTTACCAACCTAGTCAATCCACGTGTTACAATATATGACAACTAAAACACTTACATGCAACCAACTTAAATGTTACGTCGCGCTAATCATAGCCTCTTTGAAAAATATGCAAAATATTTATTAACTCTTTGTTTCAATTTTATTATGTTATATACCTATTTTGTATTAGGCTAATATCCGATACGACCAGTAGTCCGCAAAGCGGACACTCTTCTTCAACTTGTGAGTCTCCTCCTCCTCCTCCTCCTGTCACCGCGTCGACAGTGATACACACCACACCTGACCCTCTTTCATCGTCACCGTCTACGAGCATGCCCACGGCGAATTTCACCCCTGCCTGGTCCTTATTAGACACCCAAGGTGAGTCGATATGTCAAATTAATACCGCCAAATGTACCTGTAGATTTACACAAGAGCGGTAGTCATTTCGGGGCTACCAATAGCGAAATGACAACAAAGTAACAGTTCAACGTTAATTTGGCAATACTACGTATCTACAATTTTTTTTTTGTTGGCAAAACTGTAAAATTGATGACATGGAACCAAAAGAGCGCGAGATAATCGCGATTTAATTTAGTTTGCAAAACAACTATATTTACGGTGTTGCGAAATTATCGACGAATTTTAGTTTGCATGAAAATAGTTTTATTAATATCCAATAAATGTTGGAATTGAATTCATCTTAATTTGTAGGTGTCAAATCTGAAATAAGAAGTCCAGGACTTGCCGAATCCGATTGTGTAGCAACTACACAGGATTCTGCCTCCTTCTACAGCACTCCGATCGATCTTGGGAATCTCTATGATAAAGATTACCACCAAACGTATTCTGCTGCACATTCTTATTATAATAGGTAACGTTACGAATAGTGTTGTATTATTAAATCCATTTTGAGGATCATTACCACTTCCGGAGGACCACGTCATTTTTGACGTTACCAACTTCAAATCCATATTATTATTGTTTCATTGTTTGATTTTAGTATACAACCGGGTTATGGGTCAACGGGCTCGACGACTCCTTATATTAATTCAGCATCTTCTTTCTACAACGCTTCTTCTTCTTATCCGTATACGGGCTTAAACTCGCCAAGAACGTTAAATCCAGCATGTAAAGTTAGTGCAGGTTACATAGCGTCATCGTACTCATCGCCAGCTTCTCCGTTCAACGCAACTGGACAGTCTAGTCAGTATTCCTCTTACACTGCTTATACTGGCCCCGGCGCATCGAGTTTTTCCCAAGGCTTTTCCACGCAAGTAAGCATTATTCAAAAAAAAACTGTGTTTCACCTTGAACGCGGCTTTCTATCTCTTAGAATTTGATCGATATGATTTTTTTAGGGAGTTGATTACAGCTCGTACGGTACAACTTATCCAGATACTCAAACTTCACAATTTGCTTCAAGTTACTACGCTCAAAGTTATTCGCCCTATGTAAGTTCTCCGAGTTCAAGCGGAAGCTTAGGAACTACGTCCTATCAACTAACGTCTCCTTCAATATTAGGTAAGTAGAACGAAATAATAATATTTATTAAAAATAAGTTTTTATGACAAGATATTAATAATAAATCAACAGGGCTCCTATTTTTGTAAATGAAAAAGAATAATTTAATAACATTCAATAAATCATTTTTTTAAATAATTTAAAGAAATCCAGTCAAAAGCGTGCAATTTTTTTAGAAATTAATAATAATATTGATAAATTATTTATAATTAATAACCAGTACAGCTTTCCAGATTGATAATTTAACTATCGTTAATTATCCATTTTCACTCTACACTGCTGTTTTATCAAATTTATTGACAGATATCTAAAAACACGATGGTGCACCGACGTTGCCATCCTGTCACTTTCATTTAAAAATATCGTCTGTCAATATTGTTAACCTAACTTATTAAACTACGACTGATAAACAAAACATCCCTAATAATGGTCAAATAAGTTCGATATAATTTCTTGTAACAAACAAATTTAACGAATATCCATCATGATCCTTTGCCCTTACAGTGACACGAGTGAGTCTGAAAATGAATGTGAACTTTTAGGTAAACAATAACTTGTTTTGACATTTACTATGGTTGGATTTCAAACTTACGGTGTACGTTATATTTTAGATAATTCACCTAACGGTGTTACCTTAAACGAAGGCTCAACATCACCACTAAAACCCGACAATGCTAGGCGATCAAGGGAGTCTTCAGGAAGTTTAAGTTCTGAATCGAGAGGGACAAGAGGTAGAGGAAGAAGAACAAATACAGTTTCCCCTACAACGCCCGAATCTACCACTGATAGAGTCTTTATTTGGGATCTGGATGAAACAATTATTATTTTCCATAGTTTATTAACAGGCAGTTATGCTACCAAATACCAGAAGGATCCACAGAGTGTTGTACAACTCGGGTTCAAAATGGAAGAGATGGTTTTTAATTTAGCAGATACTCATTTCTTTTTTAATGATATAGAAGTAAGTAAATAGAGTAGTACCTAACTAACTCCTTAATGAAACCATCAAAGTTCACTGATTTTTTCTTTATTTTACAGGAATGTGATCAAGTGCACATAGATGATGTTTCATCTGATGATAATGGACAAGACTTATCCAGTTACAATTTTAGTACAGATGGTTTTCAATCAACAAGTACAACGGGAAGTGGCAATTTATGTTTAGCGGCAGGAGTTAGGGGAGGTGTAGACTGGATGAGAAAATTGGCGTTTAGATATAGAAAAATAAAAGAAACTTATAATAATTATAGAAATAGGTGAGAAAATCTAGTTTATTTCTTTATTATATATTGAATTGTTCATTTTTAGTGTTGGCGGGCTCTTAGGTACGACAAAACGGGAACAGTGGCTCCAATTGAGGGCTGAAATAGAAGCGGTTACAGATAATTGGTTGACACTGGCTAACAAATGTCTGACACTCATAAATTCCAGATCTAATTGTGTAAATGTGTTAGTAACTACCACCCAGCTTATTCCCGCTTTAGCAAAAATATTGCTATTTGGATTAGGAGGAGTTTTTCCAATCGACAATATTTATTCAGCAACTAAAATAGGTATTGTAATGTGTAACCCATTTACCAACAAAAAGGTAGTACGGACCTTTTATGTACCTTGAGACATAAAATAATACTTATAAAATAGGAAAATTAATACAAGCACAATGATCGATATATTCATAGTGGTAATTTAAAGGTGACGGTGTAAAATAAAACATCTACAAACATTTACTTAAATTATTAAGAAATTGAGTGCGAAGAATAAAAAGTGAAATTAATCAAACGAAATATTACTAACTGTTATACATGATTGGATTCATGTAATTAATTTATAGGGGAAAACTCAGAAAGAAAAGACCTGACAATTTCAATAAACCACAGTGGAAAATAGAATGAGACAAAAAAACATAAAATCTTCAAATAAAGCGAATAAAGTGAATAGGTCTAATCAGTTATAAATTAAAGAAATTGTCAACCAACTAAAAAATCAAATCAAATAATAAAGAACTACTCCAAAGAATAGTCAGATAGTTTAATATTTCCCTTAAATTATGTTGAGCGTACAAATTATCTATATATTAAATGGTAAACGGAATTATTTAATTTAAATCAAACATCTCCCCTCTCAAATAATTTTCACAAAACTGAAGTGTTAATTTGAGTAGGGAAGGAAGTATGCACTTTACAGCCTGCCTATAAATTGGGGTTCTACTTTTATTCTAGAGGCAAAATCTAGTTGGTTAATGAATACTTAAACTCTTTAGTTGCCGATAAATTCAAAAAATGAAAAATATTAGTAACTTTCAATAAGACATTTTTCTCAACAAGATTCAAGACTATTCCTTTAGTAATAGGCACCAGGTGCTCTTCCGTCATTGTTTTTCTGTTTCAATTTTTATGTATGTAAACCAAAAATCATTACGTCATTGGTTAATGGATTTTATCGTTGAATTCCCACCCAAAAAGGAAAGTAAAATACAAAGCAATAAGGTTAAAGAAGCACGAATATCAATAATCATATTATTCATATGGGCCATTTAAATTCATTTAATAATATAAATACGATTAATATTAAACTATTTAAATATTCCGATTCAACACTCGCTTTCTTGCTTTCACGGATAATCTTTCCCGAGATGCACTCATGCCCTAGACCTTTTATATTACAAATACTAAAACGTGCGTTTGAATTATAAACTAGAGATAGCCGTGCTGAATATGGCACTTTATACACATATCAAACCATTATTGGAGTAGCAGCAATAAAATAAGTTATATTTATTCCAAGCTTTCAGAAACTATTATTTCTATGTTCATGAAAAAACTACAACAATATGAAATATTTTAACAGCGTATTCTATATTTTTCGTTTAAAAATTATTTATATTAAGTATCTTATGTAAATAAAATAAATATGAAAAAAATATAAATAGATCAAATCAAGTTTGTACTTACAATGTGTTCAGTTTAAGTAAAATAAGTTAGTTATTAAAACATTATTCAGCGAATAAATCTTGTATTGATATTATTTATATTTTGGGATCCGTGCTCTATTGATTTTTCAAACAATAATTTTGTTGTTTTTAGGCAAAGAAAGTTGTTTTGAAAGGATAGTCACAAGATTTGGAAGAAAATGTACTTATGTAGTGATAGGAGATGGACAAGATGAAGAAGCTGCAGCAAAGTCTTTAAATTTTCCTTTTTGGAGAATAACGAGTCACAGTGAAATTGCGGCTCTATACAACGCTCTCGATATGGATTTTTTATGATTTCACTTTTTTCAAATTCTTATGTATAAATTGTATATTTTATAAATATTAATATAAATATAAGTATAAAATTAATTCTCCTTTTACTTTACGTTTAAATAAAATAGCTTTACGTCTCAGTTCTACTTAATTACTGAACTTAACTAACTGACCTCCTTAGAAAAACTTATGAGTCACCAAAACCTCGAATTTTACAATAAAGCATATTTGTTAGTATGTATATAAAATAACCATTTCATTCAATGTTAAAATCTTCAATTTAATTTGCTTTAAAATATACACATATTTTTTTATGACCCTTTCCAATTACGAATCTTGTTTTCGTTCTCTAAAACAATACCTTTTAATATCAATGCTGCTTACTATATATTGATTTTTATTCTAGTATTTCAAAAAAATATTTCTTACAATTTTAATGGACAAATTATCGAAAACTAGTTTTTTTTTAATAGAATATTAACTGAATATAGGGCACTATTTATGAAATTGTGAACATTTGAAGTTGTATTTACTTTTGTTCACCCCATAAAAATGACATTGTAGCAAAAAAAAATGAATTCCCAATTAAAAAAGGAGTTCAATATTACAAATAATGTTAAAATGTAAATAACATTGAATAGACAGATTTATGGGAATATTATTATATAACTTCGTTTTTGATAGAAATAATAAATTATTTATAATTGAAAAAACGTCATTTATTTATTGCACATCTCACACAATCTCATTAATTAAAAACTATGCAATGCATCAAATTGATCATTAAAACGCCGCAAAAAATATTCAGTTCATTTAATTATGTCAATATACCATTTAAACAAATTCATTGTTAACGCTATTTGTTGTAATCCATGATTTAATTTCGTAGTATACAAAATAAATTATACAGTTGACTCCAACACATTATTTTGAATAAAAATAGTTTAAGAACGAGATTTTTAGTCAAAATAGATTAACTAAAAGTAGTATGCTGCAAACAGTAGTATTACAAATAATAAATATGAAAGATTTGAGGTTTATGTTATATGTTTAAAAATAATTACTAATTAATTGTAAAATGAATATTTATTTTAATGTTAATATTAAAATATATATTTTAAGATTTTCTATTCCCGTTATATGACCAACTATGGAAATTTCGGCGAGATTAAATAAGTGGGTTGAGAAGAAAAATGAATGAGTTTTGAGAATTTTTTTTTTAAGATTAAGAAATACTAGGAGATATGAAATAATAAAGAAAATATGGTTTAAGTCAAGAAAAATGTGTCATTTTTGGAATTTCAAAAAGGTGTCCTCTTTGATTTTATAAAGATAAATAATTAAATTAAGAAGACCAATTACGTTCATCTCAATATAATATGCTGGAATCGTTTAAGAATACATAAAAATAAATTCAATGACAAAATATAACCTAAACCTTAAAACAATAATACCTAATTAAGATTAAATGAACGATAAACATAAAAACATTTTTTATTGAAAATTTCAATTACTAGTTTGAATAAACGTGATATTTTTAATAAATAATTATCAAATACTGATTACAATGTTTTTTTGCACTTGATTATACAAGTTTAAAGAATGCGCATAATATATAAAAATTTCAAAATACAAAATATTCATCACACGGTTTAACAAAAAGCAACTGTTTTAATCATATCGGAATTAAATATTAAATTAAATAGGTACAACATTGAAAGGTGGTGAATCACATTGATGCCATTGGACATTTTGATCAAAATATTATTGCTATATTTAAATTTTAAAGATTCTACTTTTTTGTCTAAATGTAAAAGATGTATTAAAACTATTGCTACAATTTTCATTATGAATATATAGCACCCCACTAACAAGAAAGTTTAGTATACTTCTAAGGCCTCTTCTATAATCTTAATAATATTAAAAACATTAATTTATCTCAGCTCCCAGAAACTGGGATTTTGTACATAAAAAGTCCAATAGAAAAATAATACTGTCAAAAAATGGGTTTTAATCTCAGTCATCAGTATACTATACAATCTGTAAGACTTTGTTCATTTAAAAAGTTCAAACGAGAATGTAAATTACTTGAAATTTGCTTGATTATAATTTTTTTTGGATGTTTGGAGCTACGACATTACTTTAACAAATCCTTATCACTGTTATTTATTGCATAGAAATGCTCGTAACTTCTATATGTCATAATGCATAGATAACAAGCATGTAAAGTAATGTTACATTATAAAAAAAAACCAGTTGTACTGCTTTTTGTCCATATACTTACAATCTAGAAAAAAATTATTTTTGGCTCAAGACAGTTTGTTCATTAATGAAATTAACAACTTATAAAGTTGAAATTATAGGAGTGTATCCCAAATTATCCTAAATATTCTAAAATCAATAATACAATAAAACAGACAACTTTCAACCGATAAAACCTTCAGAAAAAGAATACCAACTCATATTTATCATGCTTATATACACTATGAGGAAGTATAACTTAGTAATACCTCAAAAATAAATAAATATTGAAAAATCTCCTATATTGTGACGTATTTTGTACAGGCCTACTGGCACCAATCCGGATCCTAAAATTAGAAAATGTGGGTGTCATTATAATACAAAAATGAAATACATAAAGCTATTTTTAATTGTCAAGGATAGGACTAGGAAATTATTTACCTTATAAGGTGTCTCGTAACCTCCTTTACTCCTCATTTGATTCTGTAGGGCCGCTAATTGATGCCCAGGCATTTCTACATCTCTACTGCCTACATGGCCGGTATGTTGAAAGTTCGTAGGGTAACCTATCATTGATCTGCAATTGAACACACTACAAAAAAAGGACGCGACATATATTAAAAATATTTTACCTATCAATTTGGTGCCTTCTCTTCGGGGGTTGAGGAATACAACAGCTAAATAACGTCACTCTTAACTCACTGATAGCAGCCATTTCTCGATCTAGAAAATATAAAATACTTTGCTTAATTGCATCGCTATATCCTGACATTTTTAACAGATAAGATAAACGTGATTCAATAAGATAAAAAATATTTTGATGGATTAAAATGTTAAATTGAATTGAATTAATCTTTTGTGCAATCAATTCGTAAATATATTTTAACGTTTTAAAAAACAAACAACTAAATATCCTTTGTGCTCACCTTTGATACAACCAATGCAGTTATTTGATAATTTTATTCTTCAGACACATACAAACACAACCAAATTTGATTAACAGAAAGGAATTAAATAGGGAAAAAACCGTCCCATTACAAAAAAATCATCCTTAAATTAGTTAATGCATTTGACATAACTTATTCGGCCTTTTTTATTTGTTAAATACGTACTATATGGAACACATCCACCGCCATCAGACTAGTAATGTGACATTCATCTGCGGATCCCTGTAAATTTTTATCAATTTTATGAATCATATGTTGACGACGAGGCCAAATTCAACTAATGACCCTGAAGACACGGCGACCTTTATGTTTATATAATTATTCAACGTTCATTGGTCATATTTGACATATTCCAAAGAGAGGGGAGATACAATGAATGAGGCTTAAGAATTAAGCTCAATTAGAAGATTACTTTTAGCACTGAACGAAGAATATAAGAGTTAAGATTCTAACCAATCGCCTTTACAAAGTTTGGTGTTTTCTCCTTAATTCAATTTGCAATGATTAAATTTTGACCCGACAAACTGTCTATATTAAATAGTTCTAAATTTTCAAATAAATCTATCGACATTTTTGTTTATTTCTATGAGGCTAATTGCTGAATAACTACTAAATTACTACTTGAAACATTATACGTTGTTGCCAAGTCAAATAAAAAAATATAATAATTTTACAAATGCAACAAAAAAACTTTCAGTAAACATTTTTTATCAACGATATGATAAAAAATGTTTATAAAAAATAATTTCAGAAAAAATACTTGGCATCGGTGTGTAGCCTTTGGGCGATTTAGGTTGATCGTGCGCGAGTACAACAAATTAAGGTTGACAAGTGTCACTTTTGTAAAACGACCGCGTTGATATTCGCATTTTTGGGTAGTTGTATAAAATCGCTACGTAACAATAGTCCAATTGCATTAAACGAAAGCGTGAATTGTGGTGTTACACTCTAATTCATCGAAATAATTTCAAACATTAAGCGGTCAATTATTAATTTGGCTTAAATCAGCATGTCCAGTACAACTAATGGTTTAAACGGTTCGCCTAGAAAAAGGGTCCGAACTGATCCCGAAACTAAAGTTACAGTGGTTTTAGGAGCCCAATGGGGCGATGAGGGCAAGGGCAAAGTCGTGGATATGCTGGCTACAGATGTGGACGTAGTCTGTCGGTGCCAGGTACAATATGTCAATATAGATTATTGTTTATCAATACTTTTTCATTGTATTAAACTTTTGAATTACTTAAAGCCTGTACAAATTTAATTGCAGGAATAATTACTTTTTGTTATGGTTTATAATGTAAGCAGTTTGTGGGAGTGATAGATGCAGTAAATATTTTTAGAAAATCATGTGACGGGTGTTTGTAATCAGTATAATTAGGTATATAGAGCTCTGTCTATAAAAAACTCGTTTCTGATATCCTAGAATAATACTTTTTGGTCTAAACGGTTAAAGTTTAAAGGTTGATGTCACATGCATTTTTATTTAAAATTTTGAGCGATTCTTATTTTTGTTTCTACAATAAAAACGTTCACCACTCTAATTGTGGATTTAATTACTTTAACTATTTTGAATTTGAAATTTTATGAAAGTATTAATTATTTTTTTAACAAGTATTTAATAACAGCTCTACCTGATCAGTCATCACATGAATTAAGAATTAAAAATAGACAAACATATTAAATTTGCGTATAGAGAAAATGTACTAATTAAGTACTAAACTGTTTAAATTTAATTACGCCTATACATATTCTTAATAGTAAATATCAAACGTAGGTGTGATAAATATATAAAAAAGTGTGAATTTTGAGAATTCTTTATATGGATCTTATTACTTTTAATATATCAGAAAATAACGCATCAAATAAATGTTTTTTTTTTAATAGAATACCCTACAAAATACTTATTGACCTCCTTATGACTTTTTCTAGGACACAGGTTATTTATTTTAAAGGAAACTCGAATTTAATAAAATGCATATTAATTGATTGGAACCACGCCATTTTACTACATTTAGAAATCTTATTATATAATGGTAAATAATTTCAAGTGTTTGATACATTTATTGGAGGAGACGGCATTAGTGATCAAATTAAAATAAGAATGAATATATTTTTTTGTACATAACTTAATAGTTTTTACAGATAGAAAAAATTGTCTTCTCTGTAAACGAATCTTTTCATTTTTAGGGCGGTAATAATGCTGGTCACACTGTTGTGATTGATGGAGTTGAGTATGATTTCCACTTGCTTCCCAGTGGAATAATTCATCCTGACTCGAAATCAATCATAGGTGAGTTTCTTATCTAATAAAAAGCTAAAACAATTTAAAAACAATTCGAATATTAAATGCCTCTTTATGATTGAAAAATTGTTGAAACAAGTTTATTATATATTATATATTATATATTATATTATATATTATGTATTATAATCACGGGTCATTTGTAGTGATAAACTGATGTGACATACAATTGTACAATTAAAATGATAAGGGTTGGACTTTGAATTACATAATTCTTACAATCTTTAAATTGATATTTATATTTTGACTTTCCCAAAGTTCAAAAGTATTTGTAAAATTTGTTTATAGGAAATGGGGTCGTTATACACTTGCCAGGTATGTTTGATGAAATTGAAAAGAACGAAAAAAAGGGCCTAAAAAACTGGCGGGAACGGCTCGTTATATCAGATAGAGCGCACCTCGTTTTCGACTTCCATCAACAAGTAGATGGTTTACAAGAACAGGAAAACAATCAGAAGGGGCAAGGTTTGGGTACCACTAAGAAAGGAATAGGTCCGACTTATTCTTCAAAAGCTACTAGAAATGGCATCAGAGTTGGAGACTTGTTAGGAAATTTTGCCCAATTTACCAAAAAGTAAGTCCATATTGAAGATACACGAGCAAATGAAATATTTGATTTTTAACAGCATTATTTATATTATCGCTATTATTTTAAGTTACGTCTACATTTTATCTTTTCTAGACTTAATTAAAGATTAAAAACATTTAAAACATATTTTTATTTCGTTTTAATGCT
The DNA here is from genome assembly GCA_951812935.1 of Hermaeophaga mercurialis. Classification (NCBI taxonomy): domain Eukaryota; kingdom Metazoa; phylum Arthropoda; class Insecta; order Coleoptera; family Chrysomelidae; genus Hermaeophaga; species Hermaeophaga mercurialis. The sequence continues at coordinate 499,130 of OX638359.1, forward strand.
TATCGGCGAAACATTAAAATATAATATAATTTAATTATGCTTTTATTTTCAAGGTAGGAATTAGAAATGTGAAAATTCAACTGGCGTGAAATTAATTTCATAATTTATTGAGATAACAAATGTATACCCTTTGACTTAAAGCTGTAAAATTGAAAATTTTGCAAATATTTGATATCTTTGACAAAAATCTTTAGCTCCTTAAAAAATCCTACTATCATTTTCTTTTAAGGTTCCAAGAGCTTGTGAGCATGTACCAAAGAATGTTTCCTTCTTTGATAGTCGACGTTGAATTTGAACTGCAAAGGTATCAGATATACGCCGAGAGGATAAGGCCCCTCGTCAGGGACACCGTGTCTTATCTGGATAAGGCGGTAAGGACGGGAAAGAAAGTACTAGTAGAAGGTGCCAATGCAGCGATGTTGGATATTGATTTTGGTAAGTTATGCCGTTCAAGTGTAAGATAAATATTTATTATATTTGACTTATTAATGCTGCATTGCGAAAAACGACGAAGCAATTTGACAATGTTGGGATTGAAGTGTTTAAATTGCTTCTAGTGAATAATAATTTCTAAAGAACTGCAATATAGCCGCATTTTCTGATATATGATACTGAAATCCTTAAAAATGAAGCGTATCAAAATATACAAATATAATTTACGTGAGCCATAAAGTAACTGGTATGCATTGACATTTGGGTCTTCTGAGTATCAAAAACGATCAGAGATGCGCGGTTATTCCTTGAATTATTTTGTCTTATCATTTGTTTATATCTTATAAACGGTTTAGGAGAAAATATTGTTATACTAAATTGAAATATCAAACATAATAAATATATCGTTCTAATGTTTACATAATATCATATGAAAACGGAAAAATATTATTAAATATTCATTTTAATATACGGAGTACTATAAATGTTTCTTTGAGCAAAAAAAAAACAGTTTGTAATAAAATGACGCAGAAAAAATATGACAATCATTGGACAATATGTAATCAATTAAAGATTGTGAAATAATTATTATTCGCCTGTAATGAAAGCTAAAAAAATAACCTACAGCGGTAAATTTGAATATAAAGACCTAAACAGGTTACCCGCATAACAATAATCTTTTATTTTTAAGAGGAGGAAAAACGGAGAAATAACAGGTTTCTCCCACAGTCTATACATTTTATTTATGACAGAAAAACTACCGGTTTCGTGGCAAAATGAGTTACATCTTCAGGTTCAATCTCAAAATTTTATAATTAAAAACAAATAGTTTGGTGTAAGATAAATCTAAATAAATTGTATATATGGTTGTATAGAAAAATATGATAAAAAAACTTATCGATGTCGTAAGATAGTCAAATGGACTATTGTAAATCTTATACCAAACTATTTGGCTATAAATCGCAAATAATACATGCAAAAAAGGTGAAATTGAGTAGCATTACATGATTTAGAGAAGTCACAAGAACAAACACAAACGTATTAAAAAAATATTAAAAACTTAAGATAAAATTGTTGTCTTATTTCTAAGAAGGGCGCGAATGTTGAGGACAGAAACAACATCATATAGTGGACATTCGCAGTAGTAGTTAAATATAACAAATAAAGATAACTTCAATATTCCTTGTAGAAAAACTAATATAATGTAGTGGGTTCGAATTTTATTTTTAATTATATGTATTATAAAAATAAAATTAAAAATAAGTAAGTGTGAAACGAGTTTAATTTTAATTAATTTAATTAATTAATTTTTTTAATAATCTAGCATACTTGTGTGTAACAAAGTGTTGAAAAAGTAATGACAAACTTCTTTTTCCTACAGTAACTGATTTCAGGTACTTACCCATACGTGACGTCGTCTAATTGCAGTGTCGGTGGAGTGTGCACGGGTCTCGGAATCTCCCCCCATAGAATTGGAGATGTCATTGGTGTCGTTAAGGCCTACACGACGAGAGTTGGCGACGGACCGTTTCCTACGGAGCTCCATAACGTAAGAAAATTCTGTTCTAATAAGAGGTACACCACGAGCCAAGAATAATGCTCATTTGGGTATTTGCGCTGGCTTACAATAATTGACGATTGTACTATTTTTTTATTTTATTACTATTTTAGGATATTGGTGAGCTAATGCAAAATCGCGGTGGTGAAATCGGCGTGACTACTAAACGAAAACGGCGCTGCGGTTGGTTAGACATGGTCATTCTACAATACACGAATATGATCAACGGGTACACCGCTTTGTGCCTCACCAAACTCGATATTCTGGATACCTTGCCGGAATTAAAATTAGCCGTAGGTTACACATTGAGAGGTAAAAAGATCGAGTATTTCCCTTCTACTGCGGCGGATCTTGGTGAAGTTGAGGTAAGAAATATATTATATTATTTTTATTGGCACTAATTTCATATGCTTTGATAGGTGGAGTATTTAACCATGCCAGGTTGGCAAAAGAGCAGTGAAAATTTAAGGGAATTTAAAGATTTGCCACAGGAAGCTAAGAATTATGTTAATAAAGTTGAAGAAATTCTAAACGTACCAGGTAAGTTCTTACGCGGCGACTTTTTATAGCATTTAACCACATGTATATCGTTATTGAATCTTAAAAATAGGATGATAGTATTGTATGCCGAGTGGAAACATGCGAGTTCTTGTGATAGAATAATTGATGAATATCAAAGATTCATCAGCGAATAACCGTGCAATAGTTTAATAATAAAGAATATCGACACTAGATTCGCATATATTCTTAGGACTTCAGTATTGATTCTGGAGCGCGTCCACAATAGTGATTCAATTAGGTATCAATAGTCCTCAAATAATATGTAAATTAATGAAGAAGAAACAATGGGACGGGATTAAGGTTAACATATCACACTCGGGAATAAATTAGGGTGACTAATAACCGTTACTTTAGTCAGTTAGATCAGTAGATATTTTATTATTGTAGGAAAATAATAGTAATGTATGGAAGTGAGAATCAGAATAAGAGTGTTGTATTTATTCAGTTAAAGAAGTTGTATGCTTTTTTTATTTTTACAGTGAAATGGATTGGTGTGGGTAAAGGCAGAGAGTCCATTATAACGATCCATGACTAATAATGGTTTTAGTTAAATTCTTTGTCTAGTTTAAGCCTAATAAAAAACACAGTTTCAGCAAGTGGTTAATAATACGTGCTTTTAATGAACACATATTTTATATAACTAATATTTTTATTAAAATCGCGTATTCTTAATATTTACATAAAAGAAATTTCAAAGTCAGTTCCTTTGTAATTGTAATTTTGTTCTACTTAATTTGATAAGTTTCAAAATGTAACTTAATATTGTGCACAGTAACAATTTTTTAAATTACGTTTTGTATATTTTCTAAACGACGGTATTTGAATCGGCGTTTTTGTAAGCGTCCTTATTTTGTTAAGCTATTATAAAATGATTCATACTTAAGTATTATTATACCAAATAAATAGGGGAGTTTGTTACTTAAATGGAAGGATAAAAATTGTATAACTTTAGTGCCTAAAAAAAAACGTTACTGCTTTTGAAAAGCACAAATTTTTTTAATGCAATAATTATATTGTTTTGTTAAAGTGATTCTGTTGCATATATTTTAAATATACATTGTACCAATTGCTATTTTACTTTAATCCTACATAATTTGTTAAAAAAAAAATATTAGTAACAAAAAAAATCTTTATTAATACTTAGCATTATTCATCAATCATCCCTAAAGCAAACATGGTATCATCACATGACATAAGGTATAAAATAATATTCTAATAAGAGTAATTTACTATTTATTGAAACTATGAAAGTCGGTGGCTGTCAAACACCAACAGTTTCCTTTTAAAATATTAAAAACTTATTTCTTCCAGTCATCTTTTTCATAATCCCATTTAGAAGCGAGACCTTGGATGGGATTCACCTGTAAATCAATCATTCTTCTAAACTGGGCTTCTCTTCTTTCCTTCTCGAAAGTTTCCGGTAGTGGGCTATAAACTAAAATAAATATCAAAATTAATCTTAAATTAGTTGGAATAATCTTCATTTGCAGCATACCAAATGCTTTGAAGTAATATAATATCCAAAATGCTCCAGACATAAATAATAATCCTAAGCCAATAATGGATTTCCACTCTCCGGTTGGAGCTTTAAATTCTTCAAACGTTTGACGAAAGGATGCTCTGTACAGAACTTTCTTTTCTTCTATTGACAACTTACTCCAGTCATCTTTTTCTTTAGTTCTTAGAGTCTAAAAAAATCAATTTATAAGAAATTGTGCACGCAGTGTAAAAAAACCTACTTGTATATCAGCATTGGGTTCCTTCCACCTAATAGCAGGCAATGGAAAAATGGAGCTATCGAGATAATTGGGTTCCCCATTGAAACCAAAACCTACAATTTCCCTCTTTCCAATAACTGTACGGGTATAGCTGCTCATAGGAGCAATTTGGATAGATCTCTTTGGAATATTTCTTATTGCCCTAGCAGTAAGGGCAATCAAGCTTGATGCCATTTCACCTGCCTAAAATAAAAAATTCCTAAATAACCATATGCAAGGTCTTGATTGAATAACCCTGTATACATATTTATAATAGAGGATGGATGACATATTACTTTCATTAATATAAATTGTTAGATTTCGCTTCAACAACTATTTAAATATGTACATTGGTTTTAAATAATACTCAAAATATATGAAATTTTTAATTTAGCCAAAAGCCAAGATAACATGTAGAATGTTACGTAAACTCAAGTGATCCTTTAAGACAATTACAATTCAATAAGTATAATTTCTAAACATAGGTAAAATTGATTGAAATTTATGAAAACAAATTAATTGGCAATTTGAATCTGGAATTTTCATAATTGAGTTTTTACCTTTAAGATTTCTACAGATGTACAAGATGGCGATGAACTACTAAAGACTAGGTCCGGACAATGTTGCCAACTAATTATTTGTCAAGTTGGATGTACTGTCGATAGCCGAAGCAGATAGGCAACATTCAATCCAGACATGTATATACTAAGAACCAAGTTTTAAAACGTATTCTTTCTTTTGTAAATTTAATATAAAGTACAAAGCTTCCACTACTAACTTTTAAGAAATTAAACAATTACAATTTGTTCAATTATGTGTGCGCCTCTAGTTTCTTAGTTTGGCTGCAGATGGCGCGTCTACTTTTAGATCTCTGTAATTAATGAATAAAATTTTGAAGCTGTCAATTTTGAAGAAGCGACGAGTCCGGTTCTGCGCAAAATCTTGAAAGTGACAGCGCCAGTGGCGCCCCGTCTGACAAGGCCGAATAAAGTCAATTGTGTACTTCCGAAGTTAATCGCCAAGTATTTTTGAGAAAACTATGTTTAATCAGTAAAAAGTGAGAATATATAATCGGTGAAGTCAAATACACGATCGAAGTTACTTTAGGGTTTATTTGTGTGACTGAAAAGGTGGAATCGGTGATATATAAGCAAAAGTCGATTTAGTGACAGGGTGTATCGAGTAGTTTTTAGGAGGACCGATAGAGGATTGGCGATTAAACTCCATAAAATATTAGCCAGATTCTATTTTTAAAATATGCTTGTGTAGATTTGTGTTGTGTTCTACTAATATAAACCCGTCTCGGAGGAGTGGGCTATTTTTGAAAATATTTTAATAAAAATAACTACTGTCCATGGGCCCGTGATAATACTACAGGGAGCCATTTTTTTAGTCCACATATTTAATTTTTTCTTTACTCGAATTATCCGTGAATTAAATCCGATTCAACTTCCGTTAGTATCGGAGGCTCTTTTAAAACTAGAATGCCGCTTTCTTATAATGAGAAACTAAATCTAATAGTATAATGTTCCATGTCCAAGTTATGGAAGTATTTTATTTGCAGCTCAAGGAATAAGCTTTTTGGTAGGTAGAGTTTAAAGAAAATACAGTAAAATTGTCAAAACTATTGTTGTTTAATAAGACATCCATGAATGCAATGGCATTTTCAATTTCTGCACAAATAGATTTTAGTATGAAGTCATCACGTTTGTTCAATTTAGTACTGTGGTTAATATGTTGGTAAAGTAAAGTAAGTGCCGAAAAAATGTATAAAGTCTTTGCTCTACAATTATAAATATAAATTACTTTTTCAATTGCTATTATACAAAACTCAATATTTGTTATTATTAGTTTTTTGATCATAATAATCATGTATATCATATAAAAGTATGACTTACCAAATATACAAAATTTCATCATTTTTTAACTACATAATTTAAACGTTTATATCAAAAACTACATAGGAATTAAATGCTCTAAATGCCTTTTACATAATTTTTTCCATTTTTTTATTATTATAAAATGGACTTTTGCTAGTGTCATTGTTATGGACGAGAATATAAAATACTATATATTTTATAAAATTTTTTCCCTTCAAAGTCTCAATTGACATTGTTGATTGTAAATTGAAATATTTAATGTTTATTATATGTGTCTCCACCAAGTTGTTTCTACTCAGTGTTCCTCAATACAAAGATAATGTTTTACTTGTCTTATCTAAAGATGGATCAGTGGATTGCTTTATGAACATAAAGCTTTGCTTATTTATTTTTTATTTATTAAGCTCTTTCTTAATTCGTGTAAAAACGTATTTCTTTTGTCTAATGTAACTAATTCTGCTTCTTTACTTCCTTTCTCCTTGAGTGTCACCATCTGATACCGAAAGTTGCTGACCTATTATTACTCCATTTTTTCTTGTTAGTGTATTTTATTTGCATGAAAGTTTTCAGTTCAGTTCATTTTTTTATTGTTACCAGGTGCCACCTTCTAATTTTTTTTTTTGTTCCAATAATTTTAATCTTTATTGTTTATGCATTTTGTAACCTTGCTTTGTTTTTTAAGTGTTTTTCTATTTTCAATTCTCTTTTCTTTTTAAACTTTCTATGTTACTGTTGTCTATTGGTTGTCATTTTCGAACTATCTTTGTAGTCGTAATTCTAATCCATCGTGTTCTGATATAATAATCGCACAAGATCTTCCAAATCTAACAAATTCATTTTCCTACTTTGTATATTAGTTCAGATTGAATTGCTCTAAAAAGGTAGTAAAGACTAAACGTGGCTTTGATATTTGTAGAGTGACAGCCACGGTGGCGTCTGGCCCAGAGTGTGGCCCGGTGGCCGCCGACAAGGGGGCCGATTGTTGGTGGTCCCCCCTGGCGGCCATGGGCTGCTTCGGGAATAGGGATGCTGCTCAGGCGTCGGAAGACATACGTTCCCAGAAGCGCATCAGTGACCAAATTAACAGGCAGCTAGCCAAAGAGAAACAAGTGTATCGTGCGACTCACAGACTGCTGCTTTTAGGCGCAGGAGAGTCTGGTAAATCAACAATAGTCAAACAGATGCGCATCCTGCACGTCGATGGCTTTAGTGAGAAAGAGAAGAAACAGAAGATTGAAGATATCAAGAAGAATATCCGTGATGCCATCATAGTGAGTATCATACAATTGTCGTAATACTTCAACTATTTTTGAAAATATGCCCTTTCTAATGTCAAAGTTTCTGAACGGAAACGTGTTTCGAGCTAAACTCTATTATTGGTTGACATTGACGTATATTATTTTTTTTATAATTTTATAATGACTAAACTTAAGAAGTGGTATTCATTCCCTTACGAAACGAACACTACAATATTAACCAGCGAAAAAAGTGATTTTAGAAGGCCTCATCGGAGACATTTTCCATACTTATTTAATCATAGTAACGTGGAGCTTAAAGATCCGGAAATAATTCGAAAATGGCAATGGGGAGCTGAAATAAGACCAGAACGAAGACATTACTGTAATGTCGGAAGGTCACAAATGGATGAACATTTTTAGATAACTTTTACATAAAGAAATTTAGAATCAAATTAAAAATAAATAGTACTATCTCCTTAATGTTTTATTTATTGCCGTGCTCAATAAAATGAAAAAATACGTTATCCATTTCTAAATAATTATGGTACCAGTTGTAAAAAAATGTACCTGATGTGATCTGAATTTTATTTTAGACAATAACAGGAGCCATGTCGACACTTAGTCCACCCGTAGCGTTAGAAAAACCCGAAAATCAAACTAGAGTCGATTGGATTCAGGATTGTGCAACGGGCCCCGATTTTGACTACCCTCCTGAATTTTATGATCATACTGAGGCCCTCTGGAAAGACAAAGGTGTACAGGTACTAGAGCAAAGATCCTAAATCCTTAAACACAGCAGAGGATTGAATGTGAATTTGTTTGCAGGCCACCTTCGACAGAAGCAATGAGTATCAATTAATAGACTGCGCGAAATACTTCCTTGATCAAGTAAGCGTCATAAGAAGGCCCGACTATACGCCGACGGAGCAGGACATTCTGCGTTGTCGTGTCCTTACTAGCGGTATTTTTGAAACACTCTTCCAAGTCGACAAAGTCAATTTTCAGTAAGTCATTTTATTTAACCATATCAAAGATCGTTATTGTTGACAATGAATTGTTTACAGTATGTTTGATGTCGGCGGGCAGCGAGATGAACGCCGGAAATGGATCCAGTGTTTTAACGACGTCACAGCCATCATATTTGTAACGGCGTGCAGCTCCTATAATATGGTCTTACGAGAAGATCCAACTCAAAACAGGCTCCGAGAAAGTCTCGACCTGTTTAAGTCAATATGGAACAACAGGTGGTTGAGAACCATCTCCGTTATTCTCTTTCTCAATAAACAAGATCTTCTTGCTGAAAAAATTCTAGCGGGTAACTCTTTCTTCATCGTTTATTTACACAATATATTACCTTCAACTTTTTTTACAAATTTTTACCACTTCTTTTTTTAGGAAAAAGTAGGTTGGAAGATTATTTTTCCGAGTTCACTAGGTATCAGACACCAGTTGAAGTCGCGAATGATTCCAACGAACCTCCGGAAGTCTTTCGCGCCAAGTACTTTATTAGGGACGAGTTTTTGGTAAGAACCGATTTTCGTATTTTATTGTGTTATTTCTCTAGTCGATTTAATAAATATTTTTTGTTGCAGTTAATAAGCGACCCTGCGACTAACTTTAAACATTGTTGCTACCCGCACTCTACGTGCGCAGTTGATACAGAAAATGTTAAAAGAGTTTTTAACGATTGTCGTGATATAATTACACGTTTGAATATCTCAAATTATGGATTATTATAAATATCAACTTGATTTCCATAGATTATCAGTCAGGCCTTTCCCTTTCAGTATCTTTGCTTATCAACCAATTGCAATTATTTTACTCTAGTTTATCTAATTTGTCTTCGTACACCTTAACCATCCTGTTCAGACTTGCAAAGTTCAAATTGCGTTTTTTCTTTTTCTTATGCATACATATTCTTGTATGAGGTTCATGTTTTTCTTTCCGTCTTCAATTTAATGAATTAACTCATCAGTCCCTGTAAAATTATCAATTGCAATATTTTATGGAGATCCAACTTCAAAATTTGCCATAGGTATATATATATATATATTCGTTATACAATTCAAACTATGTATGTGTCGATACTAATTCATAAAAACCGTTTATTAATAAGCAGCTAAAATTAATAAAAAATTGTTATTTGGGCTTTTCACCATTTTTTAATGACAAAATATTATATGAATTTAGTGATTATGTGCAATGCATGGATAAATGTCTCACTGTTGTTTCATTCAATCATATTTTTCCACGAAATCGGGTACAAGTGTTAGCATTTTTTAATAACATTTGGAGTCATTGGATCAACAATTTATTCAGAAAGTTTCGTTATACGTTCAACTATATTGGGCCTAACTTAAACGAATAAAATTTATTTTTGTATTAAATGGATAATTGTTTATTTTAAAATGCTTTATCGTCGTTTTATTTACATTCATTTATTTGTTGCAGCGTATAAGTACGGCTTCAGGTGAGGGTAAACACTACTGCTACCCGCATTTCACGTGCGCCGTAGATACTGAGAATATCAAGAGAGTTTTCAATGACTGCCGTGATATAATCCAGCGTATGCATCTCCGTCAGTATGAACTATTATAACCGCCCACCTCATTTTACAGCATCTTTTTTCGTCTCCAGCGCTTAACTCCTGCTAACAGCGTTCACTTCCTGTTTGTCAACTAAAAAAAAAAAAAACAGCCGATTTAGCAGCCAAATCTCTCCTCTTCCCCTTATCTCCATTAGTTGAAAAACGAAGTTCGCAATCTAATAAACGATAATAAAGTAGCACATACTTGAATATACTTTTTCAAACGTTTTTATACGGTATGGTGCAAATGAATGGAATAAATTCATTATTTCGTATCTTGTGTTTATTATTAAAATTAATATTTTTATTAAATTCAATAAAATTCAAAGTAAAAGCATACATTGAAGACCCTTAACTAAAACTTCCAGAGTTATTTGCGTGACCTCGATTCATATGCGTTTTGTAAGTTCATTGATATTTTGTGGTCTATTTTCGTATATTTTGCTTTTTAAATATCCCAAAAAAAGGATGTCTAGCAGTAAATCAATTGACTTAATCCACCATTTGGAAATACACGTACTCTCTCGACTATGGCAACAACAGATCAAGTTTGATTAGCAAGAAATTTTGCAGACATTCTAAATGTATCTTTCCTCTCTGGTTACGTTGAGTTGCCTTGTACATCTCACCTCATAAAGAAACAGCTTATGTCAGAGGCCAAAACGTTAAATAATATCTCAAAAATGATGCGGTCCTCAAGAACCAGTAATTCTCAGATTAGTATAGTATTTCTTCTTCAGGTAGATGCATATAAACGTATCTATATTATTTAAAATAATATAGAGACTTTTTTCCATACTGCGGACAATACAATTTAAATACTTTTATCTGAAGAAAAAATTCAATTTTTAAAAGAATATGGCAGATATTTTAATCCGTGGCAAGAAAACGATTCCCGAGAATTCTCAAATTGTAAATCGATGACCTGATAAAAAGTATAATCCTATTCTTTATTATTTTATTTTTATAGAATAACAAGAAAAATTGAGAAAAGGCGCGTTTGAAAATAAAAATCGACGGTTTTCACGAATTTTCTATGAAACATGAATTTATTCCGTTCATTTGCACCATACTACTTTAGTTGGCATGCTAGTTATATGGAAATTAATTTCGCTCTATATACTACTAAAAACATAGCAAATTTCAATGTTTATTATAATTTCCGTTGACGTATCGCAACGATATTTTAAAAATACTGATTTTATACATATAAAAAAAATTCTAGTAAACACAGGGAAAATTAAATTTAATGTTGGTGCCATTGTTTAGGTATTTTTGTTTTGTAAAGTTTTTGGTATGGTAGACTTGAGCAAGTGATAAATTGAAAAGTAGAATGAATCACAAAATATATAAAAAAATAGTTTAGAAAAACTTAATTAAAAAACTTCCTTAAGTGAGGCAAAGTGTTTTTATAAATAATGTCGACTGTATATTGGGCGAAATTTACTTCCATATTGATGCCAAATAAAAGGAAGTAGTTTGTATATTTTTATAATTAAATTACAATATTAAAAATATATATTTATATATTTAGATTTTATAACTTTCATTTATTTTCTAAAGGTTATAAAATAAATTTATTTATGGTCATTTAAAATTATAAATAAGAAATTGCCATGACTATTTTTTTAAAGTGAACTTTGTTTTTTTGCTGTGGAAATTATGGGGGAATGAATCTTTTTCAACAAGTCATATTAGTGTTTTCGTCGCGAGTATGTGGTAAATTTGAATAGGATGGTAATATTATAATTTAAAATATTCATCAATTATTCTATGTAAAATAAAATCATACATACCTATTTTATTTTTTTGAATTGTTAAGATGTTTGTCGTTTTATACAAATACATTAGTTTAACTAAAATGTATGATAGAATTTTTTAGTACACAACTATTATGAAAGAATGACGTTTTTACTAAAAATATTAGGTCAAAAGTTTTTTATTAAAAAAATTATGACTTCATACAAAAACAGGAACTGAATAATTAATTTATAAGAAGCGAAACATACGAAATCCTGTTTAAATTGATCATTTCCTTAGACTTTGCACTATTACGGTATATTTTAAAAATAGATGTAACTAAATGGTCGTTTTGGATTTTGGTTAAAACTTTTGTACATAGAATGAATTGAACCAAATTCCAGTACTTCCATTTTTCATTATTAAATCATCATATCCGCAACTTGTAAATTTTGAACATTTTCTGTTTCCCGAGTAAGTTAGATGGTGTCATCAATTTTTAAAATGAAACAAATAGACGTTTTCTAGTAACGATGTTAAAAAAATAAGATACACAGAATAGTATAATGTATTTGAATCAAATGTTGTGAAAACTTTAAGACTCTATTAAACTTGGGTTATTATTATAAAGCAACATCTTCCAAATTAACATGTTAACGTATACATTTATTCAATTTAATTAATTTAATCATTTTTAACCTGATAAAATCGGACCAATAATTAGAATTATTTTATATTTTTGTGGATATGAAATTATAAACTGCCAATTTTACTGATTATTGCTGTCAAGTGCTTTCGATGGGTTGGTCCACCCTCTAAAAATAGTTAAAAATATGTAAACTTTAATTTAAATTTATTAATTTATTTTTAAAATGATTTGGATAAACGTAGTGTTCCTTTAAGTGTGTAAATGGGAGGGTGTTGTTTTGGCCCAAAAAGGTGTTTAGAACAATTTTCGTTTAATTAGAACTGCCTAAAATTCAATCAGCACCTCTGTTTCAAATTACCACTCCAAATACATCATAGGACCAATAAATACAACGCAATTATAGACTTTTCTTTGTAAATTCAGTGGCAAGTGATTTTTTTTAATTGACAAATTTTAGTATATGTATGAATCTCTGTTGATCGGTTGGGAAATAAAAAGTGGGCAATAAATCGATTGAAATATTTTCGGCTTTATTAAAAATGTTTCCGATTCGTCTGAGTCATAAGGACTTTTTGGTATATGTAGTCAAATATTGTAGAGTGACCTTACACGTCCCATTTTTAAGTCTTCTTTCGTTTATTCACAAAAATTTCGGTTCAATTTTGTTTCCCAACGTTTGAGGTGAAAGTACAAATATGGGGAGAAAGTGTATATCTTCAATTAAATAATAAGTAATCAATGGACATCACACCAAAATAGGTACATGAAAAAATGTGATCTGAGCTTATTTAGTATGTTTGTGAATAGGACAGGTCGTTCCACCGAATTATTTGCAACTAAACTATTTTTGAGAATATAAATTTCCGAACAGCTACAAATAATTTTACAATACGAACTAAAATAATGTAGTTGCAGATTGTTTGGTACGACCCGTTGTATATTCGATCAAATGTTTTATTTTCGAATTTTATAAACGAAATCTAAAAATGATTTTTTTAAAGATTTTGACTAGTTAACTCTTAATTTTATATATTTTTTATATGTTATTCTATTTTTTATTTCAAATTTTATATATAAATATATATGTTTTATTGAGAGGAACGTTAGTGCAATGTTGAATATTTTAATCATAGAAAAAAAGTTATACTTACCTTTTACTTAAATTGACTTAGTTTTAAAATGATCCCAAATAGACCTAGTAGTGTCAACTGATGTTTTTAAAAAGCCTCCTCCATCAAATTAAAATTAAACTAACACTTTATATTACTTCCATATCGTTGATCTGTACAGACTTCTTTAAATAACGAAACAATTTGAGTTAATAAATAATTTGTATTTGTACTTGTAGATTCGTTGGTAAAAACAAAAAAAAAGGGCATATTAAAGTTTGTAAAAAATTGTGCATTAAATTATGCCAAACCAAGCGTTTTAAGTTTGTAAAGGGTAAGAGAATTATTGTTAATAATTTATTCTTAGGGTTTCTAAAAAACTGCTTACCTCTTCAGGAAGTTTTAAAAATTAAATACCTGAAAAAATTGTTTTAAAAGAACAGTAAAGGAAAAGAAGTTTATAAGAATACGAAATCTTTAAAGGTAATAATTTGTTCAAACAAGTAAAGAGCATTGATGAATTTTTATACATATTTTGTCTCGTATAAGTAAAATCCATTTTTATATACTAAAATAGATTATTACATGTAAAAGATCCCTGCATTTATTATCAATGATAACTTATCACATACTGAGGAGTTTTAGGTGATTTAAATCTATATTTTTAATACATTTATTTATTTTAAGACAATTTATTACTGTCATCAACTTATCTTGAATATAATTGTTAATTATTGTTAATCGTGAATGTAGTGATCTGTTAGGTTTCTACAATATTTAATTGATTCGCCTATACGCTCTTTTTTGACATACGACTTGTACCGATTTGCATTGGCATAGAAAAATATCTCGAAATTACAAAATTTTACAGTCGTCTGGGAATGCATTTTCATCCAAACATTAAAAGTCCTCTAATATCTAAAATACGGACAAAAACATTCATTGTATTGAATATTTTTAGTGTAAAATTTAATTGCTGTACCAGCATTCTAATAAATGTTTGACATTGGTGTACGTTTAGACTAAATTAGTTTGACTTCCGTTGCTGAACGTCTAGCTAAACACTTCCAAAATTGTGATATTTAAAGAATATATTAGAAAATCCTTGATTTTTGTTATTTAAAGAAGGTCTGAGAACTATGGAGAGTAAACACACCAATTTGAAATGCATACAAGTGATTTTACGAGGTTTGACAAAAATGTATGTTCCAAAAAAAAAACAATTAATCAAAAATTTACAAAGGCTGGGTTGAAATTACAATATGCCACACATGATTGAAATAAAATTATTATTCGATAAATCGCTGATTTTAGAGGAAAACTCTTAAATTAGCAGCGCCCGTATAAAAAAACATTTCACGTGACAAGCGTTTAAGAATTTTCTCAAAGTCATCACATAAAAAAATGATTGTATTTATTTATATGCACCATACGGTATATGCGTACATTTATGTCGAGCTTAATCCTAGTCATTTTTTTCACTCAATCGCATTTCAAATAATAATTTGCACTAAGGTTTTTTTTAACACAGGGTGACGCGGAATTAAGTAAAAAAAAGTCGGAGGAATTTTAAAGATCTTTGTTTAAAAACCGAAACTTTTTTTGAACGGCTTTCGGAATTTTTAGTAGTTATTTCTGAATTACCCTGTGGATTCATTGAAATTAATTTGGATGTAGCGCACGGCTCTACGTCCAAATATATGTCTTAAACAGCTATTTGTTACCTAAATTAAGTATTCTTCAACTTAGAAAAACTTCAATGTGTAGTTTCAAATTAAGAGACTTTCAGTGTAAAACAGTACATGTACACTTTTCTGCATATGTAGCTGACTAACTTTTTTTTTTATTTTAGTTGTTAACCGAAATATTGATATAGACATTGCAAACTTCAATCTAGGTTTGACTTACTGAGTATTCAGTGAATGTTGTATTTGTTAATAAATTATATATTAAATAATCTGTTGATGCGTTCGTAGTCGAGGCGCAGAAGAATATTTCGTTTTTAAATTAAAGCAGTAAATCTATTGGCAGGATGTTTGCACTTAAAAAAAATTCTACAATAGTTCAAAATATAGTGGCGTAGAAACAAATTCACTTTTTACTGTTTGCAGTAGGTTTACTACACCGATAATTTGAAGAAAAATGTAATTTAATGTGTGATAAATTTTTGAATTTTATTTTTCTTGACTACACAACGCACTCGACAGATTGAAAAACTTATTGCGTAACATTGACATATTACTAATTTTATACATTTATGTGTCAACCAGTAAATAAGAAATATAGTGGGAGCGTCAAAATCGGTACTTACTAGGAAGACAACATCTTTCGGAAATAGTAAAAACTAAAAGTAGGATCGATCTGCTGTGATTCCCCCAAACATCTCAAAATTATTTTACGTTTCGTAGTAACAAGAAATCAACGCTTGCACGCGCATTTATCGATTTAGGTTTGAAAATGTCATCTTTCCGAGGGATGTTTTTTTTTGTATCACCTAAATAGTAAGCTCAATTTTTCTCGTTAGATACTGTATGAGTACGCGTTTTTGACTCACCTAAATATTTAATAATCATTTCGGATACATTTCTATCCTTAATAGATAGTCTGTACAAATTATTTCTAAAAATTTACTGGACTTTCTTGTATTTGTTATACAAAAACTGAATAAGTAATATGTTGAAATTATTAAATCTAACCTACTTTTGTTCTCTGAGAGCGATTTAGGTTAGTTCCAGGAATAAAATGCACAACAAGCAATTTTGTGTCGGTATGGATTCTGATGAATGAGAATGAAAATTGTGAGTGATTATAATAGTTGTGAGCAGATCTATAAGCAGTATTTTTTTCAGTTTACATGTTTATTTTTGCCAATATTATATATGTGAACACTATGGTTCATGTATGTAGCAGAAAACTGCCCTCTGATGAATCCATGTGTCTATAAATATATAAATAAATGATTAAAATATAAAATTATAATATGTAACTAAAGAACTGTAATAAATATGTCTTATTTAAACTTGTGCAAAAATTTATTCAAATTTTTCTACATCAATGACGACCGAACCGTCTAAAGTACCATCTATTTATTGACATATCAGAAGTGTTGAAAACATATCCCAAATAATCGGAAATAACTGAGAATAATCTCTGGAATACGTTAATTATATCGGGATTTTCTTTTAACATCATTAAGAATCTTTGTACCAAATGTTGCACAGATTGCCTCATCCTGGTTTCCATTTCTTGATTGTTCGGTGCAACAGAAGCGCCGAGTTGGGAGTGTTTTACAGATGTTTCTGTCCATCCTGCAGATTGCGATAAAAGTCCCAAGACCGCATCCCCGGTGTTGCCTTGTCCCGACGAACTTAAACCAATTGTATAAGAGCCATCGGGATTTTCCACACTAGTTATTTGAGCCAAAGATATTCCCAACACTGTAATCTACAAAATTTGAAGGATGTATTCACAAGTTTTTTATTATTTATTTATTTTATAACAATCGCTTGTTTCATATATTTCTTTTTCAAACAACCTAAATAAATTACCTAAGATATATGTATTTATGTCTAAACCATTGATTTTTTGTTGAAAAGTGTACTTTGTAAGTGTTATTGTTAAATAAATAATATAACCGTAATATGTAAACACATGTGGAACTTAAAAGTATTTAAAGTTTTAAAACGGACTTTTTTTAGAACAGAACAGAACACTAGTACTGCTTTATGTCTTGGAATGATCTGGATTCGATACCCACATTTTTACGTAAAAAGTCTCACCCCCACTTAAAATCTACTCTAAAATTATTTTCAGACATATTAAATTATTTCTGGAAATTGTAAAATTTACTAGTCATTTCCGCGAAGTTTAAATTTCGAAAAACTATAGTTTTTTATTTTCTTAAAATTTTTGGTGGACATAAAAATTTAAGTTTTATTAAGAAATTGTAAAAAATTATAAAAAATTCATACAATAAAGGCCAAAATTGCCTAATGAGTATTAAAAATAATTATTTAAGAATACTTTTTTTATTCCTTTTATTAATAAAAAACTAAATCCGTATCAAAATTCAATAAAATCGTTAGTTACTCACCAAAAACACAACAACGGTATGCATTTTGTTTTAGTTCATAATTAACTGTGGTTTGTTCAATTTGTAGATATTTAAAAAGTCATTAGTAAAATAGAAAGCTGTATTTCGAAAATACCAATCGCATTTTTATTATCTAACCTTTGATATTAATTAATTTTACAATTAAACAAGGAATGAGTTAGGAAAGGCCCCATGTTGCCTACTAAATAAAAAAGAAAACGCTCCGGCTAAAAATTGGCTTAAATTGGAGAATTTAGGTAGCGAACGGAGGAATATGAATAAAAGAAAGGATATCGATGAAAAATAGCTATGGAAGGAGTAGCAAATAAAAATAGAGATTATGATGATAATAAAAGAAATAAACTAAGATTAAAAGTAGCATCAGTAGAAAATATATGTATGCAAACGATTTTAAACGGAAAGATGAATTAAGTAATGCCTAACATTAAAAATTAATTTAATCCTTTCTTCATGCCTACGATTATTTTTCCGGTACAACAATCAAATAACTCCTACTACTTTCAGATTTATAAAAATTTGAAGTGTAACATTTTAATGTTCAGTGGTTAGCTATCTCGTTCTTAACGCCACTTGTTGGTTTATCGAATCAATAACTTCAACTAGTTTATCAACATGTTTTTATTAAACAAATACAAATGTAATCTTAACAATTACGTTTTATTAGATTTAAAAAAACTTGCCCGTTTCTTAGGAAAAAAGATTTCAAACAATGCTTTTGGAGTCCAATTCAATGGTGCTAAGAACTATTATAATTCATCGGTAAAGGCATTACGATATATTTGATGTCACGATTTTGAGTTTTTCTTAAAACTTCCCCCGCGTGTTGCAGTTGCAAAGCGCAATCCGGATGAGCGCTAGCGGGTAGTTGCAAACATTCTTGATCAAAGATATACGCCAGACCGTTAAGAAGGTCTAAAAAGCCCAAAGAAATCGCTGCTTTTCGCAGTCTGTTCAGTTCCTGCAACAAAATATTTACTTAGAACTTAGAAACTAAACGAAAGAAGACCTAGGAATAATTGAATCAATCTGATTATGAAACACTTACCTTATAGAATTGTTGAGTCTTCTCCGGTAATTTCCTGGCATGCCGCAGGATTTTCTGGATATCGGACTGCAATCCTGCTTGTTTGATCCAAACTACCCCGTTTTGAGAGTAGCTGCGTTTTTCAAGGGGTTTCACAGGGAAACTGCCAGCTTGATCGGCCGAAAAGGAATCAGCTGAACCTAAACAATTCAAATCACCGAGCCACGGTACGGCATCCGACCCTGGAGTCAGTATGGTCAACATTAAATTTGATTTTTTCTTAGAATCCGCCCAGGAATACACGAATCCGAACCAATTATCGCCTTAAATAAAAAGATAAGTAAGATAAAAAATGATGGAGGTAAAATTAATAACTGACCTATGTTTACTAGGGCCGCCATATTCTCTACTCTGAGGGCCCCGTGGAGGAGAACGCAAAAAGAAGGTATTCGAGCTTCGTCGGTGGTATCGTCTTCGATAATTTCTAGATCACTGGAACTTTTCTCTTGTTTCTTTGGAGAAATAGCTTTCGTTGGGGAACTGGCGGGCAGAATTAAATGCCGAGTAACGGCCATAGGGGAACCCACGTCCGATACCGACACAAATCCGCATACTTCTATTAACTCGGACATACTGTGAGTCTGACTGTCAAAATCCGTTACTTGTGTGTACGACTAAAGAAAAGACCATTATTATTATTATTATTATTATTACTCTATTCTTTTTTTTTTTCTTCTTCGATATAACAACTTACTACAGGTGCAGGTGAAAGAATAATTTTAGATTCTAAATTTCCACATTTCAATGTACCCCTAAAGGTTGTGTACATGTCGTCGGCTAGTTTTTGAAATAAACTTACGATACTAGCCTCACTTTGAAGATTATCCGGTACCAAAATCGATCCATCACTACCAGTAAGATCGATCAGTCTCTGGTAGAGAGGTTTTGCTGAAAAATATTTACCGATAGTCATAAGCTAAACTGTAGATGGATTCTTCTACTCACATTTTATAAAATTTAAATCATTGACAGGGGTTATGCACACAATATGAAGTTTTCCTGGGAAAGAAAAAGGTACAGGAAATGGTAATTTAGTTGATCTTTGATTTATAGACGCTAGAGATTCTTTCAAAGAATTCGATCCCAATCCTGTGTTGCCATCAGTTACCAATAAGATTTGGCAAGCAGTGTTATTCCCCCATTCCCCTAAAACCATTTGATTTACTCCATGTAAAGCTGTTTCTATACAAGTTTTGTCGTAGTCCTCTATATTCTTCAGTTCCCCTTTTATTACATTATAGTCTCTAGTAAACGGGCATCTTTCTTCATATAATGAAGAAAATGCCATCTGGAAAAAAGCATAAATATGTATATTATTGTTCTCTTAAAAACCTAAGAAATGTAATAGAATGTCTAAGTCGGGGAAACTCTCATGGGAGTCAATAACGATCCTTATGATAATAATCTCTTTTTCAGGCGAAGATTTCTGTTCAGTGTCATGGTTATCTGGTCGAAATTTGGGAGGCCACCAATGAGACATCTATACGGTAAGGACTTTGTTTTATTGTATTTAGGGCGAGTAATCTTTCGATTCGGGAAAAGTCGGTTCCATCTTTTTGATTTTCATTCTAATCAATCTTCTACTTCATATAAGATTGCTGCTCTTATCGTTAATTAAAATAAGCGCATAATTTATATACACAGATTAGTCAATGAAAACTACAAAGGCAAGGAATACCAACCGAAAATTTTTCCGACCTCAAAATGAAAGAAATGTATTGTGGTTACTTGGCACAAAATTATGAACGCCACTAAACATCAAAATACTCTTGTACAAGACAGTAATCATCCAATCTCGACCTACAGTTTCCTGTTTTGGGGCTGCGCTAGCAAATCAAGCTTAGCTCTAATACAGAAACATTATAAGAGACTACAAACACACACCGATAGTTGTTTAGAATCCCTAGTATTAGAGTCAAAAGAAAATTGCCAGCAGACCTGAAATAAGGTCAATCAACAGCCAAAAAAAAAAAATAGTTTATAGCATCTATAATTTTGATTTCAATTAAAAAAAAATTAGGGTCACAACTATTTTATTTGATTATTGCTAAATAAATATAATTTCAAATATCCTAATAATCAGTGTTATTATTTAGTCGCGACAGTGGCTTGCGCAGCCTTTTTCGCCTTGATGGTCTCCACCAAATCCTTGTATCTCTTCATGCATTCTTTCTTGGATCTGTTGGGAATACATTCCGCTATTCTGTCCCATCTTTCGGCAGTGGAGGCGGGATACGTTTTGAGGGCTTGTTCTAAAAGTTGTTGTTCAGATGTTGTCCACGGGGTTTCTGTTTTTTGTTTGAGATCTCCGTTAGAAGTGACTCTTTTGGGTTTTTCGCCGTTCTCGGTGAGACTGACTTCATCTAATTTTTTAGAAATGCCGCTTTCGTCGATGTTCAGGACGGCCTTCTTCTCTTTTTTGAAATTGTCGAACGCTTGTTTGTTAGCTACGTCTTTGAGATTATTTTTAGAGAAATCCGTATTTTGAAGATCTTTCGCTTTCGCTAATACCATTTTTGCGGCAAATTTGTTGCTGTTTTCGGGGAAAACGCCGTGTTGGTTAATGAAATTCGCTACTACGTCCCATCTTTGATTGGTACCAGCTGGAAAGAGATTGACCGCTTTAACGAGTAACTGGATATTGTCTTCATTCCATTCTGGAGCGACCATAACAATAGCTGGTGCATTAGATTCAGAGCTATATTTTTGTTTAGATGCATTAAGGGCTTCCAACCTTTCTTTCTCTATACTAGCTTGGTTTTCATTAAATGCTTTTAAAAATGCAGCTTTTCCATTGTTGCTAAGATTTTTATTGAGATCCTCTAATTCTATTAAAGATAATCTTTCGCACATTCTTTCCGTGGCCGTCATGTGGACTAAATTTTGATCAGAATTATCAGCGTAATAATTATTTGCTTTACAAATATCCCTTAAGTTTTTCCTCTCTTTTTTAAGTGCTTTCTTTTGGGCCTCCCTTTCTTGCCTTTTTGCTTCTATTCTTGCTCTTTCGGCTGCATCTGCTTGTTCTTTTGCCAACTGCGCTTCTTTAAGGACTCGTTCTTCTTCTTCTTTTTTGGCTTGGGCGGCGTTTTGTTTCGCCCTTTTCGCCGCCAATTTTTTCTCTTTGTCGTCTTGTTTAAATTTAGCTATTCTTGGGTCGTTGTTATACGCCAGGTCTACTAACTGACGGATTCTAGACATTTCCTCTTTTTTCTTTCTAAGCCGTTCAGCTTTATTCAATTTATCTACATACCTGTAACAAATAATTAAAATAAGAGAGAAATAATGTCTTCTAATGTTTAAAATTTGATTTATGTACATTTTGTTAATTTAATAGCATTTATTTACATATCCAATATTAAATTAAATAATGTGGAAACGAGATGTAACTTATTTCTATTTTCAAGCAGACCACTTCAGAATTAAGCATATAAATGAATTATTTAATGAAAAGCTATTGAATTTACACACCTTCTTTCGTCCCTGTCTTGGCATTTGTCTTTATCTTCTTCATCTTCATATGAATATTCTCTCCAAGATTTAAAATTATACCAAAATGAATAAAAATGTTCAACATCTTCTCGAGAAGAACTGGCATCACCTAATTCAGGAACTACTCGTTTCTCGGACCAACGCGAGTTCAAATCAAAGTAATAAGTAAATGTTTTATAAAAGTCTTTCTTTATATCACTTGCAACAGGTAGATTATTATCAAAATGTGGATCAACAGAGTCGTACGCTTTTCTCCTGTTGACGTTTCCTAACGTTTCATAAGCCATTGTAATACAAGTAAAGTAATCGTCGTCGGTTTTGATTTCTTCGCCTAAAGCTTTTCGTTTATCTGGATGATGTTTCAAAACTTTTTTTCGATAAGCTGTTTTGATTACTTCTTCTGAAGCTCTGTACCTTAAATTTGGGATTCCTAGAACTTTATAATGGTCTTGACTTTTCCATTCTTTAGGGTCTAAGCTTCTTAAATACTCGACATCATCCTCGTATTCCACATGTGCAGCATCTACTTCATCCTCTTTGTTTTCTTTGTCTTTACAAATATCAACGTGAAGTTTTATTAATGGATGCTGTAAGAACTTAAGCTCGGGTTCTCCTCCGCCTACATTTTCGAATACAAATCGGTATCTGACTGCTATTGTGTTACAAATATTGTTTTTTGATGCTTTAGCTTCCCCCATGTTTACTAGTTCATAACCTTTTGGACGACAGTCACTTATAGAATTACACTTTCTTGGACAGCAACAATTCCAAAGGGAGAGTTCTTGACGGTTCCAAGTAGAAAAAAATGGGGGTTTTACAAAACTTTTAAAGAAATTTAAAGTAAAACAGAATTTCCCGCATGGAGAACGGCGAAAAAACCAGATAGCAAGACTTATGCCGATTTGTCAATGTTGGCAGGCGTGGGCACTAACAGATGACAGAGGAGAATTAATCGGCCCACATATGCCACAGCGTTGCCAAGAATATTTTCTTGAAGTGTAGGAGTTGATAACTAATAATTTTCATTAGACTACTAAAAAAATAGATATGTTTACCTTTTGGTCAAATTAAGTGCACTTACATATTAGAAACAATAAAATAAAATGATTCGTAAAAAAGTAGTTGTCATAAACCAAACGTGAGTTACTGGAAACACTACATTTACCTAGTAAATCTTATTTTGATATAGCGAGTATTCAGAAACTTACTAATGAAATAAATTCCAATTTGGAATGAATACTAAGATGGTCCAAAAATGCACATATTCCTATTTCTGCTAACTGCTTTCTAGTAACTGTTTCAAGTCCTTCGCCAAGTTGAACGGGTTTTGTCATAGACAACGATACATCCAATAATATAACTGTAGGCATTTTAATCTAACTGTGTGCTGTGCCGGTAATAATTCTCTTTTATTATATTACTCTTTCTTTAATAATTTTAGCAATATTTACATTTTGTTTTTATTGGTTATGCTATAGATGCAGAATTTACTTGTCGTTGATGACGCAAAGTCAGTACTGCCAATAGTAAAGTTATTTTTTTGCGTTATGATTTATGTGCGATGAGTTTCGACGTTTTCACTTGATGGCGCTTCTAGTGTTTGTGGTAATAAATGGTGAATTAGCTCTTGTCACGTGTAAAGTTTCAATATTTAATAAGATTCTTCTGGTACAAATCAAAGAAAAAGAGAATCTCTCTTCTATATTAAAATCAAGGCTTTGGTTAGCTACTAGGCATGTACAAATGTCGCACAATGACAACTAATATGACAATTGTCACGTGTGATCAGGTTATGTTAGAAGAGGTGAAGACATAGCTTTAATTTAAAGTCTTTAATTAAATTTATTATTTTTAGGGATTTTCCGGTTTGTAAAAAAGATCTACTAATTAGAAACATACACTAATAATGTGGCTTGAAGAGATTGAAGAGCTATTCAAAGGCTATTTGCCGTATTACATACTAATATTTTTACCTATTTTTATAATTGTGTCACCAGTTAATCCAGTAGCAGGGTCGTCTGAATTTCCAGTATATAGAATGCAGCAATACGATTTACATGGCATAGCTCACGGTACGCCAACTTAAGTTACATTTTATTAAAAAAAATGTGAAATTTTGATAACATGAAAGTTAGGTTAAATTCTTTTTGGATAGGTTGTCGCAGTGCAGGAATTAATTTAGAAGCAAAGTCATTGACTGGCTGGAGCACCCCTCGTCATTGTATCGTGACAAAATTAAGGGACTTAAGTGTGGATAGTTTCAAGAATATTAAATTAAAAGCAGGTGCTCTATTGATTATGCTACCTGATAATGAAGAAAAATTATCTATTGAAGAAAAACAGGTTTGTAGTTTTCTAATAGTATTCGAAATGTTCGTAGCGAATAAATTTAATAATTCAACCACAGAAAAAGCTAAAAAGAGATATGTTTGAAATACAAAAAGGAAAATCAATTTTGATTTCAATTTTTTTTTAATCCATAACGTTTATCAAAACTTATAGATAAGTGTCACCCTGTGTTTTCAGTCAGATATTTTATTTGCTAAATTTGTACATTTCTAAATCTACATCTTTTGTTGTTAAGTTAAACAAATATAATATATATATATATATATATGTATGTGTGATAAATATATGTTTTCAGCATCTTTACGTACTAGAAAATGCCATGATTGGACAAGAAATATCTATACCAGTGTATCTTTCTAATTATTCTGCAGAATTAGATTCAGTTATTAAAGATATAGATATGAATTTAGATGCAAATGATATGAGGCAATCTGCTGCTGAAGCAATTATTAATTCCATTGCTGCCAATGGTTATCAAATAGTAGTTTCTTCAAGCACCCCTAGTTTAAGGCCTGAAGCCAAAATTGCTACAGTTCACGGCCACATTTCTGGCTATAGCCCCAACGGAAAAATTTCAACCATAGCTATTGTTGCTCATTATGACAGTTTTGGAGTGGCACCAGTAAGTTCATGATTCTTCTGCTAGATTTGTATTAACTGGAAATCAAATTCGGTTTTGACATACAGCACTAGATATTTGTGCCTTGGTAAGAAAATATTTTTTTAAATTACATCACCCTAGCATTAAGATGCCACAAAACTCGCAAAAGACAAAAGATCTTTGTCAAAATTTGTTGCTTGAATCTGATTTCCAGTAAAAGAAAATCTCGCCATATTTCCTTATATTTATTTTATATTTGTTTAAGGAATTGTCTTTTGGAGCCGATTCAAATGGATCGGGCGTAGCAGTCCTTTTAGAATTACTGAGACTGTTTTCTGGGCTTTATGCTGAACAAAAAACTAGAGGACGATATAATTTGGTATTTGTTTTGTCAGGAGGAGGTAAAATAAATTACCAAGGAAGCAAGAAATGGTTGGAAGATCAATTGGATTCAGTAGACGGCAGTATTATTCAGGTAATAAGGCAATTACATGTTAAAACAAGATTTCTTTAAAAAAAATTTTATTCTAGGAAGCATCTTATGTAATGTGTTTAGATACATTGGCTTCAAATGATTCCCTATATATGCACGTGTCTAAACCCCCAAAAGAAGGTTCTCACTCATCGTTATTTTACAAAGAATTAAAAGTCGCAGCTAATATTGTAGCGCCTGCAGTTTCTGTAGAAGGTGTACATAAAAAAATTAATTTAGCAGAAGACATCCTTGGATGGGAACACGAAAGATTTAGTATTAGAAGATTGCCAGCATTTACATTATCGTCTTTAAAAAGTCACAAGGATTTCAGAAAGAACACAATTATAGATACCAGACAAAACTTAGACTTAGATAGGCTTGTAAGACATACAAAAATCGTTGCAGAAGCTTTAGCCAAACATATTTACAATGTACCTTCTGGAGAAGTTTTTGGAAATTCTTTTGTAAGAAATAAATTTTTAACAATTATTTATAAATACGTTATATTTATATAGAGTTTGAATAGTGCTTTATAATGACACTCTTTCGTTTACTGTAAATCTTGATTGTACAAAACCGGAAATTCTGAATCTCGGTTCTGCACCTGCAAAAGAGAATCTTTAATCTATGTTAATATTTTTTAGAATGTAGATAGAAGTCACATTGAAACATGGGTAAATTACTTATCCAGCCAACCCAGGTCACCTCAGTTGTTGAGTTCGAAAGACAATCTGTTGATAGCAACATTTAAAGACACCTTTAATAAATATTTAAGAGATGTAAAAGTGACGTATGCTGTGCCAGATAAGAGAGATCCAGACTTTCAGTTCTACCAAATTGCTAGCGGAACAGTTAATATTTACAGGTAAGCGTACTTTGATGTAACAAGCGTTCGAAATAAAAACATACCTTTATTTATATATTTTTAGTGTGAAGCCTGCAATTTTCGATCTAGTTCTAACTATTGGAATAGTTTTATATTTATTAGTTATTTATTTATTAATTGATCGTCTACCCGCGTTGTATAACTTGGCATGTTCCTTAACTGTAAACACAAAACTAAAAACCAATTAATTGTTGTTTTTGTTTTTTGTATTTTTTTCATTGTTTAGTTTTTACATCGAATAGGATAACTCTGTGATTATGAATAGAAGACCTTTCATCATCAGTATTTAAGTACAAATGTTGTTTCTTGCAATATTAAATGGGTGTTACATTATCATTCTGTTATTTTATTATCTTTAATGCGCCTGTGATAAGGGGATGTCAGTTTTCTAAAGAAGAATCCAGAAAAGCCAGGTAAAAGCTTTTACAAATTTTAAATTTCGGTATTCTAAAGAAAAATCTGATATATACAGGAAAAATATGGTTTACACTACAAAAAGATAGGTAAAAAATTTTACTGTTTCCGTCGTTTTTGTAAAATTTTTAGTCCTTCAAAATTCATCCAAAATTCAAAGGCTATTGCACAGATGGCCTTTAAAGGTCTACAAATCTAACTGAAATTATAATTTCTATAAAGAAACTTATGAACATTTTTAAGGTTCCTTCAAAATTCTAAAAAAATTAAAAGGATATACATATATAGGAGGATGAATGAAGTATACGCCATAGAATATGATGTCACTAAGAATGTTGCATTTGTGAACGAAGATAAAGAACGGTTTCTATTTCCGAAGTTTAAGCAGGTGAGTCATAAATAAGAAAAATGTATTTTTTTGCGAAAATATAATAATATATTTAGGTTTGGGAAGGTTTTAAGATAGCTTCAATATTCGAAAAATAAATTGGTAAAGAAGTCAATTTCTTGTTGAAAAACTGGATATTATCTCCCTGACTCTTAGGGCCTTTAACCACTTAAATACAAAATCAATATACTGCACTCGACAAACATTTTGCTGTGCTTAGTTTTGCTCATATAGTTAACTAAACGTGCATTATTTTGATTTGTTATTTAAGTGGTTCAAGACTGGTAATTAAGATAAACCAGAGGTTGCAGCGCTCCAAACGAAATCACTCCTTGGATTTATTGAATTGATTATGCACCATCTCAATCTGAATCTTAGTTTTTTAATAGGTATAATAATTGGTATGAATTTTTTATTTATTTCTTCAGGTAAGTCGCCTTCTTCTACCATCGGAAATACCGAAAACTGTACTTTTTGCGGGAACCTCCAGAGACTGACATCGAAAAATATTTTTCATCCAAATCGTCATCAGAATGTGTTGGTTTCGATGTTACCGTGGAATTTTTGCAGCACCGCATTAAGACTGAAAAGGCACATCTGAAGAATGCCAATTTGGTCGAGATGAATCCGCTCATCACATTTCCCGGTGGGGAAACTGCCCGCATTGCGGAAAAGTATGTATGAAAATATTCTTTTTTGTTTTAAAATCGCATATGTAAAAGTTTTGTGTTTTTTAAAACAAAAGTTTTATTTAAAAACTATTTGTCGCTGAATTGGGTATTTTTTTTAATTTTAAATCAATTTTTATTTTGGATTACCGTTATTGGTTTATTTATTTTTATTTACAATTAAAACTGCTTTTTAGGTACATTGTAACTAATCGGCGCTTAAGTACCACCTTTTGCTGAGACACTCCAATGTATCAAACATGTGGGCCCAGAATAATTCCATTACCAGGAAGTTTACAAAAAGCACGTTAGAAACTGAACCTGAAGATATTCCGTCTTCCTAAGCACATTTTATTATCAAGATTTTTTTTAATTGTAAATGTATGTTATTAATATAAATAAATAAATTAATTAATTTCCGGGTTTTATTTCAGGAGAGCAGAAACGCGAGGAGGTATTTTTCGAATTTTTAAAAATAGAGAAATTTTCGTATTTTGTATCAGGAGAGCAGAAACGCGATGTATCGAATGGTCAAAATTTTTTAGTTCCAAATTTGATATTTTGTATAAGAACAGAAACGAAGCGAGATAAATAAAATCTACCGAAAGCAGAATATATATATATATATATATAGTATAATTAACGGGGGATTTTATAAGGTAAATAAGTGTTGAAATAAAAAAAGAAACTTAGAAAATAGTAAATCAATGTATTTCTTATTATTAGCAATACAGCAAATAAATACAAAACTTTTTGACAAAACTACTTTATAAAATTGACCGATTACAAAAAATGTAACCTTTTATATTGCTATGTATACTGAAATATATTATAAATATATTAAAATTTATATAATTTTTTATTTATAAAAGCACGGGGCAGATCAAAACGCGCGTTATTGCAAAAGTACGGTTAAAAAAACTAATGGTAAGGGTTTATGCGCGCTTTGATCTGCCCCGTTTACAATTTTTTAAACTCCTATAATTAATAACACAAACTGCTTTATCTGAGAAGCACTCCTATATATAAAAAATATATTTCTTATATAATTCATTTAAAAATGTAATGGAGGGAATATTTCTATTTGAAAATATATGACTCTTTTATAAAAAAGGCATTTCGTGGTTTCGTAGCAAAATATATTTATTGGAGCACAATGAAAAAATTGGTTTGTTTGAGCACTTAATCTATTTATTATTGGTCCATGTTTAGCACTCATTTAGAAAAAAACATCGGCCAAAATCTGTGGACCTCAACAATATGTCCAACAACGAAACACTTGATCAATGTTACAAAATCGTCCACAGATAGAAACGAGAACTATTTAAAAATAAATAAAGGTACAGACTAAATGACACGTAAAGACGTCACTAATCTTAGTAATAAATAATTTTTGGTTCGGCTCGACTAAACATGGTAAAGTGTTGGACTTAGTCCCCAGAAGTTGTTCAAATTTTTGACAACAGTCCAACTTTGATTGTTCGGCAAAGCTTTCTTAAGTATTATGATTCCTAAAATAACAAATATTCGTAAATATACAGCTCAAATCTTTGAAAGAAAAGACGAATCGACATGCAAAAGACTTCTAAATAAAAAAATCACAAATCCCCAAAATATTTCGATGCATCTTTCATAATATTGCAATAAGCATTGCTTAAATACTACACCTTGTTATAAACTCATCTAAATAACAAAATTCTAATATTGACATTTTTTTATACAGTAAAAAAGGGCTATTTGTTATAATAACAATATTTGCTTTTTATCAAAATCTAATATTTAGTATGAAAAATGTTTGTTAAAAATTGTAATGGCACAATTTGTTGACTAACGGGAATTAATTTATTCTTTTTTATGCGCCAAAATAGGAAAGTTTACATTTTACTGACGTATATTTTTCAAGTGCTTTATCAAATTGCTTGAAATTATATATCAATAAAATGAAACAAAACCTACGCGAAAATATTTGACACAAATTTATTCAAGATATAAAACTTAACTGCGAAAATCAGATGTGACAAACGGCATTTAACATATGCCATTTATTCCATCATTTATGTCATGTGAGCCAATCTAGCAGCTGTCATTCATGTTTTAGATTTATTTACAAAATAAATACTCTTTTTTTATCAACAATGTATTATTATCTGTCAATTAGTCAATTCGTATTTGTTTATGGCGGGCGGCACTATTTCGAAAAAGAAATCTTTGCATGCCAAATTCCTCTTGCGGAAACAAAAAAAAAAAAGAAAATACTAAACATGACATTACACAACAAAAATGTCCCACTCCAGCCCTCAGAGACTGACTAGCTTTGGGGGCCCACAAGCATCCGGAGAGACCATATCAGCCATACTAACCGGAATATTTCTTTGCTGGGTACTACAAGATGGCACGAGCGGCGTGGAAACGGAAACGGGCGTCAGACCGGTGCCGCCTCCCATCAGAGATTCGAAGTTGAACATTAAACCCGTCGAAGGAGTGGAGATGGGCCCTCCCAAAATATCCGAAACGCTTTTCGGGGCAGTGGCCCCGAAGTTAAGCGTATTAGGTCTCGTCGGTTTCGAAATTGGCACTGTGGAGCTCAACATGATTTTCTTCGTCGGCGATGGAAGAAGGAATATGTCGTTCATCGGTTCTATGAATTCGGTTTTGACGCGTTCGTTCGTGTAATGATCGTTGTAGGGCTTCACGTCCTGAGGGCTTTCGTTGTGAAGGCGGCAGTGGGCGGACGCTTTGTGCGAATCCAGTAGGTATTCTAGTTGTTCTTTCACCTGGCGGAGTTCGTGCATTTCCTCTTGGATTGCCTGCTTTTTCGCCTCCAGCTCGTCGGTTTCCTGAAACAAATTGTTAAAATTATGTCAAGCCTCTACGTCGAACATCAATCAATCAAATCAAGTCTAACTTTCACGTGTAGCCGCTTTTACTATTTTACCGACTGACTTACTTGTATGAGGGAATTCGTGTGATCGACTCTTCTCTTCCTGCATCTGGCGGCGGCCGCTTTGTTCCGCTCTCTTCTGATTCTCCTCCTTTCCTCCTCCTCCGGGCTGCAGTTGAGGTCCTTGGTGGGCTTCCTGCCGCCCATATTCCTCCGGGAGTGGCCGTTCGTGCTTTTCTGGGTGAGCGGCGGTGTCAAACGTGTATCGCAATCGGAACTGGATTGGGAAAAATTGCTACTGTGCCAAGTCGGTTGGCTTTTCGATGAAAAACTATCTGCGTCCGAAGCCGAGATGTATTGGTTGTGACCTGAGAACAAAAAACATGTTTTATAAGTTACGATAATCTGTGTATGGAAATGTTGGATTTAGAGTTCGGAGGTGTTTCGACTTTGTGCTGATAAAAACTGTTAGAAGTTGCGCTATTGATAGGTGTGTTAATCGCAATAGAATTTTACAATTTTTTTATCTTATCTAATCTAGTTAATCGTTTTTCACCAAAATTAAACTAGTTTTTCCACCACAACATTAATTTTTATACGGTTTCTAAATGTAAACTTTCTAATTATTTCCAGAAATTATTTTAATAAAAACATTTGCTGATAATTTTAAAAATATCTAGTTGATAAAATGATCTAGCTCTAATTGAAAAATTGCACAATATCTTTAGAAAAGCAATAAAATGTTGTTGTTACATTAGGAAACAACAATTAAATCTAAATAACTATGGGAAAACATCGGTAAGGATAAAATTCAAACAAAGAAATAGTTATTTATTCCTTACCAAGGTTGCCCGTATAGTTTTAACCGTAGAATACTAGTTTAACTTCAATGAACATACTCCTAATACGGTGTTATTTATCATTAATACTCGCTTCTATTGTTATTATACGAGAAAAAAATCCCCAAGGGGAAATTGCGCACGGTTTTTCTGATACGAAAAGATTGATTTTTAACGAGTCTACTTACCTATAGAGTGTACTAAAGGTGGAACGAAACCAGCTTCATTTTCGTGACTTTCTGGTTTGGACTGCAGTTCAATGAAGGTTTGTTCAATATTTCGTAACGTCGTTGGAGTTAAAGTCGGAGTAGTTCGAGTCGGTACCCCAGAATTGAGGCCTTCCAAGGTTATAAACTGCAACAAAAATAAAAATAATATTAAAACTCATCCTACACATCTAAAATGTTCAGTTTTCATTTCCGCTTTCTCTAAAACTATACAACGTATTATACTCCGCTTTATATCTTACAAGGAAAATATCGTTGACGACTATTATGTGCCGACATGAAGACGGAATTATTCAATTGCAAAAATAAGAAAAAAATATTAATTTAATTTTAATGTTTATTTGAAATTTACCCAAAAAATGTATTATACATAAAGGATGGAATAAACTCATTTTAAGTTAATAGAAACAATTTTGATTTTCCTCAAAATTGTTTGTTTAGCTTAAAATGAATTTATTCCATACTTTATGAACACGCTGTATATATTTTATCGTGTTAATAACAATATTAATAATAAAGAAAAATATTTGATTTTGTTTAAAGGGAAATGGAATAGAAAATATGTCCAATATTAGATTTCCACGAATCATCCGATTCGATTAGAATTTCGTATGCATATTTATTTATATCCGAAAAAAACATTAGCAACTTTTATTTCCTATAAGTTAACGATCTATTTATAGGCGTGAATAATCTTCGTACTAACTTGTATCTATCTAAATTTGAAGCACGTTGGCCGGCAAGCAATAGTTACTTACTTGCCACGTTTGTTTTTTATTTGTGTTTATTTGCTATACCGTGAAAACGTTACGTTGCAAAGTTTCAATTTTGATAGAAGCAAACTAATTGTCAAAAATAAGACACCGAAACCGGTTTATTGAGCAGGTGAATGGAAGGAGAACCTTAAAATTTTTTATTCAACTCGTGAATCAATCGTAATAAAGAGCTAAAACACCGGTTTTCCGATATATTCCAACGTATTGGCAAGAAAACATAAAGAGAATATTAACGAAAAAGAAGATGGTAACGGAAAAAGTTAGGACAAACGAATTAGTAAGTATTGTTCTCTATATTAAAAGAAAATTATAGAAAATGAAACCATGGCTAAGAATAGCAGCTGAAAGATTAATAAATAATACGGAATTATGAGCATACAATAAATAATACACCGCAAGACGCAGAAAAAAAAAGGAATATATACAAACCAAACCGTAGAAAGAAAAAAAATGAGAAAGGGCTAAAGGGAATATAAAATTTTTTTCGCAATTGTTTTAACTCGCGCTGTATATAAAATTGTTAAATCACAAACGCCGAGACAAGTACATAATTCTATCCGGTATCGAATTATCGAATTTAATCACGCCATTTCAAAATAAATATTTACCTGTTGATAAAATAACTCTTGAGCTAAGAAGTGCGTAATCTCCTTTTGATCCAAAAACGCCATTTCGCTAAAAATATCGCGACACGAGAACAAAATAAAAACGAAAAATTCGGAAAATGAATGTAACAAAAAAAACTCGCTTTTTTATATAGTAAAATCGATATATCGATACCGGTCAATCGATATTTTCGTTCGTTCGTTAAAAATGAAAAAAAGAAAAAAAGAAGTTAAAGCCGAGCACCGCTGATCCGAGGCTCGACTCGTCGAAAAATGAAAATTGCGAGGTGGAAATTTTCATTCGTCGCCCACCGAACACACGGTTTTATTTAGATCAGAGGTGGCGCACATCGCGAAAGAGTATTTTTAGCTGAGGCTTAAGTACTAACAGCCGAAAAATATTATGTTTCCACTTGACACTCCTTGAACACATTTTCGCATTGTTCTACGAGTGACACTCAACATGTAAAGGGATCGTTAACGTGCTGTACAACATTTTAAGTAAAAGGCCATAATTCGGGCGGAGGTTGGTATTACGAAAAATTATAGTTACTATCAAAAGTTGAGGTTAGGGTCACTTTAAAAGAGTTCTTCTATCGTCTTTTTTTGAGTGAACACTTCAAAAGTTTCACGATCGATTTTAAACTTTTCGATCAATTTTTTCTTCTTCTATAATCTAAAACGATTAGAGAAAAAAATAATTAATTAAAAAGTTGAATTTACAATTGTTTTTTTAAGGTTAGCTTACAGAATTAAAGATAGTCCTACAAAACTGGAAAGAAATGAAATTCGTTTTAAAAGTGATATAAAATTTTAGTTTTACTCTTTATGTGAAATTTCCTAAAATATAAATTAAATTGTAAATATGAACTTAATGATTATATTAATGTGAAATCGCGTAAAACAAGAAAACGTATTGTCAAAGTACGGTATAACTTTTTAAGTAAAAGGCCATAATTAGGGTGAAGGTTCGTGGTACGACAAGAGACAACTTCTGTGAAAAAGTGAGGTTAGATTACCGAAAATAAATTAAAATTAATAATAAAAATCTGTAATTTTTTCAAGATTAACAAAAAACGCAGTTATTTTATAAAATTTTGAGTGATCTTATTTTCATCGTTGGTAGCATATCAAGAAGTGTTGAGAAGTGATAATTAATATTTTTATTTTTATCTTTTTAACGCCCAATTTCTTAAAGAAGCTTGACAAAATAGAAAATTATGACCGAAGTGATTTTGAAAATACTTGTTTTAAACTAGATAATGTGAAATTTAGAATAGTTTGAATGCCTCTAGCAAGATTTAATAGAAATGTCCTTGAATAGTTTGGCGGGTAAATTGTCCCATGGACACAGACCATAAAAAAATTAAAAAGAAGAAAGTAAAGTTAAGTCTCAAAAATAAATATCGTTGCAATTTAAACATTTGATAGAAAAAATGCCGTTCTCACTTACGTATAATCGCATTGTTCAATCTATTTGAAAATTCCCAAAATATAAATAAAATTGTAAATATGAAATTAATTAACGTATAAAAAACTTTTCTTGTAACGTTCCTTAATTGTACTTATTAAGAATCGTCCTAAGAATTGGGGAACAATAATAAACGATTATTTGCCCGCATAAAAAAGGCAAGCAGTAATTCTGATTATTAAATTTTATTCAAAGCGTTTAACGCAGAGAGTTCGGCCAAATAACTCATTTGTCTCATATATCTAAAAATTAATTGACAAGTTATTTTCTACTGACGTATTAGATTTCACGTATACTGGCAAATTATAATAAAACATTTAAATGTTAAACTGATGCTTTATAAATACTATATTAGATTGTTTTACAAAATGTCATTTAAAACTGTTGAATGTATGAATTTAAAAATATTCATTTTATTAATTATTTCAATATTGTTGATGAATTTAACTAAAGTTTAATTTAAAAATGTGTTACGAAACTAATTTACTTTTCTTGTTATTGCATTAAAAAGGATTTTTCTAAGACGCATGCACTATCCCAACATTGTTACCGAGACTAAGCAATTCAAATTATTTTATTTTCGTAGCCATAAAAGAACAAATTGAACCGATAATATTGTAGACATACTAGTCCGAGTACAAAGTACACCTTTTTTTCAATAAAAACAAGATTCTTGTCACGTTTCCATATAAATTTTAATTAAAAACCATTTGAATAAATTTAAAACAAAGAGAATATTTTGAGGGCCACTTGTATCTAGACTGTTTTTAATACACTCATTGTTATTTGAGGGAATCCCCTCGATTAGGCCACCACATCCGGTTCCAATTTATCTTTCTCAAAACGGTTTTTCGAAGATTCTAATTATACAGCACCATCAAAATTAGAACCATTCGATAATCGAACGTTATTAAAAAGTCATCGGTTGATTCGTACCGAATAAGAAGAATCTACGATAGGGTAAAGTACAATATATTTCTTATAAATTCACGGAGTTACCTAAAACTATTATTTATTCCCTTATAGTTAATTTTATTATGAACCGTAGTTATTTATAATTCAGTCGATATAAAATTGTTTAGATCGTGGTAATTTAGCGAGAATACGGCAACGTTGTTGGTATCACGAAACTCGCAAGGAATGTAAGATAAAAGTTAACAAAACATGCCAATAAGTTGTAATTTAATATTCCAAGGTATTCAGCGCTAATAAAATTATAAATATTATCATCATCCGCAGGTGCGAATAAAATAAAAACAAGGCATTTTTTCTACGATAGTTGAGAATTTTTTTCGAAAAATAATTATTAAGCAAAATGAGAAAGAAGGTTTTTAAATGAACTTTTAATTAAGTGCACGGAAAAAACATACATTCCTATAGGAGATGTTTACTAAACTTTAGATTCTTTAGAGCTACTGAAACCTCAACAGCCGGGATATTTGCGGTTAGACAACATTTTGATAAATATCCTCGGATTGAATTTCGTCTTGTTTCTCAAATAAATACTGAAATTTAAATATACAATAAAGTGTACAGACATTAAATGCTCTCTTTTATTATGTATTATTTATGCCAGTTTTATTAGAAACTATATTAGTACTAGAAATTCGTGACTCTGCTTTTCAATAATATTTAAACTGAATTTTTTCTACTTAGTAAGTTTCAATAACACCAAATGGACCTAATCTGGAGCCGGTCTTCTTCTACTTCTTTAATAATTTTTCTTCTCTTTGTTTCCAAAGCTTTAACTGCGAGGGCTATTCAGTAATAAATATATATATTTTGATTTTCGCGTCGCACTGATAAGACAGTTTTTCTTCTTTTTTTCTTTAAATGGTTTGGGTCCATGAGAAAATTTGCTTAACTTACTCTTTAGGGACTTTTAAGTTTTTCTCTAGGTAATTAAACAATGGCATGTAATTTAACAACACCTCGTATCTACTTTTTTTGTTAAAATAAGTAAATATCATTCTCTTTCACTTATCAAATTCTTCGATTTGTGCCATCAATTTCACAACTTTGCCAACAAAATGAAGATATTTAAAAAAATGCAAAAGTTTGATTCTTAATAAGTATAATTAACCGATGTTATACAAAAATTCAAGTTTTTTTTATAGTTTGTGCCATGCATTAATTAGAATCATATTTTCAATTTTATTTAAATTTTGGGAAACTTCAAATAGAAGATACAATAATCATTTTTAAAACATTAAATTTTATATCAATTTAGCCGACAAATCTATCAAATTTTTAAATTGCAATGATATTTTCTGCCTATTTTTTTTTTTGAAACCTGAACTTACTTTCTTCTTTTTCATTCTTTGTGGTCTGTGTCCATGAAAAAATTTACCTAGCCAAATCGTCAAGGACTTTTTTATTAAATCTTGCTAGAGGCATTCAAACGATTCTAAATTTCACATTATCTAGTTTAAAATAATATTTTCAAAAACATTTCAATCATAATTTTTTCTCCTCAATCTTCTTTTAGAGTTTGGTAGGTAAAAAGTTACGATACAATAAAATATAAATTTTTCTCACTTGGAAATAGTTGCTAACACACCTATACATGCTGCCAACGTTAAAAATTAGATCCCCCAGAAATAAAAAAAAATATATTACGTTTTTTGTTTATCATGAAAAACTTACAGGATTTTAATATTAATTTTAATTTATTTTCGGTAATGTTGAAGAGGATTACATCTAACCTCTCTTTTTTGTAGTACTTCCAACCTTCACCCTAATTATGGCCTTTTACTTAAAAAGTTATACCGCACTTTGGCAATACACTTGCTTTTTATAAGCGATTTCACATTAATATAATCATTTAAGGTTTTAATATGTGCTAATGGTTATTAATGTTTCTTGTACGATAATGCGTTAATTTAGAGTGTCAAGTAAAAACATTATATTTTGCCTCTTGTTACGTATATAAAAGTTTTTGTATATTTTGGCAAATTTCAGATAGAGCATAGAATAAAAGTCTTAATTAACATAATTTTTAAAACTAATACATTTCTTATCAAATGAACTGAAATATCTGTAATGGCTATTTTTAGTAATATTTTTTTGAGATTAAATTCTACGTTTGAATTTACTGTCAAACCTTTGTATGTAATCCTAACCTCACACCATCTTCTTTTTCTTTCCTTTTTTAGGAGCTGTATCATTCATTTAGTTCACAGTAATTGACGTAGAAAATCTTCTTTTTTAATGCTTTTATGAGCAATGTCCAGAAGGACAATTCACCCAACTTCGACACTCTTCTCTTAATTGATAGAATGTATTTTAAAAGAGAAGAAATAAAGCTACAAAAAATATACATGTTTTTCGTTCTTCTTCTTCTTTCAATATCTTTATTTACTTTGAATTCGTGTTGAATTCGTTTCGAAATCGTAATGGGAGTTTCGAAGTCGCTCGAAGCCGATCCTGTTTTTTATCTCGTCTTAGAAGACTGTTAAATAAGAAAGAGTGGAGATGGCAGACACTGGTACAGTTCCGTCGATGACTCATAAGTGTGGTTAACAATCGGAAATGCTTTACATGCCGGAGCAAAAGGTGGACGTGAACGTGGACGGACATCTTACGGGGGTCGTCGAAATTTATTTTCGACGGCTCCATTTACTGGAAAAATACGACGAACGGTTCCACTATTTTAAAGCGCATAAATAATAAATAAAACGTTTGGAATTTATTTACAGATCATCTTGTACGGTTTTAAGAAAACATTTATAAAACAAAATTGTTATTATACTATTTTCTTGGTGATTAATACTAATTTAATGTTTATTAATAATTACTAGGATGAATCATACTTATTGTACCTAGACGGTGATAAAAAATTAAAAAATCGAAATTAATATTTCTATCTGCAATTAATTAATTTCACGAGGAAATAAAAGGGTAAACGTGAATAATTTACATATTTCGCTATGAAATTCAACCTGCAAGTGAAAAAGTTTGTTTATTGTTTTGCGATAATATAATAATATTCACGGTAAATTGAAAAACAAGTTATTACATTGCGATAACGTCTACAACGATTTTGAAATTGATAAATCGATTTTCGTCAAGTGGATGAAAGTCACTTTTTTGTAGATCAAATTTTATTGTTAGTATTCTTGCAAAAAAAATTAGATCTAATGAATTAATTGAATCTAAAATAACTTAATCAAAAGTTAAAATAATTTGGTGGCAATATTCTGGAATGGATGGTCGATTAGCCGAGAAAAGTAAACATTGAAGTAAGCTAATTGGTGTCATTTGTATTTAAGTTAATTTGTAATTTTTCATTGTTTTAAAAGGAAGTCGTGAAATTTTCTTGAATATGATACATAAGAATGTTACAATGTTGTAAAATATTTATTATTATTTCTGGAACTAGAAAAAAGTTCTCAAAATAATTCATATAATTAGAAAAAGATAATTCAGTCAAATAAGGTGGGCTTAATTGAAAAATTTTAATCAATATATAACGGAGACAGTTGCTTATAACCAATTTTCCAATTTTCTACAATTATAATTTAATAACAATGTTTCTTCAAAAATGCTTTGAATAATCCACAGAAAACAGAAAATTTTTATATACATATTAAGTATTAACTCTAAAATAATTAACTACAAATAACATTTTATGTGGTTAATAATTCTTCGATAGCTGTAAATTGAACATCCACAAAAAAAATATTAAAATAGTTTGAAAGAGACATTAACACCATTAATATTAACAAAACAAAGCTTTCAGTAACTCACATTTTGGCCTCATGCCGAATTATTGGCCTTGAATACCAAAAGCGTAACTAATGAAAAACAATAGTAAATTTAAGCATATTTTGGCAAATTCCATTTAAAATATTTTATAAAATTGAATATAAATAAAAAATGTCGAAATAACAATTACTGTCAAATAAATTGAGGTGGGATATTGAAAATTCTAATTTTAAACAGGTCCAATACACGGTCCTCGCGGTACACCTACACATTACGTTTACTTGAAAATCGTTGACCCTAACAAATTAGAATTTAGAAACTTTTCAAGGTTTGTTAAATAAATAGCCTACAAAATAAAGGAAGTAAATATTAAATTAGTGGGGCTGTCAAATTTTTCGAAATACAAATCGGTTCAAAGAGCTTTTAATATCTCGTTAAAGTGTTTCATGGTTTAAAATGAAAAACCGCACCGGAAATTGTGGCAAATGCGGCGCCGCTGACTCGGCTTTTAAGAGTTCCAGATAATCGCTATTTTTTTTTTTTTTTTTTTTTTTTCTTCCCATATACGTCTAATTAAATAATTGTGTAGCAGATGTTAAAAATAAAAACGTGTTTAGTAACGTACGATAAAAATACCAAACAAAATACGTTATTTACAATTAATTAATTTTCCGCACTCATAAGTGTTTAAGGTTAAGAAACGTTTCGAATAATGAAAAAATTGTCATCATTAAAAAAATAAAGCGTTAGTAAAATGATTGTTTTCGAAATAAATAACGTGCGATAAGAGATTAGAACGAAATACCAATAGAGAGATTAGTTTTTTAAACGTATCGGTATTGCGTAATGGTCTCGTATATTCTTTATCTTTATTAAAGGTATTTCTAGGAACAGTAACGACTGTTTATTACAAAATTAAACTTAAAAGCAGAGATAAAGAAAAATTCTCAGTCGTCGTTCGCCTTCTTGATTCGGTGAACGCACCGGCCAGGGCCGTACCAAAAATCATTTTATAATTTAAAGCCTAATTAATCTTCATTAATACACGCATGAAAGATTTTTAGCAGAAATTTTTTTTTTTGAGGTTAAGTTCAACTTTTACTGATAATGTTCATTTTGTGTTCCTAATGTCACTTTCGTCTTCTTTTCTTCTTATATGGTCTGAGTCCTTGAGACAATTTATCCAGTTAATTCGTTAGACTGTTTTTTAAGTCTTGTAGGAAGAGATGCGGCAATTCCAAATTCCGCATTAATTTAAAAAATATAATCAAAAAAATTTCAGTTGCAATTTTCTTTTTCAAATTTTCGTATATAATAAATTTATTAACTCTTCTCGTTTAAGGATAGCAGCCAGCTTTAACACTTTTAAAAATGGTGAAAGAACACTCAAAATTAATAAAAATTGTTTCTTAGGCTAATTTTAAGATTTTTATTATCAATTTTGATCTGTTTTCGTTGATGTTGAAGAGGATCACACGTAACCTCACTTTTTTGACATTAATTGTCATTTGTCACATTACCAACCTCGACAGTCTTTTTTTAAAATTTAATACCTATCTTAAAAATGAAGAATTACGAAACATACAAATAATATTTCTTTCTTCTTCTTCTTCTTCTTCTTCTTCTTCTTCTTCTTCTTCTTCTTCTTTTTCTTAGTCTTCGTTCCCATTTTTTATTCAGTGAATACATCGAACTGAGCCGTATTAAAAATAATTTTAAGAAAAAAAGTATTGTCAAAACGCTAAATATTTTTTTATTATTAGTAAAACACTATTGTAAGATTTTACAATTATTTGGTTGCACAATCCAAGGCAAAATGTTAAAAACATTTTGTTAATCGTCTAATTTTTGAGAAACCGAAAAGAGAATGTAAATATAAATTGACAGTTGGAGAAATTTTAGATGCCGACTAGAGATGACGTTTTTTTATTCTAAGAAATGTTTATGGCATAAAATAAACTGATTGCAGTAAATGACTGATTGTTTTTATCTAATTAGAATGACTTAACACATTGTGCGCCAAAAAAAAAGAAAAAAAAGTAATTTCGAATTTTGTTCCAGCCTAGTTCTAGGAATTTGTATAGTAAAAAGGATCGTATAGATGAGAATGAAATAGAATTTCATTGAGAACATTCCTCTGAGCGAAGGTGAGTCATAATTCTCGGTAGGTTGTAATTTTCTCTACTCTACCTTTTCGCATCATTCAATCTCGAACGGTCAGCCTTGCTCGGCCTTAGGAAACTCATTTTACTACCAAAAGAGGAACCGCTATCGTTAGAAGAATATAAACAACTTTAGTTTCATTTTGATAAAAAAAAATAGGACAACACTCT
Organism: Hermaeophaga mercurialis; assembly: GCA_951812935.1. Lineage (NCBI taxonomy): Eukaryota > Metazoa > Arthropoda > Insecta > Coleoptera > Chrysomelidae > Hermaeophaga > Hermaeophaga mercurialis. The sequence continues at coordinate 540,951 of OX638359.1, forward strand.
GTAGATTTACTTTATTAATAATTGATGTAGTTCTCATTCAAACATTAAAATACCACCCTATGAATTTTTTTTGTAATTTTTATTAACGATAAAACATTTAGTTTATTTTTGTTTGCGAAAAAAATATTAAAATAATGACCGCTGTATCGTGTTATGCAGTTAAAATGAATTAATTCACATATAAAAATAATTTTCTTAGTGCGGGGATAAATCGTTTCAAGGCAATTTTTATTTGTTTAATTTAAAAACGTTGTTTAATAGTTTAGGCGTTGACATGAACTAAACTTTTTTAAATGTTTTTCTAATAGTTGACCCAAGTTTAAAACGCGAACAAGTATTTTACATTAAAAAATTATACGAAAATCTATACCACAGAATATTTAAATGTTTAAAATTATATATTTCTTATTGAATTGAAGCTATTAAATAATTTATAATTTTCAATTTTAGTTTAAAAGGAAATTTTATTTGGGCCTCCAATTATAAAGAAATATAATTAACATAGAATCCTAGAAAAATAAAATAAAATACAACGGAGGAAACAATAAATTAATGAACGTATCATAAACTCAGGAGAGGATTTTTATTTTAAATGAATCTTCAATTGCTGATTCCTTTCACTTCAAAGTGAAAAAAAAACATATCACTAGACGATTTTTCAAGTACACTCAATCAAAGTTTTATAATTTGATCATTTTACAACACAAAAACAAGAACGAACAATATTATCAAAAGACAGAGAAACCAAGAAAAAGTTTATATATGAAATTTAAAATGTAAACCAAACATCCACAACGAATTTATATATATATACAGTTATGTTATTCTAAATTTTACTCTTGAAAAGAAAAATGTATAGTTGTCCACCCCGTCTAATTTTTTAACCTTACTAATGACCGGTTAACTCTCTCTAATTTCGAAACACAGTGTACAATAATTATCCCAAAGGTACGTATCGTTAACCTTTTTCATTTTTAACATTTCGCCATCTGTTTCATCGAGAATGTATTCATTGAAATTGCTTTTTTGTACTTTATTTCAATCTTGGAACGAATAACTTTTCCATTGAGCAACACCTTCATGGGTCAATTCTCTTTTTACAGTTTACACACCTTTTAATGTAAAACAAATTAAATACAATGGCGGGTAAGTGGACAAGTTTGTGAGAAAAAAATATCGATTATATTATAAGTTATAATTTATTTAACACTTGTGTGGGATAAAAAATTTTATTAACAAGAAAAATCTCACAAAATTGTCTAAAAATTAAAAACAACTTGAATAATAGTTACATTACTTCGATTAAATCGTAGTTTGATACTTTGTTTTTTCTTCAACTATCAGTTTCTACGTACAAACATCTTTTTTTTGGGGTTCTTAAAAGTTCTAGAAAATATTCCAAAATAATTTTGACAATTACAATATTTTATCTAAATCTTAAATAGTTTTTTCACCGAATCAAAAAGGCGAGAACGAACACTGAAAAGAAGAAGAATGAAAAAAACATTTTGTAATTCTTCTTTTTTTAAAAAGAAGAAGACCGTCGAGCCTGTATGGTGACAAATGACAATTACTGTCAAAAAAAGTGAGGTTAAGTTCAACACTAACAGATCAAACTTGATAATGATAATTAATATTTTTTAAATTCCGGTCGCAAGAATACGAGAATTTTATAGAAATAGTACAGAACAATCATTTTTGATTCGTCAATTTGAACTTAATACGCATTTCGAATTACCGGTGCTTTTAAATCAGCCAAAGAAATCGTCTAAACTTTGGATATAATTCCCAAATTGAAATTTTCCTCGACCATTCCGTCTCGTAAAATAACAATTAACGTAGAACCCTTTTTCGAAATTAGAATGTCTCGGCGCAATAACGTTTAGGAAGAATTTGGGGCCCGTCCCAGAACCGAAAAGTGTCACGAATTCTCGGAATCCATATTAGATTAGAGATCGTGGTACCTCCAAACGGCGCAGAAGAAAGAAATAAAGAAAGAACGAAAAACGAAGTGGTTCGTTCGACCTCAGTTCGCGCCAAGGACAATAAAATGGAATTCACGAAGATACGGGCGACATCGAACTCGAAATTATTCCAAACACCGCCCAAGCAATTGAATCTAATCAATAAAAATCAAAATTATCGCACCTTCTAACTGCGCATGGCATAATTGGCTCTAATTCTGTTAACGTTAAATAAGGACAATTATTATATCGCCCTGTATATTTCTAACGGGATTCGTGAAAGGAACGGAAAAAAAAATGAGAAAACGTAGCGGTCTGTTTAAAATTTCCAAAAGATAAATACAAATGTATGTAATATTGAAATTGAACCAAAATTTTACGATCTTGGAATTTTTATTGAGAGACGAATATCTTCGAATTAACATATTATAACTAAAATTTTAATAAATCTGACAATTTTCCTTTAGTACAAAGTTATTATATTATTATTAAAACGGACTGGCAAATTGTAAAATTAATTGATTATATTCGAGTAATGCAACAAGTATTTACTTATACAAAGAAATATTAAAAAAAATTAAGGTAGCCATTTTTATTTATACACTAAAATTATACTGTAAATAATTCATTTCTCATTCAAACATTTTGTATATACTAATTTGTTCTTATATACAGGGTGCGGCATTAGTGCGTCGAATTACGATATAACCGTTATTATTGAAGTTACGAAAAAAAGTTATTTATAAAAAGTGTAGACTGTCTTAAGATTCACATTCTAAAATTAGTCCCAAATATACAGTGGCGCTCAGGAACACAGTGACAGACAAAAATTTCGTTTTTTAAATGGAACACTCCGTATATTTTTACATTTTTATAAACCTCTTGCCGAGCTAATTTCAACGACGTATCACACTTTATGTCTATTATGTTTAATAAAGGATCTACAGCCACCATTTTTTTTTACAGCCGAAACGTTGAGAATGAATAAAAACGGATTACATGTTCCTATCTTAACTTTTTAAGTTCTACGCTAAGGTATTAAAAAATATTTGTTGCGGAATGATCGTAAATTTGAAATCTGATTTTTAATTACTCTGTATCTATAATTTTTTAATACCGTAGCATAGAACTTGAAAAGTTAGGAAAGAGACATGTAAGCGGTTTTTATCGATTTTCAAAATATGCGTTGATTAAGTTAGATTAGGCTAAATTGAAAAATATAAAAAAAGCAAGAAACAGTTCTTATATTATATAATTCAGTTAAAAAAAAATAAATGTTATTAGCATAATCATTGCATATTAATTCGAATGGTAGTAAAAGATGGGGAGGCTGAGGGGGGTAAAGAGGTATCCATAAGTGTAAATAATAAAATAGGAATACTGGAAAAAAAACACATATTAACTTTCTTTTAAATGTAAATAGTCCCGAAAATATCTATATTAACTTTGATTCAAGAAAAAAAATAATTAAAAACCCAATTTTATTTCCGTCCATTCAGGGGCAGGACAAAAAAAAATTTATGAAAAAAAACGAGGAATGAGCTACCGAATTCTTTCGTATGAATCTAGAACCACCCTGTATATGGTAACATTGTTAGATATTGGAAAACTATTTGTAGTAAAAAATTAAAGTAAGTGGCGCCACTTACGATTATTTTTCAAGTACTTTTAGCTTCAGAGTTGTTTAGATCACCCTGTGTATAATTATTTAGGTATACGAAATGTTTTTGTAGACTGGTTAAATTTCAAAATAAAGCCCGTCACATATTTTTAGGTTAGATTTCATGGGGGAACGATACATGTTTTCTTTGTAAACTTTTCCAAAAACTGCATTTACATAAAAATGTTCGGATGAAAATTGACGAAGTAACGATTTCGGCGACGACAATGACATACAAAAGAATCGCATCGAATATCGATAAACGCTTATTCTAAGCGAGTCGTATCTTTTGTTTAAACGAAATAAAAACGGAAATTCCAAAACCAGGTTCGGAGCTTAGACAGGAAAAGGCGTGTTTACGTTCAAACAGAGATAAAAACATGACATCGCGAAATAATATCGAAAACCTCAATAAAAAAAAGTGAATTAGACCGCAGGAAAAGAGCGGGTATTCTTAAACAAAGACCAAGTACGGAAAAATAATAATAGGAACTAACCTTTGGCCAAAAAACGACGGAGAAGGCACGTGCGATAACACAACAAACGAAACGAAACGAAACGAAAACAAAGAAAGAGAAAAGAAAGACAACTCGCGTTACGCAGACAATACAATACTGGCATATCGAGGAATACTTGAAATTGTTTTCCCGGTGTCAGTTTGTGATAATTCATGTGACGTTGACGTCACAAAAGCGAAGTGTGCTGCGGTTCGCGCCGTTGCCGCGCTTCTTTTTTTTATCCTGCGTTTCTAAATTAGTTTCAACTTTAGATAAAAGTATGCACGCGGAATATCGAACACCTGGTACAGGACAAAGGCATTCCGATCCTTTATTTGGATTCGATAATCTGTCTAAGACATAACATAAGGTTGCGCCATCGGGTTCGAATCCTGGTCGCAATAACAGCACGCCACTGGTGTTTTGGGAATTCATATTTTGCGTTAACAATTTTTGTTCGGTCTGTCTTTCAGCGACACATCAAAAAGAAGAAGAATATACATAGTTTACCTACTAGAAGTAACAAGTTATTTTTTTATTTTTTTTTTTAATAAATTATAAAATATAATATCTTATTTGTTTTGTTTTCACATTTATTTAATAAACAATCTAGCCTAAATTAACTTTTTGGATGAATTTTTTGAAAAATTTTATATTTAGGCGTCACATGTATTGATTATTGCTATTAAAGATAAATAATAACATAATTGATGATAATAATTATTAAAATGTACCGTATTGATTTATTGACTTTTAATTTTAATTTTTTTTATAAATATAAATAATAAAAAAGTTCTCACATTGAATTACTTAAAAGTAGTCCTATTTTGTATTTTGTTCTAATTCTAAAATTATTAGTTACAAGTAAAAAGCAATAGGCAAAGTATTTAAGAAATTCCGAAATATTTAATTTATAAAATTGCACATTTCTAATAAAAAAGAATTTCCCGATTTATTCATCTTTTTCTGGATTAACAACATTTTTTTAGAAATTCCGTGTATCAATCAATTAATAAAAAATCTTGTATGTAGCACGCCGCTGGTCGGTTTTTTTTGGGTGGGAATTAATAATTTCTGTACCAACAATTTTTAGTTTAGTTTATCTTTTCTGGCAGACCAAAAAGAAGAAGAAAGCATTTGATTGAGTATTTATTTTATTCACTATAAGTAAAAAGCCATTTTTTTTTATTTGAGTTACGAAAATTAAGTAGAAAATGAAGATGAAATTTTGGTATTGTCTTTATTATTACTATTAATTTTTGTTGTCTTTACACGTTTTTTAGATCGGAAATATTTTAAGTAAAAATACAATGAATGGAGTCTAAAATCTGCAAATCAAATTAATTAATTAATATTTAAATAAATCATTAAATTAATTAAAAGGAGAAAATTACAACAAACTTTTTATTTTTCTTAGAATTCTGTGTCGCAGTTGGTGTGTGTTTCTTCTTTTAATTTTATCGATTTTTATCGTTGTTTATAATTTTTTCAATTCTTTTCCACATTTTCCCCCGATTTTTATGAAAAAAGAAAAGATTCAAATTGAACATTGTACGATCAAATTTTGATTATGTTATTATTATTATTATTATTATTATTTATCCTTTCCATAAAATTTTTATTTTCTTTTCTAGTCTTTTCTCACCTGTGAGGATTGTTTTTTATATTTTCGTTTTTATTTAATATTTGTTAATTTTTCAAACAGATTTTTTTTAAATAAAAATTCGACCTCCTGAAACAAAATGAAGCCTTTTTATTTTGATTAATCATGAAGTTCAAATGTTTTAAAGATTTTCTATTTTTATTCGTTTTTTTGTTTTCAGACTAACGTAGATTTTTTTAATGATTTTTTTCGAAATTTTCCTCGATTTTCGTCCATTAGTTTCTTATCAATGAATTATTAAAGTACATGAAGTTCCAAAAATTCAAAGTTTTAAATAAAATCGACTTTCTGAATCGAAATCAGATCTTTTTATATTGGTTCATCGCAAAACCCCAAAGTTTGTGTAATTTTTAAAAGGTTTTAAAGATTTTTCCAATTATCTCCATCTGTTTCCGATTTAACAAACAATTTTTCTTTTACCCAGAGATTCCAATTATCCAAAATTTCGGCCAATAGAAAAAATGCAAATTTTTTATTGATTTTCATCCCATTAGTTTTTTTTATTGAAGACTTTCTGAAGTAAAACACATTCGACAAATGAAAATGTCACAAGCAAAGTCAGAATTTAATTTATCCATAGAAAAATCCATTCGTTTACCATTTACTTCATATTCTCAAAAATGTAAGGGTAGGAATCAAAATAATATTTTCGAAAAATGCGCAAATTTTTATTTATTTATTTACATCATAAATATTATAAAGGTTTCTTATCGAGAAAATTAACGACGATACAGGGTGTTCCATTGACGCCGACTGTACTAGATCATCCTGTAAATTTAGATTTTTGTTCCGTGTTTTTGATAAAACTTCAATCCAATTTTATTCCATAAATGGTTAACACTCTGTATAAAATACCGAAGTGTAAACGAATTAAGCTGTCGAAGTATATGCACGTTTTGCATTGCAAAGAGTTAGTTACGTATGTAATATCGAATCCGGTATCGAGTGAAATTCTGCGATCTCAAAAATTGTGGGTAGTTCCGTTTCAAAAACTAGAAAGAAAAGTGAAACGGTCGTTTTAAATACCCGCACCGTCATCAAATTACGTCATAAGTTATTTATTTCTTACGTCAAAATGAAAGTTTCCTATTATGTATGTAACATTTAAATATTTCGCGACCAATTCAATAATTCGTTTTTTATTTGTCATTTTGGGTCACACTGTATGTTTGTTAATAATACGTACTTACGTTCAACTAAAAAGCGGTTATAGCTCATTTTATCTGTAAAAGTTTAACCACAATTTACAATATAGATATATATATTTTTCACCTAAACCTAAACTAAATATGACTGTATTTAAAACATATCTTATTATACTTTCTTTGATTTTATTGGTGGCAATAATAATAATAATAATAAGCGACACTCACTGTAGTTACTTCGGTTTCGGTATTTATTGCTATTATTTCATACCTATTTCGGAGCGCCACAACTGGGTCAATGATTTTTTTCGTTGTGGCACATTTATTCGAAAAACCAGTTGGCATTACAAATAAAGCAGCGACGGTTATTAAATAAAATCGAATCGGATTTGAAGGTTACCTATATACAGAGTGATTCGAAATTTGGGTACTTAAGGCACCGAGAATGAATATTTCTTCTGTAACAATATGATATTCTCGTGAAAATAATAAGGGTAACCACCTTAGCCCCAATTATTGTTACGCCTCTGGGTAAAATTACTTTCGTATTCTATTCAAATCATCGTTAACCTTTAAGTACACAAAAATGAAACGTTCTTAAATTGTTTCAGGTGGATTAAAAACGTACATTCAGTATGTGTTGTTATTGTTTGTGTGATTTTTTACTTTTTTTAGAAAAATAGAAAATGGCGGTTTCTATTAGCAGATAGAATTGTTTGCCTAATTAACTGGTTTGACAATATGGCCAAATGGTACAAACAGCGGAGGCCATAAAAAATGAAGAAGAAAAGAAGAAGGTTTATGCAATTTTTAAATGTCGCCCGTTTCTGTGGAATGACTTGAAACTGTTTCATTTTTTTTTAAATTCAAATTCTACTTTTTCTTTGAATTTTAATGAAAATCGTAATTTCCTAAAGACTATTTCAAAGCTGTATTTTTACTGCGTAGATTAATTACAATTATAATAATCGGCGTTTTCGTCAAGCGTTTCGTAAATTTTTAAAAAATCCAAAAAAAAAAAACTCAACATCAATTATAAAGCTAGAAAACGTAACAAACAGAAAATTTTCAAGAACTATTGACTGTGCTGAATTGTCTCATGATCACGATCCACAAAGAGAAAAGAAGAAGAACTGCCGACTATCAATAGCGCACGACTTTTGGCAGAATAATCCTAGCAGCCGAGGCCAAATAAAATAAATAAAAAAGATAAAAGAAGCTCAAGATTTATTTAAAATATAACGGAAATTCATAATTTTTTAACGAACTTTGTTAGATTTGATTAATTTGATTCCGTTCCTTCTACAAGATGATACAAAACTCAAGTCCAAATTAACCTTAATTACACAATAAATTTTAGATTAATTTACACTTAGTATAAAATTAAATAGTTCATTCGCCACCGTAACCATATTAGACTAATAAGATTTTTACACGTAATAAATCCGTTTTAAATAAATTGATTCTGCACGCAATAATTATAAATTAACAACACTGTGAAAAACTGTTGTTTTCTACGAAGCCAAAACATTTTAATTAGTATTTTCAATTAACAAACTACGTTTATTAATGTAAAACCGCTTTTTACGTAGCGCTCGGCCATTGTATGCAAATTTGCTGTCCACCTATTTTATTAACCTCCAGGCTTGCGGTTTGTAATGTTAATGCAAACAAAATTCCAAAAAGAAATACCGAATCGATTCGAGACTTTTCTTTAACCAACTTCAGATATGAACGTAAATTTTAAGAATCTTATCGTATAGTTTTCGATTCGGTTTTTTAAATTAAATAGCAAAAATAAATGTATTTTCCTATTCTCTTTTTTTGTGTATACAATAGCTGTAAATGAATAAATATGCTTCTATAAAGAAGAAATTGCCGAATAATCCTAGCAGTTAATGCCAATATAAAATAAATCAAAAAAGAAGAATCTTAATAACCTAACAATTTTTTAAAACTGTCAACTATTGGCTTAACTATCTCATAGACACAGTCCATAAAAAGAAAAGAAAAAGAAGATCAACTGTCAGTTGTATAATTTTTTTCCAACTGCTATTTATGACTCTTTTCATTTATTAAAGATATATATAATTCTTCAATAAAAGTCGAGATGTATGAAAAATATAATGATTGAATTATTTCCTGTTTAGGAGCGCCACCTGCCGTTAATATCCCGTCAACAAGTTTATTATTCGGTGCTTACAATTTATTTTGTGCCACATGCACTTAACCTTTTGTTCGATGGTTGTTACATTTCTTAAAATAGCCTCCTGGAACCGTTTTATAAAAGACAAAGAACGTACTCCCTAATTATCGTTCATTTAGCCTCATTAATAACGTTAGAGAAATGGGATTAATCAACGTGAACTAGTTCGTACCAGTTTTGTTTTCGTTTTTAATTTACCGCGCCCACGTACCGAACCACCAAAGCAGGTAATTAATTAAGAAAAAAAAAATAATAAAATATACGGTGCCGTCAATTTCTTTGCTTGTATCAGATGCAAGTATTGTTATTGTTATTCATATTTGCAAGATGATAACAATTTTCAGTCGTTTTTATGAATTTTCTTCTCCTTGTTTAGGTACTATAAAGATTTTCTCTATAAAGTGTCGTTTTTTATTAGAAAAATCGACAAATTCAATAAAATTTCGACTTTATTTAAAAGAAAATCGCCGCTTTAAAAAATTGTTTGACGAGAAAAAAACGTTTTTATTGTTTCGACTCTTTTATCAGAAAAATCCACTTTTTTTACAAAAAAATGCACTCTTATTTTGAAAAATGAACTTTTTTTATAAAAAAATAAACTTAAAAATTTTTTTTGGTGTTTTTATCAACAAATTTACGTTTTTTTTTTAAAATTTCGACAGTTTTTACAAAAAAAAAATGATCCAAATTTCAACTTTTTATAAAAGGTCTACATTTTAAACAAAATTTTAACTTAAATTTGTTATAAAAAAAATCGAACCTATTTTATTAAAAAAAAAACAAAACGTTTTAACAAAATTTCAACATTTTTCATAACAATAAATCTTTTTTAAATAAATACTCAAATGTTTTTACGAAAAAAATATAGCTTTTTTAAATAAAATATCGACTTTTTTATGAAGAAAATTAGTTTTATTTTACAGAATTTCGATGTTTAAAAAAAAAGTCATTATTTCAAAGAAACATTTTTTTATTTAATAAATCAGTTTTTTATTAAAGAAATGGTTTTTTTTAAACAACATTCAAATATATTTAAAAAAAATTGTTATATAACAAAATTTCGAATTTTTTATACCAAAAATTAGCTTTTTTTCTATAAAAATATCATCTTTTTCAACAAAATTTCGATGTGAAAAAGAATTTAAACGTAAAACCAAAAATTTTCTAGAAATAACAGCGATGCTGAGTAAATTGCTTCATCATGAACGTAGTCCATAAATAAAAAAGAAGAGAAACTTCATAATGTCATAATTTCTTTTATATTTTTCTTTGGCTGCATTAGACAAATACTGTTTGTTATATTTGAAAGGACAATATAAAATAGATATATTTCTCATATCTTTCTAATACATCGCATCCGATTGTTTGCGCACTTTTTCTTCTTCTTCAAATTTGAGGTTTCAATTCCAAGGCTATTCGGCCAGCTGTCAAACTTGTCAATTGCCAACTACCAACTACTACAAATGAAAGTAACTAAATAAACAAAAGTACCAACTATTACGAATAAAAGTAACTATTCGAGTAAATTTGTTCAATTGATTGTATCGATTTGTTTTAATTAACGGAACCGATAAAAAATATTTAAAAACATTCCAATCAAACCGACCGTAGATTATTATTATTATTATTAAAGTAAAAAAATATCGAGCACGTGTGGGATTGGAACAATCATATTCTGAGTCACAGTCCAGACTGACTATCTTCTTGTTTTCAAAATATCACGTTTTTTTTTCATCAAAACAGTCTCTTTGTCTTGCACACGTCTTGCGCGATAATTTCCTCACGACCCATATTGCGAATGTGGAAAAAATTCGACAAATAAGTTAGTAACGGATGAAAAATATCTACCGCATAATGCTTTACAACTCATTGTTCTTCTTATTCAAACAATAATAAAAATTTGCGTTTCTTATCAGTGTAAATATAGAGAGAGAGAGAGAGTTGATTAAGGTTAAGGATTAGTTTGTGCATATGGAATTATTTTTTATTTTCGGATTTATTATAAATGTATTATAGTTAGACATTTTCTGTGTATTTCTAGAGATATTTGAAAAATTATACACTTGGTAATTATCATTTCGGTTTCGCAGGATTATTCATAAATTTCCCTTTTCTCATCAAATTCCTCTTGTATTTTTCGAAAACATGATCTTTTTCTATTTTCGTCGCATCTTCTTTCGCACCATGTGTTCTTTTTCATTTTTATCTTTTATGTGAATTTTACTTATTTTTATTAGTGACACTGTTCCTGTTAAAATGTTTATCATTTTTTTGATTGTTATTTTTGCAATTTTTATATTTACTGTTCGTGTTATAATTGAATTTTCTTTTTGGGAACTATTTACAATGTTATATCGTTATTATTCCTATTATTCTTGTTATTAACTTTACACATTATTCGTTTTACGGTATACCTATATATAATTTTAGCACTATTTTTTTTTATTTTTATTATTTTTTTCGATACTACTATTAACATATTTTACACTATTATTATTATACTTAATTATATCATAAAAATATATATTTCCGGTGTTTCTTCTTATAATTTCCAGATTTTGAAAGATTTTTCGTCATTTACTTCTTCTTTCTTTATGTATATTCTTGGATTAATCATATTTCGTAGCTTCTTCTTCTTCTTCTTTTCTTGCAATAACCTTTTTTTCTTACGCTCTTTGACTTTTATGGGGCACATTTTTGGCACTAACCTTACTGCTTCTTCTATTTCAACTTTTTGCTCTAATATACACTTCGTTATGTCAATTTCAAATATTGTTTCATCTTCCTCATCTGGTTTTATGCCTATTTTGACAAAAAATTATCTTTTTGGTTTCTTTTTCAAATAGCTTCGTTTTATTTTCTTTCCTCTTGTACTTGCTTTCGAATGGGTATTTTATTTCTCTAATGCTTTCTTGTATTCTTTGTTGTTTTTTCTGATTTTCTTCAATTCTTCTTTCCTGTTGTTGTTTGTTTCCTAATCCTTTCTTCTTTTCTTCATTGTGAAAATTGAAAATGTGGTTAACTGAATAAGATGAAAAAGTCCGTACGTTTTATATCCGATTAAAAAATTTAGAAAATACCTCAAAGATCAGTATCTTGTCTCAAAATTAAGTGGAATTTTTTATGTACATAAAGTTGTAAATTAACACCGAAATATTACCGGAAGCAAATTAATTTTTGGATATTATTAAAAACGTTGGCAACAGTTCATTTTAATATATGTTTATGTTAAAAATACGGTTCATAGAAAAAAGCACTTGGCAGTTATCTTTTGGCACGTAATCAATACCTTCAAGGACATCCATCGATGAGTAGCGTAAAAAAATATTCGGGAATACCTATGAAAACACGAAATACGTAACAAAAACAAAGAAAATTCTTACTTTTGTCATTATTGGTCTTCCTATATACATAAGAACGCTGGCTATACGATTAATTAGGACAAGACCTCAGAAAAGAAGAATAACCTAACCTAACCTAACCTAACCTAACCTAACTTAATTCTTGAACATTAAGATATACCTGGAACGTTCGAGTAGCCAAGATGAGCAAATAAATATATTAAATTGGATATTAGTGTCTGTAATAAAATAATTACCCCGGGTTTGATATAATAATTATGCCAATTAAATAACAGAAATTGCGATTTGAACTAGCTTTTGCAAACATGCTTAAATATTATTTATTTAACGTTAAATTAAATATTATATCACTCTAATAAATGTGCCATGAATAAGCAATTTAGTTATTGTTCAGATAAGATGTATAAATTAACATTATTACCGGTAGATTTGAATTTTCAAGATTAGAACCAAATTTTTATCTCAAGGAACTCTATACTAATAAAAAATGTGTTTTTATATTTGCAGGGTGGCAAATTTAGGAGTTTAAATTGAGGGGTATAATTGGGCGAGTATCTTACGGCCTCTCAGATCGCCAGATCTTACCTCTACGTACTTTTTATGTGCGGGTTTTTAAGGCTATACTGTATAACAACTTAAAGGATCTATTTTAAGGTCACAGTATTCTCGATTGATTTAAAAAAAATAAAATCCCTATTTATATATTTGATTTAAGTTCTCACTTATGATGTCCAATTTACTTGCGAATTGTAAAATTGTGACGGGACACCCTGTATATATCAAATTGCTTTTAATATTGACGTTTTTCGAAATTGAAAATGAGTCATTTGTATATTTAGTCGGTGATTTCTAATTATGTTAATTATTATAGATTTATGTAAATTTTATGGACTTATTTTTTTAATAAATGTAGCGTTACTTATTAAATATTTTTATATTTACATTTTGGGAGATAACGCAAATTTGGTTTTCACCGATTAAATCTAAATTATGGATTTATTTTGTGTTAGAATTATGAGCGTTAAAGTATTTTGATAAGAGTATCTATCATCTATTATATAAGAATTTATAACAGAGTAATGGAATTTAAGTAATATTTTTCGTTTTATAATATTTTCATAAATTGCAAACATTTGCAAACAAGTCGACAATTAAAAGTAAAAATACAAAAATATTTAGATTATTAAAAAGATGTTTCGAAAATAAGAATATGTGCTTTTTGATTCGATTGAAATTTCGTATAGGGTGGGTTTAAAGCCACAAAAAAAATTTAGGAAAAGTATTATTTTTTTATTGAATTATCGAAATATTTTGAAAAATCGCTTTTTCAAAAAAATAAAAGTAAGACACTTTAAACTAAAAGCAAATATTATGAACGAAAAACAGGATTGTTTTACATTAATTTTCAAAAATTTAGAAAAAAGTGTTAAATAATAAAACGCTAAAATTATATTGTTTTTGGCACATTTATCCATTCAATAATATCAATTTAAAACGTAAATTTGTATTTTCTTTTTGGAAATTAGACTCTTTTTAACATATTTACAATTTGATTAATTATTAATAAAAAATGACAAATTCTGGTTTAAAATAACCCATAAAGTACTCAAATCTCCACCTCTGGAAAATGTTGGTATTAATAATTTGTACAGTATATAATGTACATAATAACAAAAAAAAAACATTGGGCTGTGCCTTACATACTAAAACATTTGAATAATTTAAAAAACTCGAAACGACCATAAATTTGTGAGCACTCCGTATATAAATTAAATTTATAGGATAAAAAAAATTGTATGTTGAAGAGGAAATAATATTGCACAGTTTCATGTTTTGTATTGCCACTATTGGGTACAATTTTTAAAATAGGGACCCAAAATGTATTGATGTTACGACGTTTCGATCTTATATTAATTACATCATAAAGGCTACATAAATATTGCTTAAAGAAAATAATATCAAACGTTTATAATTTATGCTACTATTTACATTTTTTAATGTGTAAGATTTTCAAAAACTTTTTCGTGTTGTTATTAATACAATCATAATTATTTTTTTTTTTTGATCAGTTTAATCAGTTTATTTCGGATATAATTTCTTTATTTAAATAATATAGGTGAGGTTAGGTTAAACATAGTGTGGTTCTTTTATTTTTTTTTGGCAATAAGTTTTAGAGTTAGAATGTTGGTAAAACCGAACCGCTAATAAAAATGGCCAATTAAATCTAATAATGACAAAACGTTGTTATCGGTAATGCAAATTTAAAAACTCGACCTAACCGTGACTCATCAACAATAATTGTGTAAGAATTACGAGTTTCGTATCTCGCAGAAAACGTGCGAAACCAAGGAAAAGTAAAGAAAAGTAAAGAAAAGCGTTTTCTTACCATTTTGGATTTGTCAGCGAATTGGTACGAATACAAAAGATCACTTTCTTCCGTAGTGTCCATGTAGTCCAAACCGAAATTCAAAAACGGCACTAACTGCGACATAAGTAGGCTTGTTTCTAATTAAAAACCGAAATAAATACGAAACGGATTGTTTTTTTTTCGAATTGCTCGCACTGCCCACAAAAAACGATATACAAAGAGTTTAAAAAAAAACGTCAACGAAGAAAGAAAGAAAGAATTCAAGTCGGCGCGGCGCGTTTTCTACGACAAAATCGAATCGAGTGTGCGGCGAGTGGTTTCGCGAAACGGCTTTTATAAACTTGCAAGGCTAACGCGATCCTCCGTCTCGCTTCCGCCCGTCTCTGCGCCGTTCTTCTCTCCCACTCTTTCGCCGTTCGCCTTTACGCGTTGAATAAATTCAATCGTGACGTAAGAAGGGGAGGGGGGCGGAGAGAGAGCAACCGGAGTGAGAAAATTAAATTCTGGGAAATCGTAATTTTTGAATAATTCGCGGCGGGTCCAGGAATTTCGGAAGTTCGCAGGAACATTCTTTTTTTTTTAATACCGTGGATTATGTCATTTAACTAACACGGTTATTAACGTTATTTATTATTTGTAGATTTCTACTATTGGTCAAAAATTGGTATTTAATATTTGTAAAAAAGTATCAACGTTCTATTCGTAGATATAACAATTTTTTTTAATTATGTAGGTTTGTTAGCTGTTTACGCGATTCCGAATATTTTAAAAGTACGCGTTACAGCTAACGACAAAATTGTTAACAACCGTATTTATCACTTTTTTTACTAAATATTTTCAATACTCAAAACAGTCCCCGAAGAGTTGTTAGCTCCAAATAAATTGTCTCTAAAAAGAAAAAAGAAGAAGAATTGTCAGTTGTTATAAATTTTTAATAGGTCCGTATTTACCAAAATTTAAAAAAAAATTAAAATAAAAAAATATGGCATGCGTGTTTTTTTAATAGATTTATCTTAAATAACTTGTTTTGTTACTTCGAGCATTGCTTAAAATATTCTTTAAAAAGTTTACCGTGCAAATTGTTTCATGGACACGGTCCATAAAAAGAAAAATATTTATTTTAATACGTCTTTATATCTCATTAAATATATCGAAAATAGGTAAATTTGCAATTAAATTCAAGTTCTACTAAAAATATTAACAAATATACGATTGAAGGATCTTGTTTTTAAAATAAAAAAAAAAAAGTTTTTAGGAAGCGTTTTGTGTATTATCGATTTACGGTATTGGGTATTTTTCTACTTATTTTTATTCGTTTTCTTGCGATCTTGACGGTTCATAAATTTTCAAAAAACGCCTAAACAAACTGACAGATGAAACGTGAATTATGGGGGAAAAACTTAATAAACCAAACATTTTCTAAAGCTGTCAGTTATGTTGAACAAATTGACTCATACAGAAAAATCATAAAAAGATTAAAAATATTAAATATTTATTTATTTTTATTATATTGGTCCGCTACTTAATCACATATAAAAAAAACACCCCTTATTAAATTTTCTCTAAAGTTTTCTTCACCCTAGTCCCATATTTTAGTATAAAAGTTTCGATCCTCACACGATCCAATCACATCTTTAATATATTTATGAAAAAGTTTAAAATATCTATTTCAACTGTAATGAACAATTTCATTTTTTATAAGTTTTATAAGTCAAATAATTTAACTATAAATCATCAACATTTAATTTTTAACTTAACTGTATAATTAGTGGTTTGAACTTTGTTAAGTAAAAAATAGATTAACATATTGTTTTTTAATAATTCTACTGTACGTCAGAAATGTTACCAATGACTTGAATACTTCCTTTACCAAATCAATGGTAATACATATCGATGGCCTCCAAAATCTCCACTCTTTAATCCTATTGAGTATTTAAATTCGAAAATTTAGGAAAACGAGACCAAATAATACTGAACTAATTAGAAAAACGAAAAGGTAAGCTAAATGATATTTTCTTTTAATTTCATCCAAATTTAATGAAACCTTTTGATAGTCTGATTTTCATTTTTTCAAATATATTAATAATACTACATTACTAGAAGTAAAATAGTGTTGTTTATTTGACTTACAAAAAAAGACGAAAATAGTCCAAGACTGACGGTTGTTTTTATTATTATTTTAGTTATTACTCTATGAGTATGAATTTTTTTTTAATGCATATTGTACAAATCTTGGTATTATTACAATTAAAAATACAAATAGTAATAAATAAAGTATTTGTCCGAGATTTGAATTGCAGGAAAGCAACAGTTATCTGTACGTTGACTCAGAGCGCCACAGCAAAATTATATCAAATCAAAAGTAATATGAAATTTCCTAAAGGTAAACCTAACGAATTTCATAAACTAGCACTAATCTAAGTATTTTGGCTCTGGTGGTGGCCAATAATTTTTCGAAATCCAACAAACCTTGTAATAAAAACGACTAAAATCTGCTATTCTGTTATTCATTGTATTTTCCTGTAATTTTAGTCGGATAATAATTCGCGGGTTCTCCCCCTGTCGATTCCCACCCTTGACCGAGAATTTATGGCGGAGGCCTACCCCAAGCATCCCTTTCGCTCGCCCTTGTCCTGCGATAAGCACACGCACCATTTTATTAGTACAGTCAAAATAAAGTAAAATTTAAAGTTAATGGAACTTAAGTTCCCAAATTTAAATTTATTTAATACAAAGTAACCTCAAATTAATTATTTCAACTCTTACTTTCATAATAAATATGAAAATATATTTATCTTAATTTTCAAAAACAAAATTTGACTTAAAAAAAAAAGATTCCAAATCTAATTTTCGCAAAATATTTTTTTTCAAATTGCTGATTGTAGAAATAAAATTTAAAAAATTTCGACTTTAATTACGACATTTTTAAGAAAAGTTGATATGAAAAACAATATTTTTGTAAAATTTTAACCTCAAAAAAGTTATTTTTATAAAACATTTACTTTAAAAACAAAATGTTTTAAAATATTTTAGCATCAAAATCAAAATTTCGACATCGAAAAATAAACGTTTATCAAATATTGAATTTAAAAACAAAATTTTGCAAAATTCCGGTTTTAGAATGTTTTAGAACATTTTTAAAATCCTCAGTTTTTGCATCAAATATAAAATTATAAAATTTTGTCTTCTAAACAAAATTTTTAAAAAAATCTACTTTTATTATCTTATCTAAAGCGAAATAAAAAAAAATAATGAGGAAAAAAGCGTTTTCCATTTTTTAAAAAGAATTTTTAATATTTTGGTTAAAACTTTTTTTGCGATTTTTCATTCACCATTTTTTTAGTTTATTCCCATTTTTTTAATGTTTAGCTGTTTTTAAAATTAATGTATAATCTTTTTTCATTTTTTTTAATGATTTCTTTTTAACTAATGAATCTTTTAGTTTTTTATTTTGTGATTTTATTTTCCACATTTCCCATTTTTTAAATATATAAATATTTCCTTCTAGTTTTGTTTTCATTTTTATTAACTAGAAAAACGTATTTTTTATAAAATGTCAATTTGTTATTAGAATTTAAAATTTATAACCAAAATTTCGATATCAAAAGCAATATTTTAAAAATGTCCACTTCAAAAACGAAATTTGCTTTAAATAACAAACTATGGATAGATTTTACTAAATATTTTCTTAAAAATTAGATTTTTATAAAACGTCGCCATTAAAATAAAAAATTTAATAAAACCTCGACTTCAATAATGAAATTTCATATAAAACGCGGAGCAAGTAATTGTTTTGTAATATTTATTAACTTAAAAACCAAAATTTCGATATAAAAACCGAGCTTAAAATTAGCGACAGATTCTTAAGTTCAATTATTGTCACTGTTTTTTCTTTTTCAACATCATAAACTTCTTGGCTTCTCGAATATTCCGGCAAATACTTCAATATTCGGAAAATTTGTCCTAAACGTCAGATTATTATTTTTTGTGAAATTGACCGGGTTATAATATTCGGAATAGCGGTATTGATTTTTTCGGAAAAGACCTACCGGCGCCCCACAAAGTTGCGAAACCCCGTAGACGGGGAACACGTCGACGGAGATGCCGGGGCGCCGGAAAATGCGTCTCGGCGTCGCGACGCCAGTGATTTGCGACGCTTTCGAAACCACTTTTCTCTTCGTCGTGGTAAAAGTTAGAGAAGAAGAGCGTCGGTGAAAATTTTAAATATTCGCCGTATTTTTTTTGGCATACAAAGCACAAAGGTGCACGTATTATTTTGATTCCCTTTATGATAAAACATTCCCGAAGAAATAATTTAACGGTGAAATCATTGCGCACTATTTTTTAAGAGGAGACTCAAAACTTAAACGTTTCAGGAATGCCGTGCGTTAAAAAAAACTATAATCAATATCATCTATATTATTCCAGTCATTTAGATACTTCCAAAAACAGAAATTTGCATAACTCAACGGCTATTCATAGATTTCGCAAATAATCTATTGTTTCTAACGAATAAATCTGTTATTGTCGTGTTTTTGTTAAGAAAAATGTGTTTCGATTACGTGGAAACGCATTGATTAATCGATAAATTTAATTTAATTATGAAGTTTCAAAAAATAATACAATAAATTAAATTTCGAATTCTTCTTTCCTTGCTCTTCGCCAAATTCCGATTAAATATTTAAAATTCCCGCCAAACACTTTTTAAGGTTACATACATCTTCTTTTTCTAATTTTTTTATGTCGTTTAATATTTCTTCTTCTTTTCTTTTTATGTGCTATGTCCATTAGACAATTTAGCCAGCACAGTTGACAGTTCTAGAATTTTTTTATTTGTTATGTTTACCACCCACACATTTCACGTTTGATCTGTCAATTTAAATCCCTTTTTTTGGCAATTTTTTAAAAATTCAAAAACGTCTGAAGCGGAATAAAACGAAAAAAATAAATAGAAAAATATCGATTACGATAATACATAAAACATCTCTTAAAATCAAAATTAAAAGTTGCCGAGTACTTGCAGTTTTTAAACAGGAGCTCACTTATATTTATTAATATTTTAAATCGAATTAGAATTTTATTAAAAAATTATGAATTCCCGTTATATTTACAAAAGAAATCCTAATAATATCTTTATGACCAAATTAAATTTTTTTACTAACACTGACAAAACTGTCAATGTCAATGTCAATTTATTTATTATAGTTTCTAATAAGAAAATGATAAAGAAATGTCTCATTTTAAATGGTTTTTCGAAATACCATACATTCCAATTACTTTTTATAATTTCTAATAAGAAAATAAATGTTAATTTTAAAGATTTTTTTAAATTTTCTTTGTAATCGTAAATTTATAAATTTGAATTGCTCTGTCTAATTTTTTCTATAGTTTCGAAAGAGAAAATGATTAAAAAATGTCACATTTTAAATGTTTTTTTTTATTTTTATGAAATATTACATTTGAATGGTTTTTTTTTAATTTTGCATTTTAAATAGTTTTTTGAAACTTTTTGGAAACGGTAGATTTTTATTTTTTATAGTTAAAAAAACTATTAAAAAATGTAACATTTGAATTGATTTTTTTTAAATTTCGGGAAATGGTAAATTCGAATAATTTTTCATCACTTCTTCTAGTTTTAAAAAAAATTTTGAATGAAATATTAGAACACTTTTTTAAAAAATTTATGAAAGTGACACATTCCAAATATTTTTCAATATTTTTATATAGTTTCTAATAAGAAAATTATAAAGAAATGTTACATTTCAAATATTTTTTGGAAATGGTATGTTTGAACTGCACTTTTTAATTTTTTATAATTTTGAAAGAAAAAATCCAGTTAAAAAAAATGTTATATTTGAACTAATTTTATAAACATTTCGCGGAACAAAAAAGTTTTTCAGCATTTTCCTCAATCAAAAGCAATTTTTAAATAATCAATCTGATTATATAAATGTATTAATACTCCTTCCTCTATTTTTAAACAACGTATTTTCCAAAATGACAAATCCCCAATATTTTATAGAAAATTTTAAAATGAAATTCTCAATAAGTACTCCAAACTTATTTGACGATCTTATCAAATTCACAGAGTGTCTAGTAAATTTGGAAATACCTCCCCGACAAAGAATTTCCACCTAAAAACAAAAGAAAAAATTGATGCCTGCCTGGTATTGGTTCAATTAATGCACGTTCATTGTAACGGTAGTCGAAGTACATAATTCTTGAAACTGATAAAAAACGGATTTTCGTCTTGATAAGGACGATAAATAAAACTTGTTTACGTTTAGTTTATAACGAGGGCAAACTTTTAGAAGAAATTGCGTGTTTCTCTCTTCCACGAATTTTTCTGTGACATTCATTTTTTAAGTATGTACAAACGAAAAAAGTTCCTTGAATAACATTTCTAATTCTTTCAAGTCAATTTTACAATTTTATAAATATAAAATTTGTAACATCTATTTAATTTAAAATGAACCAAATATAACAATTTATGTGAAAGTTTATTTAAATGGATCACCCTATAATGGATTTTATTTTTGAAATTGCCACTAACCATCTAAATTAAATAGCTTCTTTTTTTGAATAAAATTTTTTTTTGAATCGCTGTTCAATGTTTTTTATGCGACTATTAAAACGAAATCATGATTTTAGAAATTTTTTCCTTCGTTTTGTCGTCTAGAAATTCATGGCTTTATGTATAAATAAATAATAACAATATTTTTAAACACTTTTATCAATAAATAATGTTGTTTTATCAATTCAATGATTTGTGTTCGAGAGATTAAAAATGTTTGTTCGTCTTTAGTGTGCAGTACAAACTTGTCATAAAAAAATGAAAGACTTTTTACCCCAAAGAAAAATTGGCCAAGTCACAATTTTGGTGCTTCCAAAAAATTTCAAAATTCCCGTAATAAAATATTAATACATTAACTCAAAGGTGTAATGAGAAACCAAAAGACATTTCAAAAAATAAACGTTAATTTTTGGGAACAATAAAGGTTTAAAAAGAACATTCAAATGAGGTACAACTCTTCTTATTTAAAAAATCGAGTTTGTAGTAGATAGAAAATATTAGAACGATTAGAGTATAGAGGCCAAGGCCACGGAAAAAGATTTAAAAAACTAACCTAATTTCTAAAAATTTGAAAATTCTTCATTTTTCTTTAAAATTTTTATTTACTATTTCTGAATGGAAAATTGGCCCCATCAATGACAGTTAGTGTGGAAAATGTAAAAAATCGTTTAAAAAAAGTCTAGAATTCTCTAAAATCCTTGAAAAAACAAAAAATGGATATCAATAGGAAAATACTGATGAGAGTGGGAAAGTAGAGAAGTGTCAAAGTATGATTTAAGTGAAGTTTGGACACATTTTTCCTGTATTCATCTTTTTAGAAATGGTACGAATTAAAATAAATATGACAATTGACAGATCTTCTTTTTCTTTAATTTAATGAACTGTGTCCATGAAACAATTTACATAGCTAACTTTTCAAAAACAATTTCTTTTAGAAGTTTAAGAGAGATTAAATTTAAGGGAATAAAGTCTGGAACGTTCATTTTTCATTGAAAAATATGAAAAAAATAATGCACTTTTTCGAAAATTCCACGGAGTTAAATTAGATTTGAGAAAATAAAAATAAGTTGCATTTTTAGATAAATCGATTTAAAAAAAAATACCGGTACGTTTTTTTTTCTAAGACTGATAATTCGTTAAAGTAATTATTTAAATTAGTCACTAACTGAATCATAATGATAGTATTTAAGAGACAATGATAATTAATAGATAATTAATAGTAATATTTTTCTTAATTCCCGTTTAGTCTTATCTTGGACACCATGTAGATATACTAATTATTTCCATTTTTTCTCTCAAAATATGTTTTCGAACTTAAAATATACAGAGATAATAAAAAAATCCACAAGTATCGCTATCGAAGCAACTCTTGATATTGTTTTTGAATCTACACTTAAGAAAAAAAAATCCGTTTCCACGATTTCGGTTCTAAACGAATCGAAACGCATTATCGCAAAGATTAAAATGATTCTCAAGTACCTTCAATTTTAAACCATTTTGACCGATGACCTTTGGTTACACTAAAAAATATCGAGTAGGCGTGTAAAGAGACAAAAGACCGTCGATGTGTCTTTGTTAATCATTAAGGTTAAAAGTTTCGTGTGTAAGACAGAGAGAGAGAGAGAGAGAGAGAGAGAGAGAGAGAGAGAGAGAGAGAGAGAGAAATAGTGTCAATGATCTACATTTTTAACTAAAGAGAATTAATTCATTTTCGGTTTGTGCTGCTGTTCAATACCAATTTTTATTTTTATTTATCATTAGCACGCTTTTGGAGAAAGTACCAATTCCAAAATTTTTTTAAAAACTAATTGAAATGCCACATTTATTTATAGTTTTTTTTTAA
Organism: Hermaeophaga mercurialis; assembly: GCA_951812935.1. Lineage (NCBI taxonomy): Eukaryota > Metazoa > Arthropoda > Insecta > Coleoptera > Chrysomelidae > Hermaeophaga > Hermaeophaga mercurialis. The sequence goes on from OX638359.1 coordinate 564,233, forward strand.
ATATATAAAACAAAAAGTAGTAAAAATGAGTCGTTTCTAAAAAAATATTTAAAATGTAACATTTCTCTATAATTTTTTTTTTAAAAACTTAAAAACAAGAATAGTATAAAGTACCTTTATATTAAATTTTAAAATAAAATAGTTTAAATGCAATATTTTTCATGATTTTTTTTAACTAGAAAACATGTACCATTTCCCGAAAGTAGTTCAAATGTTCCATTTCCAAAGAGTTTCAAAAAACATTTAATATGTGTCACTTCTTTAAAATTTTCTCTTTTAAAACTAGAAAAATTTAAAATTTAGCATTTTAAAAATATTTAAATTGTAGCATTTCTATATAATTTTCTTACCAGATACTAAAAAAAAAATAATTAAAAACAATTTAAATATATCATTTCTCTAAACTTTCAAAAATAGTTTTTATTTTAAAAAATGATTAAAAATTGTTCGAATGTACCATTTCAAAAATGAAAAGAAAATCAGTTCAAATGTGATATTATATTGTTTTTAACTATAAAAATTAATAAATAGTAATTCGAATCTACCTACCATTTCCAAAAAGATGAAAACAGGAAAAACTTCTCCTACTTTCTATATTTTCCGATTTATATTCTTTTTTAGCGTTTCTCGAAGAGTCATTATTTGGGCGAGTTGTCCCTTTGGACATAGTCCATAAAAATTTAAAAAAAAAGAAAAGAGGAATTTACAAATTTTTAGAAATTAGGTTAGTTTTTTAAATCTTTTTCCGTGGCCTTGGCCTCTATACTCTAATCGTTCTAATATTTTCTATCTACTACAAACTCGATTTTTTAAATAAGAAGAGTTGTACCTCATTTGAATGTTCTTTTTAAACCTTTATTGTTCCCAAAAATTAACGTTTATTTTTTGAAATGTCTTTTGGTTTCTCATTACACCTTTGAGTTAATGTATTAATATTTTATTACGGGAATTTTGAAATTTTTTGGAAGCACCAAAATTGTGACTTGGCCAATTTTTCTTTGTGGTAAAAAGTCGTTGATTTTTTTATGACAAGTTTGTACTGCACACTAAAGACCAATAAACATTTTTAATCTCTAGAAACACAAATCATTGAATTGATAAAACAACATTATTTATTGATAAAAGTATTTAAAAATATCGTTATTATTTATTTATACATAAAGCCATGAATTTCTAGACGACAAAACGAAGGAAAAAATTTCTAAAATCATGATTTCGTTTTAATAGTCGCATAAAAAAAAACATTGAACAGCGATTCAAAAAAAAATTGTATTTAAAAAAAAGAAGCTATTTAATTTAGATGGTTAGTGGCCATTTCAAAAATAAAATTAATTATAGGGTGATCCATTTAAATAAACTTTCACATAAATTGTTATATTTGGTTCATTTTATATTTATAAAATTTTTATTTTATTTTTTATTTATATTAAATTTATTCAAAACTGATTTAATTCATAAATAAAATTTAGCCACAAATCCATAAAAAAAAATGTATTCAAGACATCAGAAACAAAAGAAGAATCTGATTTTTATTAGCTTAGAATTATTAATTACATATTAGTTATTAAGAGCATAGAAAAAGTAAAACTTGTATTTAATATTTTAATTATATAACGTGAGTGTTTAAGTTGAAATCATAGGAAACATTTTTTTTATTATTTTATAAAAATAGTTATTCTTTACAAAACATGAAATCATCAGACTTTTATAATTGTAAACAAAAAATAAGAATAAAATTCCTTTGTGCATTTTCATGTCTTATACTTGAATACTTTTTTAAATGTGTTTAATTATTTAATTAATTAAAATTTTTCTCGATTTCTTTTCTATTTAATACCAAAACTAGTTTTTGTATGACAGGCTTTTATTGAAATATTTTACATTGTTGTTAACGTTACGTTTAAAAAAAACACAGAATCATGATATATGACACAACACTTTATTTATAACAATATCGAAGAAAAAAGTTGTTCACAATCGAAAATTAGAATCAATTATGCAATTAATTTATGTGCATTATAAAACGAGTGTATTTTTACTTCTTTAAAACTTATTTCTAAAACATAATCATAGAAATTAATTACATGTACTCCAGGATATACTGATAAGAAATGTTTGAATGTTTAAACGCATTAAAAGTTTTTATAAAATATACAGAAATGAGAGCATTATTAATCTGCGAAGAAATTATGAAACACATAATTGCCTGACTCTAAAACCACTTAAACACCAAATCAAAATATTTTACTGGAAGTGAGTTTCGTTAACTATGTTAGCCTTATTAGGTGATTATTAAAATTAAACAGTTTATCTTTTAATAATTTCCTGATGATGTATCATCGAATTGCATTTTTGAATGTAGTTTTCAATTTTGAACTTTTTTTCGTAGTAATTTTCGATATTGATGGACAAATCTCGTACAGTATTAAAAATATTTATTGTTGTATTTTAACTTTTAAATAAAGCAAAAATGTTTTTCTAAAAATTTTTTTTCTTTCTACATAACTTAAGTAGTCACATTGTATATTTAATATAAATTATATATTGTAAAATGTAGTTCTGATCAACGCAAATATTCTTAATTGAAAATATTTGACAATAATTTGTCTCACTCTGTATACATTGTTTTATCTAAAAAATGTTGTGGACCAATTATGATTATGACGTCTTACAAAGCGTATAAAACTAATCGCCAAAAGAAAATTATATAAGAGTTCGATAACGAAAACGTAAGTGAAAATCGAAACAATTATGAAATTGGTCCCAAAAAGTGTTTTTGTTGTGAAATAAAAAATATAAATGGAACCTAACCTAACATTTTTAGCAATCACATCCTTTATCTGGAGAGATAAGGTTAACGAATCGTACTTACATTAGCGTTGGCCAAAATGACTCCGTTTCCCATATTCGTCAAAAATTCGGCCGTCGAAACCGAATTTTGGCTGTCATTCGAAAAATCCGAATGATTCGACATCCCGTCGCTCAGATCTGACTTCATTTTGTTTTATCAACAACAATCCAGTAACCAGTTGTTAACCTTGATGAACAAACTTAAACAGCTGCTCGTTGGCGCTTTCGAAACGAAACAGCAGAAACACTCCGATTTAATTTCGCGAAACGATTTTCGGTTTCGAAATGAAAAATAGAAAATACGGCCGTCGCGGTGCGACCCCAACGAGAAAAATAGAAGGAATGAGTCACGGTCGTAGGGAAACCCTTTCCCAGAACCACCGACTGAATGGTGTGATGTCACCGTCACAAATACGGTTGGTTGGACAGTGGCTACGAAACTTTCGACCAATCGGCGAACGGAACGTCACGGGTCGGCACGAGAGTGCCCGATGCGTTTGTTTTCCAGGAAAGAGTGACTCATCGTTCTTATAGAACGTGTGGGTTTAACGGGGACAGGGGCGACGCAACACAGTGGCGGGGGTACAATTATAACCGATACTATTTATTTATTTATTTATTATTAATATAAAGTTCGATATGAAAAAAAAAATGAAATTGAATTATTTTTCGTTTTGAATCACGTGCGCAGGCGGCCATGCTTTATTCAGAGTTTTATTTGAAAGGTGAGAATGAGTTTTTGACATGCGGTTATCCTTGTCTAACACGTACAGAAATTATAAACCTCTTTTTCACACTTAACCTAATCTATACAAATTGAATTATTTTCTTGAATTATGGTCGAAATTTAACTTTTTTTAACTAAAAATGTGTACTTTTTCGTCAAATTTTATTAAAAAGTAATTCTTTTTCGTTAAATTTTAATAAGAACGAACATTTTTTAATGAAAATTACAATTTTTTTCATGAAATTTTAATAAAAATTGAACTTTTTTCTTAAATTTTGATCGAAATTGAACCTTTTTTTAAAATAAAAATTGTACTTTTTCGTCAAATTTTATCAAAACTTAACTCTTTTTCGTTATAGTTTAATATAAAATTGGATTTTTTAATGAAAATTGTTAACTTTTCATCAAATTTTAATAAAAACTGAACTTTTCTCCTCAACTTCTAATCAAAGTTGAACTTTTTTAATTAAAATTGTAATTTTTCTTCAAATTTTAATAAAAATTTACGCTCTTTCAATAAATTTGAATAAAAACAGGACTTTTTTTAATGAAAATTGTAATTTTCTCATCAAATTATAATGAAAATTGAACTATTTTTCTTAAATTTTTGTCAAAATCGTTTTTTTTTAACTAAAACTGTACCTTTTCGTCAAATTTTAATTAAATATTTTTTTCTTAAATTTTGTTTAAGTAAAACGTAACCATACAGTACAGCATTGAAAATTAATACAAATGTTAGGCAAATAAATCAAATATAAAAGATAAATTATACTTCTCTTAAAATTAACCGATATTCTAAAACTTTTTAAAATATTCTGATGACAAATAACTGCTTCAACTTTGGCATTGTCGAATAAGATTAAAAAAATTGACAGGCATTTCATGTAATTGTTTTATTTAATAAATGATCTCACAATTGCTGACAGGTTTACTGAAATATTTTATAATTTTTATTTGGGACAGACAGGAAACTACAGGTTTTCATATTTTTTTAGTACTTAATAACAATTTCAATGAACATTTTCCTCTCCAACACAATTTGAATATATTTTGCTCTTCACTCCAAAAAATTTTTATACTTTATTATGGATTTGCAAATCATGAAGAGGTTTTTATCAAGAATAATTTTTTTTTGAAATGTAAGACCAACGTTTTTTCTTCATTGGTGATATAATCTTTTCAGGACACGCTGAATATTATCATGATAGATTAAAAATAAAAAAAAAGTTAGTACTTAAAATTCATAAGGAGTATAAAAAACTGTTTTTGGTAACTACTTAAAATTTCGGTAAGTTAGGCACCACTCGAAATTGATTTTTTGTACTTACACAAATTAGGCAACAACATCATCACTCGCGTGTTGTTAGTTGCATATCTACCGTTAAAATATTGAAATAATGAAATCACCGTAATGCATTCACAAATAAACATTACATCACGCTTGTCTTCCCCTTCCAATCCCACCACGACCTCGAATTTAAAATTATTCAATTCAAACAAAAATTCTTGGTGAAATAAAAATTCCAAGACACCGAAATAAATAGATTCAATCGAGTGAGAGCAGCGTTTTTGTGAATTCCAAATGGCGAATCCCATAGTTAAACCTGTAAGTAAATTAGGTCAGTATTACAATATAGGAATGCGACGATTGTTGTTTTATTTTGTTTTTAGGATGTCCCGTATACCGGGAAAATACCCGGAGGTCTCGTTGCGGGAAGGATGTGCAGAATCCAAGGGGTGAGCCACCCCGAGGCCGATAGGTTGGTATTTTTTTTAAAACTGTAAAACTGTAATTTCTTTCCTAAAATAGGTATGAACTCATGAAAGGAGAGGTATTTAATAATTAGTTTTATATCGTGACCTCCGATAATTGGTTGAGGCAGTTAATTTACCTTGGAAATAACAATTTGTTTATATCGCCTGAAAAACAAAGTATTAAAAATTATACAGTATGTCATTAAAAATATTTTATGATTAAAGTAGAATCAGGAAACGTAAATTTAATAAATAATTTCTTCCAACTTTATGATGTAAATAATGTATTATATTTTAACGTGTTTTGATGTTGCAATATTCTTTTTGTTATGTTAGACTACTTGTCACATGCATAATTCTTTATTGTAAGATAAATCGATTGCCTGAGACTACATTAATTTTTAATCAATAATACCCCTCTACAATACATCATTTACTTGATATCACATGATACTAATATTTAATTTGTTCTCCTTTTACTTAATACATTTTCTTTCTTACAGTTAACATATCATTTTATAATATTCTTACAATTCCTATCTTCTAAAAGAATCAATTCTTAATCACAAAGTCTTTCATTTAATATTCTATTATTATTTCATCTCAATAATTTATTCTTTGTTTCTGTCTAATCTCAGTATCATAAATATTTTTGTATACATGCCATCATTTGTGAATATTTTTTTTCATCACTTTATAAATATTTTTGACTACTTTGTATATACATTTTATTTTTGTTCCAGATTTGACATAAATCTTCAAACGGGCCCCAAATCCGATCCTCAGGATAATACAGCTTTACATTTGTCCGTACGCCACAACCAGGGATACATAGCTAGAAATTCCTATAAGGATGGTGAATGGGGGGATGAAATGGGCGATGGAGGCCTCCCCATTGGACATACGGAACCCTGGGAAATTATTTTACTAATAGACGAGAATGACTACAAGGTAAACATATAGATGATTTCATAGTCGAAGAATTTAAAAAATTGCTGAGATCATTATTAAATTTTAAATAACGTGGGGGCGCATTTTAAATTACATCAATTACTCGTTGGCCCAAATTTTTGTTAGTGCTTGAGATTCATAAAGTAACAAATCTTAATTTTTAATATGAGCAAAGATTAATATTTTTAAATTCAGCCACAAATTTTAGCCAATACCCTGCGATTTTCATAAAAAAATTGGGTCCATATATATTATATTTGAATTTGTGTTTACTGTAATAAAATAATTTATTCTAACAATGGTTAAACGTGTACGCCGTTATGTAAATCAAAATTGATCATCTAATAACAAAATAATAACAACAGTTCAAACTATAATCAATCTAATAACAATTTTTTATTAACTATTACATTACATTTATTTTAAGCTTACTGATGACTTGTTAATGTATACAAAGTGTGTGAAATTTATTTATTAACAAAACGGAATGCGTATTAGATAATAAAAATAGTAAAAATAGTTTCTTATTCACCCCTTTAATTTATTTTAACTAATTACTAATCAGTTAATTTTTTTAACAGATCGCCATAAACGGCAAACATTTCTCCGAATTTCCGCATCGGATCCCCTTCTCCCATGTGCATTATCTAATAATAGACGGCACCGTAACCATCACTCTGATTTCCTGGGAAGGAATAATGGGCTTAGGAGGAGGAGAAGACTCGACCAAAGTCTCACAATCGCAAGTCCATTCCCAAGGAGCTCCGCAATTCGGTGGATACGGTGCCCCTCCTCAAGGACAAGGTTATTTTCCTCCTCAGGGATACGGCGGCTACGGACCTGCACCCGGATATGGAGCTCCCCCACAGGGATACGGACCACCTCCACCACCGGGGGTAAGAACAAAAAAATACTTTTAATATTAGTAATAATTGTAGCTAACAAAATAATGGGGTACTAAAGTTCAATATTTGCCAAAAGAGGGATATTAAGACTTGATAGTTGAGTAGACAATCTTTTTTTTTTAAATAACAACCATAATAATAATATTATTTATGGTAATTTTATCATTTGAGGTTCTGTTGTTTTAATGTCTATGTTTTCCATGCATTTACCCTCTTAGGATAACTACCAGGTAATAAAATTAATCATTAAATAATTTTTTAAGAGCTATAAATGCTATTAATGTTTAAACGCGAATTGGCATGTTTTTAACCAAACAATCCTTTAGTAAAGCATAAAATAAAAATTAGAGGCGTTTCTAAAGTGTTACTTAATTAGGTATTTGAACAGTAGACTATGAATAAACAAATAATGCTACTTGCTTGAATATTTGTTTTTTTGTTAGGCTGAACCACACAAAGGTTTTGATTTCTTGGATACGGCGCAGTCTTTGCTTGCCGGGGCAATTAAAAGCGGTGCTGCAGCCAGTATAATTAGTGGATTTATGTCCTCTGGATCTGAACCCCGTGGACAAGGATACGCTCATAAAAATGCTGTAAGTTTGCTTTTTATTATATCTTAGTTAATACAATGTACAATAGACTAAATATATCTAAAATTAATTTTGTATTTTTATATTTGGCATGTTTTTCTTGAATATTGAATTTATATTTGTCTTTGTTGTACATTGTAAGTATTACTTTTCCTTTAATTTAATAACTAACCGCCTATTTTTTGCCTAGTCTATACAAAGTGCATTGTGTTCGTGATTTATTTAGCCTTAATTTTCGTTCTATTACGCTTTTTGTGATATTTACTTTATTTGCCGCTTTTTTCAAAATTAATAGTCATTTATTGGTTTACCCTTATTAAAATACTAAAATTTATTGGTGTTGGAATACAAAAATAAACTAATAAATACTTGCATGAAAAATTCGCTATGTTTAATTGGCTCTTTTAATATTCAGTTGGCTCATTGAATCTTTAATTGGCTACCGTAAACAGCCTGTATTTTGACAACAAAATTTTAAGTAGGTATTGGTTTTCTCCAAATTGCGGCATTATTTTTCCCTTCCTAAAGATCACGCAGTTGACATCATTTATATTTAGAAATTATCTTAACAATTTTCTCATGTAGTCTCGCTGAAATTAAAGTGGTGAATAACGATTTTTATAAACAACATTACAAGTTAATATATTTGCACTAGGCAGAAATTAGGTATTGATTAATCAACAAACTAGTGCATTTACACCACTTTCATCTTTAGAAATATGGAATTTATCCCGAACTTCCACAAGATATGAATTTAAATTTAAATCAAAACAAGCATGAGCCGGGTCCTGTCGAAAAACTCCTTTCGGGTCTTCTTTCTGGAAGTGCAAACCAACAACAGGGCGGTGGAACTGGCGTTCAGGGTCAACAAGGCCAACAAGGTCAACAAGTCGATATCGGTGCTTTACTTACGAATTTACTAAGCAACCATCAATCGAGTCAGGTGCAGCCTAATCAAGGGGCTCCACAACCCGGTGCTGGTTCCCAACAGCAAGGTGGAGGGGATATTGGAGCATTTTTGTCGTCTTTATTATCGAATGGGAACCAAACAGGCAAACCAGGAACACAACAACCTGGTGAAAATACTCACGGAGTAGATTTAAACAATCTATTATCAGGTCTTTTATCCGGTAACGCTACTAGACCATTACAAGAGAATACTGGAACCGGTGGTGCCCATCAACCAGCCACTGGTGGTCCCCAATCACAAGGCCCTGATTTAAGCTCTCTCTTATCTGGTTTGCTTTCTGGAGGTGCGCATCAAAACGCTCCAGGACAACCTGGTTACCAAAATACTCAACAACCACACGGTGGTACTCAACAATCGCAAGGAATAGATTTGAATTCATTGCTGCACGGATTGCTTACGTCGACTGGAGGAAACCAGGAACCCCGCGGATATCAACCACCGAGAACTGGGGGGAATCAACCGTCGTACGGTTACCAACCACCGGGGACTGGGGGAAATCAGCCACCACAAGGTTACCAACCGCCTAACAATCCTCCCAGAGATTTACCTCGAGCAAATCCTCAAGTGGCCGATCCAAGTACGAGACCGTCTAAACCTGCCCACTCCGCTGAAGAATTTGACGATGTCAGTGATCAACTGGCGAGAGAAATTGGACGTAAAGGTGGGGATGGTAAACAAAGACCGCAAAGTGGTCACGACGATGAGGTGGGTACAAATTGGAGGTTTCGATGTGCTTTAACTAATGCTTCGGGCATGATTATCAATTATCATAGGTTTAGTGAAGATTTTTATGTACGTAAATAAATATAGGACAGATTTATAATATTCGTCTAATTACCAAAAAACTGATGTATTTTTTGTAAAATGTTTATGGTATTGAAATTGAAAATTATCACAATTTCCTGTAGTACTTAGATTATAAAAATGTCTTCTTTCAGCAATACGGTTATTACCCTCATCCACCCCAAGAACAAAGAGGACCACTTGAAAACTTGCTTTCTGGTCTTCTTTCAGGGGGCGGCCAACAGCAACAGGTAATATAATAGTTTTGTTCTTTATATTCAACTGTAATTACAAAATATAAACTTACAAGTGATCTAAATTTTCCCATTCTCCAGCATCATCCCCCACAATTCGGTGGCGGTCAGTCAATTGGAGGACTCGGCAGCATGGGCGGCCTTTTGGAAAATTTTCTTAATCCAAGAGTAAGTTTCACTTAATTCTTAAAAAAATATTTGACTATTGCTATTACTTTTGGAAGCATATTTATTAAATTTTTGTTTTTTTATTAATATAGCACTTATTAAAACGAATTGCAAAATGTGCAGGAATAAAAGCAGCAGGAAAATATTTTTTAATAATTATCAAAGGTAAAATTGAATATATTAAACATATTTATTTATTTTTCAGAATCAAAACCCCCGCCAGAATTATTAAACTAACAATTTGTATGTAAGAAGAGGGGCTTGAAAGCAGCTTTTTTATATTTATTTTTGTAATATTTAGTTTAGAAATCAAGAAATATTAACGATTGGCCGCTTATATCTGTTAAAAATATACTCAATTTTGGAATCATTTAAAATATTTATTGTAATTAAATGATGGGAGATTGTACGAATTTTAGTGATAGATATTTAAAGTTACTGTATATATTTTTTGATTATTTTATAAAATGCTGCAATAATGTAGTAGACCGGTTTTGGAAAGAAAAATTCATATTACTATATACCTACATTAAAAACATTTTTGACAATCATTCCCATTCCCTTTATTTAATTTTTTCTATATAATTTCAATAACGAAATGGTTTTTAACCATATTTGCTGTTTTGTAGAATAGAAAAAATTATAGTCCATGTTAATTAGTGCCTAAAATTACTCTTGGTGTTATTTAATCTTGATGTAATGTACATTTGCACCCGTTATGTTTTTTGGTTAAAGTTACTATTGATTTCAAAAGATTCTCATTCATTTTTATAACTTTATATATTTTTGACTTTTTGTATTGTTGAATCTCTATATAGTTTATAAGACGATTAAAATTATAAAAGGTATTTTTATTGTATAAATCTTGTAGCCAAGCTTAAAAAATCAATGACAAATAAATGTTTTTAACTCACAAATGTTAGTTGTTAATTGTCAGTGATGTAGCTGATCATAAATGGATTATATCAAAATTTGGGCCCTTTTTACAAATTTTTGCTTACATATGTCGAGATAACTATGCCCCTGTTTTAATTTATATACTTATTACCTCCATGTTCTTTATTTTTCGTCATGGGTGCGATACCTCCTTTTTGTTCCGGGTAAACTTTGTTACCGTTTTCCGGTGCCACTTTAAGCAACAGCTTTATTAATTATTAGAATTTAAGGGCAATAAAAATGTTAATTTAGAGTTCTATTTTCAATTTTTGCGCTGTTAATTGTTAAATTCACATTTTCACATTCCAATATGATTTCATATCATTTTAAAGAATTGACGTTTTCTTATTTTTTGGTAACAGTAGATTTTCTGGGTGGAATAACATAAGTGTTTTTTTATCATTTAATTCATAGATTAAATACATAAAATCAAAAATAAAAATAAAATAAATTGCAATAGGACTATATAAAATATCGAGATAAATAGAAAAAGTAGAAGGTCTTGAATTATTCTAATTTAAAGATATTTCGTTTCTCTAAACTATGAAGGTATATCAACATCAATTTTATTAATAAAAAAGTGTGTTTTGATAATGAACATCGATATCAAACAGTGCGCCCTAAAATATAAGAACTTATAAAATGTTAATTTTTCATAAATATTTTTTAAAGAAATTCAATAAGAAAATATTTTTTTTGGTAAACATAAATTAAGTATATTCAATATGTTTTTTTCAAGACCTTTCTAAAATAATTCAAACACAGTTAGCAAGGTATTATCAATTGGAAATTGATTTTGAAAGAAAACCAAATTAGTTATTAATCCATCTTTTTTGTGAACTTTGTATACTTATAATTGAAAAATTCCCAAATATTATTCAAAGTCATAAATCAGAGTCTAAATATGAATCGCCGAAACATTCGACTCCATTTAAAAAATCGTTGCATGCAATCATTCTCATAAAATAAAAATAAAAGATATATTCTAATCACTGGTGATTTTCGACTTATACATCTATTTTAACTTAAACAGTTAAAAGTAAAGTTTATTAGCATAAGTGTGACGAAAACCATCAAATAAATGGTTATTAGAAACAATAAAAAAATCCTCAATCTTGCTAACTGTATTAGAATAAATAAAATAAAAAATATTTTAAAACCAATTCAATTTTCATCAGAATCAGCAACGATTTTCTTTTTGGCCCTTCGTGCCTTCCTCATTGTATACCTACATTTCTCGTACCTACGCCGTTCGCTATCAGACGTTCTTTCGTCAGTTGAACAACCTGGATTTAATCTGGGCGTTTTATGGGAACCGTAGCTGCTGCTCGAACTGGGGCCCGTGCCGCAGCCCGAGTCCGACACGCTCGGATGTCTGCGCTTCGGGGTCCGCGTATATTCAACTTCACTGTCGCTGCTTTCACTGAAACCATCATCCCGGTGGTGATTATTGTCTTGGGGTTGAGAAGCCGAGGAGCCGTTTATTGGATGGCGGTCCCCTTCGTTGGACACCTGTCTTAGGTTAGACGTGGAAGATCTGCAACATTTAATTAACTAGTGTAATTTTAAACATTTTTGGTCCTTCGAGCCTGATTTCAACAATATTCAATTTACAAGAAGAAGGGACAAGTCACATTTTTGAACATTCATCTATCGTTAATGACTTTTTTGTTACCTTAAGGTTCTTGTGGAGTTTCCGTTGGTCACTTCCAAAATATTAATCAAAACGTCTCTAGATCCGTTGAGGGGCGTAGGCAAAATATTTACAAAATTACTAGATTCAGTATCTTCATTGGCTTCTGTATCGTTCACGTTTCTAGTATCCTCATCTGAGTCTTGTTCAATCAGTCTGAAAATCGAACGCTCTGAACTCGTGATTCCAGTGCTCGTGCTCGGAGTGTCGAGGGAATTTTCAGTCGAGTCATTATCAGTCACGTTTTTTACACTTAACCTAAAAAAATTAGCGGGGAGTCCCAAAAAGTTTTTCTTTTCTAACATTACCTTGTAAAGTATTTGTATGGTTTGACCTTTTTCTGTTTCCTTGACTCCATTTCGGTGGATTTTTTATGAGATTTTTTGTGGGATCCATTGTGCTTTCTCGATTTCGATTTAGAAGACTTCCGTTTGTGTACTTTTTGGTGATATCTTTAAACGACCGTAAATTAAATTTCATTTTTTAAATGTCTAATCCTTTACTTACTTTTTTCTATAACTTGTAGATTTACTATGAGCTAACCTAGCTAAAGTATTTTTCTTCTTAGAAATCAATTGGGTTATCCTATTGGATCGAAATTTCTTTGGCTCGTCAGAATTACATCTACCGTTTTTAAAAATTCTCGATATGAGTTTAGACCAATCCTAAAACAGTCAAAATGTTTAAAACTAACTCAATTTATACAAGTTCGAATACCATTCAACATACTTTTGTACATGCAAGGTAGCGATCGGATAATAAATAAATATTTTTATTAGAGTCATCAAAATGAATAAACATTGGGGACTTCTTGGTTGAGAAAATAAAAAGAAATTTGAATTAAAGTTTGGGTTCTCGGATGAATTGTTATTGTTTCACTCAACCTCTTTAATTTCCAATAACTAACTTACATAGTGGGTTAAAACCCCCTTAAGACTTTTTCATATAATTATTCAAAAAAAAAGAACCCAATACATAACAATAAAAAGTAATTAATCAACAATTAGCTCAATTTTCCACTTTCTATACAAGTCAAAACTTAGTTACCCTTCGGTGACTCTAAAATAGTGTTTCCTAGCAAAGTAATTAAGTCGGTAAAATTTGTAAGTACTTAATGAAATTGCTTAAGTTTGTCAGTACGTTTCACCTCAAGAATATTAACAATTCATCAGGGGTAACTACTAAAAAGAGGAAATTTCTTCAAAGTAAAAATTGGAAAGCGGCATTTAGATAGTGTAAATATATGTATATAAGTGGTTTTTCTAATCCTTTTTAACGAGCTTATTTAAATAAAATACTTAGTCTACCATTTATTTTTTCGATGGCTAAAATTGAGTGTTTGAGATAAGGAAGCTCAAACTCTATGCAACCCAATCTTCTATAATTAATCATTAAAAGACATTTTGATTGAATTATGCCGCGTATTAAATCGTTCACAAAGTACCGATAACTTGACTATTATAAAAGGAAAACTATAGTCCTGTTACCTCTTCATCACTATCGGTGTCAGTCGAGAAAGTTCCGTCCGTTTGTGAATCCCATCCTTCGATTTCTCTTTGGATGAGTGAATCGAAGAAAGCCATCATTTTGGAATCTTCCCCTGTTGATTGGTCACTGTAATCGTGGTTGATTCGCTGGAACGTAATCTTATTAAAATTTTTGATTTCTAATAATAACTCATACTTACATCACTGTTTCCCACTAAACTCATGTAGTCATCGTGAGTGTAAATGGCTCTAATAGGTTCAGTATGTTCTTTAACGATTGACCCTTTCCAAGTTCCTACCGGTATAGCGCTCCACAGCTGAAAATAAAAAATGTAAGAATGGTAAGAAAAAAACGCGTTCAATTAGATTATACTTTAACCATTTTTTCAACACCAGATGAAGCTACGAAATTATTATGAACGTTATACCGAACTTGATTTACTATCGACCTGTGCCCACGGAGAACCATGTGAGATGCACTCCATTCACCTGAAACGTTCAATAAAACGTAAAAATTCATATACATATTTTTTAAAGAGAAAACGTTTCTTACTTTCGTCTACAGGCATTTTCCACATGTAAATATTGAAATCGTCAGATCCGCTAAGTACGTATTCTCCGTTTTCGCCAGCGAAACAACACGTTTTCATGGTGCACGAATTGTAGTACTGCGGATGATAAAATTGACAAATGGCGTTTTCTGATTCCGCCATATACAAGACTGGCGGTAAACGTCTCCTTAACGCCAGTACTTTTTTGCCTGATGCATCAAAACAAGCACTAATTCCGCTTGTTTTGCCAGTTTGAGAATCATAATGCATCAATTGGCTAAAAACACACAGAGTCAGGGGCGTATTCACGGGGGATTTTTTTCAAATTATGCTTGTATCAAAATTGTCTCAATCATGAGTGTATTATGGAAAGCACTGAAATTTAATACAGAGTTAATATGATATAACATGTGAAAAAATGTCACAAATTCCTATAAAAGCAAACTTATCAGTGTCTTAAAAGGTACATTCTTTAAGAAAAACAGTTTATATACCACCAAGAGAGGAAGTTTATATATTACATTTTTACATATTAGT
Organism: Hermaeophaga mercurialis; assembly: GCA_951812935.1. Lineage (NCBI taxonomy): Eukaryota > Metazoa > Arthropoda > Insecta > Coleoptera > Chrysomelidae > Hermaeophaga > Hermaeophaga mercurialis. Next base: position 579,390 of record OX638359.1, read on the forward strand.
TATCAAATAAAAAAATATATTGCACAAATTACTAAAGACAATAACCCTCACTTTTTTAATGTTGTATCTATAAATAATATTGACTAGTTGTTTGATGACCAACAATATAATGCATAATGTTTTTTAGATAGGGTGAGGTCATAAATAAAAATCAATGTTTAATATGCTAATTTTGTGAAAACTATATCTAAAACGTGATCCTGAGGAGCAGGTGAAACTTCGGCATTTTTTAAATCTTACTGTGGTTTTTATGTGTGAGCCTAGCCCATGTAAAAAACTTCATGCATATAAAATTTTTTTTTTAAATTGACTTACTTCTTAGGTTTTCTACAATCCCATAATCCAATACCTTCTTCAGAATTTGCTGTTACAATATACCGGGGTTTCATAGGATTAAACATTACTGAATGAAATCCGCTATTTTCTTGTGCAACAACTTGGACTTCTAATGAAATAAAAATACGATTAAATTAGATAAATTAGCCGGTATTTTAGTAGTAAATTTTACCTTGATTTGGGACTTCTCTTATATCAAACAATAATATTCTTCCATCTTCTCCAGCTGTGGCAACGATGTTATCGTTTTGAGGGTGTATGTTTATACCATAAACTGGTTTATCGTGAGGTATAACGGTTCTTAAACTACGACTAAAACACAATTTTAACATTATTAATAATTTATTTTATTTTTTGTTAACTAAGATAAAATTCTAACTGCAGGTAATTTACATTGAACACTTGAATAATACACAAAAAATATAATTAAATTTTTTGCACGGTTTTTGGATGCCTTCATAATATAAGAATATTTCAGCTTATACAAAAATACTGATTTATTAAGTTAAGCCAATTATTGATGAAAAAATGAGAAATAAGGATATTTTTTCAACAAAAGTAATTACTAAGTAGTCAGAAATCTAATTCTTTAAAATCTATATAAACTGACATCTGAAATCAATATTTTGTCTTTTGGGCATTTCTTACCTTTCTATTTGATGAATAAGAACTTGATCATCGTTGCCCCCAGAGAAAATTTTTTCAACACCTGAATCGAAAGTCAGACAAAATATGTTACTTCGATGTGGAGTACACATAGAAATAGGGGAGCTCCTATCGTACATGACACTCGGTACATACCACAAAAGCACTCTTTTATCATCACCACCTTTTAAATGAAAAAATATCAGTAGACCAAATAAAATTAAATTTAAATAAAAAATAATAATACTTACCGGACACCAAATATTCACCATTAAGGGAAAATTCTATGGCATTCACACACCCATAATGTGCAAGTAAATCTTTTCTATATAAATTCTTAGCTTTCGACAACCTGGCGCTATTTAACTTGTTTTTTATAAAAATATTGTCTTTATACTGTCTGTCGATGATATAATTAACAGGATTGATAGATGGCATGGCCATTTTCACTTAAATGGGAAAAATCATCCACCAAAAATGGTCTTTGTTGACAAAAATTATGTGACTACAGAAAACGAGCTTTGGCAATGTCAACAACAGCTGATTGATGCTCTAAAGTCTAAAGCGACCACCGTCCCGACAACTTTACTAAAGCTTGCGTTACGTTACGTTACGTTACGTCTTCCCTAACCGCAACACCGAAACCGAAATCATTACGTTTATTTCATTTAAGTACGTCTATAAAAATCAAATTTGTGGCTCATTGCTACTGAAAATGGGTAATCGTTTCATTTAATACGAACAGGTGTATTTTTTAAATAAATGAAATTTATATACTAACTGTGATATGTAAATTAAAATATTTTTTATTAAGTTTGAATGAATTAATTTGTTAATGATTTTACGTCGTAGAAGTAAAAGTTCTCTTTTTTTTTTGCTGAATTTGACATTTGACGATATTCGATGAAGTCGAAGTAGTCGAAGTATAAACTAAAAATGTTTTTCCTTTTCCTTAATTTGGCATTGCGTTCGACGTAATTTTTATCATAAGATGTACTGAGGAATAAATTCTTGGTAGTAACATTAAAAGTTGATTGATTTCTATAGGAAAGGGATCAACGCATCTCTGACCCCACTATTTTTACTATTAAAATTAAAATATTGTTTTTTACATAGAATTAAAGGTCCTCTTCTTGTTTGCTTATTTTGATCAGTTTCTCGCGATACTACAATAACTATTATGAATTCTCATCTATATTCTCATAGTACTAAATACCGATACATAAAAATTATAAAATTCAGGCGAATTTTTACATTTATAATTCATTATTTTAAATAAAACACTATTTACTCTATTTTTTAAACGCACATATCTCTTTTTGACCAATCTAGTTGTATGATGTGTTGCCTAATTAGTACACCCAAATCTATAAAAGAAAAATATAAACCCAGAGAGGTACTTTTAAAATTAGAATCGATGACGTCTAATTTTCAAAAATATGACTCTTGCCGAATATCTTTAAGCGTCATTAAATAATTTACTAAAACGTGTAAATATTTAAATTTACTCTCTATTTGTGGTATTCGCTGATCAACACTGGGGGCGCTGAAAAGTGCAAACTATAGATATGAAGTTGGTATTGTGTTTTTATGTTTAAAACAATGAGATATGTAATAATTATTATAATAGCTAATTATTGATGACGAGATACACAATTTGAATACCCGCAGAAGGGAGTAATTACAGTAATGCGCTTAAAATCGTACAAATCATTCATTTTTTTGGTTGTACTTATCATAATTAAACTATGGATATTTTATTACACTACTCGTTGTTTATTTTCGGGCCTAAGAGATTCGACTAATGAAGAGAACATTATCAGTCGAACAGTAACGAAGCCTCCAAGAAAAAAGTTGTCTGAGCTGGTTACTGTTATTATAAGGGAATTTGAACAGCATGAAAACGATGTGACTTTAACCTCACATTCCATCATGAGTCTTTTTTCCACGATGGATTTGTACGTATTCTACGATGAGCTCCCTTATCCACCTTTAGACATAATAATAAACACTAACACTTCTTCAAATGTAAAATTCCTAAAGTTGTCTCCTGAATTAAAGACAAATTTTAGGTATAATTACCCGTTAAGCAGTATAACAACTAAGTATGTTTTATTTGTTCCTGATTCGACTAGATTTACCTCCAGACATAGTTTGCAAACCATGGTTAACAAATTGTCTTCGAGCCCGGGAAGTATTGTCGTTGCTGTAGTAAATAACCATAGATCTAGTTTGAATTGTTTGAGAATGAATATAAACATCAGGGAGTGGACGTTAAAGTATGATTTGATTAAAAGCATGATTTGCGACTCTGTTTCCGGCAAACATGTTACGCTTTTAGAAACCGAAACGTTGAAGTTGGTCGCCAATGCTTTTCTACTTCCATTTCCTCAATCGTTGTATCTGCAAACGGCCTCGTTAAACCTAAAGGTTTGTTTCAGTTTAGTCTGTTACCATAATGTTACTTTGTGGAATTTATCCTTTAGAAATGTAAAAAATAAAATATACTTATATTAAAATTCCACTATGTTCTTAAATCTTATGGTAAGAATATTTGAAGAATTTTGAGAACATTGTGGAATTTTAATATAAGTATATTTTATTTTTTTACATTTAGTTTCTTATACTTTGATTCTCGTTTTTGTTTTGATTCCCATATTTCTAGTCGTAGATTTGTTGTTAGTTTTCTGGTAAAAATGCATCAGTATAAAATTGGGTATTTTTGCATGTACCTGTTTAATCAAAATTTCCATTTAGAAGAGCGTATACTAAAATTCTCATTTACTCTTATAATTAAACGATGGAATGTTGTTTTGATAGTATTAGAATATTTTCTTTTGTAGTGTTTTATTTCCTATGGATATTGAACGTTTTGTACAAAAAATGATCCTAATACAGTTTGATTTCATCAATGGAAGATGCGAGTTAAATAAATGAAATTGTAATTTTTCCATTAACAGCCTTGTGCCAGAAGGGCCCTTACAGTTATTCATTCAATATACGTTCGAGTAATGGTATATAAAACTATTTGACTCAACAAATTTAATTACTTACCACATAACAAATTATTTAGATTAAGTTCAATTTTTTGCATGGTTTGCTTTCAATTAACAAAACTTAAGTTTGTCTAACATACAGTTTTTGTTTTGTTGAATAATTGCTACAGATTGTTTGGAATTAATTTTGTTGAATTTACCAAACATTATTTGTGTGTAATAAATAACATTTAGTTTATCATGATGAAAATCATTAACTTAATATATTGAGTATGAATTGTTGTACATATATTTTAATAATAAAATTTAGATACCTGTATTCATTTTTAACAAAAGATTGATCGATTCGTTTGTTGTTAACAAACATTTAATTGATCCAAATATTTTCTCTAAAACAAATATTTTTATTGATTGAAAGAGTTAAAAATTATAGTTTTTAATTTAATTAATAAATAACTCAAATACGCTTGGTTCACTTCATTTGCCAATAAGGGAGAAGGTTGCAAAATAAATAATTCCGTTGATTTAATTACTAATTTGTTTAATCTAATGAAGATATATATATATTTTGATTATTATTCTTGTACCCATCGTATGTTTTTTAATAAATTCATTATTACTTTTACAATTTATAAGCAGCACACTTTCTCTAAGTAAACGAATTAATACCGCAAACAATCGTTCTTGCAGCTGACTAAATGTAGGCTAATTTTTTAAGTAGGAACCTTCAACTTTATGTTTTTAATATATTTCTAGTGTGTGTCGCATGTTCGATGTTTTGCTTTCTAGGTATGCTACTTCAAGTTTGTAAGTCTATGTCGCACGTCCGTTATAAACCGATAGATATTAAAAAGTGTCTACTATGTACAGTTAAATGATTATAATTGTATTACACTTTTAGGTAAACATTATAAAGGATGTGTCTTTCCACGAAGGTAAACCTTTATTCAGATCCCATCACGCTCGGTGGAAACAGAAACAAGTAGAAGCGGCGAGAATAAAGAAATTGTACAATACTTTTAAAATAAAACAGGTTAAGAGGGAAACCGGCCTTACGGAATGGTACGGATGCTCCAAAGACACTTCCAGATGTTTCGGAACGGTTTTAGACTCGATGCCTTCCTATCTTTTTGACAAAAGGTGGACGCCGCCGTGTTGTTTAGCGAATTTGAGAAAAACCGCGAGGCACGTGTTTACTGTTTTGGAAGAGGACGGGATAAGGTTCTGGTTAGAAGCTGGAAGCTTGTTGGGAGCGATGAGAAGCGGTGATATTCTCCCGTGGGATCACGACGTAGATGTCGGCTTTATTAGAGAGGATCTTCCAAGGTGCGACTGGTTGAATAAAGCTAAAACCAAACCTGTTGCTGACACAAAAGGGTTTCTTTGGGAAAAAGCAACGGAGGGGAACTTTTATCGCGTACATTTCAGCAAAACTAACAAGATTTACGTTAATTTGTTTCCTTTTTATTCTAAAAATGGTACCATGACTCGGGATTCCTGGTATACCAGCCACAAGAACATGGAGTTTCCTGAAAATTTTCTTCATCCGATGTCCAGTATAGATTTTGTCGGTAAAAACGTACCGAGTCCGAATAACATTCGGGATTTTTTAGAGCTCAAATACGGTAAAGGGGCTATCGAAATTCCCGAATATCCGTACCCCAGTAAGTTAAAATTTCCGTGATTTTTTTGTGATAGACCAATCGTAAAATATAGTAATAGTCTAGTTGAATTTTATAAATGTATTTTTCGAAATTTATTCTACGTAATAGTTTGTAGTTTGAAATCTATTTAATGTTAACAATTTTCCGATTTATGTTTTCCAAAAACAAGTTTGCATAAAATGGAATTTCAAATTCCGATTCTAGCTATAGGTATTTTAAATTGATTCGAATAATTAGTAAAATTACTCTGTGAATAAATTGTCGCGGCCTAAATTAATGAAGGTCTATTGTGTAAGAGAATAAAAGAAACGGCCAAATATTTTTTTCAAAAATTGTATAGATAAAAGATGCTTATAATCCTGTAAAAACTCTAGTTCAAAGTTATCGTTACATATTTTATAAATCTTCATATTTATGTAAATAAAGCCATGTGCCAAATATGCTTCACGTGTCTGCATATTCCCCTTTCACAGAATACGAAAATTGCATGAAATTAATTTTTATTACTCATTCTTACAACAGGAAAAATGTAAATGCCAACAAGATATCCTGAACCCTCAGCTTTCCACCCTGTCCCAGATGCAATTTTCGTTTTCTCTTAACAAAACCACATATTGTAGAATTTATTGGACTGTTAATAAACTGTTATATTCTATATTTATTCTTTCAATCTTCCTCTATTCCTGCTGTATCCTCCGGTATAGTTAATGTCGCCGGTTCCCTAACTAAAGATAAAAGTTTGTCTAGTTTCATCATTTGCAAAGTGTCCTGGTCCAAATGCTGCGCTTTTTTCGGCGCTTTGCAAGGTACCCTAAGATTTGGGGATAGTTTCACTACGGTTGAACAACCCCTAAAAATAAAAAGATACCAATAAACAACTTTAAAGTTCGTAGACTTCCAAGGGGACACAGAATCTGGGATCATTTTTGAGATATTTTGTTATTAGGAGGTAAGATGTGTCTGGTAACTCAACTACTCAATGTAGCCAGTAGCAAAACCTATTTGAATTAGAAAGTGGGTGGGAATACCATCTGGACCAATTATTTAAAGAGTTCATCGGAAAAACTCAATTCCACGTCTTCAATTCCGAACATTCTATTTCGACAATTCTTTTTGGGATAGTTTTTTCGGCTTGGTTAGACACCACCATTCAGCCAGTCACATAAGATTAATGTTTAAAATATATTGAATTTTGTATTAAAATTAAAGCATTTATACAAAACTTTCTCACCAATCTAACCAAAGGTCTAAGTTAACAAAAACAGAATAACGAGAGTGTCACTTTATTTTTGTCCAGGGGCTCATTAAGATAAAAAAAAAATACAAAACAACCATGGAAAGATAGTTATCTAACGATAGGGATAAAATAAAGGTTATGAGCAAACTAAAATTACAAACATATTTTAGTTTCTTCCAAGAAATTCATCCAGCTTTTGTAAATTTTTTTACTATTAATTTAGAGAAATGAGGTGGCAGATATTGTATGGAGAAGAGGTATTTATTTTGACTAAATTTTTAACCGAGTTTTCTTTTTGATTCTGGTAGTTACTATAGCTAAAGAATATGTTATTTAAATCATCTGATGTTCTATAGAATTCACATGGATTTGAATTTTTGATCTTAATTTTAAATAAATAGAACGGGTAGCAAGTATGTTTAAATTTCAATCTGTTTAATATGATGATATATTTTCTTGATAGATTATAATTGGTATGGGTATATATTTGATATCCAATGTTCCAATCCTAGGTTCCATCAATATTCTGCCAATCTTCTAGCTGAAGACAATGAATCTTTTTTGGTCTATTTGGCGAAAAAATTTCTCACCTCTACTCTCCAAAACCAATTTCACCTTCAGATTTTCGGCACTCTAAAGGATTTCACCGTTATCCCCTGTTGTTGTCATTAGGTTTGACTTCGTTACATAGACGTTACTTTTATTATTATTATTCAATATTCAAGTCAAAAGAATTCGTTAATAAATTCTTTAGTTTCACATGCTGTCTGAGCCAGAAAATCTTTCACATGAACCGAGAACTGAATCAAATCTAATCAAGGATTCTCACCAATGGCTGTAAAAAATCCCCCATACAAAATCTCCAAATTCCAAAAATCCAGATCCGAAAATTTTTCAGAATCAACTCCAAGCTCCAACAGACCATTGGATAAAAAAAAATTGTTGCCGTCCACTTTCCAATTTAAATATGTTTCGCCTCTGGCTAAAGTGAGTATTTGTGCACATCTCACTTTCGATTGTGACAGATAGCGAAAGAAGGGATCCGGAACGTTTTAAGGTACATTAACTTACTTGTCGTCGCCGATAACCATTATGGGCAAGTTATAGTTGAAAGCAAGCCTGGTGGTTTTATTTTTCTTCCTGGAAACGATTGCTTGCACGCAAATCGGTTTGTATTTGTTGACGTTCAAATCGTAGACATAAATTCTACCCTCGGTTGTGACACACGCGAACACCGTCGAGGAATAAGGGGCCCATTTCACGTCTCCCACTCTGTCGCCGATGTCGTACACAAAAAGCGGCTCCCTGCAAACAGTACAATAGAAAAATCGTTACACTAAACTGATTCACTAACGGTCTATCGTCTTCCCAAATTTTAACCCGCCAATCCGCGCTGCAAGAGATAAATATGTCCGTGTTGAATTTATTGTAATCTATCCGATAGACCGGCATTTGGTGGGCGTTGTACGCCATCAGGTAAATGGAGCTGTACGCCATACTGCACTTGTAAATGGTACCTTCTTCAGTACCGACGAGGTAAATTCCGGGTTTCGTCGGATGGAGCTTAATACAAGTGATACAAGCTGAAACAACCATTCGCTAGTTTGTATTTTTAATGCAACGCGGGGATACACTTACCCTTGACTTTGAGCATCGTTCCATCGGGACCAGGAACTGGAGCTTGGTCTAAATGTAAATTTATAATCGTCGTCACTGCTAAATCGTTTTGCATCAACACCCAGTTATTTACTTTGCCGTCGGCTCCCACGGAAAAGAAGTTCAACTCGCCGTCCGGCAGGTCGTCGCCCCATTTCACCTGAACAGTTTGGGCAAACGAAACAGTGTAGTTAGAAGGAAACAAATAAAATGTAACGTAAGTACCTCCCAAACTATACCTCTGTGTTTATTGACAACGCTGTTACTTTTGAACGCCGGTTCTTTGCAAGACGCGAAGATATTGTACACCCTGACGCTTCCATCGTACAATCCGATGGCTAACATGAACGGATATTTTTGATGGGTGTTGACACACATCACGGCCGAGTCCGTCATACAAATGTAATCGGGAAAGGAGGGATTTTTCAGGGTGAACAAGCATAACGCACCTCCTGGCAGCGGTTTGGAGTAGTCCACTAAAGAAATGGACACGTGTTATTTAGTGGATACAAATATCAAACATTGCTTACGGTATCCAAGGCAGACGGCAAATAAATCGTAATAACGTGGATTCCATTCCAAGTCGCATACCGTGTGCTTTTTGGTTTTGTTGTATTCGAATTTCCACAGAGGCAAAACCGTTCCCTCTTCGTTTCTGAAATCATCAGCTGGATCGTCCCAGTATCTGTAATCTAGAACAAAAATTATTTGGACCCAAAGTCATATAGAATGGAGCAAATGGAACTACGGATGGTCTAACATTAATTGCTAAAACGAGAGAAACAGTAATAGAAAACGTAATAGAATGTCTATAAGCAAACGTTAGAACAAAAGATAAATGACAAAGACCAAAAAGAAATACGGGAAAATAGAAAAGGAGAATCAAAGTACAGATGATCTTCTATAAGTCAAAAAACTTGTCATTTAAAAGCGTATCCACTTAGAGAAGGGCAAATACGAGAAAAAAAGAGTAAAAGAAAGAATTTTTAAAAGTAATCAAGACTAAACAGAAAAATAGTTAATACAGCAAAGATCAAAACATATAAAACATTAATTCAACATACTATTACATGTGCAATGAAAAAATAACTATAGTTAAGAAAAAATAATGAGAAAAATAATTGGCCCAGATATAAGAAATGATGCGCAAAGAAGCGAGACAAGAAATAGTGAAATAAAAGAACTTAGAAGAAAATATTTTTAAGTATATAAAGACACTACAACTACAATGATTGGGGCACTTAAAGAGAAAAACACCAACAGAAATGGTCAGAAAAATCACCACTTGAAACCTTTTAGATCCAAAAAGCAGAAAAAGAACAAGGAAAAGATGGTGGGATGAAATACGAAACAACATCAAACCGTTCAAAATAATCAACTGGAAAGTCAAATGCAAAAACAAAGAAGATTAGAAAAAAAACACAGCAGCGAAAACAAATAGTGAATTGTGATGGCCGAAAAGATGAGCAATTCACCCCAACAAACGAATTTAATCCCTTACAAAAATCGAAAGGCTGTGATTATGATTATATATTCCATATGATTTTATTTAGGTTTTACCTTTAGCAATTTCAACATAAGTATTCTGATTGATCATGCGTTCTAAAACCCTCGCACTTTCAAACAATCTCGCTTGCATTTCTTCCTGAAGTTGTTGTGCTGTTTTCTTGACGATGGGTTTCGGAGGTAGACCCATTTTTTCTCTCTTTTCCCGCTCTTTTTCGGCTTGCGTTATCTCGAAATCTACTTGGTACGTATCGTAAATGATCGATTGGTTTACGAGGGAAGAGAAATTCGCCATCGGAGGTGGAGTTGTCTGTGTTTCTTGCGACTGGAAGAGATATATAAAAGTGACATAAATGGAGAGATAGAGTTAATAGTTTATTACTCTTATAGGATTGTTAAACGTCAACGCTGCTCTTTCGCAAAAATTAAACTGGTTGGTGAGCTTCTTGGGCCGACCGCCCTTCTTCTTCTCGGGTTTCTTTTCGACTTTGCTTTCACCTTCCTCACCTTCCTCGCCTTCTTCGGGCTCCTCTTCCTTCTCAGGTTCAGCGGCTTTTTCCTCTTCTTCCTCTCCTTGAACTTTCTCTTCACCTTCGACTTCCTCTCCTTCTACCAGTTCCTTTTCTTCTTCTTCGGGTAAAGCTTCTTCCTCGACAATTTCCTCTTCCTCGACGGATTCTTCGTCCAACTCGGCAGCTACAGGAGAGAGGTTTCAGTGATGTATTATTGGCGCGTTTGGTACTTACGGTCGATTCCCATTTCGATCATCTGTTGTCTGGCTTCTTCGGAATCTTTGCGCAGTAAACCGCCTTCCTGGTTGAATACTAGTACCATGTGCCCCACCAAGGGCCCAGGTACAAATATATCTTGGCCGTAGCTCCATTCGACGATATTTTCAGGTAGCTGAGGATTGATGCTGGCCAATTGTTTCACAATGATTTCTTTCAGCTCCTACAACAAGTATTGGTACCGCATCCAATTTTTTTCTAAATGTCATATTGACAATTATTGTTATATGTATAAAGAGTAACTCACTGCGTCGGTCAATTCCAGTTGGTCTTTGGGCTTGAGGAGGACCTTTTGCTTTGTCCATTGGTCTAAGTCGGGTTCTGGTTCTTCGGGTTTGCCTTTGTCAGCTCCCTTTTTCTAAAATGAAAATTGTAGATTATTATTATCATTATTGGAAGTGTATTTACTGGTTTGGGTTGGGATGGTGTAGAGGGGACTTTCTTGGCGTTAGGCATTTCTAATTAAATTTCAATAAACCACTAATATTTGTGATCGCATTTAAAGAAAATTCAATGACAATTCCTCGGAGTGTTGTCTAGCAACCAGTGGTATTGATAAAATAAGAATGTTTTCATAGGAACAAAACAAAAACTCAACTGGTTCGTATGGTGGGAAATCCTCGTTGAATCTCATCGAAAGAAAACCGCTCTAAACCGAAAATCAATATTGATGAAAACGAGAGATTCCTGTAGAAACTTGGCTTATCCGAGTGTCGAACCGCTCCAACAAGTAGCTAATTTCCCAACCAAGTTATCGATTTTCGCAACGTCATTCGCAGTTAATTTCCCGTAAATGTTAGTGTGTATCCAGGCCCAGGAAAATAAACAAATGTCCTCTATCATATGGAAAGATTTTCACGGAGTTTGTAAGTGATCTTAATTCAACAACCGGTGATAAGATGTGATTCCTTCGTAGGATAATTTGGTGATTATTTTGATTAGAGTTGTTAATTGGAGAGATGGAGGATAGTGGGATAGACAGCGGAGATCACAATGCAGATTCCAGCAAGCCAAATGTATGTGCATTTTGATTTTTATTAAGAAATAAAAAAGTTACTAGTTATGACAAAATATAAAATTTAAGTTAGCGAGCAGAATAAAATATCGTATAAAGCAATGTACCTAATAATTTATTAATTAAAACATTTTTTTCTGTTTAAAATAACCACAACATGCTGCTGTTTTAATAATTAAAGAAATAATTCTCTTTTGAAGATCGAATCCTAACTTTTTTGAATTAATACATCTATGGTTGTTGGTTTTTTTTGAATACATTAAACTTTCCAGATGGTCCCCAAAGAGAATAGTGTTACGTATTGGGTTATTTTAACAACTTATTTATCTGTGCAAAAGAAAACAACAACAAAATATTAGGCAACTTACACTTTTAAATAACTAATACATTTAATGGCAGGGGTAGGCACCATCACGTCTCGATCATCCGAAAACCCAAACTTCAATTTGAATCTCTTTTTATTTTTCCAACCAAGAAAACCCTAATGTTTATTAATTTTGACGACGCTAATAAAAATGTTTATTTGTTATCCGATCGCGACCTTGGCCCCAAACTTTCGCTCACGTAATATTAAATAAACAGTGAATGTCTTAATTCAGAAAATATTAACTCAAAAAATAAGTTTTATGAATTTAATTAAATCCCTGTAAGTAGTGGTGTACCAATAATAGAAAGATGTTAAATCTGGTGACCTCGGAGGTTAAAGAATTGGACCTCCTCTTCCAATTCTCTGTTTTGCAAAATTGTTATTTGGATAGTTTCTTATCAAAAGGAGGAGATGTTAAAAAATATGGAATTATGATCAATATTAAATTGAATACTAAATAATTCTAGTAATAAAAAAAATATTTTGCTGTGGTGATTTTCCTCAAATTAAAAATATGCTGATAATATCTTTATTAAATAAACTATGACGAAGGTCTGTGGGAATTCAAAATAAGTATAATTCATATTTTATATTTGTTACGTATTTTTTAAATCACTCAACTTGCATTTTGTTAATAAACATATTGTCTGTATAAAAAACTCTCTATTCGAGTTTTTTGTTTAACCCGCAATCGTTTTAATCCTCCTTTTGACCTTCAAATTTTAATTAGAAAAAATTAGAGCTACAATAAAGGGGATAGTAAAACAGGTAAATTAGTAACCTAATTTCGCAAACTCTAATCGGATTTGCACGTATAAACATGACATTTAAATCCCTGAAAGGTTACTTTAGCCCCGTTCACGATAAAGCACAACAAAGTTTATAGAATACGAATAAAGATTAAAAAGTAAATGCCACATCGTTCCAAGCCTCAATTTCCATTTGAATGATACAAATTAGAAACAAAATTTGATCTGTTTACAAAATGCCTCCTAAAATTTGAGATGTTTTTTTTAGGGAAGTGACAGTTCAAGTGGCAGCAGCAGCAGCAGCAAATCGGTGCCAAGATCATCGTCATCAGCTTCTCGACAGCTGCAGAGGAAACTCGAAGCTAGAATAGAGCACGCAAAAAGGCTTCACCAAGATTACGTGACCACAACTCCAGGTTTAATTCCTATACAAAGGCTTCCTATTCCCGGTGCCAAAGATCAACAACCGCTTGTTCAGTGGGACACTGACGACAGGTGAGAACCTTGGGGCACCTCTTTTGCTTGAACTGACAGCACTAAATATTGGTTATTTAGTTTATTACAATTCCCTTCAAATATTTTTTACGATGTTGGTATAATAAACATTTTTTGAAAAACATTTAATCAATATTTCTTGCAATCTGAGTTTTTGTGCTTACCCTTTTTTTTTGTTGTAGTGAAGAGGACGTAGCGAATTTCTTTCCTCAAGCGAGAAAAGAGTCGAAAGTTCATCACGAATTGACTGATACTTTTAGCATAGAAGAAATGAGCATATCAGGGGACGAAGATGAAGAAGACTTACATTTAGTGCCACCAACTACCATTTACAAGACTTTTAAGTGTTGTACCTTTTCTACTTGTGCCATTTTCTAAATATGTTGAACCTTCCAAATATCGTATTTAATTGGGTTTTAATAAAACAATAAATTGGTTTCTTGGCCTCTTTGAATATTAAAAGAATTTTTGGAACCAGGAATGTATTGAGACACTTTTATCATTTATCCTTGGAGTACCAAATAGCGTTTTTTGCAAATAAAATGCTTCTAGTAGTATTGTTGTTGGTATTGTCTAAGTAACCAACGTTCAGGGAAAATATCTGCCAAAGTTTAGGTCTAACAAAATTAGATGAATCATAGTTTTTTCAATAAAAAAAAATTGGATTTTTGTATTCGAAATGAATTAGTTAAAAGCAATTAAATCCGAACTTGATGTAAGCTAAGTTTAAATTAATTATGTTATAACATAGGATATATTTGTATGTTTCAAAATGCTTCAAAAGTTATTACATTTGAAATAACTTTTATTAAAATTTTAAGCGATTTGGTCTTTTATTTTTCGTTCCAGATATTTACAAAAAGATTAAACGACGAATGTCTGATAAGTTTCTTATAGTACTCTGCGTTTTTATCGCACCTCTTCTTTTGTCCACGTTTCCTTGTGTGAATATTTTTGGAGCTTTATTATACTTCTTAAAATTGTTTCTTTCTGGTCAAATGGTTTAATATCTAAAAAGAATATATTGCTAATTTATATTACTAGACCAAAGATAATCTACATGACAATTAAAAATATATTTTTTTCATTAAAATAATTAACAATAACTAACGATCATTGCTTTAGTACACCATAAATTTACTTCCAGGGTAAAATACAATCCTGCTGAGTTTTAACAAACACTCAACTTTTCTTGCACGTCTGTAAACGTTTCAGAAGGTATTTTTTTGGAGTATCTACTTCCAGATTTTCTAATTCCTTTGCTTACATTTCCTGATCTCGTTTGAATAAGGTTGGTAGTCATCTGTATCTCTTAATTATCCTATTTCTTCCTTTTGTGTATAATTACCAGGAAAGAAATATTAATAGTTATTCTTTTGATATCAGTGTCAGTTTTTCAATATCTTATTTAATTACTACGGGGGATGGATTGATGGTGTACTTTTTATAGGCCCTTGTGCCCTTGCTAAGTCTAATGATATTCATTTGTTCAACCAATGATATTATTGGTTATATCTTGCTTCATTTTCATACAGAATCTTTAGTTTTGGTTTATACAGTGACCTAAACATATAAGATTCCAAATTTGTCGTGTTTTAAGTATGTGTTTAAACTTTTATCATAATATTTACTTCATTAAAAAGAAATCCTACGTGAAATTATTTCTCAATGGATGAATCCATTTTTGTTCTATCAAATACATAACGTTGCTTTCTTATAATGAAAGTGTTTAGGTTTTGGTAAAATACATGGCCAAACGCTAATTTTTTTGCTTTTGGTAGTTTTGAAGATATAAACAATATTTATTAAATATTTTATATAATATTGCAAAGCAAATATTTAATCACCATCTAGTTTGGATAAAAATTCAAAAAAGAACAAATATTTTTTAAATAAAAAAAATATATGGTTCTATCAGGGAATTTTCAATAAGTATTGCTAAACAGTTCTATTTTTGAAAGTAACGAAGATGTTTAATAAAAGTTATTTAAGATATTATTTGGTTCTTGTTTTAAAAATTTATGGTTAATTTCTACCTCAAGTTATGTTATAGTAAAAACATTTTTTAAATCTGGGGCAATAACATTTTATTAAATATCTTGGATGTTTTATTATGGGTAAATCTACCAAATATGTGTTTCATATTTTGGTTATCGTTTGTTAGATTCTAATTTCACATTTACCTTCACCTAAATTGAAATTTTCTATGTATTTTAAAGGATTCATTTAGTGGCATCTATCAACCAAATATGAATATAACAATTATTGATTGATTTGGATGTAGTGAAAGTTACCAGAAAACTAGAAAACTTAGTCGACTTCCAAAAATTGTTGGTAACTATTATTTGCTTGAGAAAAAATTCAATACATTAAAAGCACAAAAAGAAATTAATAATTAATCATTATAATTGAATAAAATAATTTCGGAATTAAAAAAACTGAACTAAAATCCTGACCTTTGGCCTTCGTTGGAAAACAAAATTGAGGGCTCTTTGAAAGTTCAGTTAGTTTAAACCTGAAAACAAATCTCGGATGGAAAACAAGAAAGTGCCGAAACGCATCGAAACTGGGTTATATGAAAAGTATCCAACAGAGGAAACCGAATTTACTTGAAACTAGAAAAACAGTTCCTTCATATATATGTATGAACCATAAAGTGAGCGGAATTTCAATGTAAATAACAACAGAATCGGACTGAAAAGGATTAGAAAAAAAAAAAAAACTAAGAGCCGATTGCAAGAATGTTCGTTAATATTATCGGTTCAATAAATATATGAGTAACGTTTGTTAATCGAATTCTAACTTGAATGATATAATGAGCCTGTTTCTCCCTAATAGTACCAAATATTTTCTTTATTTTAAAGAAATATTAAATATTTTTTATATATTTGTTATCCTCATTAAATAATATACAGTAAATATTCGTTTCCTTCCGTACACGAAATATTCAAGAGCTTATATTTAACAAATATTTTGAAAAGAAAAGAAAAAAAAAACATAAAAATTGTAATCAAAATGTAAAAATTTAACATTCCTGGATTTTTAGTTTTTGAAAATGATTTTGCCCCAATATATAAGATATTTTAAAGTTTGTCTCTTTAAAGTCAAGATTATTTAAAATTTCCATATCAAAGTCGAAGTTTGTAATTTTTTCAGGTTTCTATTTTTAAAACCGAAATAAATAAATAAACTCGATCGACATTAACAAAAATCTCAACTTCAAAAATTAGAGATTTTGAAGTAGAACATGAGATTTTTTGGTTTAAAATTTCTTTTTAAAATCGAAAGTTATTGCTTTAAAATCAGGAAAAATTGGAATATCGTTTTTAAAGTTGAAATTTTAAAGAACAATTAAATAGAAATATTTTGTGAGAAAATTGACATACATTTAAATATTGAACTTAAAGTAAGTCAATATTTAATGTAAAACGAGAGATTTTTCAATTATTCTCGCCTTTAAAATAAAAATTGATCAAAATCTCGACTACATAATTGAAATCTTAAAAAAAAATAAATAAAATATTTTTCCTTTAAAATTCGAGATTCATTAAAATATCGAGCTGAAAGTCGTGATTTAAAGATTTTTCAAATGTTTTTACAACGTTCATTAAATTCCTGACTTTAAAATGAGATTTTAAAGATATAAAATGTTTTTTTTTGAGATACCTATTTTACACTCAAAATTAATTCAAATGTGGACTCTAAAATCAAAATTTTTAAAATATCGATTTTAAAATCGAGATTTCAATGAAAAACGCAAGATATTTTTCAATATTTTTGAATTAATATCGAAATTTTCTTAACATTTTGGAATGGTCGAGATCCATTGAAATATTAACATCAATATATGAAATAAAATACAGTAGTTGATATAAATTTTATGGAAACTTCAACATTCAAGTCGAGATTTTAAAGTAAATTTCAATATTTTTAAAATTTTTGCTAAAAGAGATGTTTGTAATACTTTTGCGAGCATTGTCGAAATGTCGAATTCAAAAATCGAGATCGTAAGATTTTTTACTTTTGAAATCGAGATTCAATTAAAAAGTTGAAATTGAATTGAATTGATTGAAAAACGTGTTTTTAAAATTCCCAATTTTTATGTAAAATCTAGTGTCGAGATTTAAAAGTAAAATTTGATATTTTTAAATTTCCGCTTTAAATTGAGTTTCAATAAAATCATGACTACAAAATTCTTTAATGATAATCATTAATGCCGGTTGTATATAATATTATTAATATAATACAAATCGTGAAATTTGTTAACAGTATTTTAATATTAATAACATCAATGGAAAAGAAAATATAAATATAATACTACATAAATATCTTAATCTAATTTTGTGAAGAAAATATTTAACGAATATTTAAAAATATGTTGCAACAAATGTTTAACAAATATTTTTTCATTTTTTATATAATATTTAAAAACTAATATTTAACTAACACATGTATATAGTATTGAATAAATATTTAAAAGTTTGTAGCAAAAAATATTTAACATTTAAAAAAAATATTTATTAATATTTCTTGCTATCTGGGGTATTAGTTTTCGAATTAATAACATTAACATTCTATTTTTCTTTTGACTACTTCATTCAATATATCCAATCACAATAACGAAGCATATTATATTATAACAAAATAATCCGGAGATTCCGAAAATACTTTTCCAGAGGACAGAAAGTTCTTGAACTTCTTTAGAGTTAGCTCAACGTGTTTCGTCCACTGTTTTTTATAGGTCACTGATCTCCTCAGTGTCGTGACTTTTCATCTACAATCACAAAAAATATTTTTATTGCATTTGAAAACGTCTATGGTGCTTCCATTATTGTTGAAAAGTGACTAATCGTTCGTTTGGCGTGGTGTGTACTGAAATAATACAAGAGGTATTAATAATAATTAATAATAACGCTTACTTGTTCTGCTATCTTTTATAACTTTACTCGGTGGTTATTCATCAGGGTTTCATTGATTTTTCCAATTATTTCTCCATCAGAGATGTTTTTGGTCCGACAGAACTTTCAACTGTTGCTAATGAAGGAAAGGACCGACCATAAACTTCTTTTTTATTTGTTTTACGTTTAAGCCTTCCAAAGAGAAATATGTTATTGTTTAACTTAGCACAATCTTCTAGTTCGTTCTAGAAACATGCCGATTTGTCTTGGGGTATAAAAACAATATTCAAGATTTCGAGGTCTACAAATTCAAATTGTTCTATTTAAGTAATTGTCAATATATTAGAAAGGTTTGTCTGAGTTCGACCCTGAATGGAGGAGTTGCATAAGGGCTGCAGACGGTGCTATATTTGGAATGCTTCAATTAAATGGGGATTTGTTATGTTTGGTAACAGCGTTTCTCTTTAAAAACTCTTTTGTACGCGTTTTGACTAATTCTAATTAGTCAAAACGTCGCATGAAAATAAGATTTTTTACTCCCAAATGACTATTGATCTACACGGTTGATATGTACAATATGCGCCCCGAAAAGAAATTCGCTATTCGAATATAAAGTAAATTATTTGTATATTTTCTATGATTTTTAAATAGAACAATCGGTATCTTAAGTCATTTGGTATAAAATGAATACCAAGAGGTAGAAGTTTGTACCAAAAAACTGATTTTTTTTTAATGAATAATTGGATAATGGTATATAATATAATGATACAAGAAAGTCGCAAATTCTGCATTTTACAAATCTGATGTCTGAAAATTATTTTAGTAATTATTTTTATTTAATTATAATTGCACGAAAAATGGAATAAGTAAATACTTTTATAATTATTTTTCCAATTACTTATATGATTAGTAAATTATTGGGATAAAATTAACAATCATTTATGTTTAAACATTACAATTAAATATTTAAAATTACGAAAAAAGTTACATTTTTACTAAAGTTTGTGTATTTCACATGTAAATACTTATGTATTTAAAATTAATTGTAATTAGAAAAAGTAATTGTGCTTACAAATGTAAATGTAATTGGAAAAATTAGTTGTATGTATGAAGTAATTGTAATTAGATAATTTAAATAATACAATTACAATTTACAATTTCTACATCGATTTTCTTGCAATTACAATTATAAATTACTTTAAAAAAATAGTTCTTGAATAGAACTATAAATTACACGAAATTAAAGTAATTATAATTGCCAGCTACGCTATCAAATAATTATATTTTAGGTAATGGACTATGATATTAAGTATAATTGATTAAGATTAAGAATTAGAAAAAAATAAGAAAACAATTAAAAACTCGTGCTACCCCACAATATATATTTTCATTTGTATTTAGCCTTAAAATCTGTGTGACTCTGTGGAGAATGTGTAGTAGCTCTGATTTGTTAATTTTTTCTAATCTTTGTTTAACTTTGAGAAGGAAGAACCTTGGTATTTTCCCAAAGACTAGAATATAGTAATTCATTATTATTCAAAATTGTAGAATCCGGTTAGTACTTGGGACTTGTGAAAATACTCGAATAATTTATTACATATACTTGTACTTCATATTCGAGTACTTCCTATAAAAGTACTCTGTGCTCAAGTAATTTTTTCCTGTATTTGAACAGTCCTGCTGTCTTGTCTTCAGTGGAAATATACGGATTATCTTCATCTGATTCACTTTTCGAATTATTTGCGCTATCTATCTTTTAAATAATTTTTTTTCCAAGTCTTAGAAGAAAAACTTTCATTTCGCAAGAGAATTTTTCTTTTTTTTTCAGCTTGCTGTAATTTTCCTTGTGCATGCTCTAACAGAGTTGTTCCTGTGAAAGTACCATAAAAGTTAAAAAAATTAGCAATTCTTATTTTTTCTAGGAAGTTAGACTATCCTAATTGA
The DNA here is from genome assembly GCA_951812935.1 of Hermaeophaga mercurialis. Taxonomy (NCBI): domain Eukaryota; kingdom Metazoa; phylum Arthropoda; class Insecta; order Coleoptera; family Chrysomelidae; genus Hermaeophaga; species Hermaeophaga mercurialis. The sequence goes on from OX638359.1 coordinate 599,686, forward strand.
ATAATTAAAAAGGTTGTCCTGAGGATTATAAATATTTTTGAAATACAAGGGATGTTTCAAGGGAATATTTTTTTTGGGTTGATTGTCACTGAAATGCCTCCCTTACAATTACTTTTCAAGGAATTTGGAGTACCAAAGAATTCTTTAACTCAATATTAAACCGACTAAAACAATATTTTGACTCTACATAATTGTAAATATGTTTTTTTCTAATTTTCAAAAATGTCATTATTTTTGGCGGAATGTATTGTTTGTTTAGGAATGAAATAAAAGCCCATTATCTAAAACAAACAGGGGAGCATAAAGGAGGGAGCGCTAATTAAACAAAAATGAAAACAGCGTGTCATTCAAATAAAACGTGTCACTGACAAATTAAATTCTGATACCGTTGTCAATGTGTTTCGTTCGTTTATAGAGTTAGTTCCTAAAATTCAACCAATTTAAAAAAAAATATGCTTAAACCGTAGTCATTTTTTAAATTGAATATATGCTGATATGACCGTTATTTATTACAAAATAGAATTGTTACATATCACCATTTTTTTGTTTTTCTTGTTTATTATTTTAAAAATTATTAAATTGAAAATTAAAGCTACTACATAAAATGCATAAAAATGAAATAATTTGGCCACTAATGTTTCAGGATTTAACTCTGTTAGACTTTTTTATACTACATGACCCCGGTTTGTCATTAAAAAATCAACAATCGAGTGATTAATATGTTGTTACATTTACATAATTTTATTTAAAAGTTATTTATTTACTTCTCTAATAATGCATTCGTTTTATATATTGGCATCTCACTGTATAAAAATCACTCGATTGAAAAGAAATCAGACTATTTTTAGGAGCAATAAATTTAAAATTTTATTACATTTTTTCAAAAACCTTCTATTCTTTATATGTATTTGCATCATACTGTATAAAACACTATTGATCAGAAAGTCTGTATATTTAAAAAGTAATAAATCTAAAATTTTATTCAGTTTTTGTTAAAAACTCATCTTCTTTTGAAATATTTACATGACACTGTTTAAAAGACTATTCATTTTTTTTAATCATCTTATTTTTAAATAATGCATTTATTTAAATTTGCATCACGCTGTATAAAACACCCTCTGCTGACAAGAAAGTGAATTAATTTAAAAACAATAAATCCAAAATTTTATCAAGGGAGGCCATGCCTTTCCACTAGACTAGCATAAAGAAAAATGTGATCTAGTTACCTGTGGCATCACTGGCGTCCATTTTGCAAATTCCAAAGAATCCGAATGCATTTTTTTTTGTTCCCAGTTTCCCGTTGTTTTTTACTAAAAATATGCGGAAAAAAGTGTTTTCATTAAATAAGAAGTGAAGTTTTTAGTGGTTTGATGTGTTTGTTTTGTGAACGCGTATTATTTGCGAGTGAAATTTTGCTATGAAATTGTTTTATTGGTAAGTAATTTGTTTTAGGAAATCGTTTCTTTCCTACAGTTTGAATTCCATTTAATACTTATTTATGCAACAAGTGGGTAACGCGAACTTTTTTTATAAGTTGGTTGAAAAAAATCTGCCTTGTTTAATTAAATTTGTGTTTAAAAAAGTTTTCGTCAGACATTTTTGCTTAATGCGCCATTTATTCATTGAAAATTTGACATTAATTATTAAGGGGATGTAGATTTTTAATGCATCTTATTTATTATTAAATGTTACAGGTGTTTATATGTCAATATAAAAATATAAATTTATAATCAGAAACTAATTTTAATTGTTCAACAACGATTTCCTACCATTTTACTTTATGCACTAGGGCTCTAAAGTCACTTTGTTCATAAATTTAGAAAATGAAAATGCTAAAACTGGTCAAAACGGTATATCTTTTAAATTGAAATTGCAATATACAGAGAGATTTATGTATTTCTACTAATAAATAGGTAATTTTTCATGAATTAGATCACTTAGTATATTTCATCAGTATACAAACAAGTCAATATTAATGGATTAAAATGACGACATTGATATTCGAGGGTGATCAGAATTAGAGTTAATGGATTAAATAAAAGTTAACACTTACGATTGCCAAAGTCCTAATATAAATAAAATACATCTATATTTTTCCTTATTAAGGTTAAGTAATTTGTTTTGGTTGAGTGTGGGACACGAATGTAGTTTCTGGACGTTTACAAGTTAGTCGGCTTTACCGTCCACGAATACCTAGTTTTTCGCCAGTTCATTTTATAGACAATATTCCCTTTTTTATCCGTAAATATCGAAATCATTCTCAGAAAATATAAAAATTGGCGGTCATTTTTACCTTAACCTTATAAATCATCTTCTAATCTTATATGCCCAAATGTCTAGTATTAGGCAAGACACAATACACATTAGGAGTATTGGGTCTTGTATAATTTGTAGGCGAAGAATAGGAAATAGGAAAATTAAATAAATAAAAAATAAAAATTCTTATATCTAAAAAAAATTTAATCTAAGCAGTTTCAAAAGATATTTATATTTTTATTTTTAATAAAATTGTGTTTTGTTAATGCAAATTCAAAATTGTTTGCAATTATGCCTAATGCTTATACAAGGGTGGTCCTTAAATAATTTTACAAAGAGACACGGTAAATTCTGGATTTGAAAATATGACAATTTTATCCAATTTGCTTTAATTAATTGTTAATAATAAGAGAATTAGGGTGTCGGAAGTGAAATTTAAAAATAAATTATTCGGAATTTCATTATCGTTTTTCATTACGTAAATTTTTAATTGGTAACTATTCATTAATTTTTATTTCTCAAATTAGTATTTTTTTAAAGAATAATTCTAATGTCCGAAATTCTCTAGTAACAAAAGTTATTGCAAAAATACGTTTTTTTAGTTCAACATTTAACACCCTGTAGCTTTTATATTATTCATTTTTATTTAAAGTAAGTTGGTTCAAATGATAATATTTTGAAAACGAGAATCTAATATCTATATATACAGTTACTTAACTACCTCCCAATATACAGGGTGAGGCATTAGTGCGGCAAAGCTCGATTAGTCCGATATTATTGAAGTTAGGAAAAAAGTTTTTACAAAAAGTGTAGGCAGTCACATTTTAAAATTAGTCCCAAATATACAGTGAGTACAGGAACGCAAGGCCAGAAAAAAAATTGTTTTTAAATGGAACGCCCCGTATATTTTTACAATTTTATCTTGTTCTTGCTGAGCTAATTTCAACGATGTATCGCACTGAAAATCACATTTTTTTGAATTTAGATGTATGTAACAACCCAACCGTTGAAAATCAATAAAAATGGCGCTTACATGTTCCTGTCCTAACTTCTCAAGTTCTATGCTGTATTAAAAAATATTTGATACAGAGTGATCAAAAATTTGAAATCCCATCTATTTCGTCTTCAACACATTTTAAATCTTAGATCAAAAATGCGTGAAATGAGATTTTTGTGTTCTAATAAACGATTGGAGGGGATTGAAAATTTAATCAATTAAGATCCTTTAATAGCCGTATATGCGATTATTTATTTATATACTTGTTTTAAATTTATAAAAGAATAATTGCTTTAACTGTATATTATTTATCGTACATTAAATTCTTATTCTTATTTTTTTAATTTATAGCAATGATGTATGGTAAATGTTGTAGAATGCTTTTTAAATCTTCGTCCGGACCAAACAGAAACAAGAAATTAAACAACATTTTGAAAGCAACAAAACAGTTTCGAGACTCGCTATTGTTACAAAATACGTAGACAAAAAGTCGCAGAAAAGTTTTAGTTTTGTTAAAGAATTGTTGGAAAACTCGAAAGTTTCTGTCGTTATCGTTTAAGTAAACATTAAACAAAAAGGGTCGTTCGTCGGATCCCTGCGGTACCCCACACTTACCTGCTACCGAAATTGTAACAGTTATCGGTGCAAAAAGAAACGGCGGTGGTGATTTCGGAAAAAAAAAAAAAAAAAAAAAAAAAAAAAAAAAAAAGCGGATCCGACCACCCCCTCGTCCACATTTCCCATATGGGCATCGTCGGCGTGGGCCCCTTTTCGGTGTCGGAGCATGCGCACGCGCCCCCTCGTCCTCCGGAGCCGCGTCCGCGGGCGGCAGTGAGCGGCGATTCGGGGTCGCAACAACAACCCCCGCGTTATGAACCACGGGAGTGCCATCACAGAAGTGAATGCGGGGAGATGCTAGTCAGTTCTGACCTATGTCTATCAGGAGTTTACATCGACGGGTGTCTGGACCCGGGGGATATGTGCACCACTTCCACAGCCAGTAAGTGTTTTCTCTCGGTCGAGAATCGCATCCCCATTCATAGATAGATAAACCCGGTTATGTAACTATTTCTCTTATTCAAGGACGGCACATTTTTATGCTCTACCTCTTCGATTCTATCGAAATTACGGGTTTTCCTTGGGAAATTGCGATACCGCTTTTTCATCAATTAATATCGTGTATTGGGCTCGATTAGTAGTTAGCTATAAATTATTTAAGTGATTTTTTACAGTTTTTCAATAAGGGCTCAAATCAAGATTTTTCGAATAAATATTTTCAGCTCAAATTAGAAATTCCTTCAATTTTAAATAAATAAACTATACGTTGCCCCCTAATAAATATTGTTGACATAAAGTGCGGCCTATTTATATGAAATAAATGCATTTTGAGCGTAGTTATTAAATTTTGGTAAAAATATATAAAATAAAGTGTTAATTAATAACATTAATAAATCAAACATAGTTGTTAAGCGTTTTCGAAAAAATTATAAATTTTTCCTTTTTAAAAAATATTCAAACTTCAAAAATAAATATCAATAAACAAAAAAACTCAAACACTTATAATTATAAGAACTAAATTTATTAAAGTTTACGTAATCAATAAACAAATAATTGATCATTCATTCCGTGCAAATAACATATTTTCAATGTATGTTTAATTTCCAATTTATTCACAGACGTAGAAACATTTTTCGCAATTTTTACTAAACCGAAAAGAATTTTTGCCGTTATCGTAATCGTGAAATTAAGTTACTAACTGTATGTAACTTGAGGTTAATTATTTAACAATAAATAATTTAATAATTATAAATTAAAATTGAATAAAAATTGTTTTTACGAGTTTACAAAATGAGATCAATATAAAACAAATCAGTTTCTTCATTTGAATTAGTAGCAAGAATAATCCAACACAAGTAGAGTTTGGAAATTTAAAGAAATCCAAATAGTAATCGATTATATAATAATTTGTGACACTTTTTTTTTGTACATTAAATCCAAGGTATTCACTTTAATACTTATGAAATATTTAAAAGAAAAGTAATTTCACCATTCGATAAAATTTAAGACTTAATTCCTTTAAGGTAAGTTCCCTGCAAATAATTATTAAAATGACATATAATCAGAATGTCCAAAAGTGAACACAAGATTTATATTAACGGGCACTACCAAATAAAACAAAATATTAAAATTAGAATCCAAATTTGGGTTTTTTTTTCCACTTTCTATTTTTTATAAAACTATTCACACGTCATATTTGACCTGTTTTGACTTGTACCGCAGGACATTATGCAACCAACAAAATCGGTTATTTTTAAATGCAATATACTCGTGCATTAATTAATTGCTTATTTCAGTTAATTTTAGTAAATAATTATTTTTGTCAGAAGAAACTTGAAATTAGCCCCCAGTGCGACCAAACGTAATTCTAGTTGTGATTCCAAAAAATAAAGATGGGGCTAATTTGTGTAGAAATTTGATTTGTCGGGAGGTAAAATAATGATCAGTTTATGTCTTCCGTTGATATTAATTTTATTTAGTAGATTTACAAAACAATTTCTGCGTGTTCGAACACTCAATAGAAGAAATGTCTCGTGACTTTAAAACGACATAAATTGAGCGCTAGTTTTATTTCAAGTAGATTTTGTGAACATCCCGTATATCGTTTATTTATTAAATCTAGTAAACTGTCAGCTGCCAAAGTCGATGCTTTTTTTTCAACCGTATCTACGGTTTCCGTTATTTATTATTCATTATTATTATTATTTGATAAGCGTAAAACGGTGGGACGTGGATGATGGTTCTGTGAAGTTGCGTTTTTATGGAAATTGGGGCGAACTACGTCGATACTTTTAAAAGGTAAAACGTTTTAAATAACAATTAATAATGAATTTTTGAAATCTCATATATTTTCAATCCAATTAGAAACTGGGACCGGCAAAATTATTGAAAAAGGATCTTCTGAGGTGCGTCCCGGATCTACAACCAGAAAAGACACGACTTCAGGACTCATCATTTTCTTCTTATTAATGTAGTTTGTGTAAAATTTGTAATGTAACTGAACTTATTTGTCGATACAAATGTCAAATGTATCAATAGTTTTTTCTTTCGACAAACAGTAAATTATATAATCAGTGCAAGGCCAGAATAATCCTTTAAAATATCTAAAGCAATTACAATTTTTAGGTCATTTTTGAATAACTATATAATACACTATTATCAATTCTCAAATTATATTCCAATTATTTTTTTTATAGAAATAAAAAAATTGAGGGCCCAATTTCAAAATAGTTTTAGGGTCTTAAGCAAATCTTCAGTTTACTCATTTATTAATCCGTTTAAGTGTGACGTTTTTTACTGTTGGCAGCACTGAGGTGATTCTAAAATAAACATCGCATGTCAAAATGTTACTTTATATAGAATTTCTATTTCTATTTAGTTATTTTTATTTGTGATAGTTGGTAATTGTGTGCCTTAAATGTCAGTTGACAGGTTGAACAACAACCGGATATGATTTATTAAAAGGATATGGCGAGATCAATCTACTTTTTTTTTTATTTGTTGATATAATATTTGAAGATAATATGACCGAATCAACTTATTTGTCAGTAAAGATATATACCAATATTTTTTTAGTACTGACTTTCATATATATTGAATTATATAGTCAGTATGACTATAAAAAGAATAAGAACTTCAGGTTCCTAAAATAGTTTATTTTACATGATAAAAGAAAAATTATTGGACTGTCGATTGATGTCGATCAAAAAATGTGTATATACAAATCCCGTTGCACGTCATATATCAATTATGAGATCACGACCCTGCAGTGTTGTCGGCTTGTCTAAATTGTCGAGGAATGTAGGAAGTTTCAAAAATGTAAGGTTAGGTTATGTTGTTTAGCTTTATTATTATGAAAAATTAATTTATTGAAGCGTATATGAACAATATATGATCCTCACACTCAAGACACTTCATCCTGCCAGTTTTTAAGTACATTTGAAAAATGTTTTTCTCAGTTGATTCATTAGCAATCTACAACTGTGATATTCTTTACGACGACTATTTAGTTTTTTTGGCATTTTGTAGAAATAAACGTCAATAATCAGCTTATTCACACTATGTTTGTTTTGAAAAAAAAACAGTTTTTTTTATAAGTTAACTATCTAGCAAAGCAAAAAAATAAAGACAATATTATAAAATTAGCGAAAACGTGGTGAAAACACACAACCGGTTGACGGCCGGACGTCAGAAATCGTTGAAATATTTCAATCTAAATACTCGACAACGTCGCATCAAGGCATGCCAATCGCTACAATGTCATTTCTTCATCATAAATACGAGTCTCATGGGCGTAGAAAATTTCAAAATTATTTATTGTAAATTATGGTTTTTTGAGTACTAAACATATAATAATGATTTATAAACTTTATATTATAAAGAATAAGACGTATATAAGCCAATATAATTGAAATAATTCTAAAATTATCAAAATAATTACGATTACTTTTTCGATTTTTTAGTACCTACTGTGACTACGTTCACGAGTCCTCGTGAATTTTCGTGATGTTTCGTATGATTTATCTTAGTTAGGGAAATTTTAATCAGTTGGCAGTACTATGACGAAAGAGGTACGTCACTCCTGACGTGCAACGGTATTTGTACTAAAAATCCTATAGTACATTAACGTTAGTTCACCGTTGGAATTCGAATTTCAACCAAGAATTTAAGAGTTTTAAATTCATGTATATGATATCCAGGATTAATAATGATCATAGTTTTCTTTTGTGAAGTTATTTCTTTGAAAGATGAAATATTTATTAAAAGGTCAGCGAATGGAAAGCTAAGTATATTCTATATTATATCTAAAAGTAATAATTTTTATTTCAAAAAACTATAAAAGTTTTTTTCCTCTTTTTGAATAGTGTGCTGTCAAATATCACTGAAATGAGAGTCTTCTTGTAAAATGTGTTTCTTTTTATTTATTGTGATTTTTCTTCTCTCTTATTGATTCATTGGCTATCGACAATTAAAAAACAAATTATTCATCCCGTTATTAAAGCCCTCAAATACATCATATTTTTTTGGTTGTCAAATCTGTCTATTGACGTTTAAGATACATAACTACCAACTATCACAAATTAAAGTAACTAAATAAATGTAAATCGTATATTAACAACCATTTTGTTTAGTGATTTTTTTGGAATCATTTCAATACTACCAACAAGGAAATGACGTCATATTTAGATTTGGATTAACTCACGAGCAAACTAAGGATTTGCTTGAGTCCCCCTAAATTAAGGGGATCCACATTTTGAATTAGGGCCTCGCACTTTTTCTCATTTCTGTAAAAAATGTTTGAAATGTAATTTGAGAATTGACAATAAGTGGAGGGGGTATTGTCATTCAAAATTACCCTAAAAAATTGTAATTGCTTTCAAAGGGTTATTTATTCCGGCCTACCACTTTTTATATAATCTTTTCAAAGAAATAAAAAACAAATTTATTATTGATATATATTGACATCGTCACCGCATCGCGCTTTTTTTGTTCAGTTACATTACAAATTTTACACAATAAACTACATTAATAAGAAGAAAATGATGAGTCCTGAAGTCGTGTCTTTTCTGGTTGTAGATCCGGGACGCACCTCAGAAGATCCTTTTTCAATAATTTTGCCGGTCGCCAGTGTCTAATTGGATTAAAAATATATGAAATTTCCAAAAATCATTATTAATTGTTATTTTAAACGTTTTACCTTTTAAAAGTATCGCCTTAGTTCGCCCCAATTTCCATAAAAACGCAACTTCACAGAACCGTCATTCACGTCCCACCGTTTTACGCTTATCAAATAATAATAATAATGAATAATAAATAACAGAAACCGTAGATACGGTTGAAAAAATCTTTGATTTTGGCAGTTCGGAGATTACTTGATTTGATTTCAGCGTAAAATATAAACGATATACAGGATGATTAGTGATTACAGCTTCTTTAAAATAAAATTGGAGCTATTTAATGTCGCTTTAAACTAGTCAAAAGTATGTTTGTTAAACACCAGTTTAATTTAAACTGTTTCAAAATAATTTCCTTTTAACTGATTTCGTATGGCGTCAATAACATATTTTAATTCTAATCATGAACGATTCCAAATATAAAATTAAAAGATAAATTATAGTTATCTTGAATTTCCAGGATTATATGAAAGTCTGAATTTACTCAAATTTAAATTCAAATTCAAACTTAGAACATTTTGTGCTCAAGATATGACAAAATGATCTACATACAAAATAAATAATTTTAAATAAAAAGTTTCTGTTACCCACTAGGAAATAATATTTTATTTTGGAGTAAATCTATATACGTATTTTAAGTTCACGACAGAATATTTAAAGTAATTAACGAACCATTCTATACGTATACGAGTAGAATTTTTTAGATCAGGTCGATAATACACCATAAATATTTGATTAATTAACTTTGGTCTATTCGCATAAATTGTCATATTCGACTCGAGTATTATCGAAGACCAAAGTAGACTTTTATAATTCATTGACAATTCTAATATTCCGATAAAAGGAAGTAAATATTTTTGATGTAAACGCCGGCAATTTATGATTTTTTTTGTAAACCTTAGTTTAACTTAATGAAATATTAAATCATAATCGAGTCTAAACAACGTATTTTTCTTGTATGTCACATATTCGACCAAAAACCGGCCAATCGATACTCTGTCATTGACTTCTCATCGAATATTTACGAAACCGTTACGAGTCGAAGAAAATTCTGATGCACGAGCTTCGGTTACTTTTTCATTAAATTTTTTATTCAAAATTCGGATTATCATAAAACAATTTAACTAATATCGTCAGTTACCACAATATGGAATATTGGAATGAACGAAAAGTACCATAGAATTTTTACTAAATTACCAAATAAAAGAAAGTGAGTTCTTTATTAAGAAAGTGCAAGTAATTTTGACACATTAAAAGTTTATTTAACGTACACGTAATTTTTATGTGTACATCAAACTAATCGTTTCTATTATTACCATATTCGAATTGAAACTCTTAATTAAATTTAGTACCCCGTATTTTGAAAACCGTCCAACTTATAAAACTCGCTCAACGAAAACATTTAATCAATAGGAAAAGTTCTACAACATAAATTCCATTAAGTTTGCCCGAAACGCATTTTACATTTACAACGTGCTTTCTTCTTAATCGCCGGACCACAGAATTGTTTAGAACAGAAATAGTTTAATAGACGAAGAGTTAAATAAATACTAGGACAGGAAAAATACGAATCTTGGTTGTAAATATGGACAGGAATTCTTATATCCGTCCTTTTTGTAATATCGTCTTTACGATCCGGAGTGAAATTCTGCTCGAGTTCTAATCTCCACTCGTAACGTTCATGTAGAAATTATTAAATCCTACCGACGACATTCCAGACGTGTTTGTTCTTTATTCTATTCCGTTCCTTGTTCCGTTCATGGTACTTGATTGTATGTAGATGAGGTTACATAATAAAGACCGTTGTCGACATTATAATTAGTTTAGTGTGTCACACCCATTGTTAAATAACTAATATGTAGTAGTAATGTTTACATAAATTCTACATGAACCGGAAAACAAAGATTCCTAATAAGGATTTATTATTTTTTCACTCCTGTAGGTGGCAAATTTCAAATATCGAATAAAATATATTTTGATTAACAACTTCTCTTCGTAACATACATTGTTAGATATTAAGAATATGTCAAAATTAAACGTTTTATTATAACAAAAATTTAAGACCAGTAAAAATCAGAGACTTAATTGTATTGAACATACAAAGAATAAAAACAAATAGTATGAAACAATAAAAGCCATGAGAATTGAAATAAATACAAAAAGACAAGATTATCGGAATTAATGTAAAAGAAGGAGACAAAGATACACTAGAAAAAGTTACGACAGACTACCTGAGAACAAGAATCAGAAATAACGAAGAAACAGCACATTTAGTATCAGAAAAACAGAACAATACTAGCAGATAAGGAAATATCGGCAGAAACAAAAATTAATTCATAACAACATATAGCCATTGGCAATGAACAAGAAAAATAAAATGACAGCACCAGAAATGGTACATCCAAGAAAAATTGCAGGAAATACAAGAAGAAGAGATAGACTCAAATATAAAGAGAATGGAGATAATCTCAATCAAAAATCGTTAAGTCAAACAATAGAAACAAAAATAAAATGGTTTTTTTTCGTACCATATAGATTAACAAAACAAGAGGTACAGAAAGAGAAAAGAGGGCAGACCCAAAAAGAATATGGAAGACTCGATAAACGAAATTGCTCAAAAGAGACAGAGAAAACAATCCAACAACTGAAACAGAAAACCGGAACAAGAAAGAAAAAAAAATAGACAGAAAATTTATCCATTTTTAAAGAGCAAAAGATTTAAAATAAAGAACAAGCCGAAGAAAAACAAAATGTAACATAATGACTTTGTCAAAACTGTTTCAGTAGCCCACATTAATTATAACAAGTATTACATTAAATTTAAATAGTAATCATTTAAATTTTGTTAAAAAAAAGTCTAACCAACTTTATTTGTTATGCATTGATCTTTGTTGATTAGATTGTTAGTTGAATAAATTTAAAAAAAAATGGAACTACATATGTTTTCCTTTAAATTCCTCGTTAGTAAGAAACTATTTGTACCCTAAAATTAATTTTATCATTTCAATAAACCCGTTATTAAAAATATTATTACACTAAATTAAAGGTTTTTCCAATCTTTTATGTTTCTAAATTCTACTAGTACTAGTTTCTATTACTTTTAGCAGTTCAAGAGATTATCAAAACTAGGATTAAGTTTCTAAATTAAGATATTTTTTTCATAATTTTGACGTAAGTCACATAAATTCTTAAATTCATTGTTATTCTGACATATACGGTTTGAATGATTGTTAATAGTTTATTAGTCCGGTCAATCTAGACCAAAAAAATGAGAGTGAAGGTACATAAAATCCCAACAAGCTGAAAATCAGTAAAATTATTCAAAACATAATTATAAATAATATTTAAAAGTTCCCCATCATTCCCGTGTATTCAAGGTCAAAGGTCAAAAAAATGAGTTCTTCGCGATTTTCAGCAAAACGGTAAGTTTTATCATAAAAGTACCTTAGACAAAAATTGTAGATCATAAAATTATCTATAAAAAATGTATCAATACTTTTTTTCCTGCGAGCCACTGTTTCTGAGGTATAACGATTCAAAAAGTTATAAAAGTTGTTATCGTTGTTAAATTTTCTTGACCTTTGACCTTGAATAAAATTTTTTCCATACACGGGAATGATGGGGAACTTTTAAATATTATTTATAATTATGTTTTGAACAATTTTACTGATTTTCAGCTTGTAGGGATTTTATGCACCTTCGAATGTCTAAATTGACCGGACTATATGTGTTTTAGTACTATTTTTGTTATTTTTAAATAAATTGTAATTCGGCTGCCTGGTTTTGATATATAGGTATTGTAATTGTTGATGAAAACAAATAAATAATAGTTGGATACAAAATATCATTTTGATAAAAAAAAACAAAAAAAAAAAAACAAATATATAAATTGTACGTTCTATTTTTCGTTTAAAACTGACACTTTGACTGTTAATGACAAAAACCCGCAACGTTGCCAATAATATTACCGTCAACACTAAAACTTTCTTTCATTAATTATTTTGTTTTTTTTTTTAGCGAATTACGAAAAATTTATTTTTAGGCAGGTTTCCATTTTGCTTGTTATATTATAAGAAAAGGGAGCCTGAGGTCGCCTTTATATCGTTTTTTCTAAATTCTACGCTCGAGTTGTCTTCTGCTAATCCTTCGGGGTATTAAAGTACGCGGATTTGATTCATCATTCTACGTTTTCAAGGTCTTTGTTTTGAGGTTGTATTTTATCGAGCGAAAGTCCAATGGAATAATCCACTTTAAGAAAACGCGTTCGTGTAGATCTGCTCGACGCGATTAGTCCGCTTTATTTTTAGACAATAGAATAAAAATAAACGCGTTCTAACTGCTTCTGTGTTTTTCTTCGATTTTTACAACCAATTTACGTACTAAACCCAACAAATTGCCCCGCTCATATTGATTCCTATTTGAACACCACTAAATAATATTCATTGCGAGGAAATTGAATCACGGGCAAATTTTCTAGTCGAGATGTTTCCCAAAATACCGAAATTTATTCATTTATTCTTAGGACCCAATTTTTCCTTACTTCAGCGCTGATTTGTGGAGAATTAAAGTGACCCGACCCCCATAATTAATGGTTCATTAAAAATTGTGTCGTTAATTTTTAAGTACCCTTGACCTTGGCAGGATCCATTATCTTTTCTACAAGAATCCTTAAAACGGCGCCAAATAAATGCATTGCTTTGATTAATTACGTGTCACTTCAGCCCAACAACAATCCATTGTCGTTATAAACATTGTTCTGATCTTCATTCCTTTAATGCTGGCTGGTATTTCTCAGAAATTTGTGAAAAGACTGAGCAAATCGAGTTTCGCATAACGAATCAATCAAAAATATTTCCTGATTAGGAATCGGGCGAGTTATTTGCCAACATTGAAAATTAAAAAGAAAAGAAAAAAGATCTCCTAGGAGAAGATATTCTTGTGGTATAAACACTTAATTGGAAACAAGGTAATTTCGTTATACAAATTAAACACGTATAATTGTGCGCTGGTTATTTTAATTATAATTATTTGATCAATTAACGCCATAAATTAACATTTGACGCCTATTTTCAAGAGCTGTAAATTATAAAAAAATATTTATTTGTTCGGATCTGTGGGAATTTCATAGAATTGCAAATTGCTAAAAAGAATATTCGTTTAGAAAAAACGCACTATTTAAAAATTAGTTCTATTAAAATATTTTGGGGTGTCACCGTTTGGTCCCCAAAATAAAAATACTTATTTAATAAATATTAAAACTGGTTAATCACCAAAAAATTGAAAGGAACGAAATAATTATTTTAAAACTATTTTTACTGACTATTTTCTAAAAATATCGACTCACTTCTTAAAAAATTATAATTATTTTCTAAAAAAATTAACTCATTTAAGAAAAAATCATTATGCTGCAAATATCGACATTTGAATTTGTTTCGACCCTTCGTTTAATATTTTTATAAAAAAAAAAACGACTATTTTATTATAATAGACCGGTTTTTTTTAAATATCAACTTATTTTTAAAAAACTCGAATTACCTCTTAAAAAATCCACTCTTTAAAAAACTATTATTTACTCCAAATGTCAATTTTCCCCCAAAATTTTAATAGGTTTAAAAAATCACGAATATTTTCATTTAAACAACACTTGGATTAATTTTTAAAATACTGATAATTTTTAAAAAATTTCAGCTCTAAAAAAACTTTTTGTTCCAAATATTATTTGCAACAAAATATGTTTTTAAAATATTTAAAATAATTTATAAAAATTAATCTTTTACTCGAAAACACGATTTCTTTTTAGATAAAAAAAAATATTCAAACAAAATTTTGACAGATTTTTAAAAGACAATTTTTTAAAAATCTCGAATTATTTACTAGAAAAATTTTTTTTTCATAAAATCGATTTTTTTGCTTCAAACATCGTTATTTCCCGTGAAAGTTTTACATGTTTTTAAAACATTACAAAAAAAAATCGACATTAGATTATTTTCACTTCAGAACTAAAAAAATACAAAATAATGCTATTTCGCCTTTCTATTAATTAATCCTTTTTTTAACCTACATCAACATTCAATTGATTTTATTAGTAATATTCGTCGAAGTAACAGCTTGAAAAAAATACTGTTATAAATATGACAAAAATCCATATCGCAAAATGTTTTTTGAAAAAAGAGTCGATTTGTTTTTACAAACACAAAATGAATGATGGCGACGAATTTCTGGAATACGAAATCTCGCGTAAAATATCCAGTTTTGTGTTGATATCGATTTTGGTTGCACTCGATCCAGTCCATCTCAAGGAAATTTGTAAATTTACGTTTCGGATGTAGCTCTAATGTAAAACTCCAAAAACTCCATTTTCGACTAATCGATACAAGTTTGGATTCTAAAGGTGTCCGTTATGGAATAATATTTCAAGATTACTTTCTACCCTCGAGAATATTTGATGGATTTAAGTGAACGCATCCGAATCCCGCAGATATAAATAAGATATAAAATGCTCCGAAATAGATCAAAATTGTGTATTACCGTGATGGAAAACGCTTTTTCTCGATCTTCTACTTTAAATGTGGTACGAAGGTGAAATTGCAAGTGTTTTTCATACAATAAACAAAGAAAATGGTAGTAAGTAATAGCGACTTGAAAACGTACAAAATATACTTGCAATGGACTTAAATCCGGAGGCCGAGCAGGCCAAAGTAACAATCCACCTCTTCTAAATCGCTTATTACGAAATGTGATTTTACACAGCAACATTATTCAAAAAATTTAGATTTAAAGAAAACTATTTAATCCACTATTATTCCTGTGCAGTTATTAATTATAGAATGGTTTCTTTTTTGGATTATGCCACGTGAATTTTTCAAGTACGTACACACAATTTTTTATTTACCACTCAATTTATTTATTTGTATTCGCTAAAGAACGATTTAGAAATTGTTTTTTGAGTGAATTTTAAACTCCTAAGAGAGACTCGTGGAAAATATTATGCTTTCTACTCTTCTATCTATAGATCGCTGGAAATAATAGAGTATGCATATTGTGACACTTTGTATATTCTAATAAGAAAATCCAATTCAGTGCTTTATGAAGATAAATTATGAGTGAGAATCTCCAAGTTTACGAAGTATTAGAAAAGAAAAGAAACAAAAACAGTATCGATCTACCAGATAGTCGCAGCTCTAAAATTAGAATTTGCTTTACTATTATTTGCCAAATTAATAATTCACTACTTCTGAAAATTATTTCTCACCTACAAATTCTAAACTACGACGCAGCTCGAATTTTAGTATCTCTACGGATGCCCCGAATTCAAACAAAATTTTATACACACGAAACATTTTCTATAGTTCTAAGAAAAGTACGTCGAAAAATTGAGAGAGTAGCTTTTATATGGCCTAGATAAGACAACTTCTATAAATTGCTTCCGCGTAAACTGGCAAAACTGAGTTAAAAGTTTCCTCGAAAAAATCCTCAGGTATTTACGTCGAAGTTTTGTCGTCTTAGTTAATACCTTCCGACTTTATATTTGCATGTAGAAGCTTCCCGAGTTTATAGTTTGCAATTTTCTCGATCCAAACACAATAAAACAAATTACAAGTTATTTTAAATTGCCACGTCAAACTTCACACTAATTACTGTGTATTGCTATCAGTTCATTGTATTTATATGCATTTCTTGGCTTCTCGAATATTCCAGATAATTCTTGACGTTTACCAGTTTAACAATAGGAAAGTGGAAAATTGTCATGGATGTTGGGTTACAATAATAGCCAAAAGTAACATATTTTTAATTAGTAGACGTTTTTTTTCAAGTCTTCAAACTAATGCAGAGGATAAAAAGGTGAAAAGTCTTAACGTAATTTGGCAAGAAAAAGCACTACAACTTGGATTTAATTAGCACATGAAATCACGAAAGAAACCCATCGAGACTTTTTATTGCTTCCTTCCTAATTTCAATCTGCGACGTCTCTTCTGGCCTCTGACTTCACGAATTAAATACAAATAAATATCTTTATTTTTGGAATTCTTTGAGAAACAAAATTAATAGAGGATGTTTGAGTGTGTACATTCATTAAATTTCATTTCACTTCTCTAAAATAAAATTTAAGCTGTATTTTGGTCGTCAAATTTTCATAAAAATTAGATAGTTTAATGAAAATTGCAACTTTTATTCTTAAATTTTATAGAAAATTGGACCCTTTTTCACAAATTTTAGTAAAAATTTTACTTTTAATTAAAACTGTACTATTTCTTTTAATTTTAATAATAAAATAAACAATGAACATTTTTAACGTAAATTTTAATTTTTTTTGTACCAAATTTTAGTCGACATTGAACTTTCTTAATTAAAATTATATTTTTCCTTTAAATTTTAATAAAAATTGCTTATTTTTCATTAAATTTTAACAAAACTTGATCTTTTTTAATGTACATTTGAATTTTTTTTATCAAATTTTAATGAAAATTGAACTTTTTTCCAAATTTTAGTCGACATTGTACTTTTCCTTCAAAGTTTAATAAAAATTGTTTTTTTTTTCATTAAATTTTAATGGAAGCTAAACTTAAATTTTTAAATATTAAACTTTTTGAATTAGAATTATATTTTTCCTTAAAATTTGAGATTTTTATTAAATTTTAGTCGTCTTTAACTTTTTTAATTAAAAGTATAAGTCGTCTTTAAATTTTAATGAAAATGAACTTTTTTTCTTAAATTTGAATTAATAAAGAAAAACTTTTTCTTTAAAACACTCTAATACATTTTTTAATTAATTAATTAATTTTTGATTATTTAATACATTTTCAAAAATTAATTAAATTTTTAATTCTAAGCTTCTTTAACGTATTGACCAATAGATGGCACATCTTGTTAACGTGGAAAACAAACATACTGAAAATCAAAAAATAAGAATAGTAAAAATGAAAATTTTTGATAACAAAATTGTTAAGAGTTAGCAACTTTTAAAACCTTAATTCTAATTAAAAATATATGTAAAATCCTAGTATATTTTCTAATTAAACTATATTTTAATAAAACCTCAAACAAGTTTTAACGAATAATATTATTTCAACGAGTAGCAGAAGGTGATGATCGTTTTTACGATGGCATAACTTTTATTTTCTTAAATATGAACCGTATCCGGGAAAATTTATTGGTAATTGAGAGCTAAGAGGGCCCCAATTACAAGTTTTATTGAAAAATTTAGTACTCCGACTGGAAAGACAATAGCAGCAAACATCATTAAAAATAATGGCTTCGTTAAAAATACGTTCGAAGCGCAAAATTATATTTTCCTAGATAACTTTAATAAAACGCATAAAAACATATATGCGACACTGATATTTTTATTCGCTGATATGGAGCATTCGTGTTGCAACATTGCAAACTTATACGGACTTAATTAATAGTTATTTAGAACCTTTTAGTTTCAGTTGTAAGAGAATTTCGTTGGATTATGAGTATATTTTTGTATTTGTTTTGCAGTACATACAGTATATACGGCAAGAAGTGGGGTATCTTGTGAATGCGAAACAATCCGGACTAAGTTACTCCCCCCTACTTCTAATTTTGCTACCGCGCATCCAATTTTGAGGGGCTACTTCTCGGTGGGTAATTTTATTTACATCTACCCTTGATTGGTATAATTTCTACAATTTATCGCCCTGACACGTTAGTTCCTTCTTTTATAGTCTAATTTTTTTGTTGAATTAAAATAATAGATTAATAAATTACTTTTTTACTAATTTTATTGTTCTTCTAGTAGAAAAATCAATTGCTTAAGCCCAGTTTTTAGTGATTGAACGCAATAGCCGGTATTCACGAGGAATACTTTATGTAGATTAACAAAAGTGCAAATTTCTTGGCAATTTTCCGATGGGATTTTCAGATTTAGGCCACCGATAAGCCTCGGCCAAGAAAATAGATTTTGCTTATTTCCGATACGCTCGGACTACCTCGCATCATTTTTAAGATCCTCAAGCAAACAGAACAAACTATTAATGTAATTTTCAAATAAATTTGACAAGATCCATCGAAAAATGATTATGGGTATTTTTTCATTGAGTCTAACGGAGGGTATGGAGCTAGATAAGAAGAAGAAGAATAAGAAGAAGAAGAATTCCAAGTTGTATACAACCCACATTACACTGTACCAAAATGGCGGTGCCGTTTAATTTATTTCGTTAGACACCTTCCACTTAGAGAGATATCGAGAAATGATCGATTTTAGAGTAAAATACGTACGTTTTCTCGAACCTTCAGGAAGGCGTTCTTGCAGGTCAATTTCCGGGCCATTGCAGGAATGTCGTTACTCATTTCTGTGCGTTCGTGCGTTCGTGCGTCCTGATTGGCTCACTGGCACCGAATATCCATCGGATCTTCCGATATTAGGACCGTGTAAGGGCCGGCCTCGAATCTCTTTGTCCCTTTGCCTTGATCTTTCTACTGCGAAGCCTTTAAACTCCCAATTCACTGATTCCTCTTCGGACTGAAATAAAAATGAAATAAATGGTGACCTGCGTGAAATTAGCTACACATTTTTGTACAGATTTAATTCGAGAAATATCTAGGAAGTCTAATTAATTCAGTTTTGGAATTATATAACGATTAGAAGTTACCAAATTTTTCACTGGTTGATTAATTGCAACTTTTTAGTTGACTCATGTTTGTAACATGTTGCATTTTATTTATTTACGAATTCAATATAAAATGTAGCGAGATGTTTGTTTGTCCAAAGTTTAAGATCGAATGTTCATTGACGGAGTCTGGATAAACTTATAAAAAAATTTAGTTATATTTAGTTATAACGTAGAGGTTTGTTGATAAAATATTTTAATTTTTTTTTCTGCTCCTTTTGATTGGATCACGAAGTTTTTAAGAAATTTTGTTGAAATGCTCTATAATTCGAAAATCAAGCCTTCATTTTATTCTAAAAATTGATTGATGACTTGAAAAGCTGTAATTATCGTTTTTTTACAAAAAAATCATTTATTTGAAACGAAAATATATTGTCGATATATTTACAAAAATGTGGATTTTTTTAGTGAAAAAACAATCTTTTAGAAATATGTCTAAATTTTTTATGAAAATATCCTTATTTTTAGCAAGACATCGGTATTTTGGTAAAAGAAATAATCTTTTTTAAAAACAAATTTAAATTTTTTCGAATAAGAAGATTAAATTAAAAATTGTGCTTTTGTTTTGAGAAAAAAGTCAATATTTTTTAGGAAAGAGCGGCTTTTTCTAAAGGTATGTCAAAATTTTGTTGAAAATTTCATAATCCGAAAATCAAGATGTAATTTTAAAACAAACTCGTTTTTTTAAAATAGAGTTGATTTTGTTTTGAAAAATAGATCAAAATATTATTGAAATAATTAATAAGCAGCAGCTTTAAGAAAATTTTCGGTATTTTGAGCAAACAATAGGTGTTTATTAAAAAAATATAAAAAAAAAAATATTTTTTTAAATAATTCGATATTTTGTTAAATTATTCGATATTTTAAATGTTTCAAGAAAGACTGGATTTTTTAGTAAAGAGTATTATCTTTTTATATAGTAAGCTTTTTTTTGGAAATGGTCCGTATTTTGAGTAAAAAAATCGATTTTTTGGAAAAAAAAAACGATTTTTTTAAATTAATTTAAGATGATAAATTATTTGAGGACGATATTCTTAAACAAAAGTAAATATATTTAGATTTAATACTGAGAAAATGATTGAGTGTCTTTAGAAAACAAAATGTTTTTTAGAAAACTTTATTGAAAAATGCCGATTTTTACAGTAATATTTTAAAAACAAATCAAAATGTTATGGAAAATGTCGATATTTACAGCAAATGATGGATTCTTTGAAAACAAAGTGATTTTTTTTAAAGAAAATAATGTTTAAGTAATAAGTCAATATTTTTATAAACTGGTCAGTGTTTTAAAATTTTAATCAAAATTTTATTAAAATATGAAAAAATAGTCGATGTTTTTGTAACGATTGTTTTTCTTTATTTAGCAGAATCTATTCATAATAAATATAAAAGATAAATTATATTTATATATAATTTCCACGGTTATTTGAAGTTTTTTAAGGCTTTTTTTAAAAACAAACAAAAAAGCTTTGAAAAACCATGGAAGTTTAAGTAGAATTTATATTTTATATTTACGATTTTTTAGCTTTGTTAAAGGTTAGAATTGTTATAATATAATGTTTTTGTTTTTACGCTCGTTTTGGACACTTTATAACTTTTTCATTTAATTTTGATAAAAAATGTTACGATTAAATTAATACATTTCTGTAAATATTACAAAGAGACATTAATTAAAACGAGAAGAAAAATAATTTTATTTGAAACAAAATTAATTTGGAGGGGCTTAAAGCCTCTGTGCTGCCAGATTACACTCTAAATATGAAGCACAAATCAATATAAAAATTGGCCATAGATTTACAAAATTGACCTGAACTTTCTTGGAGTATAAAAAATTGCAAAAAACAATTTCTTTCTAAATTTTAGTCCAATTAGATTTGGAAAAATCGACTAGAGGTCCTTTCGCATACCTGCTCAACATGAAAAATAGGATCGTAGATAAAACCTAATCGATAAGTAGGTCACATAAACTTTATACTTATACACATGTTACTAAAATCGGAATATCTTATGTCATAAAAAAATTCAATCGTAAATAGTCCTTTCGCCTGACTTTATGCATTAAAGTAACGAGTATCTTTTATTAAAAAAAAAATAGGGAGAAAATAGAATCACACTATTTAATATTGAAATCATAAATACATTTTAAGCTCTAGTAAGTAAAAGTGGAAATGAAAGTATAATGGAATTAAATTTAAATTTAGTAAAAAGTAACGAGAAAACAAGTTTAAAAAATAAGGAGAAACAAAACTGAATTATTAAAATTATATTAATTGTTAAATATAAAACAGAGAAATTGTACTTACTTATATGTTATAGTATTTCAAAACTATTAAATTATATTTTCTCGACAAAGTTTTCTCCTATTTAGCATTGTCTAGAGTGACTCTTTTTTCAAATAAAAAATTATTTTCTCCAAAGATGGATATTTTCTACAAAATTTTGATAGGTTTTTACAATAATACTATAAAAATTGACCTTTTACTTCAAAAATTGACATTTTTCTAAAAATAAAAACACTACAATTTCAACAAAATTTTGATATATTTCTAAAAAACCAATTTTTTCTAAAAACAATCAACCATTTTCTAAAAAAATGTACTCTTATATAATCTTATATAAAGTTTATTTAAAAAAATGGTCTCTTTTTCCAAAAATTCGATTTTTTGCGCAAAATATGGACCATTTCTATAAAATATCTACCTACTACTTAAAAAAAAATCTTTATTCAAAAAACAACTTTGTTTTAAAAAAATCAATTTTTGTTTAAAAATTACGGCTTCATTTTGGAATTATGAATCTTTGAACAACATTTTGAACATGCCTTTTAAAAAAAATATTTTGTATAATATAATAACATTTTTTTTTTCAACAAAATGTTGATATATTTGTAAAAGATTGTTCTTTCGTTAAAAAAAAAAGACTTTTTGTTCAAAAAATCGACATTTTTCTAAATATATCAACAAAATAACGACATCTTTAAAAAAAATATTCTCATTTCAAATAATTGATTTTTTTGTAAAAAAGCTACTATTACTACTTATCAAGTTTTTTAATAACATTTCGACCTATTTAAAAAAAATAACTCTGTTTTATAATAATGTATCTTAAATTTAAGACTTGATATACAAATTATCGAATTTTTGCTGAAAAATTTGGATTTATTATTGAAAGACAATGCTAAATAGGCGAAATCTTAATCGAGAAAATATAATTTAAAAAGCTTTGTAATATTTTGGAAATTCAGATAAGTATAAATTATCTTTTTATATCCTTTATCTTTATTTAGTATTATTTGATTAGGTTCCGAGAAGCCTAAAAATCCTCCTTTTGCGGTTTTTCCTTTCTCTATCGTGTCGTATGTTCTTTTTTATGTATATTACTCGCCGTAAAATAAATAAGAAAGTGACTAGACTACTAAAACATTTTTCCCAGAATCATAATCTGAATAAATATACTCAAATTTCACGCACATGAATAATAGTTCCATTTACCGAAAATTTTTATAATATAGCTTTAAAAATTGAATTTTTAAAATTATGAACTTATAAAAAATATTTCTGAAAATGATCACTTTTGAAAATGCTAGAGAGGCGAAACCTTTGTTGAGAAAATAGAATTTTAAAATTTTTTCCACATAGTAAAAGTCGAAATAATTAACTCAATAAGGATGTTTAATGAGAAATTTAGCGACATGAAATATAAAAAAATTGAGAATTAGTGGCAGCAACAAAAGAAAAAAAACATCAACATTACAGGAAGAGAAAAAATTGTAGTAGACACTTCGTCCGGATTAAAACGTGATCTTTTTTTAATCTAAATAAAGTAAGGGTTGAAACAATTAATTTAAAGGTAAAAGGAGTTTGTTTCCTTTAAAGTTTTCTCCTTTTTGAAAAGGGCAAAGCTGATCGATTCGTATACGTACGTATCAAATCAATAAACAGCCAATCAAGACGTAAAACAGTCAATCAACTCCGGTTTTCTTTAAATAAAATCGATGGTGTATCAGTGAACGAACTTACGGTAATCGTTTTCACTTCCACTCAGAAAAACTATCCGGTAATGGATTTCTGATACGGGCGCTCGAAACCCGAATAAAAAAACACTTATAACCGATTTTCCGATGTATTTCCACGGAGAAAAACCGGCGAACTGCCATCATTGTTTGTAGCGCTTTTAACAAAAACCTAAAATCGGGAAATTATTGACTGAAATTGCAAAGCATGAAACTAATTTTATTAGGTACAACTTTACATTGGCGCCCCTTCAAAATTATAAAATTATACATAATTTTCCTTTATTTGTCTTCCCTTTTAGAGATATTGTTTTTTTATTTTGTTGGTTTTTCCAATCCTCTATTTTAATTTTTTTTCTTGCTTCTATTTTAGAAAAGTTAAATAAAAAAATATCGTGTCAAATAAGTAAAATAACATCCAGTATATGTATAATTTCGATTTTTTTAGAGAAATTTTGTACATATTTTGGACTATACAGAAGCAGTTTAAAAAAAATTCAAATATTTCAAATAATAAATAATTTTTTTTGTGAAAGGTTAATTTTTTGACATATATTTCGCACTAAACAAAACACTATTTTCTCTAAAATAAATTGAATGTTAACGAAAATTGATATAAATGTTAGAAAAAAAACTTTTTAAGAAATGCAAGAAATACATTTATCTTTTTTTTTGGTCTCTGTTTTCATCATAATTTTCCTCCATTCTATTGTTCTTCTCCAGTCGTTCATTTTAATTTTTTTCCTGCTTCTACTCTAATGAAGTTAGATAAATATAATATACGTTATGGAAAAATTCAAAAAACATCCACTATCTGCATAGTAGCCTGTTGGAATATGGATTTTAGCGCGTGATACAATTTTTGGATAACATAACAAATTTATAGGATTGGCAAATTAATAAAATTGGAAAAAAAATAGTTTTCCCAAATAAATCCAAAAAAAATCTCTTATTTTAATTAAAAAGTGAATGCATTTATCTAATATTTCCATTTTACACTTTTAATTTTGAATAATTATGAAATTATTAGAAATTCAACAACAACTATAAAAGAAACAACAGGAAATTTTCGAAAGAGTTAAAGTACTCAGAGGACTAAAGAATATACAACATTTTGGAATAAAGGATAAAAATAGTCAAATCCCTATAGAAACACCAGATAAGTTAAGAGTATGGCAGGATCACTATATAGATAAATTCTACTAAAAGAGGCTGCTACAACAGGATAAAAAAAGACTAAAAACATGAGATGTTTTTATTTTTGTAAATGATACTTGTGATACTTAATGAGTAGTACCACAGCCTCACATTTTATGAATTTAATACAAAAAATTTAATACGTTAAATCGAATTCGGTATTGATTACAAAATATATATTGACTTAATTGTTTCAGAAATTTTGCAGTACGATTCGTTCATTCATCATGGAAAAATAGTCTTGAAATTTTATCTTATATTTTTATAAAATTGTCAATATTAAAATAATGAAGGCACCAGGAGACGATGAACGAAATGAATGAGCAATAACGAAAAGAAATTGAAACGAATGGAATAATAACTTGATTCTACCAAAATGCAAAAAAAGTTAGAAAAGACAAACTGCGAAAGTTATAGAACAAGCTGCCTTTTGCTGAATAAGTTGATAATTTTTATTAATCCTTCCTTTTCTTTACCGCACGATCAAGGGCTGTGCGTGATAATATCTAAACACGTCGAAATAGAAGAATAGTCGACTAATTGGAAGGCATAAAGAAATTGGATACAAAATCCACATTGATAAAACCCGAAAACTAATGGCACAAAGATAAATTCAAGAAAAAGAAGAAGAAGAAGAAGAAGAAGAAGAAGAAGAAAAAGAAAAAGAACGTTTTTAAATATAAGCAGAACATTTTGTTAACTTAGAATATGTGTCCACAATTACAGAAAGTACACATTTTATTTTTGAAAATTATTTTAAAGTTTGCTGGCTACCCCTATAAATCAGCCACTGCGTTTTTATTTTTAGACCAACTTCTGTTAGCATCGAAATTAGTAGAGATAGTGGAAATTTAAAACGATTGGCGGAAATGTCACCTGGATCTTACCAATTCTGTAGTAGTCATTGCTATGGAAATTTGACACGCGACAGAGGAAATTCTCCAAGCAATTACTTGATAATATTAGAATGTATCTGTGAAACGATATTTTCAAAAAAAATGCACGCTAACCCTCTATTACAGCAAAAAAAAAAGAAAAAAAGAAAAACACTTAAAAAATACAGTGTCTCGCAAGGACCGGAATTTGGTGAAAAATAAAAACAGAAGCTGATGTGTTCTTATTTCTGTGATATTTAATGAGTAGTACCTTTTACATTTTATGAATTTAATCCGTTTATTCATCTAAAAAAGTAGTCATGATCTAATATTTTTATTTTATAACCTTCTTTTCGAATAAATTGATTTCTTTATTTAAAATAATAGTAATTCTGCTATATTTCATTTAAAAATTTTGGTACATAAGAAATATTAAATTTGTGATCATTAATGTTATTAAATTGTATCCTATCCTTGATTTTTTAGAAAAGTAGTCATTTTTAATTTGTGGAAAAATATTTGCGAAAATTTCCATTTACCCTAAATATACACTTTGGTTGATAATGAGCGGTTATTTGAATTTTCAATAAGCCCTCTTCTAATGAGATTGCGAGAAAAAGTTAAAACCAACCGGCATCTTTTAACTGGTGCAAATATTTTGATAAGGGGAAAGCCCGAATCTTGTTAAATCGGATCGGAAAAGTTGTGAAAATTGTGTCTTCCCCGGTTTTGTTTCGATATGAGAAAAAATGTTGCGGGACAGCGCGAAGAGAAGTCGAGCTCGCGTCTTAACCAAGTTTTATAACCTAATCATATTTTACAAGTAAATAAATAAATCACGTAAAATTTAATTGGAAGTGTCTTCAAATAACTCAGTCAAGAAATAATGTTAACTCTGTCACAAATTTAATTTTCACGTAATGGGAAAACAGAAGCCGAATCGCTCATATAATTAGGACCTCGAACTAGAAGCAGAAGAAAATTGCACTATTTAAAAAATAGTTAAACCAAAATATTTTGGGGTGTCATCGTTAAGTCGGTAAAATACAAATACTTTTCTAAAGATATTAAAACTGGTTAATCGTCAAAAAATTTAATTGAGATCGAAAAATGTTGTTCTTAAATTTCAACTTAAAATAATGTCAAATAACACAAATCGGTTATCATAAGGTGAAAAATTTAAGTCAATGTAACAAAATCCTCTTATCAAGATATTTTCGGTTAAACGCAACCGGAAAATCTTTCGTCCTAATTTCTTGACGGTGGTTAGTTATATCGGGTCTTAATTGCAGTTTTAAAAACTAACTGAATCAATCTCCCTATTATGACTTTATAGATTTTATTTTAAATAAATGTGAATACGGGCAGTTACAATAGTGAAATAATAATAAGATAAATTATTCATAAACAAAAATCTGTGTAACTCGAAACACTTTTAAGATTACTTCAAGCCTATTCTGTCAATCAACTTTTGCGCTTTGGTTACGTACTGTTCTTTGGCAGCTTTTTTATCCAAACCCTTCATCAGGTGCCACGCTTCCCATTTCGCTCTTCCTCTCAGATCAGCAATAGTCAGTAAGGATCGATCGGTATTTATGTCTCCTACGGTCGCTTGTTTGTACAAACCGTATATTTCCAGAAGATCCTCGTCATCCGGTTTCTCCTTCAACTTCCTTATCTCATCAGCGACTTTTTCGAATGTCGATTCCAAAGACATGACTAAAACGGCTTCGTTGACTTTTACATAAATCCACAATGTCAGTTTGCATCAAAAATATGACAACTAGCTTAGAATTTAGAACAGGTCCGGAGTTGGCTTTTTTAAAATTGCATTATCTAAATTCAAATAGGGGCAACATCAACAGAAAAACGTAAAATTTGGCATCACGAGTCTAGCATGCGCTTAACACGCGTTAATCACTTTTTACATCGGACTTATTTGCAATGTGAATTTCTGTTTCACCGGTGGTTTCTCATAAAGCAATTAATACTAATTGAAAAGGACCTGAAGTGGAAGAAATCTGGGAATTGGGTGGGTGTAGGTGTAACATCAGAAGCTACGAGATTTTGGGTGCTGGATGTCGATGATTCAATAAACGCGGAAACTTTGTTAATATAATTGTGTCGAAATAGTCTGGGGAACTAACGATCACCCTTCGAAAGTTAACTTCACTGAATATTAGTAATTTACCTGGAACTAACACAAGGGGGCATTAGTTGGAGAATTTAAAAAAAATGTGCACGGATTTAGTACAGTAAATGTATCAGAAGCGTTTATTGCTTTACGTTTTGGTTTCTCTGTTTGTCTTTAGTATCCTCTGGGCAACTCTTCTTCTGATTTTTTTATATCTTGAAGTTGCTCGTAGGCTTCAGATTCATAGTGATTCTCAGGATTGCTGTTTTCAAAGGAGTACACTATTTTTGAAATATTGTTCAAGGTCTCATCGTCTTTTCAAAGCGACTTCTTTAGGAGATGAGATGTGCACGATAAATCAACTATTCAACGTAATTAGTGGTCAAATACATCTCGCCTCATAAAAAAGCAATTTTTTGTATTTTGTTCGGTGTACTAATATCTTCTTTGTTTTCTAAAACAATTTAGGAAATTATTTCATATGACAATTTAAGAATAATATGTATTTGTTGCCAAATTATAAAGATTTCAGTTTATCAGCACGTATTTTCAAAATGCAAAACTTTTTTATTAATAAATTTGATTAATAATTTAAATGACTCTAGAAGATCAGGTACAGCAATAAAATTCAATAAATTACAACTTAATACGGTTATAGTATAAGCTTTTTTTCCTCTGAAGTCAAAGTGCCTTATGACACATTTTTGTAAATTTAAAATTTATTAACCAATTATATTGTATAATTATTTAATTTGAGTTATTTGTAGAAAATTATTAAAATCTATTTGTTATTCATAAAATATATTCTGTAGTTGGCTGCTAATTCCAAAAAGTTATAAAACATGTTTGTGTTCGGTGCATATCGCAGACATTTTTTTATGAATCCCACTTGATTAATCCTTTTTTCTGATCATAAACAATGTATCAATAAAAATTAAACTTTGTATGAAAAAGAAAAACTGTGAATTTGAATA
Source organism: Hermaeophaga mercurialis (assembly GCA_951812935.1). Classification (NCBI taxonomy): domain Eukaryota; kingdom Metazoa; phylum Arthropoda; class Insecta; order Coleoptera; family Chrysomelidae; genus Hermaeophaga; species Hermaeophaga mercurialis. The sequence continues at coordinate 628,497 of OX638359.1, forward strand.
ATAGTAATAATAATAAAAATTGTGTGGTACAATTAAAAAGAAAGTTTAATGAATGCTCATATCTTTTTCGTAGAAATTGAATCCACCCTGAGAACTATTGATTTTTATTTTCTTTGTAGTAATAACATTTGTTTATAATTTATGTTGAAGTTAATTCTGTCGTTTATATGTAGGTACGAAAAATTTTTTTTCTAATATTTTTTTTTGTTCGTTATTTATATTTTTGGCGTCCAACAATTTTTTTTTATTATTTTTCTTTCTTTCCAATAATAAATTTAGTAAAACAATAAAATTTCTAACTAAAAACAAAAATTAAAATGATAATAAAATAGTTACAATATATGTATTTGCAGATCCCAGTACAAAATCTAAAAAGATGAATGCGACTTCCTAAAATAATTTTAAAGGAGAGTAAACACCTAAAATAGAAAGTTCGTGTTCCCAGGTACTAAACTTGTTTACGTAACCTTCTTTAATTCACAAATATGGAAATTGCTGAGATTGCCTTATACCGAACCCTCCCTCCTCTTTTAACTGGATTAATTAGACAAGTTTTCGATTTTCCGTACAAGCAGTCAGGTTAAGAGATTATTACAGGTGTAAAGCAAAAAAAACCTTCGCCGTTTTTTTTTTATCGGAGACAGTGACCTACTATTTGTAAATCCGATTCGATTTGTCAAGTTCACAACACAGCAGGAAAGAGCGTTCGACCTACAATTGCAATTTTGGCCCACTTTAGTTTGGCACGCGACGAACTGAAATACGATGACGAGTTCAACCTCGTAATAATTAAAGCTTTTCAAACTTACCGTAAGGTCTTGGGTAAACAGTTTCGTTTTGCGAACAGGGCTCATTCTCTTCCATTATTTAAATTCCGATTGTGTTTGTCGAGCCAGCAAAAATTTCACGTTCGGCTGGCAGTTAATTTAGTTCCTGAAGCACATGTTTGGTTAATAGACCCGATGTTTAAGTTCTCAGTGTCATAATTTGAGTTTTAGCAAAGAATCATTACGATGAAGTCTGTAATGAGAATGATGTTTTAAACACTTGGATCTATGATCTATCTAATTGTTATTTACTGTATGTTCCTAGAGACGGATACCATAGAGCTAGTGAAACTCAAATAATTCAATATTTTTGCGATAATTGTAATCTAACCTTACTTGAGAGGGAAACCATATGGTACTAATGTTTGAGTTTATTGATTGGATCGATCTGGTGTCGTTTTGAAATCTTACTTCAATAGTCCTGCTAGTTCTCCTTCTATTCTGTTCTCTCTCCATTCTATTTTACTTTCCTTTAAGTCAATTTCTCTTTGTTGGTCAGAATTTTTAGAATTTTATGGATTCTTATTTCGTGCCATTTTTTCTTTCAGAATTCACTTCTTATTCTGTTGGTGCCTCTTCCATCTTGTACATTGGAAAATTGGGCGCCCTACAGTTATTAATTCCTTATTCATCGGGCCATTTCCCTTTCTAATTCAAAAATTTTCAATAATAATTCACCCATTTTACGCCAGATCTTGTAACCATTTTATTAACATTTTTTTCAATCCTTCTTCTGTTATTTTCTGGATGTGTATTACCAACTCAGTTTGTCTTTTTTTATAATTTGAATTGTTTTGTTAGTATTTCTTACTTTTTACATTTGTGTATTTTCTTGAATTTTGTTTGAAAGTGTCAATTTTCCTGCAGTATTTTTGTGTTTGTCTTCTTCGGTATCATCAAAAATTCACTGCTTTATATCATCAATGATGGTGTTATTACTTTCTAATATATTTGTGCTTTTATTTTTTTTGGAATCTTCTTGTCTTCTAAAATTGTTGTTCTTTTCTCACTTATTTTGATATCTTTCTTTCCAAGTGTAATTACCATTATTTCACTTTTGTTGGAATTCTCTTACATGTTGATCTTTTTTAGTTTTTCTTTATCTTCATTATACTTATATCGTTAAATTATGCTGTAGTTTTTTTAGAAACGTCTAAATTAGACCATAGTTATTGGAATGAATTGCTTCTTTTCTCACTCATCACAATTCAGTATTTGCCCCGTTGTCATTATTTTTCTCTATTCTTTTATTTTGAAATTCCAGTCTCTTAATTTTAACGTTTAGATGGTGTTCTTTATTTTATTCCATTATCTTTTTTCTTCGTCGCCTTTTTTTTTAGGAATTAGTATTATTATGCCGATATTCCATTCTTTTTTGTATATTAACTGGTTTCCATATTTCTTCTATAAGTGATTGTTTTTGTGTTGCTGTTTCCTCCATTTTTTCAACGGTTTTGTATCTATCGTATCTTTTCCAAGTGATTTTCCATTGCGTAGTCTTCTTATTTCTTTTTATAAAAGAGATTTTATTTCCTGTTCTAGTTTCTTCCTCTCTTATTCCATTATTAGTCTTATTCTGGGCTCTGTTTATATGATTTTAGTGTTCTTTCAAAATATTCTATCCGATTCAGGTTTATTATTACTATTATTTGCTTTTATCTGACTCTATGGCTACTTCTATCTTTTTCAATTTCTCTTACTGATAGCATCCATCGAATCTTAGCACTTAACCTTGTTTTAAACATATTTTCATATTGAGTTCTGTGAATTCATCGTTATGCTCCTTATTTTGTTTTTTTTTGTCGTTATATAAGACTTTAACGATTTGTATTTCATTTTCTTAAGTTCCCTTTTTTTTTTCTAAACTTTTCTAGACACCTAGTTTCCTTTTTACTCTATGGAATTTTTTCTTCAAGTCAATGATACAAACGTGGATTTGAATATATTTTTTTAGTTAATAGTAGCTTTTCTTCTAGTTGTTTAACCATAAATATGAGTTCTAAAGTGTTTCTGCATTTCATAATACTCGTAGAATATGTTTTTTTCAGTGTTGCTTCTAATTTTTGTTTTAGCCTATTCTTTTCTTTTATTTTCGTATGATATGATATGATACCACCATGGTTGTTACACTTTTTAGTATATTCCAATCACTTGGTAATTGTTTCTCTCTCTCTCTCTCTCTCTCTCTCTCTTTCTCTCTCTCTCTCTCTCTCTCTCTCTCTCTCTTCCATATATTTCAACATTTCTGTTTTGGTTTCCTTTGGCTAATTTTAGTTTTTTGATTGCTTCAGTGATTTCGTACTTTATCGTTGGTTGTGTATCATTTGCCACTATATCAGTTTTCTTCATTATCTTTTTTACCATCTTCTTGATCTAGTTGGATTGGTTTGGAATTATATTTAACTATATCTACCTTCTGCAGAAGAATGTTTTCTTCCTCTATTATCTTAGAGTATCTATAAGCGCCTGTCGTTCTAGGTGCTACTGGAATGTTGTAAATAAAAAATAGTCTTGGTATGTTTCCTTTATTGAGTCAATTTTGCGAATTTATTGAAACTGTTTTTATGGAGGACTTTGCGGTATTTTCGTGCCTCTCCGGCATTACGGCAGTTTTAGTTTTCTCGCATTTGGAATGTGTTCAAGATTTGGGTGTACAAAGAAGAGGGGCGGTAGATGTTCCATGTCATGCGAAGTCAGCGGAATGTAAACGGGATTATCGATTCGTTCCATAGAGAACTAACAATAGACACCGTTGGATGTACTGAATAAGTGAACTGAAATAGAAGTAATTAATATATGCGCTTTACGCATAGGTTAATTCATCTGTCTTAACACCAGAAACATCATATTTCACGTTACTATCCCTTTCCATTTGGAAATCCTTCGCCATTGGACCTTAAAAGTAAAGATCGTGTTTCTTTTTAATGATTCCTTCCATCCGATCTTTCGGTAACCGTCTTGCTTTCCCCTTCAAGAAGTAACCTTGATATCCTACGGGAGCATCGATTACCAGTGACGTCATCTCGGTTGTAATTCAATGTATCAATCATTTCAGACTTGGAGCTGTCAAGGGTTAAGGATTAGATGATGAGATCATTTTCCCACGGACGATGTTTAATATTTTCACAAAATGAAAAGAATTAATATCATCGGTATTTAAAACACAGTTTGTTTGAATACTCAAGATACTTTGCAGAAATATTTAAAAGAAATAACAAATAAAACTAAATTTTTTTGATGATATTTCGTGTGAAATAAAAGTTTCTTAGTGAAATTTTAAACAAAATCAAATTATTCTAACGAAATTTCAAGAAAAAACAAATTATTTAATGAACTTTCTAGTGAAATTTAAAGATTTTTAAGTGAAATTTCAAATTAAATTACATTTTTCTAATGAAATTTCAAGAAAAAGGAAAATTTTTATTAACTTTTCAAGCAATATCACACTTTTTTAAAGGATTTTCGAATTAATTTCAATATTTTGAACATAAAATTTCAAGCAAAATCCGACTTTTTTAAAGAAATTTTAGGTAAAATCATACATTTTTAATTAAATTTCAAGCAAAATTGATTTTTTTAAATTAAATTTCAAGAAAAACAAAGGCAATCTAAAATACTTTTGGAAAATTTTATCATTTTGTATATGTGGAAGCAGTTTGTCCAACAGTACCATTTTATTCTAATACGGATTCACTGGGCGTACATATTTTCAGAATTATTTAAACTAAAGTATCTATTAGTTAATAACAAATTAACAATATTTTGTTCATAAAGTTTATAAAGAATAATTTATAAATATTTACCCCATCCGAAGCCCCTGCTTTGAATTTATTTTGTTATTAAATATTTATTCACTGTGTTCTTAATATCTATGAATCCAAGGATTCATTCTATATTCATTTTATACATCCAACAATAGATTCCGGGGGTTTGTGCCAACATGCTTATATTATAAGATCCCATTTAAATAAATGATTCATTTTTCTCCGCACAAAGTTAAAACCTTCTAGTCTGAATTTCAATATATACTCGTATGTTCTTAAAACATTTTACATACAGTTCGAAACGATATTTTGGTCCTCATTTATTATTCATATTATTTAATTAAGTATTATTGAAACAATATTCGTACCAATGAATCACAGTAGGACATCATTGGGGATAATAAATAAACGTTTTAATCGAATTTACTAGTGCATGTAAATTATTGAAACGCACAAATTTCAATGGAAAATTAAATTATTCATCCGATAATTTTAAAGCATATTTATTTTTGGTACTTATAGAACCGATTACAAATGTTTACTAATTCCAAGTTGTGAAGAAAACAATTTTTAATTAAAAACTTTTTAATACGTTCTCACCTAAACATCATAAATACTAATTTAAATTAGAATTTGGATAAACTGTTCAAATTCGCATTTCTATCTCTCGTTTAAATCTGTCGAGCGTTCACAAAATTCACATTTGAAAACAAAATAGAGGTACGAAAATGGAAATCTACCCAATTAAAAGACGCGTATGAGCAGTATAAACGAATGATTCAATTATTTTCGTTATTGTTCTTTATTATATTCTCTCATATCAACGTGTTAATATAGATTCGAAATGTTCAAATATAATCGACAAAATAATTTACTCAAGTCAATCATATATTGAGTTTTTCTGTGTTACTTTACAATGGAAACATTTTAATTCATTTATCATTTAAAGAGTATATCGGAGTTCAGAATTTGTCCTTTAGATGTCAAAATAGAAGGGAAAATTATTCATCTTCAGCATGAAAACTCGAAAATTCTTGAAATTATTACTTTGGTATACCTCAAAAAAATCCATGCGTGTCACAGTCAAGTATTTTAACTAATTTTATGTCACTATTATTTGTTACTTTGCTTTTGCATTAAAAAGTTGAGATTTTTCTTATTGGGAGCAAAAAATTTTTCATAGAAACATACCATATGGTATTGACAACAATAATGAACAATAGATGGTTATTAAATTTACAAGAATATCACTTTGGAATTAATCATTTACCAGAAAAAAGAATGTCGTAGCTGATGCAATATCTCGTCAAATAGAACCACAGAGCAAATTAGAATATATTAAAGAGGAATCAATATATTGGAAGACTCAGAGGAGGTATTTTCTTTCATAACAAAATATAATATTACAAGATATTTAATCCAAATCCGTGCTAAAATAAAGAAGACACATACCTCGAGTTTCCCCGTACGCCCTTTAACGCCACAATATTCACGCGTCTCTTTATGACAAAACAAATAAGGCTTCTGCTTAGTGCCAACAACAAATATCGGCCTAAGGGGGCTCCTACACAAACACTTCACTATCTAAATGAAACATGGACGTGCCTTGGAAATTATTCTGTAGAACTAACTGTAGAAAAAGTTAGAAATCGATGACAAGTATGTACAAGTTATGAGTAAACGTGCTTGCTCTTATAGAAAGGAGTTCCAAAGAAAATATCCAAAAGCAAAATATGTAAGTAGATAAGCACGGATTTTAAAATTTCCAAATGGATCCCAGAAGTTTAAACACAGTTTCTGTAGGAAGATGACAACTATTTTTTTATTGGCCCTCTAACAAGTATTTCTCGTATCAACTAGCCACAAAGATTACTATATTTTAAATATACAAATTGGGAAATTTACACATATGTGTGCCCATGCCAGGATTCGAACCAGGAACCTCGAGAGGATAGCTATTATTATTACTATTATTTGCTGTAATGTTCTGCAGCAATTGTGCAGATCCTTAATGCTACCGTTTAGTATAACAACGTGTAGAAAATCAGAAATAAGATGAAATAGATTGATCCGAAATGGCTCTACGGAATATGGGTGTTTAATAATTCAAGGAGTTAAACCTTAGCGGTGTTTAAGGACTCCTTGGGGACGCCTATGCAAAGCAGTGATGAATGATAGGGTGTAATTAAGGTTGAAGAGAAGGCGAACTACTCCTTGGGCAACAAACCAGGAAGTGCTTAGTAATCGTTACCGTTTATGGAAAGCCACCTTTGAGAACTTCACAAACTGAAGGATTTCCTTCACTTACGTTAGTCAATTTGAGGAATGAAAATTACCTGGTATAATATTTGCGTATAACAACTCATTGATCTGTTAGTTATTTTTGGTTTAATTTAATCATAAAATGTGGAATTGTGACTACAAATTATTTGAAGGAATTGTAAGAAAAACCGCAGGAAAAGACAATATAAACGGTAATTGAGAATTTAGATGACATAAGACTTTTTTCTTGGTATCGATTAAATTTAGTATTACAAAATAATTTTTAAATTGCTTTGGATATAACAAAAACAATTGAGACTGATGATGGGGAATTATTAAAAGAAGGAAATAAAACTCAAAAATATCAAATTATTGCATCGTTGGCCAAATAATTATATGTTGGAAACTGCAAAAACACAAAGTAAAAGCAAAACTTTGGTTTTTAAATAAATTGTAAGAAATAGCGGCGAATGTCATCTTCCTTATAGTAGATAAAATTAAAAAATGCTAACAATAACATAATTAATTAAATTGAGGAACAAATAAGCAACATTTGAACTGGAGATAAAAAACTTTTCACATCGTAATCACTCCATCCTCAATCTGGTGGTAGTCTCCTTAGTTAATATAATTTATGATGATACGCATCAAAATTCTGCTCGGAGACAACAATAGCATCATATTTGCTTGTAATTTCGTCTTCTAAGAGAGGAGAATCTAATGTTGCTAGCAACAAGGGAAAACGTAGTTTGCAGCTGCCCTAACGACGTTAAGGTTATTCAGTTACAGTTACATCAAGATGAAGGTTAGTCTTACATTTTGGATTACTCGGAATTGAGATATCTCTTTATGTCGAGCAACTAATTTAATTACGTCACACCGCGACCATATCGCGTTTAACGTTCTGCCGTATTCAATTAATATTTTAGTTGGTGTGAATATTTCATAAAAAATTAATAATTTACAGTTTGGGTGATGAAATCGTTTCAATTTCATTATCAACAATAATTATATTATACTGTCTAAAAATGAGTTTCTATTTATAGAAATATCTATTCTCGTTACTTCGGATTGCTAATGGGGTAAATTTATTGGTGACGGAATATTGGAGAAATCAGGCACTTTCGAACCGTGAATAGAACTTTTATTGACGTAAAGGAATTTTCGTATTTCGATTTACTTCCTTTTTCACTATTATTCTTTTTTCGGGTACAATGTTTTTATATCCTTTCGGATAAGCAGGATTCGCGAATTGAGAAAACATCAAAAGGTCTTTTGTTATCTTGACAATATGATGTCTTACTATTCTAAAAATAATGAATTTTATATATAAATGATCCTAAAAGTTCAGTGTATTATTTAATATACAAAGGAAAGAAAAAATAATTCCATTCAGAGCAGTAGACAAAAACTAAAAATTATAGGAAGAATTACATAAGGTGAAATATTCTAATGAGTACTTAATCGAAAAAGTTTTAAAAACAAAAATGTTTAACGGTTTAGAATTAGAAATAAGCATAATGCTTGGATAAACATGAAATTTAAAATTATAGTAAGCGAAACGTCGTGCGCATACTGATCAGATTTTGTTGAAACTACTTTCCAAATTTATCGACGTTTCGCTTTATTAGAAAATTATTATACGTTTGATAAGTTTAGAAAGTGGTCTCAATGAAAATTGACCCATATATCCACCATGCTCCAGTTTAATATAATTTAGAATTATAATATTTTATTTATATTTTAATATATCTTCTATTTTTATGAGTTACATCTATTAGAGCAATTTATTCAATGCAATGAGCAAATGAAAACCATTAAAAGTTTGTTGGTTCCCAATTATTTCTTGTGGTAGCTGGTAGCATTGTAGCATAACACGTTTAATTAAAAATAACTTTTTTCTTACTTTCTTTAAGAAGTTAGAATTTGTTCTATAGAACAGGATTTAAATTTTTTGCAGATTTGATTATGTTAAGTACTGTATAAATTAGATCATCAGTATCTCAATATAGTTGTAGTTTCCATTTAAAAATTAATAAAAATCTAAATTTTCATAGCTTTTGGTCGAACAGATTTATTAAATTCCGATGATTGTATTTCTCAATAAACCAATAGAGTGACCAGTTAAAACTTTAAAAGCTTTTGATTGATAAAATTTTCTAATTTTTAATAATTGCATTTTCTAATCAATCGGTAGACTGACCAATTAAAATTATTAAAGCTTTTGATTTATTAAATATTTGGAATTTCAACCAAACAGTTCCAGCGTCTATTATTTCTGAACTTTCAACTGATAGAATAAATGTATCAATTACGTTCATATATGTCGGAACGTGTTCCCATTTCACAAACACAATAATTTCTTTCTTTCCCCTCTTCCTTGTAACTTCTGTGTTGTTGGATTTGGGTTAGTCATTTGTCTTTTTCTATACATCTTTTTCATGTTTGTCTACTCTCTCTCATCATCTTCATCTCTTCTCATTCGGACCTTTACTATCCGCTGTATTCAATTTTCTGAAGCTTTCATTTCCTTCTCGCTACGCTACTTTTTATTTCAAGCGTTTTTTTAGTCCATCTTATTCCATGCTCGTGATGTTATTTGCTCATTATTAATATTTTTTTTCACATTTGAAAAAAGGTTTAAAGCTAATCACTTATTTTCGATTTTTCAAAATACTTAATAAGAACCTGAATTTATTCCTAAAATAGTATATCTTGTTTGAGTTTCAATATTCTTTTAAAAATATAGCGCTACAATTTCAAATAGTCGAGGTATGAATTTGCATGTTACGTGTGAGTAAATTCGTAGAATTTCACTCAATTTGCATTAACCAATGTATACTACTATTGAGAACAGTTGTATTAAATTTTTAAAAATTGTCCATTTACCAAAAAGGAAAAATTTGAGAAGATATTAAAAATTATCTAGAAGTAAATCTATTGAGTTCACTTATAAATTAATTTAAAAAGAAAGAACAGAAAAATGTTTATAAAAAACTATGTCTATTGTGACTTAAACAAATACATTTGCATTTAAGCTGTCATATAAATTACTATTAATTTTTATTACCTGACTGTATTATTATTTAAGAGTTTCCATTATAAATCGTTATTTCCACACATCGAAATGCCTGTCCAAAATATATTTTGTTTTATTTACTTTTATTTTTGTTTTCTCTCAAGACACGTTTGAAATATGTACGTATAAAATATTGAATTGTTGCATTGTATTGAAAAATTCCGGACACTGTAATACTGGTATTTCATCTTTTATCTTATTTCCAATACTGACTAAAATTGTATCTGCCACATTCATTTTATCGCGAACACGTGAAATATAAAACTAAAGTGTCAATCTACGTTTGAGAAAATGACAATCTTATTTTTTATATTTGATAAAGTACTCTTTAGTTAACGGTGAAAAAATGTTTCTACAAACAACTTTTATCCAAATACAAATATTTACAATGAAAGTAAATATCTTATGTATCTCTAAATCTAAACTGTACGTGTTTGATACATTTGGAAAAGGAAAAGAATTTGTAAACGATACGTTTTAGAAACATTTATATATCCAGATTTTCTTGGGATGCAATGTTGAAAAAAATTCGCTAATGAAATTCATATTTTTGCAAAACGTATCGAAAGTACAAACCAAAGCTAACAGAACTAACCTCTAATTAATCCAAACTAAGAAATAACATAAACAATAATGTGTTAGCTTTCATCCTTCAGATACCACCATAGAGAAGAATCATCCGTTTCTTTTTCAGTTCTGAGTTACTATTGCCCTATATAACAAATATATTATAAACTTGCCAAACATTTGAAACTCGACAAGTCTTTCAGTTTACTAGCGATATTAGGACTTCTTAACTAACTTCTTGAACTCATCGAATTCCTATGGCTTACTGAGAACTTTCTTTCCTTCCCGCAAGAACTTCCGAAAAAGTGTGTCGTAAACCTCCTAATACCATCTCGGATGTACTATCGGCAAAGTTAGTTACTCGAAAATGCGGTCTTAAAGGACTCCAATGATGAATAGAGCAGACCGCAGAATGTTTATGGCAGTTATTTTTGTTCTACAAAACGTTACATGACAGCCGATGATTAATTGATGAAGCGGCTTCTTAATCAAACACGACCCAGTATGGTGAAGTTGTTTAAGTATCAGGACAGCTTCAATCAAAAGCTCCGGTGGTGGAGATTTAATTTTGTTAAGTGCTTATCGCGTTCGGATTTCATTTATATGTCTAATTGATTAATACTGTCAAATTTTATGTACTAGAACTAATAACGTAGTAACTGTTTGAAGACGGTCTTTTTGTCTCAAGTTTAGTTTACTTTAAATTTCTTTGCTTTTAACTAAAAAGAACTAAAGAGGATAAAAGAAGTTTAGTTTTGAATGCTGGCTCAAAACATCCGTCAGGTGTTACTCGGTTTGAACACTAAATTCTAATTCCCAACTAACTTTCATTTGATTAAAAATTAATAACCAAAAAACAGCAAATTGAAATGCTCAAATAAAATTCTCGTTTATTTTTGAAGAGCTGGGAGGTAAACTAATTCTGTGCATTATAAAAATAAATAGATAATAATTACCATTAACAAAACAATGAGACAAATTATCCATGCTAAGTTTAGTTATGATAGACGTACGAATTGTGAAATTTACACTCAATTTCCTTTTACTAAGTGTGGGAATTATGAAATAAAATATTATGTGAACCTCGATATTTTTTGTTTGTTTTTTTCCTTTTTAATTGGAATTTTGATTTAAATAATGTCTGATTATTACTTGTTCTATCGAAATTCCAATAATTTCAGCCAAACTTCCGGTTGTAGCTTCATAAAGAAGTGATAAATAATCGTACAATAAAATGTCAATAATTTTGAAATGTAGCCCCATCAATCAGAAGCACCAGACCGAAAAGCACATAAATTTAATTCGGTCCATCTGAAACTCGTTTACAAGAGAATTCGCGACACTATAAATCAAAATGCGTAGGTAGTTTGAATTGATATTTCGAGATTATACGATTGGGTATGTTGACCAATGTTTTTGTTAAAAAGTTATTAGTTTAACTGTGTTTTTCACTTCGAAAATCCAAAATGTGAAAAATAGTAAAAATAAGTACTCGCTATCTTAATTTCCAGAAGTTATCCTTTATGATTTTTTCTAGTAATAAAATATTGCACATGTGGATTACATTTACTGGATGAAAGCAAATTATTAGTCGTGTTGAAAATTAAGGAAATAAATTCAGTTTATATATTTGACTATTATAATTTAAAAAAATATAGTTTTCATTATAATACAATGTTTTATTCTGGAGAGAAAATAAAATTGAATTGATTGAAATTCTATTAAATTGTGTAGAATCGAAAAACTATAGAAAATATTGGAAAAATATCCAGAAATAAATTACAATACTCAAAGTAACAAAGATATTGCGAAATTGAATTTTTCTTTGGATTCGCAGACCCTCAAGGTCTCTTTTTGCAACATTTCAGACAGTCTTTCGGAAAAAACCAATAAACTCTACCTTTTGAAATATTTGTTAATTTAATTTTTGGATCTCGATATTCGATTACTCAAAAAATAAAAGAGATATGATAAAATTTAATTATTCTTTGATTTTGTAGTTTCTATTTGCAAAATTTTAGATCCAATTACTTTAGTTTTACAAAAAAAATAATAGATTGATTATACCCTTTAAAATTTTTGGGAATATGGTGTCAATAACTTGGTTCGAATGAAAAAATCTTCAAAAACTGTAAAAAATTGTACCCATTATACTCCAAACTGAAAGATGCCTCCACAATCTCCGGACATGATTCCATGTGATTTTGTTGTTCGCAGTAATTTCTTTAACGCTTTGTATTGCATTAGATACTTTTTTATAATCTAAGTTAGATTTTCTAGGAAAAAATAAATAGCACATTGGAAAATTGATTTTCTATTTTCTATTTAAAACTTTTTTGCGCCGCTATTGTGAACAATAACTATTTTCGAGGTATAAAAGACACGGAAGTAAAAAAGGATATTAAAAATACGTTTCTGACGTTATATTTATATTTTGGTTGAAGTCAGCGAAATTTAATAAAAATATAATAACATCGTTTCAATGAAATGCGTTTCGAATTTAATTCTAAATTCGTTGTTAGTGTTTAAATGAATTTGCAGTTGTATTAAAATTGAAATTTATTAATAAAAAAAGAAGGGATTAAAAATGGATGTGAATTATATAATTGATGTAAAAAAAAATATAAATGCGAAATAAAACACGTTTGAATTTTTGACCGTTCTCTTTCTCTTTTACTTACTGTACACATTTTTACTTTCTCTCTCTTTTCTTACTGTACTTATTTTTTTTTTCTATATGGTCTGTCTACTAATGCCGCCTCTCTTTATCCTTTTTCAGAAACGGAGAGAAAACTTTGCTTATCACAAAGGCTAGGTCAGCAGAGCAGTCGGTCATATGGAGGTATGGATCTATCTTTCATATTTATCTCTATTTTATTTACTTTAAAATTCTATTTTATACCATCATTTTTTTACTTCGCTCGTGTTCCGTTCTTCTAAATGGATATCAAATTAAATTAAAATTGGTTGAATTATTAATAACATAGTAAAGGTGCATTGAGAGGGGTTGATGCCCTAGAAATAATATAGTAAATACTTCAAATTGAGTACACAGGGAGGTCTACTTATGCTCAACAGTTAATTTCGAGATGAACTAAATAAAGTTTTTTAATGAAAATTTCATGACGTCACTTTGCTAATGTTAAATTAAGAGTCAGAGTTGTTTTATTTTAAAATATATAGTGCGTCAACTTCAACAAGATATTTAAATAAAAATGATGATATATTTAAAAACACCCTATTTTTTTATTTATTCTGTTTAAAAAAGGCACATTTTTATTGTGTTCTAGCTTTAAAAGACTCCCTGTATATCTCAAGGTAATTTTGAAATGTAAATCTTTATTCTTTTAGTTTTTTTGGGAAACAACTGTCTTCGAATTCCGTAGTAAAACAATACATTTTTTTTAATATATTTTTATTTCAGCTTAAAATCTTTAATTCATTTTGGACTTGTATACAGAGTGAATTTATATTTTGCTTAACAATAATGGCTCTAGGTTTGTTCGTACCTTAAATACAGGGCGTTGTTTTTTTTGTTTATTTATACCATTTTTTTATTAAGTTTAAAGGAACTGTTATTTTTATTGTAAAATAATTATATTTGATTCGTTTGCAAAATATGAGCATATTTAGTTTATTCCGCATTAAGGAATACATAAATTTAAAAATGTAATTGTTTTTATGGTCAGCTTAAAATTCGTATTATTTTGAAAGTGAAATAAAATTGTGTTAATTAGAAATAATAGCGAAAATAATATACACAAAGTTTAAATATCTACTTAAAATCGTTTTTCATTTATAAACCAAAATTAATTTATGGATAGTACAAAAGTTTTTTTATCGTTTGTATGATGAAAATATATTCATCTAAATATTTTAATAACATGTAACGAAGCATTTTTTTAAGTGTACCAGATGTGGTGTCGGTAAGTTTATTTTTCGTTAAATAGTTTAGTTGGTTCATTTAAAATACCCAACTGGTGATTTTTAATACAGGGTTGGGATAAACTATAAATTAAAATAAATATCTTTAAAACGAAACGGACCATATTTATGAAATTTGGTAGGTGAGTGCAATGGGCCAAAATACATCTGATTTATGTTGATTTTTTGTTGATAATATGCTTCCGGTTTAACCGAAAATACCCTCAACTTTTTTAATTTAAATGGGACATTCTGTATATTTTTGCAGATTGACTGATTCGCGTATATTTAATTTATCTAGATTTGCTATCAAATCCGTAAATTCTAATGCAAAAAGCGCAATTAGAAAAGTACGTAATTGCTTTCAGGCAACTCGAAATAAACTCTGAAGTGATTTGTTTTGTTTTTCATAATGTCGAGTAGCTCTTTTTTATAACGAGCGTCTTGTCATTGATTTCCCCAGGGCAGACAACGCTTATTTAGCGAGATGAATGGCTTTTTGAATAAAGGATGTGCATGAGTTACAAACCAAAGAAACACGTAGAACCTGAGAAAGGTAAGAACACATAAACTCCGAAGTATACTACTTTCATTTATTATACGAAACCATTTTCATAACCGAGTAGAATGGAAGTGTTTCCATTTTTAAAAAGCGCCCCGCCCCGACTTGGTAAAAATTAATATTTTTAAAGATATCAGCAAAAGCGGAGAATGTGGATGCCCTGACCTTTTCGGATTCTTTCATTTCTTTAATTTACAGCTTTTTTAAATGGAATAATTTCTCGAAATTCGAATATATGGAATGAGGCAAAAAACAATTAGCAATTGTATGAATTGAAATCAAACTAATGATAATACCGGAAAAACAGGAAAATGTAAATTTAAAGTAGATAACACGAAGTTCGACCAAGTCAAACAATTTAAATATTTTGGAACAAATGTACGAGAAACTGAAAACACAGAAATAGAAATAAAAGATTAAATACGAACACCAGATTATAAAGAAGAATCAATATTAACATGTGGCTCAGAAATGTTGAAATTAAGCAAGATTAATCTATAGAAGAATACAAGCTGCAAGTGAGTTGAAAACTTTTGCAAAAATGGAGGACTAAAATTGAGGAAAAAAATATAAAAAAAAAATAGAGAAAACAGTAACAATATGCATAGAAAATATGGAAAATTCTAAAGACCGCAAAGGGTAGACTACGAAATGTTTTTTAAATAATCCGAAATTTTGAATAAAGGAATTTCAAAAATGTTTATTTGTCAAAAAAATTGTTACTTTCTCACTTACATAAATTATTTATCTATACATGTTTTTATATTTCAAATTAAAATTTAATATAATTTATTACAAAAATATTTTTCATATCAACTTTTATTTTTTTTCTTGGTTTATTATTAAATTATCTTCCTTTATAAATAGGCTAATAAATTAATACTGTTTACATAAAAACTCCGGTTTTTATAAATCGCCCTTTTTTATTTTATTTGTGGCTTCAGATATTTCCTTATGCTGGTTCCAATCAATTTTCTTTTGTACTTCTGTATGTAGTTAGAAACTGTTAAATTCAAAACTTGAAAATATCGGTAGATTCTCGGGTGTTGTTTAGTCGAGATGTGGGTGTTTCAATTTTGTTAGAGGCACGAACTCAATCAGTTTATGTGGAAAAGAAAAAAACCAATGTTCATTTACGTATATGTTTTATTAAACTATATTTTTACATAGCGGATCGTTTTTTGAATAAATATATCAAAAATCACTAATTATTTATCGGGGGGTTTAATCCAATCCGTAACTTGGTTATTGGAAATTAAAGCTGAAATAAAACAATAATAATGTATTTATTTATTTATGAATAAAAACAACTCTTCCAAAATATTAGGACAACTTACAGGTTTAAACAAGTAACACTTTTAATCGCAGGGGTAGGCACTATCACATCTCGAACTCTCGAATTCCCAAACTTGACATTTTCAATTTTTTTATTTTTCCAACCAAGAAGTCCCTAATATTAATTAATTATGTTATAATTTAGAAAATATTAAATAAAACCTAGATACATGGCGTAACTAAATCCCTAAATATATACATTATTGTAACATTATATTAAAGCATGCACAGCAAATTATAGATGACGTACAAATAAAATAATTGTTAATATCAAAATTTTCTTTTTACGTTTTTAGTATTTTTAAAGTGAGAGATACAAATGCAAAAATGGTACAATCAAATCCATCACCAAAACTTCCCATTCGAGTCTTAGATTTATCTTTCTCTTAGATAAGGAATTTTCTACCTGTTTTTAATTCGTTTCCGTTAGTAGCAGACATTCTTCCTCATTTTTTGACATCGAGTTGATGGCCCCATAAAACCGAGAGCACGAAAGAATCTACCAATAATAAAATGACGAACATAATGGTCGGCCACCAACGCTCATAAAACTCAAACAGATCCATCTAATCATGTCCCTGACAATTTATTTCCGGTCCGTCGCTTCATTCATTAAGAATTTTCCCATTCTATTTCAGAGAAAAAAAAATAATTTTATAACCTCATATTTCAAAAAATTTCTGATCGAATCTTGGTAAACTTAAATAACTAATCAGAATATTTTACTAAAAAATAAATCCATAATCGTACACACAATTATATGAAATATTGTTATGACAATTTGTACAGGGATTTAGTTAAATATCGTCCTTTACGTAGAACTTATTCTTTATTTAATATTTACTAAATTGTAACATTCACTGTTTATTTAATACGGTGAGAAATTAAAAAAGTCAAATTTGGGTTCTCGAATGATCGAGACGTGATGGTGCCTACCCCTGCCATTAAATGTATTAGTTATTTAAAGATAAAATTTGCTCTAATATTTTGTTATTGTTTCATTCAGCCTCCTTAATTTCCATTAAACCAGTTACTCAGATTAAGATAATATTTTTCTAGAAAAAACAACTCAATACGTAACACTATGTTAGCCTTATCAGGAAATGATTGAACTTTTAGGAAATATCGAGGAAAGTTGAATCAGGATTTCCTGCTGGGACACAGCGAATGTTTGTGCATAATTAAAATAGTTATTTCACAGGAATATCATTTTGATTGTGAACCACATTTGCTGTCACGGTTAGGTTAGATTAATGTCTGTAACAGCCACAAAGAGCGAAATTCGATTAATTAATTTTAATTTTGAACTTACTACACTTGTTCTTAAATTTTCGAATTTCTCTTATTTCAAATTAATACCGAAAATTCACAATGTACATTTTTGTAGGTTTTTAATTATTTTTTGAATAAAAATGCAAATGTAAGAAAATTAGGTCGCTGAAATAATAACTTGTCTTATTTTAAGCCATCTTTTATGTGACTATTTCGAAATTTTGACTTCAAAAAACTGTGAATATTGTCGAATATCTCCAGGGTTGGTTTGAATATTTTGTATCCCATTATAATATTGTATATTTTCTCGTTTTATCGATAAGTAACCACCCGGTAGATTATTCGCATTCGTTTTTAACAATTCACTAAGTACAACACTATTTTGCTATTATTCTCTTTAATTAATATTTTCCATAGAAAAAGGTTTTATTCAAAGAAGTAAAATACGAACGAAAACTTTCTTTAAAATTCCAACGTTGCTTTTTTACTTTATTCGACATCACGTCAACTCGACTAATTGAGGGTTGAAATTTCTCTAAGAAAAATACCAGAAAACCAAAAAAGGTTTTATAAAACAAAGGGCTAACTAAATTCTCGTTTTAGCGAAAACAATGGAACTCGGGCAGCTTTTAAAAATGTATAATTTGTGATGGTTTGATTAAAATCATAATTGTAGTTGTCTGCAAATTTTAATGCATATAATGAAAGTCTCCAAAAAGAAATGTAAAGAGAAATACATTTTGTTGCACATATTTATTTGAAATTTTCATAAGTGCTGCCAATTTTAAACTTATTAAAGAAATGAAAACAACAATTTAAGAAGAAAATACAAAAGAAAAAATTGTCAAAAAAATACATCTATTGAAAGTTTTAAATGAAAGCAAAATGTCATCTTAATGAAAATGATTCACTATTATTTATTCCTAATACTGCATACATTTTTTTATTTTTATTTTCATAATGATATGTACATTAGAAAGATTTGAAATTATTGGAAAATCACTTGAATCTCGCATCAATGTCTTTTCTTTGTGAATCAAAAAAATGATGAAAGGTTTTGTTCGGAAGGGCTTTGGTAGATTTTATCGTTTCGTCGGTAGAACGTGTTCCCCCCACTTGATTTATGCAACTTTTCAGGTCAAGGTTAATTAATGCCCTTACGTTACGTTTCGAATTTAAACTGGCTCACAACAATTTAAATAAGTGCTCGCGAAAAAATTACATCGTCCCTTTACCAAATAAAAATTTGAAAGAATACGTTATTAAAAACGTACGTGAAAAATCATTGAAAATTGTCAAAAAATTGTAAAACAATGATCTATCAGAAAACTTTAAAAAATATTGAAAATTCGCAAAAAACTGTAAAAGATGATTGAAAATTATTAAAAAACTGTCGAAAACGTTGAATATTCTTAAACAACTTTAAAAATGATTAAAAATTGTAAAAATACAGAAAACTATAAAAATTGATTAAAAACTATTGAAAAACTGTAAAATATATTGAAAATTGTTAAAGAAGTGTAAAAAATAACGAAGAAATGTCAAAAAACTTTCAAAAATAGAGGAAACTATTAAAAAACTGTAAAAATAGAGAAGAACTGTGAAAAAAACTGTAAAAAAATATTGAAAATTGTCAAAAAACTGTTAAAAATATTGAAAATTGTTAAAGAACTATAAAAATTGACAAAAAACTGTTAAAATAATGAAGTACTGTAAACAACTTTCAAAAATGATTGAAAATTGTCAAAAAATTAGAAAATAGAGAATAACTGTAAAAAATAATTAAAAACTGTCAAGATATTGTAAAAATTAATGAAGAAATGTAAAAAAACTTTCAAAAATAGAGAAAAACTATCAAAAATCTGTAAAAAATATTGAAAATTGTCAAAAAACTGTAAAAACTATTGAAAATTGTCAAAAAACTGTTTAAAATAAAAGAACTGTAAAAAAGCTGTAAAATATTATTAAAAACTATCAAAAAACCGTAAAATAATATGAAAATTGTCAAAAAACTCTAATAGATGATTCAAAATTATCAAAAAACTGTCAATAATATTAAAAATTGTTAAAGAACTGAATAAATGATTAAAAATTGTCAAAAAACTGTAAAAAAAAACGATTAGAAACGGTTTAGAAACATTAAGAAATCATTGAAAATTGTGAAAAACTGTAAGGTAAATATTTTTTCTTGTTATATTCAACTTGGCGCATTTCCGTAAAACCGCATTATATATTTTATATTTTATTTATTATTTTAATCGTTGAAATAAATATTGTTGTACCGATACACATTGGAACATCCTACTTAAAATTTTTGATAAACCGTCCCACGCGGCTTTTCGGTCGCATTCATTATTTTCCGGAATTTGTTTTATCTCCATGTTGGCAGCACTGAACGCGTTAATAGATTATTATGTTGTGTGATGTACCGGAAACTTAAAAAGATTAATTTAAAATAAATTGATATAAGCCTCTTTTTTTATCGGGCAAAATTTAAATGTTTGCAGTTGAAACGATTAGCAGAAATTTGTGTAGTGGTTGGCACTTTCGATAATATTCATTTTTCTAGCTGGTTTGATAATTTGGCTACAGCAAAAATTATTATTTCAAATGTTTCGTACAATATTAATATATTCTTTTTTACTGATTTCGTACCTTTTACAATATTTTAATTGGTATTAATGAATTTTTATGAAAAATTATGGTGTTTACCTTGATTTATGTTTCAGAATCGTCACCTTTGCATTGTATTAAGTAAGTGAAAGTAGCGATACCTCAATCTTTACTCTATTTCATATTCTAATAGATTAGGTATCTTTCTACTCTCCCTACTAAGCTCTCAACTATAAAATTTACTTGAAAACATACTCGAAAAGAAAATTTACGTACATCACTTAATAGTTAAAGAACTTTCTAATATTTTATACCTCACCAACATTTTTTTAAATTAATGTAAATCTTCTTTTCATATTTTAATAATAAGGTGGAATTGTTTACAAATTTCAATTTAATAAGCATGCTGTTTTTGATTTCTTTCACTATTTTGAAACCTTTTAAGGAAAAATAGTTACTAAAATAGATTTTTGCACAAAGCTGAAAGTTTAGATTCCAACTTAAAACTGATTAGAAGAGACGAGCGCATGCAGAAAAAATTAGAATCTACTTTTAAAAAATCATTTGCACATTTATCGTTTAGATTTACAGTCATCTACTTTTTTTTATTTTATTTTTAATAAATTTAAAAATCCTTAACTACAGTCATCTATCGTTTGTCACATTTCTATCGTCATCTTCGCTTGTTGGCATATTTTTGTAACAAAAATATTAAACCAACAAAGCTCAAGAATAAAATATTGGTATTTCATTTTGGCTGCACCTCGAACATCATAATGGGAGCCCGGCACGACCAGAACCAGTTCATTATTATTTTATTGTATTTTAAACGCGCAAAGTTGAATTAAAATTATGAACAAATAATATTGTTAAAGGTAAAACTCCAACTAAAGATCCAAGTACGTACATCGGTTTAAATAAATACTAACATAAAACTATTTGAACGATAATTTTATCAAACATTTGTAAAAGTTGAGAATCTGGTTTGTCATTTACAAAGTGCTTATAATATAATTCAGAGAAAAGAGATGGGATCTTATAGTGGACCAAATAAAAAATTATTAAAACCACTGGCTGATTTGTTGGATTATAAGTAGAAGAAAACGTAGATTCAACATCTGTTAAGCAAAAAAGTTGTTAAATAAGAAATCTATAAAATTTGGATACGAAAATTGGTGTGAAAATTAATATTACACTTTAATGATTTCATTTTGGCTGCGTCTTGGAAGTGCTTGGGAGCCCGGCACGATCGGAGCCATTTCATTAAAACTTTGTCTTGTTGTAAAACTTACATTAAAAATTATTCATTCTTTTGATGTAATTGGAGAAACGTCTATTAAAAACACGTATTCGTAAGTATAATATACAAATACACTCAAAATGCAAGAACATTTTTGCTTCGTTTTTAATAAAAATTGGGATTTAAAAGATAATAGTGTTTATTTGAAGTATTCATTATATTTTTAGATATTAATGGAAACACTCTTTAACTGATAAACTTAACATAGTAGTACCATAATTAAATATATCGGTCGATCCTTTTTATGTTGCCAACAGTTAGCGGATTTTTAGCGACACACTAACATTTCGTTTGTCATTTTTCACCACTTATCATCTGCCTGATAAAATTAATCAAAAAATAGATATTTTTCGATTAGTTTGTGTTAGTGATGGAACATTTTTTTTTTTACTTTAAACGTCATTTGTGATCGGGGACAATCTGTACAGAGGAAAACACCATCTGGAGATCGAGATTGGTAACAAAAGAAGTGTGTCGCGACAAGGAGCCGATCAATATCCCAGGAAACCGTCGTTGTACACGACGCTCAACATACGAAATTTGGTCCTAGAATGACCTTTGCCAAGGATTTGTCAAAATACCATGTTTTTTGCCTTGGCGGTGATTTTTCTCTACTACCGTTTGCTTTTTTTTTCATTTTACATAATGTTTTTGAAAACGGTGCTTACTAAAATACATTTTTAAATCAAAAACTATGACTCTGCTTCTTCTTTTTTTTTAGTCCAATTTAATGGATTTGGAATAAACGATGTGTCCAAAATAGTGGTGGTACCACTTTTTTTTCAGCTGATCGAATTATTTATTTTAAATTAATATTACTTAGTCAAATTTCAAATTGGTTTTTATAAATTCGTAGAATTTTATATATATTTTTAAGTTATCAAAAGTATTGGCAGGATTCCGACCTCTAGCGGCAAACTTACGAATTTACGTTTTTGGCAACTTCGCTCAAAGCCAAATCATCAAATTAACGACCGATGATGGTATAAGCGAAAAAAATAAATAGAATTTTAAGAATTCGGTGTATTACATCGAACAAGTATTTCATAATCTTAAAAATGTGTTTATAAATACAAGTGAAGGATGGAAGTTTTTATTCAGGAAACAGCAAACTTTATGTATAGCGTCACCGGTTATCTGTCATCTGTCTTATATTCTTTTTTTTTAAATATCCGATGGCATTAAGATCAATCAAGAATGTATTCAAAAATGCTTTTTGTGATTATGCGTTTGATATCTTTTTAGAAAACCGTATTTCTGTGTAATAAAGAAAAATGATGGCATCTGACAAGGGATGCTTTCTTGGTTTTGAATCATTTGAATGTTTTATACTTTGTTTATGGAGTATTGCACAAAGAGTAGACATAAATAGAGTTTACAAAGATATAGATTCAGGGCACGTTCGTAAATTTAGTAGGTTTCACTCAAATCAAGAATTTTATATGCACAATGCAACTCTTATTCGCTTACCGACAGTAAATTTGAAGTGTGTATATTTTCCTTTATAGTATTGTATAAAACGTTAAAAGTAAGTACGTTTAGAAAATAATATCTTGTAGGATACAGGGTGTCGGGAAATAAACTAAATACTAAATTGAAGGGGGTTATATAACATTTTTTAATATAATGTTTTGTTATCAATTACAACCCTGATAACATGACACGAAATATTTTTTAAATATTTTATTCGATAAAAAAATATATGATTTTTTAAATATTTGTTATTTAATATAAATATTTATTAAATATTCGCTTTACAATATTTATATGAAATATTTAATTTATAATAATAATAATTTATTAGATTTTCGGTTTAAAATCAAGGTTTATTAAAATTTTTCTTGAGGACGAGATTAATTAAAATTTCAATATCCTCCCTTTATTTAATTTTTTTGGTTTGTTTTGCATTTTCTTATTTTCTTTTTTTTTGTTGTAACCAAATCATCTTCTTCTAAAGTAACATTTGCTTGCATACCGCTTTGCATCTAAGCTCTTCAATTAGTAGTTAATTGAGCTCAATTATAAAAAAAAAATCAGATATAAGGAAGCTCAATAGAATTCGTAAAAATTTGCTTAATTAGAAAATAAACTGTGAAGAACAAAAAGGAACGATTTCGGGAGGGAGTCGGAACAAAAAAGTCCACCTTTGCAGATTTAGTTATTAAATGTAAAACCTGAAATTTTTAAAATCGGGTATTTACCAAATAAATTGTCCGGATTATAACGCCATCTATATTGGCCAGACAAGTAGAAATATTAACATACGTTACTGTAAACACTTACGAACTTATAAATTAAAACATTTTATTGACACTAAACACAAAACCTACGCTTAACAACACAATGGAAACAACAGTGGAAGTACTTCATATAAGTGACAAGAAAGAAGAACTTAATTTTTTGTAGGAATGTGAAATAAAAAAAAAGACTCCTAAAACGTCCCCAATATACAGTATTTAACGAACAATTAAACCTGGGAAGTTCAATAATTTTGGATTACCTTTTGGTAATAATCAAAATATTTTTTAGAAATAGATTGGTTGAAATATTTATAACATGAAATAATTTATGCTTATCAAAAATCTGTCAATCTTCTACTAAAACTCGAAAATGCTATGTGTGAAAATAGCGAAACCGTGGTCGATTTAATACAACTAAAAGAGCGTTGGAATCCTGTGGAAACACAAATAAGTATAACTTATTTTTTTCATATTTATTACAGATCATTTCCACAAAGTAAGAGTTGAAACAATTAATTAAATATTGTCCTGGTTAGACCAACAGCAACCGAGATACTCTTGCCTTTTATGTTGTTGATTTCCATTATCACTCATTGGATTAAAACTTTGTAGTCTTGAAGAAAATTAATTTAGTTACTATAAACTATTCTGGAACAAAATATCAATAATAAAAAAAAAATTAAATTATTAAAATTGTTATACGGATCTGTCAATCTTTTACTAAAACTCGAAAATGCTATGTGTGAAAATAGCGAAACCTTGGTCGATTTAATACAACTAAAAGAGCGTTGGAATCCTGTGGAAACACAAATAAGTATAATTTATCTTTTTCATATTTATTGTCCGAGTATATTTTTTTGGTGATCCAATTTAGTGTTAGCGCCTCAATTACAATTGGCCCCGTTTATAAAAACAAATTAGTAGATTATTTAAGAACAGTGGCAGCGAAGAAGACGAGTCTGTTAAAATGCAGATCCAGATATTCCAGATGTTGTGTATCGGGAAGGGGGGCAATTCGGGCTCGTGAAACATGTAGGAAGGAGCCCTCGGCGACGGGCCGAATATTCGATCTACGAAATGACAGAAGAGAAACCGAGTTAATGGTATTGCAGTGTCGAGTCGGTGCTAACTCAGAAACTCAGATATGAAATATCGATGGGATCGCCGCGCCAAATACCTCCGAAGTGTAAATAACTCCAACCAAAGGGATATCGTATCTGTTCTTTGCTTTTCTCTTTAAAAAACGATCGATCGATTAGGAACGATGGATATTAAAGGATTTGTGAAATTGGGTCTTTTAGGGAATTTACGCAGATTATGAATTAAGTTGGAATAAAGATTTGGTTATGCGGCGAGTTTTCAAAATTTTAGACTGTATTAATAAATATAATTATGTATTGGGTGCCAATTTGAAAATTGTCCACTCTTAATATCCTCTATACAGTAAATAATATGAAAAATCGGAAAGATACCCCAATTTTATTATGAAGGGGGAGTATAAATATTATCCATAGAATCTTAAATGGAAAAGGAAGTTAAATGACACATAATTTTAAAAAGGGATTAATTTTCATTCCCTAATTTATTATTTTTAGAATGGCAATTTCCAAAAAATTAGAAATCTTTAAAAGTAGGGTTTTACTTCATATTTATCGACTTTTTGAACTCAATATTTCAATGAATCTCGATTTTAATTCCAACCCTATTTCAGAAATATTGGAAAATGTCTCTGGGTTTTTTTAATATCGTGATTTTAATTTCGATATTTTAAAGAATATTAATTTTTTAAATTTTAAGCTCGATATTTCAATAAATTTCAATAAACCGTTCAAATATTTTGAAAAAATTATGGCTCAACACATTAAATTATTGGCATTATTTTTAAAAATTTTGGTAAACCTGGATTTATTATTTGCGAAGAAAAAAATTATATGAAATACACAAACATCTAATAATTAATTATTAGATATAAATTGTTTTAAATATTCTTTAAAAAGTTTTTAAGAGCATTACAATATTTATGGTGAATTATATAGTTGTAATTGATTGATTTTTTATATAATTTCTGCTTTTTTATTATGAGTTTTTCGATAAAATTAAAAAAAAACAGCCATGTTCAAATTTTTCAAATCAATACAGACTTCTTCTGATATTTTCAGTTTACTGTTGCAACAAAAATTATATTGATTGGAATAACAGCCTTCTTGTAATTATAAAAAATATTAAATATTTCCATTTATTTCATACAGATAATTTTGTAATAAATAAGTAATAAATCCAGGTTTATCAAAATTTCAAAAAATGATGGTTATAATTTAACAATTTTTTTAAAATATTTTAACTCCAATTTTTTTTAGTACTAGGGTTAAATAAACCATAAGATTTTAATTAATTTCGAATCTAAAGACCCACAAGTTTAAATAAATGTCGATTTTGAACCAAAAATCTTGAAAAATCTCGTATTCTACTTCAAAATTTTGAGTTTAAAAAATAAATAAAAAAGGGTAGAACACCTGTGAAATAATTGAACCATTATGAATTTCCAAAATTAAAAAATTGTGAAAAACTATCAAAAACTGTAAAAATTAGTGATATAAATCCAGTCGCGTCCTCGTTTTTTTCATAAAAATCGCTGGTTGACATGTTATAAATGTTTACATGGTATATTTTAAAAATTTTAAACATATTTTAAGAAAAGTTGGGTCACATCTATTTAGGAGCCATCTAAATACAATGGCGTACTCATTTTTCTTTAAAAATGGAATAACTCTTTGAAATGTTTTCTCCAAATAATGTTCTGGACGCATCATATTTAAAAAAAATCGTTGAAATCGGTTAATAACTTCAAATAAAATAGTATGGTGGTGTTTCCAATTTAGATGGGCCACACTGTAGATGAAAAAGTGGCCCAATTCATAAATCGTTGTTCCGCCATAATCTGTCAGTGGCGTTTTAGGGTCCACTTGAAGTATAAGAACAGTCGCTTCCTCTTTTGAGTTATTGAGTAACAATCGGCAGTCCGGACCTTTTGTTTGGCCACTTTCCTAGAAAACGGATTAATACATTTATAAAAACGATATCGCTTATCACTCTCTGTCAAATTCACTCGTCGGAGGACGTTTAATAACGAGGGATTTCCAAGAAGAAAAAGAAGAAAAAGAAGAAAGAAGCTCTTTGTCTTCGGTTTAGAGATGTCGCCAGAGGCGCACGCAAACTAATTCTTATAAAAAACCAAAATAAACAGGATTTTATATAGAGCTTTTTCCAATTCATACAAAAATATTATTCTAAAAGGCAAAAATTAATTCAATAACGATTTTTTTTGCTTCTAAATAATTCGAAATGTTTCATTTAAATGGGTTACAACGCTCTTTTTAAGACGCAATTTTTTTTTATTCAAACTTTCCAACATTTTTTCCCACTTTAAGCTTCAATTTTTAATTTTCGTATTTAAGTTGCTTTTTTTCCTTCGACAAAAAAAGCATATCTTCCTGATTTTTAATAAACGGAAAACATTGTTCGTTTTAAGGCAGGGCTTTTTTCGTTTTACAACGAGAATTTTTTATAGCAAATTTTGACTATTTTATGCTTTGATTTTGGTTTATTTTTGTCAAAATTTGCTTACTTTTCGCAAATAATACATTTTTCCTAATTTTGGGACAGCAAATTCGGTGTTTCTAACAAATTTTCATCATTTAAAGTTTTTATGATTTAAAAGTACAAATGAAACATTTTTTTAGTTAACATTTTGGGTTTAAAAATCAAAAAAAGTTTTTAGTATAAATTCCAAATTTAACGAATTTTTCCCGTTAAAAGCCCAAATTTAAAAATTTAAGTCCAAAATTAACAAAAAATGGGCTTTAAAATGCGAATTTCAAAATATTTTTTAGTAGGTTGTTTTTGATTTCTTTTTTAATGGATTTTTGACATTTCTCGATATTGTAAAAACAGGTCTTTTTGAAGTAACAATTAGATGGCCTTCTCGATCTCCAAATTTGAATCATCTAGATTTTCATTTTTTAGAATTATCTCAAGCAATTCCAAATGTAGTGATTTTACTTGAAAATAAATCTCATTGCACGGACTTTTGGAATTAGTAAGACAATAGAAAAAAATTAAATCCTGAAAGGAAATACTAGAAAAAATTTTTGTTTTTAAAATACTTTGTTACTTCTTGGGGGAAAATTTTAGAAATGATACGATAATAATAACAACAATTAAAGTCTAAAAACAATTATTAGAATTTTTTTTAAACACTATTTAGTTAGTTGTCAGTTTTATCTTTTTGGGATTTTTTTTTGAAACGATAGGATAATGAAAAAAATTATATCCTAAAAGGGAATATTAGAATTTTCTTTTTGAAAATACTATATATATTTGTTACCAATTTTGCCCTTTTGGGGGAAAAATTTAGAAGCAATACAATAATAAGCCCCAAAAAGAATTATTAGAAAAACTTATTTTTCAAAATACCACATTGATAGCAATGTTACCCTTTGGGGAAAAATGCTAGAATCGATATACTACATTGGCGTCCAGTTTGACCCCTTGGGGTGATATTAAAAATGTGTCCTGCTACCGGCCGCCTCTGAACCGTGACGTTATTGTGACGTGGCCCGTTTGCAGGAAACATCGCATCGAAGTCCTGCAAGTCCTTTTTGTGTGGGCGTAGCTCTACATTTTCCCGATTAGGAGAACATCTTTTCCAAGAAGTGGTTTCTCGGGGCGGGCGTCGGGGTACTACGACGAACCTATTGATCATTTTCCCAGCAGGATGGACGTGACTTGTTTCGAATCGACTCTTTTTGCCGCTTTTCCAAACGAGTTTCTAATGGTTTCGGCCGATACAGATACACCTTCGGATCAATCTATGGACGTCTTTTTTCTTTTCTACGTTAGCGAAATTCATTTGTATGTTAATACAGGTTTAAGCTGAAGGGCAGTTTTAGGCATTTTCGATAAGTTGATTGAAAAAAAGTGAAGAATTAGAGAAATGGCCACTTGGGAATTGTAATAATAATAATAATAATAATAATAATAAGAAAAAAAAGTAACGGTGTTCCGAAAAAGTGGATAGCAGGATCATCATAAACCAAAGGGATAAAACAAGGTTTTTAGAAGAATAATCAATTGGGACAAAAAATCGGATAATTGAGACATGCATTGATGAAAAAATATAGGAAATAGTATTTAAATAACGAAAATTCATATTGTCCAAAAAATACATTATTATTATTATTATTATTATTATTATTAACAGATAGGGAATGTTTTTTATTGTTTTATATTCTAACTGATTATGAAAATGAATTCAAAAGATTCATTTTGATTAATTTCTACAATTAAAATTTTGGAACTATGTTTTGTTCTAGTATTCTTTAAGAAAAATGTGTTCATTCCAGCAACTTATAGTTTCCCGTTTTTCATAGAAGAAAACCAATTATTTTACCGATTTTAAAATCAAGAATGGCGTAATGAAAATCTTGGTTTTATTAGATTTGGGAGATCAAAATAAATTTAGGATTTTTAAAAGACAAGAATATTTGATATTTTCAGAACTTACAACAGAACAATTTTTTTTTTGAAATTAAAATACTTTTTTTGTTTTTATCCAAAATCGTTGCACTTCATTTAATAAGATTCTAAAGGACTATACTTTTCCTATTTTTCTTTTTGTCCATAAATACCAATAATTTTTAATAGTGCAGTTTTAATAGTTCTTCTTAGGCTTCTTTTTCTTTTTATTTTTTTTCTAGATAGATTTTTATCACTACAAATTTTCAAAATTTTGTGAAACAATCAAAAAGAAAAAGTTTTTAGATGAAACTATTTCAGAAAACCTTTTGTTTCTAGCCATTCCGTTTAAAATTTTTTTACAAAATAAAAGATACTAAATACAATAAGAAAACATTTTATTTCCTTTATTTGTTTAAACATTCAAATATTCACATTTTTTTAACTATATCTTTGATACTTTTAAAATGTTATTTTGGTTTTTATTTTCACTCATGCACATAAATTCTCTGCTTATTTTTCCTTATGTCTTACAATTTATTTCATTGGTTTATTTCATTTTTAATATTTAATTATGGAAAATCGTATTTGCTGAAATTTAAAATTCTTACTAATTTTGGTCAGTTAAGAACAAATCAGGTTTTCGGCAAATCTGCTGGTTTGTTTAAAAATACCGAAAAATTTTAAAAATAGGACTAACATCAAATCCAACTAATTTTGTGTTTTTCTTTTAATTTATATGTATTAAGTTTTTCTGAAAAGTTTTTTTACTGAATATTTTGATGTGTAACGGTGATTAATTAAAGTTTTATTGATTATTTCTGCTAATTTATTATTTGGTGTATTGACAAAGTAAACTACAGGTCTAATCGGTTAACCGAATCATATTTTTTGACGCTTTAGTATTTTTTTGAGTTATATGTTTTTTGTCATAGTCAATAAAAAATATTGTTTAATTGATTAAAATTATCTAACATTATGTGAATATTTTTTACTTGGATTTATACTAGGAATTTTCACGTCGCTTAATTGGATAAATTTGTTTGTTTTTGATTTGTAATTATTTGTGTTTAAAATAACTGTCGGACCACCTCTATTTGTTAATATGATATTTTTCTTCAAATTTACTTTAACCGTTTTTAAAGCTAAAATTTCACAATCAATTTCTTTGTCAATTTTGACAGATTTCATGTTTTTAATTAAGTTACAAATCTGTAGAACGAGATGAGAAATAAATATACATCAATAAATGAAGTATCTTGTGAATGGAAACAACGAAACGATCAGCTCGACGGTCAGTCCAGTCTAAGTTACTCCCCTCTACTTCTAATTTTGCTACCGCGCATCCAATTTTTAGAATCCGCTTCGGTGGCTCTACCGTAAAAGGTTAGAGTTTATCTTTGTATTTTTATGCCCTTGGGACTATTTCGCGTATATTTTCTAATCTACTTCTTCTGGAATATTCTTTGAATTCTTTTTCCGTAAAAAGAATTACTTTGATAGGCTTAATACGTCCGATTCTAAACGAAAGTCTGTTTGTTGTGTTTTCTTGTTTTATGGAAAAGCCCTTTGACGAGGTTCCTAAACGGGAATATTGGAATATTTGCGGCTCGGCAATCGGCCTAATCCACACCCATTTGGTCGCTTTTCCATTTCATAAAACCGAAATAGTTTGCGCTACAAATTCACTCATAAAATTCGTCGGAAATTCATAACGGCCAACCAGAAACTAAAATTTAATAAAGACCAAGTAGCAATAAATTCTATTTATACAGACCGAAGGGTATTTAAAAGAGGTAAACTTTACATTTGAAATAAGATTTTGCTATTTTTGGAATTGGTGGTAAAATATTTGAAAAAAAAACCCAGTAAATATTTTAGTAATTTTAAAAATAAATTAAAACTAAAATATAGTAAACTAGAATCATAAATAATCATTTCAAATTCTTCAAAAATTTATCAAAATATGCAGATTTCCCGGAAATTAAATTTAAATTTTATATTCTATAGCAAAATAGGAGAGGGAGGGGACTGTATTAAATTTTTTTCAAAATAAGCCTTCATTATCAATTGGAAAATTATTATAGCAGGAAGTTGAAAATGTTTTTTTAATCGTTTCTTACGAAATAAAATTGCAAGGGACAAAATATCTTCAAAAATCAATTAGACTTTCTGAATCAAATTTAAAAAGAAATTTTTTGAATGGCGAAATTAGGTATTTAAAAAATGTATTATTAATAATTTCGATATTATATCATTTATTCGTTTGAGTATGATTATAAGATTATAAAAACATTAATTACAATGAAAATAAATGTAATTCTGTAAAACGACAATTAAATATTTACTAGACTATTTGAACCTATAATTATTAATTAGATTTTACTTACAATTAATTTTGCAGCAACATTAACTTTTAATTATTCAAACAAGTCTTGCTAATAGCTTTTAAAGTTACTTAATAGTAATTATTCAAGTATACTAGCATTTAGGCTTTAATGTAAAATTCTAAAGATAAAGATTGTTAAAGGCTTTAAACAGTTTAAAAATGCATAACGGCGAAAACTCGAAAAAACTGACCGGTAGTTGTTCTTTAAAATGTGTCTCAAATGTGTCATAGACCGAAAAAATTTTATAAGTTGAACTCTTAAAATAAAAAATTTGTTAAATTTGGATTTTTAAACTGGAAAATTTAAAAAATTTGCACTTTAAAATCACATTTACGTTAAATTGGGACTAAAAAAACTCAAGCATTTTTTCTAATTTGGACTTTTAAATGAAAAATTTTTTAAAATTTGTAATATTTGTAAAAATTTTCCATTTAAACTCAGAATTTTGTATAATTTGGTTTTTATAATTAAAAAATAGAGTGAATTTGAACTCTTAAAAGGAACAATTTGTTTGACTTAGATTTTTAAATTGAAATATGTATAGCACATTCATGTTAAATTTGGTCTTTGAAACTAAAATATTTTTTTAAATTTGTTGGTATACAGGAAAATTTAATGAAATTAGCATTTTCTAGTCCATTTTTTGGACTATGAACTGAAACTTTTTTAAATTTGGACTTTTAAATGTAAAATATTTACTTTTAGAATCATATGTTTGTTAAATCTGTACTTTAAACGGAATTTTTTTTTGTAAATTTGAGCTTTTAATCTGAAAAATTTCTTAAATTGGGATTTTTAAACTTAAAAATTCGTTTACTTTGTGCTTTTAAACAGGAAAATTTAATTAAATTCGCACTTTAAAATCACATTTTGACTTGCATTCTCAAAAGCGTAAAACGATAAAAATTTGTTAGAATTTTATAAAAAGAATACGGTGTTAAAAATAGTATTGTTGCCTCAAAATTATAAAAAAGTATATTTTTTTGCGAAAATGAAGCAAATAAAATAAAAAATTCTCGTCCTCAAACGATAAAAAGTTCTGTCTTAAAACGAAAATGGTTTTTTTTAGATTTCTTTGCTCTGATTCTATTGCAAAATCGTCCCCTCTTTTCTTCGTAACTTGAATTTTACGATAATTTTGTATACAATTTTGTATTCACGTTCTCTAAACAATTTTTGAAACCCGACCTCAATCTCCTTTGTACCTGCAACGTTTGAGACTTTTTTGTTTTCAAATTTCGATAAATTATACACGAATTATTCAATCAATTAACAGACTCCTTGTTCTTCTGCACTATAAGAACCACTAAAAACTATTTGTATTGAAAAATTCAACGCAAAACTCGATTTAATTAAAGGATCTTTTTTCACTGAAATATTATTCATTATTCGGGGCAATTAGGAATGAACACGAATAAAAAGTTGGTCGTTGGAGCTTGAAATATTGTCGGATTCAAAATGCAAAATGTATATAGGTATACTTAGACTAATGATCTTGATAAACGACCATTTTCGAGTTTAATCGCCAACAAACGAAACTCGAACAGTCATACTACTAAAAATTTATCGCTCAGAAATAAGACGTGAGTTTGAATTTAACGTTCGAAACTTTCTCGATTTTCGTACGTTGTCACGTAAAACATAATTTATGGTGACATTGATTTTATTACGTTTTAATTCGGTTTAAACATTTTAACATTTTGTTAAAATTACACCTAGTCACGAAAGCGTGGTAGACAACCCTTTATACATCGGTGCGTTAAAGTGGCTGCCTATATACAAAACACATAAAGCGGAAAATTTAGAAAAACATTATTTATTTAGTGGAGATTTAATAAAATACAATTTTCATTTCAATGTCAACAATTTATTAAAAAAATATATCCAAAGTCGAGATTTAATATAATTTATTTTTTAAAGTTCGCATTTTATGAAAATTTTGAATTAAAATTCGAGATTTTACAAACTTTTTTTTGGTGTTGACATTTTATAGAAATATTATTATTAAAATGTATTAGGTTTTCTGTGGATATTGATAAAAATACCTCTAGATTGACATACTGTAAAATTGACGAAATAGTTAGTCTCTTTTTAGAAATTATTTTCCATTCGTATACACTGAGTGATTCATAATAAAAGGATCTAAAAAATACTTTCTTTAAAATTTAAAAACATTTAGTATTAAGGAAATAATAAAGAAAATATTCATTAAGGTTATGACGACTGTAAATTGCAGTTCTCCATAATTCATGTATAAATGATTACACTTCTAAGAATTTTATCAATCGATTACATTATGTAATAAATAAATAGATTAAAGTACAAAAGTAGACAATTTAAATTTTTGATAAAGCAATAAAATGTAGCTATAATTAAACATAATGACATTTATTGTTATAAAAAATAATCTTTAAATATTGTAGCAACTCTTTTTTTAGATTAAATTATTTTTTAAACAGAAATTCCATTTTTTTAGAGATAGCAATTAGATGATTTGGCTGGTTGCGAAGTTGCCAAAAACCTTAAATTCGTGAATTGGCCGCTAGAGGTCGGGATGTTGCCAATACATTTATTTAAATTTTGAACAAAAAGACATTTTGTATTATGTCAGAGATGCTTTGTGACTTAATGCGATAAATATTTAGTACATTCAGCAGTATAAAATAGGTTATGTTTAGTACGAAAAATAATTGATTAGGTAGTGTAAAAAATACTTTCCTATGTAAATTTTGCGATTTCATACGAAATTTTATTTAACTATTTCCTAATCACTATAATACATCAACATGTGCTGTACAATTAATATTTTTTTATGATTCTGCAAACAAATGTTTAAGAATTTTACGACGCTCAAAAGAGAATTCATTAATGGCCAATTAGCAATAATTCACGATTAAACAAAGGCTTATTTTTAACGACTTTCTGTCCCATAAACAAAAACAAAATTAAAATTCCACTGATAAATCAGTTACAGCATGTTCCATGTTGAGCCGATACTATATATTATTAATTGTAGAAGAAGAACAATCAAACCGAATAAATTCCATTTTCCATCTAAAGCGTAGGCTGAAGTTGAATTTTTTAAGTGCAGAAACTCCGAGGGCCCCAAAGAAAAGAAAGAAAAGAGGATTAATGGAAACAGCAAATCCGATTAAATTAAAAGGGAAACAGAAGGTTCAGTCTATCGCTCTAAATAAAATATTTCACTTCACAGTTTTGTTTTCATTAGGAGGAAATAGCATTAAAAATGACAAATTTGTGGTTTTGAAAAATACGAGCTTGTTTACGAGTAATAAACCGTCGGCTAAAATGTACGGATTTTATATAACGAGGAAAGAAATATTGATGTCTGACAACTAAAGAAGAAGAAAAAAGCATAACGACAAATTTGCAGTGTAAAAAAATTGATAATGAAGTAAAGGATCGTTCACATGTAATTTTTCATGAAAAAAGCGAAAACTTTAGGGAATTTTGGAGTTATAATGATTCTGGTTGGCACTATTGACATTTGATTTTTAGTATTGGCAACTCTGAGTTTTATTACGGTCTATTTTCAGAATGACAGGTGTACAACTAAAAAGAGAAGAACTATGTGTCCTAAATATCTAAAGAAAAGAGCAAAATACTGTCGGAATAGCCGAAGAAGAAAAAAAAAATAAAAATTAACAGGTGTCTAAGAAAAATAATTGGGACTATACCCTTAGGCCGAATTGGATGACTCTGACGTCATTGATGCCCAATACGCTCAGTTGATGTCATTTAGTCGAATGAGAAATCAGTTACACTAAATTGGTACGACGTCACCAGTTAAATTAATGACGTCAGTGTCATCCAATTCGGCTTCTTAGTATAACTAAATATCTAATAAAAAATTAATTATCTTTAACTTCTAGACATTAGCTAAAAATATCTATTGTTTAATATTGATAACTGTACGAGTATAGAAAGGAACGTTTTACATATTTCTCATTGTTTTTTTTAATATTTGAAATTGGTAATTAAGTGAGCGACTCTGGCAGATGTGGCCGATATTTTTATTTCAATTTAAAAGCAATTTTTTCTAACCCGGGGTTACGGCAGGGGTGAATCTTTCGAACTAATTTTAATTTGAACTCGAAAAAGTCAAATATCATTTTCTCGTCAAAGGGTCTTCATTATTTGAACGACTAAATTAACGAATATATACAGTGTGTAATAAAAATAGTTGAGAACAGCGTGTGCATTGATTTGGATAAATTTAGGATAAAGCAACAGAAATTAGCAAAGTTAAATTGGTTATTACTGTATAAATTATAATTAAAATATAACAAGATTTAGAATCTTAACTGGTAGATCTAAAGTGCCTGAACGAATTCCAAATTCATGATTTTTTTTTCTTACATGATGAGATAAATAAAAACAATTTATGATAAAATATGGTGAATGATTCTACTTATGGCACAGAACAAAAGTTTGAAGAGTGGTTAATAAAACAAAATCCGAATTTTAAGTTTTCTTACATGAATCGTAAAGAAAGAATAATACAGAAGTTCCATTGTTACAGTAGGATTCTAAAACATAATTAAACAGTTCGTTTTATAGTAAATTAAAAATATTTTATTTATCGAATTTTTATTATATAAAAATATTTGTTAAATATTTCATTGGATCTCGAATCAGAAATATTAGAAAAATCTTGTATTTTTTTAAGACCCCAATTATTCTAGAAATAACAGGTTTTTATAAAAAAATTTACAATTTTTAGATTTACTACGAGTTTGGCAAAACGATTGAAAAATTAAAAAAAAAGACCTTACGTTTCATAATAAATTGCTATAAATTTTTCGAAACATAGTCGCAGGTTTCTTGAAAAAATAATTCAATTTTTTCTAAAAATGATAATTTTTTTTTAAATAATTAGGGTCGCTCGCATAATGACGGCGAATTTTCCAATAAAAATACAAAATAGAATTAAAATCTATTACAAAATTTCCAAATTTCTTTTTGCTTTTACAGATATTTTCATAATTTTTGATTTATTAAAGAAAATCGACTTTTACAAAATACCCAATTCCTCACTTTGGAGAATTATATGATGGGATAACAATCTGAACGGCACCTCAGCACAGCTCAGTTTGTCCAACTGTGCCCATCATTTCTACACAATTACAATCATCTGTGATTTAATTTGAAGCGTTAACTTATATTTCAGTAATATGTTTTAAAAATTAAATTTAATATCTGTTATTTATATTTATTTATTTATAATTCTCAAGCCGGCTTGTATTTTGACTATTGAAATTGTAAATTTGTAAATTGTCAAAAAAAAATGACAGAGCGATCCGAAAAAGGCGTTCGACCCTTCGACCTCCTCATCCCCGAAAAACTAACCACCCTTAATCCGAAATAGTTATCGGCTCGTTCGGCAGGTAGCGACGGCGCCGTGGCGCTTCCGTCGTTCCTTATTTCGTTGGGGAGCGGCGTCGGGACGTCAGTCAGTGCGTCGCGTGCACAAGGGGTGCGTCCAAAACGGCCTCGATCCACAGTGGCGCGCTACAACCTCGCGGCCCGCCTCGTGGCGGCTCGCCACGCCATCTGGCGGCTCAGAAGGACCGCATCGCACGAGCCGCAACACACCGATACGGATTCGTACGTACCCATTGAACATAACCTCTAAAACTCGGATTTCCTCATTCTGATCGGAAGACTCGTTTAAAGCAATTCTAGATTTTATTTTCTTATGTTTTTAATTCAAATGAGACAATAACTAGAAAATGTCTCTCTCCCTTTCTAAATGAGACCTTAAA
This sequence comes from Hermaeophaga mercurialis, assembly GCA_951812935.1. Lineage (NCBI taxonomy): Eukaryota > Metazoa > Arthropoda > Insecta > Coleoptera > Chrysomelidae > Hermaeophaga > Hermaeophaga mercurialis. Next base: position 665,932 of record OX638359.1, read on the forward strand.
CTTTCAAAAGCCAATCTGGTATACAATTTTTTTAAGATAAATTCGGGGGTGGTAAAAATGTAAACGACATTTCTCAACGATTATCTCGATTAGATTTATTTAAGAGGATTTCTTTATTTTATGACTGATACGCACTGAACTAATTTTCGCTTCGATGATAATTTTGGCTCCTCCAATAGCTTTTCGGCTTTAATGCTGCTTTGGAATGCACGAAACTTTCGGATCAGATGAATTTACGTTAGTCTGCATTTTTTAGTATTTGAGATATAAATTTACGTAAATTCAAAGCCGTTTAAATTAAATTTAAACATATAAACTACCAAATTAACACAAGAAAATCTAAGGGTGACTTTTCTCTTGGTATTAAATCAATAAGAAATTGATATTGTCAGAGAATTATCAGTAAGAGTTGCGATTTGATGAACCACTATTATCTCTAATAAAAAAATTTTGAGTAATTATAACTGTTGTCCAAATTAGAGATCATTTTACAAACAAATTCACAAAATTTTAACACGTTTCATTGATTGATGGAAAAAAAATAGGTAAGGATTAAAGTTCAAAAGAAAAAACTTTAAATTTTATTGAGATTTTGTCACAATTCAAATTAAAATAAACTTTTTATTCAAAGGAGAACGAGGTTAATTTAATAAATTATGTGAAGGTTCAATATTTAAATCTGAACAGGCGGCTTTTATACTTTTCCCAATTTCATGTTATAAATAATTTTTATGACTAACAACAAATTATACGGATTTTTTATATAAACAAAATTTGAGTAAACTGAATGATTTAAATTATAAAAAAAAATTTATACTTTCCTTCTAAGTCTGCATCTAATACATTTTCTCTAATATTAAAGCATTTAACTATAAATAAAAATAGAAATGATGCACATTAATTAAATTGGTATTTTTTAAGCATTAAATTTGATTGTTAAAATATTGTTTATTTGATTCCATGATTTTTTTTTTAGATGTAATAGTTAAAAATACTCTTTTAGCCTTGTATGTTTGTAATGATAATGTGCATAAATAATTTTGAATCGTCTAAAACTAAATAGTAAAAACATAGCGCGCGAGGTTTTTTCTCACGATGTTCAATCAATACGAGACAATCAGCAAAACAAAACCACTTTAATAACAAATCTAACCCAGGTCGTCTCGTTATAAAAGTGCATTTCAATGTATGTTTTATTAGAGAATTAATCGATATTCATTTATAATAAATTTCAGAGCCGATGATAACCTAGTTTTAATTTAAAAAACTGGGATGTAGTTATAAATTTAGCACTCGTTCGAATGGAAATAAAACGTTATTCGAATTAATAAAGTTTGTATTCGAACTTTGTTCATTGAAGTTGACACTAACGTAGTTTAATTAAATTCGTTCTTAATTTTTGCTTTTTCTGGACCGTCCAAAAAATTAACTATAGGTTCGAAAATTAAAAAATCCATGTCATCGTTTTTAAACGAAATCGAAAAAAATAGTACTCTCATGTATAAAACAAAAAATCTGTGTATTTAAATTTAATTTATACAAAGAATGTTTAATGGAAATGGGAAAATATGTTTTCAAATATATTTCTTACAAAATACCAAAATAATTCTACATAAAAGTATGAGACCATATCACAATCATAAATCGACGAAAAATGAAATTTCATCAAGGCACTAAAGATTTGTAAAATGATTGAAATGTTGTTTTTGAAGGACGAAATGACCTCCAAGAGCACCCGATTTTCGTCCTTTAGACTTTTTTGTGTAGTTACGGAGAAACATTGAACCATTTAACTTAACTTAAAAATAAATAAATAAAATTACCGAAACATATTTATTCTTACTTAAATCTTTAAATAGAGAATTAAAAATCCTTTTAAATGAGCTGTCACTACTCAACCTTTGTCCTGAATATTCAAGAAAATAGCAAAAGGTTGAAATACGGAATGACATTTTTATTACTAATATAATAAAATATTTTTTATACTACTTTTATTTATAATTTTATGATAACAATATCTTTGAGATAGTGTTAAGATTGTATTTATTAATCCAAGGTATTTTCGCTTTAAAAAAGGGATTTTTTTAATCCTCTGTATATATGTATTAGCAAAAGCCGATATTTCCAGTAAAAAATGTCAAAGTTGACGAAAAGTCGATAAAAATTATTGAAAATTCTAAAGAGAAAAACTGAATATAATCGAAATATTTTTAAACTTTATTAAAACCGGTCAAGTTTAATTGAAAATTGTCAAAATTCGTTAAAATTGGTCAAAAAAAGATTGAGAATCGACAAAACTGAACAAAAAAAATTAAAAATTGATAAAGTTGGTGAAAACTTGATAGACTATTAAAATTCTAAAAAGAAAAACTAAAAATAGTTCAAATTGATTAAAATGAAAAAAAATATTGATTGAAAATTGTCATCCTGTATTTTTTCTTAAAGGAATTAATAGAGATATGGTAAAATTTATTATGAATAACTTTGTTTATTGTAATTTTTTACATCAAATAGTATCTAAAATTTATTAAAATTTGGGATTAAAATTGAAATTAAATAAATAAATTTAAATATTCTATACCTGTTTTTTTGCTAACACGAATATATGAAAATACATTTCAAGGTTTTTAATTCTTAATAGTTATTGATTCGAAGATTTGAATAATATGGAAATTAAAAAACATTCAATCAGTATAAATTAACGAAACTTAAATACTGTTTCACTAACGTATAAAATAGGAAAATGACAATTTGCAATTAATCTTTGATATTAAATTAAAAGGTTTAATATTTGAATTAAATAACATCTAAATCGTTCAATAAAATCTTCATTTGGACTTTACATTAAATTCAAAACAATAATAATGTTTTACTTAATTTTTTCACCAAGATGGAATTATTAGAAGAACTCGAAATTTTAAGAGAAATGAAACGCAACTCTGATTCCTGCAAAAATATTCATTATAACCTAATTGTAGGTTTAAGCCAATGTTCAAATATTTTTGGAAAACCAGCAGGAAATAATTTTGCATATCAAATTGTCAAATTGTCATGTATATTTATATTAGTTTTTCATTTAAATTTTCTACTGTTCAATACAAGAAATTTATTTATATTAAAATATATTTATCACGACTAAATATATATAAAATAATACTAGTATAACAATAAATTACAATTTAAAGAGACAGAAAATTAAAGAATTTAAAAAAAATGGTTGTCAAATATTGGTTCTTTAATTTATATGTCGTATATTATTTTTTTGTGAAAGAAAAAAATGTATTTTTAATATTTAATACCAATTATCAAGAATAAAAGAATATTTATAAATTTTGTTGGGCCAATTTGTATATTTTCTATTAGATTCAGGTTGGTCCAAAAATTATCTTAATATATATCTTGTACATAAATTTTTACAAGTATTTTCTTTTCTTATTTTATTTATTACAACTAATTAAACAATAAATATGAAATTTATTTTAAAAAATCATCAAAACTTGAAAAATGTCAAAAATTTGACGCAGTATTTGTAGCCGAATGAAAATTTTACATTTTTTAACAAATATGGTAAAAAGTTCAATAAATCACTAATTTACAATGCTTGAATATTCTTAAATACTATTATTTTCAAAAATATGGTTACTTAATTCTAATTCACAAACAATACAAATCCGCTTGACATATTTGTAAAAAAATAAATATACAAAGAAATGTATTCCTTCTTACTTTTTATATTTTTAATTTAAATATTCTGGATTTTTTTTAGAAAATAATGATAATTTAAACTTCTAAATTTTAAAGGTACTATTATACATAGAGCTTTTTTGCATCGACAACAATTTCACGCGATAATAATACTAATAAAAGATTTTTTTAGTTCGAGTAATAGTAGAAATATATTGAAATATTCCCTGAAATCAATCATTGATATAGGATTTTTAATACAAATCCCGTTGCACGTCATATATCAATTATGAGATCACGACCCTGCAGTGTTGTCGGCTTGTCTAAATTGTCGAGGAATGTAGGAAGTTTCAAAAATGTAAGGTTAGATTATGTTGTTTAGCTTTATTATTATGAAAAATTAATTTATTGAAGCGTATATGAACAATATATGATCCTCACACTCAAGACACTTCATCCTGCCAGTTTTTAAGTACATTTGAAAAATGTTTTTCTCAGTTGATTCATTAGCAATCTACAACTGTGATATTCTTTACGACGACTATTTAGTTTTTTTGGCATTTTGTAGAAATAAACGTCAATAATCAGCTTATTCACACTATGTTTGTTTTGAAAAAAAAACAGTTTTTTTTATAAGTTAACTATCTAGCAAAGCAAAAAAATAAAGACAATATTATAAAATTAGCGAAAACGTGGTGAAAACACACAACCGGTTGACGGCCGGACGTCAGAAATCGTTGAAATATTTCAATCTAAATACTCGACAACGTCGCATCAAGGCATGCCAATCGCTACAATGTCATTTCTTCATCATAAATACGAGTCTCATGGGCGTAGAAAATTTCAAAATCATTTAATGTAAATTATGGTTTTTTGAGTACTAAACATATAATAATGATTTATAAACTTTATATTATAAAGAATAAGACGTATATAAGCCAATATAATTGAAATAATTCTAAAATTATCAAAATAATTACGATTACTTTTTCGATTTTTTAGTACCTACTGTGACTACGTTCACGAGTCCTCGTGAATTTTCGTGATGTTTCGTATGCTTTATCTTAGTTAGGGAAATTTTAATCAGTTGGCAGTACTATGACGAAAGAGGTACGTCACTCCTGACGTGCAACGGTATTTGTACTAAAAATTCTATATAGGGATAGATCTGGAAGTGACAGTACAAATCGAATGAGATACGTTCCAGTTTCCTGGATGAAATTATGGAAACCGCAGGAGTGCATATTTAATGAGACGCTCCTGCAAATTTCGAATTCTGTGTATTTAGTGGACAATGCAATGTCCATTTCTATGATAAAGACCATTTAAGCACTCAAAACAACACATGTTAGTGCTTTGGTTAGAATTTGTACCTGTAGCCATGGGCGTGCATTCAAAAGGGGACTAATAATCAAATTAGTTTGTTGGATACCTAAGTTAAATTTTTCGAGAATTGAAGTTTTTCGAAAGTAAGTAAAGAACCGATTTTGGAATATAAGAATAAAAATAAAATTTGGTGAAGTACGTAGAAAACAAAGTTTGTAAAGTAAATAGAAAACGAATTTGGAAAGTACGTAGAACACTTAACGTAGACAAAATATAATTTTCTGGGGGGTGAATTTTACTTCTACAGTTCAGTTATGCAAACATTTTTTTACTATATTTTATTTCTTGTATATTTCAATTATTCATTATGCTAATTTGGTAGAACAAACACATTTAGTTTCTTTATATAACCCCGAGAAGAAGTAAAAGGTTGCCTTTATTTGCTTTTATTCTTCCTCGGTGGGTTATCACATAGTGATTCTGTCAGTTCTGGCATTTAATTTAAAAAAAAAAGAGTAAGATTAAAGAAATATACAAGAAAAAAGTTTAATGATTAATTCTCAAACTATAAATAGTAAAATTGTTACCAATAATTCTACAAACAAAAGCAGTATTTTTTTTTATTAATTGTACTATTCGGAATTATGATTTTTATAGAAAAAAAAAAGAAAATTAGGGAGATTATATTAATTAAATGGAATGCAGCGATTTTAGAAAGTTAGAGAAAAGATGTTAAAAATTCTAAAATCATGCTATAAAACCTAAAAATATCAAAATTTTAATATCAATAAAAAATAACGAAGGTTCCACTTTGACATTCTTGATTTTAAAATTTATAAAACTTGGTTATCGATTTTTGTTTATCATAAATATGATATCTGTTAGATATTAAATATTTTAATTTTTAAATAAATAAAGCAATAGTGTATCGATTTTCTAGGCTTTTTTTTATTTTTCATTTTAAATTTTACGACTAATTGGTAGAAGCAGTATATTTTCTGAAATTTCCTATTTGAAAAAATAGGAAAAATTGCAATATTTTTCAGTGATTTTTTAAAAAGTTTTTTCTAAAAACTTTTTTGTATCCCAAAATTTTTAAAATTTCAAGAAGTGGTAGAAATTCAAATAGAATTGAAAAATGAAAACAAAAACAAGTCCACGAAGAAATAAAATAATAGAAACAAAAGTTCTGTTAAAATATAAAAAAAAATACTCCAAAAATCCCAAAAAAAATAAAATTCTAGGAAAAGAAATTTCCAAAATTGAATTTCTTCCACCCATAAAAACCAAAATTTTTACCCTTATAGTACGACAATGGAAGTGACTGTGAGTCCTACGAAACGACTTCGTAAATCCCGAACTAGATTTAGTAAACAGGAAATCGGGATAAATTCCGAGAATAGAGTTGCACTAAACTAGGAAAATTTGCGGTGAGCAACAATGAGCAAATTTCATATTTCCACAGGAGTATACTCTGTTAATCCTGCTCCAGTTCCCAACTTTAAATTAATAATACGGTTAATGACAAAACAGTAAAATGTACGGGGTAGCCCAAAAGTCACTTTATCTATTGCTTTTAAATATATCAAATTATAAAATTGTCCTTCAAATGGGCTAAAAAATATTTTTTAAATGCTAATGAAATAATTTTTTTTTAAATGTATCATCCTATATCTATGAAACGTATCCTTAAGGATATAAATATTGTAATGGAATGTCTAAATTGGTGCGAAAAAATTCAGTATATTAATTTTTTTTTAGCAAAATTTCGGTTAATTTTAACAAAATTTCGATTTTTAAGAATTTAGCTGATTTTTCATGAAAATTTAACATTTTTTAACAAAATTTCCAATTTTAAGAATCCAAATCAAGAAAGAAATGATTTCGATAGGAAGTGTTTTTTTAGATGCAACAAAACTTCACAACAGAAAAAATTACAAAACTAAAAATATTTACGATAATAATTGTGTATTACATTCATTAGTTTTTAATTTAATAAAAAAAGAAGAAAATTGTAACCATTAAATTGTAAAAATCCATTTAAAAAATGGCCCTAGAATCGAGTAACGCAGCCAGTGCGCATTGAACAAAATTTGATAGAAAATATTAATTTTAAATTACTTTTAATTCATTTCTGCCTTTAACTTTATTAGATATTTTCTTACAAACTCGTTTGTGCTTAGTTGTTATTATTAGAATTAACGCAGCCTTAAGAATTTATAGAAGTTGTCGAAATAACCATAAATATAATAATAATACAAAAAAATATCAATTTAATGAAAAAAGAAGAAAATTCTAACCATTAAGTTACTATATATCCACTAAATTCCCATAGAATTGTTAGTTCAACAATTTAGTTCAAATTGCAATTTGGAATTTTCCCCCTCGAATTTAAGGTTTCACCTACCAGTACTGTTCGGTTTTAATTTTTTTTCATTAATTTTATTAAAATACTGGAACAATAATTATTCTTTAGTTGGTACAACAGTAGATTTTTATAATTTTAAATTTTGAATTTTCCTGTACTTTCGCACATAATTATTTTGCACCGATTTTGTAGTAAACGCAATCTTAATTTAAATAAATATACAAGTATATTGAAAAATATAGCGTGCGTTTCCAATGACGTGCGAAATACACATAAAACGCTTTTTTGCAACGCGATTAAAAACTCAATTTAAATATTTCTATACAAAAAGTTTCTCTTTCCTGTAAATTTTATGTCGTCCTTGAACTTTTTGGGTCACAGGATACCGTTCGCGAATTACTTAATTGATCCGAAAGGCGTATAACGCAAAATTTACCATCATGATTCCAAATTGTAGGTTTGTGTAATGGAGAAATTATTCCCATTAGGCGGAATTATAGTCTTAAAACGGAAGTTTTCAAAGAGGTATTAAACAAAAATAATTTCGCACGGTTTTCTCTTGTTCGTATTCGTAGATTAAAAATTAATATTTATTTTTTCTGTTTCAGGTAAGTATTCAGCGAAATTAACAAAACTATTCTTTCCTGGTAAGCACTCCTCATATTTTTGATGTTCTAAAGCTGCATTTCCATTTTAAGGAGAACATTTCCATATCAAAACGCGACTTCTTTTAACCGTGATTTATTAAATTCGTGATGGTGACACTCGTTTAAATTTTTGAGCGAAATTCCAACTTGCAATTAAAAAAGAAATTAACAATCAAGCACTTTTACCATATTCTTTTGTACCGATGTTATCAAGTTTCGCAGAACAAACTAATTAAAAAGTTTCCAAGTGTCTCCGTTCTCGACGAAACAAACTTTTGAACGAATTTACATCCTGATTATTCAGTGACACTGTTACACCGTCTATTCGGCTTTAAATATTTACAAGAACTTCCTGGTAATACTTCGCAAAATGTTTATTTTTAAAAACAATTAATAACATTCCGTATGTAGTCAGATTTCCGTTGTTCCATATGTACCGGTAATAATAACTTATTGCCGATTTCACTTCAAGTGTTTCGGTAAATAAATTGTTATTTATGATTGTTAATTTGTGGAAATCCATTATAAATGTAAAAAGTAAAAAATATCTTAATTACCATGATTTTCTAATAGCTTTTAAAATAACAATTATCATTGGGGTTTTAAGACTATTAAAAAAAAAACTGTTTATTTAAACAAAAAATCACTAAACAGTTGATAAATATGACAACACCGCGAAGTACAGAATTTCGACTACAATGATAAAATATGTATGGAACTGCTCTAAATACGAAGTAAAAATAATTCGGTCTCCCTTCCGCTCTGTGCTGCTTATTTCATATTTTATCAACGTCCTGTATGTATTTCTACACACTTATTTTCATAAGGAAACCAAAAAAAGTATTGTTTGAAAAAACTTTCAAATGTAATTTAGCACTTAAATTTTAAACAAGAAATACATTTCCTGCAACTATTTATTCTTGCAGAAATTCTAAAATAACAAATACATTACATTGTTTGGTATTTCCTAAAATATCATTTTCATCGATAAATTTTATGATTCTATGATGCCATGCATAAGTATGTAATATAATTATTTTTAGCCTAATTATCAACTTTTTGAAAATTTCTTGGAATAAATTGATTTTTTTAAATTGAAAATTTATTTTATTATTATTATTAATATTATTCTCTTTTCAGCAATATAAAGTTTTTCTTTAATTAATGAATAATGGAAAACATTTTTTTTAATTGATAAACTAGATAAAACACGACATTCTTTTTAATACGACATTTTTAAGTTTATAATTCAGGAATTGTAAAAAATTCGTGTTCGAAAATGGCAATTTTAAATTATAAATCGGCGGCCTGTTTCAGGATATTTTTGAAAAAGTTCGCATTCACGCTTAAAACAAACTTATTCCATATTTATGAATCGCACATTATAATCTTGTTTTTCATAGATCAATATTTTATTTTAGCAAACAGTTTTTTAAATTAAAGCGTAACAAAAATTGTGACTTATTTGTTATTTTAGAATTTTCCAGGAATAAATAGTTGCAGGAATGTTATTCCTTTCTTAAAGTTTAAGATTGAGCTAAATTATATTCGAAATTTTGATTCAAATAACATTCTTTTTGTTTTACTTATTAAATCACTTTTTTAATAATATTCTACATATACAGTGTATTTAAAAAGTATGGAACTTATTAATTATTAATGATTATACAAAATCATATTTTAGCCAGGAGTTGCTTACATTAAGCCAAATATTTGATAAAAACAATGAGATCTTACAATTTTGCAGGATTAAATAGTTGCAGAAATGTAATTTCTTGTGTAAAAGTTACATCAGTATTTTATATTATATATTAATTTTTTAGAAATTTTTAGTTTCCTATTTAATACACTTTTTTAGCAACGTTTCACACATACATGACTATGTCGATTTTTATTTCCAAAAGAGCATTTTTTTAATCATTATAGTAACATTATCTCAATTATTTTTTGTATGACGTTATATCTCTTTTGAAATGGCTTTTATTTCTTTTTTCAACAGTGTATATTTTTTATAAATTTACATTTCACAGGACATGGTGAAATATCAGAAATATTTGTTTTCATATGTACAAGTTTTGTTCATCTTAGAAATTATTTATCTCAAGAGATGTAATTAAATAGCCTCCTAGGTTTCCAGATCAGACATTTTTTTATTACTTTTTATGGAGTTAGTAGAAAATGGAAGCGCGAAGCGTATTTTAATGAATTAAATCTAAATGAAGGATATGATTAGAAATTTAAAATACATACTCGAAAGTTGGGCGAGGGGATATTTTGGGCATTTATTTTAGTCATTCATAATTAAATAAATTTTCATATATTTCAAAAATATTATATTTTAATGTAGCTTGTTATAATTTGTTTATGCGCTTAATTTAATTTTATGCTTTAGAAAATTACTAGCAATTTAAAATCGTTTGATAAATTTAACATTTTTCATAATTTTGCACTTTTAAAATATTTATGAACGTTATATAAGCTATTAAAAAAAATTAAATTACGTAACTAATTCGACTGGCATGATTTTAGAAATTTCACAATTACCTGAAAATAGAGATTTTTAGTCCCGTTATTCGCTAGAATCGGGTCAATAGGCTGATATTCTGAATAAAAGAAGAACTAACTACCTAGTTTATATGCATTTCAAATGTAATTTTACGCTTCCCTCGCCATTTACAACCGTTCCATAAATTTTTATAGTAATTTCCTTCCAAGAATCCAGAGTCCTCTAAATAATTTATCAACTAAAACAACTCGGTTGACAGAACAATGTGCACTTTAAAATATAATATCAACAATTTCGGTCCGCTATTATAGATTCCTGGTACGTCATTATTTTTATTTAATATGAATATTATTATTTGAGATATTACAGCATGTTAGAAACCAATAAAAGTGAATTGTAACTTTTACAAATTGGGTCTTTCAAGGAAAAATGTAAACGATTATTTATTGTTATTATTCTATAAATTGGGTGATGAATATTAAATAATGCACCATTTAAAACAGAAACGTTTATTTTAAAGGCTATTTTCTACCAAAAATAAAAATAAAAATGTCATTATTCCACTGAAATCTGTCACTGTATTAAAATATGCGGATTACGTTGACAGATGACGTTGACAAATTTGACAGATGACGTTGATAGATGACGTTGACAGTTGACAGGCCGCCATTTTGGATTGTGGAGGGGGGCTCTTAAAGGTAATGGTATACCTACTTCAATTTTATTAAAATCTTAAAAAAATTGTAAAAATGTGAGGAAACTTGTTAAAATTTGAATTTAATGTTAGATAATTTAATAAATTGTAAATATAGTATTTGCTAATAAAATTTAGGAAGAAATTTGTTAAAATCTGAATAAATTTGTTATAAAATCCAGCGGAATTTATTTGTCAATTTTTGTGGAGATTTGTTAAGATCTCAAGAAATGTATTATAATTTTAAGTCATTTAATAAAATTAGAGGACTTTATTTGTTAAAATTTGAAACAAACTCGTGAAATATGAAGAAATTGTTACAATTTTAGGTAATATTAATATAAATAATATATATAAAGTACTAAAATGTGAAGACAGTGTTTCTTAAAATTTGGAAAAATTTGTTAAATCCTTAAAGGAAAACAATGATTATTCTCACGTCAAGATGAAAGAAAACACTTCATTACAAGAAATTTTCTAAGTTTTATTTTCAAAACACTCGTTTATATTCAGATTAAAATTGAGGTAATATTATTAACAGACACATGAAAAAATTCATTAATTAATTTGATAAGTTACGTATTTGACTATTTTGGAGAAGCGAACTCTCAGCCGTTAAATTTATAAGAGAGATCTGTTTAAGTTTTTATGACTTTTTATAATTCTCCAAAATCATTATTACCGATTATGATGGTGCGGCTCGTACAATTACGATGTAATTGAAGTTTAGAGTTAAGGCCGACTCAAGGCTTTGACCTTATCGTTTCTTGTGAACCAAAATCGGTTAATGCGGTACTCGAGTTTGTTATATTTAGCCCTCGAATATCCAACAGTGGTTTATCGATTCATTGAAAGCTTTACAAACAGTTTAACATCAACATCGCAATATCTCTTTTCGAGTTATCGCAGGAATTATTCCTGCGATAATCTTTTTATTGGAAATTATTCAAAGTTTCTATTCGAATTTGCTTTTTCGTAAATTAATTCAAAAGAGGAAATACACTTGGTGTGAAATGTTAGAAGGGGTTTAGCTTTGTGCCAACTTTTTTGTCTAAAAATAAAAGTTGTGTGATTATTTTCAACCGCGAAAAGCTCAACGAGTTGCTGGTATTGATTGAAAGAACTTTCAGAAACAATTAACGGTTTTAGGGTTAAAAGAAAGCGAAACAGTTCCAGCTCGGATCACGACCTTCCACCAAAAGACACGTTTCAATTTTCTTTATCCTTCGTTTTCTATTAGTTCCAGAATCATTCTGGTTATAATCTCGCTACAAAGAAAATTGTTTTCTTTTTCTTTAAAACAACCAATAAGAGTGGAAAATATCGTTTTTCCCGTACGCTTCAGAAAAGTCGATTATATTCTCAACGAAGCTCTTTCTCCCGCTAATTTTTCCTCAATGAAAACATTTGTATACAACCGAGAAAGTGTAATAGCAGGAATTTAGTAATACGTAACGATCTCTCCGCCCGAGGGTTCCATCTACAATAATAACGTCGTTTATTTAACGACTCCGATCCCATTCGTTCAACAAAGAACAATTAACTTTGACATCCGTCTGGACAAAGGACCTAATTAAAATCCCGTTGGGCAGCAGGAGAGGAAGAGGACCCCTTTAGCGCCAATGAAGGACAACATTTTCACATTAAAACTATAACTAGACCAATTACTTGTTCCTGTAACTTTCAATTAAAAAAGTTTCTTGTGTATTATTGGAAAGATAAGTTTAATTAATGCAAATCACCTTCGGAATTAAACTGTCACGAAAAAATTGCTATCTTATTTGGACAGCTGTAAATTTCTTAAATAAGGAAATTTCAAATTTCTGCTAATATATCATAAAAAAAAAGCTTTTCATATAAAAATAAAAGATAATGTTTACAATATAAAACTTGATTCACACTTAGAAATTTTGTGTAGTGAAGTTTTTTTCTCTCACCTTTCTATAGATTTTGACAAATATTTTGAGGATCTAACATTTTTTTTCAAATTTTATTAAACACCGACATCACATTTTATTAAATGATCTAAAATTATAACAATTTTTTACATATTTAACTAAATTTCTTCATATTTCACGAATTTATTTCAAATTTTAACAAATAAAGTATTCAATTTTTATTAAATGATAAAATTATAATAAATGTCTTGAGGGTCTTAAAAAAATTACCGTAAGAATTAACAAAAAAAGCCCCTAGATCTTAATAAAAGATCTAAAAATATAACAAATTTGTTAAATTTTAACAGATTCCTTGAGATTATGATAAATTTCCCTAAATTTTATTAATGATCTCAGGAAAAATTGTTTTAAACATTTATAAGAGTTTAACATACATCTTGAGATTTCAGTATTTTTTAAAGAATTATACCATTTTTTTTTTAATTAAAATACTTATTGTCTTTTTTACATTTTATTCAATGATTCATTTTTCAAGAAATTTTAATTATTTCTTCTAATTATTAAAATTTTTCATATCGAGCATAAAGTAAAACTGAGAATTTTACAAATACCTTTAAAATTTCGTTTTTAAAATCAAGATTTATCATAATTTCGATTTTATTATCGACATAAAAATAAAGTAACTAAAAAAATAAAAAGTACAGACAAAGTTAAAAACATCTATGACCAATGAAAACAATTGAAGAGGATAAATTATATTGATTAGAATGAATAGAGAGAGCAAAAATTAACTGAGAAGAAATGTTTACAATAGAGAGGAAAACAGGAAAATTGGGACAGTAACAATTAGAAAGAAGCAATTTTATTTAAAATTAATTAAAATGAATCTCACTACTTCTCTTTACTGTAGAAAATATTGTTTGGTATATTGCGTAGATATTTCAGTTTGTCATTTCATCTAGAAAGTAATTTGCAAAAATCTAGCTACTTATCTGTTTATTCGCCATCTGCTTTTTTACATTTGGGATGAATTCTGGGTAACCTTTTTCGTTGATATTATTGACATGCTAAATAAAGACGAAAGAAACAGAGAAACCGAAGATGAACACACAGAAAAAAATCCAGAAGACCAAAAGGAAGACCCGACAGAAAAGAAATAGTACCTGGTGATTGAGCAAATATAGAAAGATAACAATGTGCCGCAAAACTGGAATACTGAAATATTTACCCCAATACATAAAAAAGAGATAAATAAAGAAAAGTGCATAAATTATAGAGCAATAACACTATTAAATATAGAAGAAGGGTTATTTGGACAAGAAATTAACAAAAAGATAACAGAACGGATCCCAAATATGGCCAAAAGGTAGAAAAAAGATGAGAAATAGATAGAAGGACCAAGTGGAAGAAAACACAAAGACAAATATGGACAGAATAAAATGTAGAGATGATGCCAAGCACCATATAAACCTGTAAGAAAAAAAAGACAACGAGGAGATAATGGTGATATCATTATTTCTGGTATAAACGAAGTTGTGATTAAATGAGCCTTAAAACAATCTTCAATATATGAAATTCGTGATTCATGAAAGATTCATGAAACAAAAAGTTTTTAGAAGCTTCTAGATGGATTTATTATTAAATAATTCAGTCATACTAGAAAACACTATTTGGTAGTTTGGGTATGCTTTCCTTGTATACAGGAACTTAAGATTGCTAGAAACTAGTTTGGAAAACCCATTGCTTATCTGTTTAGTTTTTATTACTAGTAAGCTTCAGTTCTGTAAGTTGGCCTATAGATGAGATTTCCATCTGCTGTTTTACATTTGGAATGAATTCTGGGAAGCCTTTTTCGTCGATATTATTGTTTCAGCTTGCATTACTTTACATTTGAAAATGTTTTCTACTTTGTTCAATGCAATACCATGGTTTGCTCTCTTTGTTTTGGATAACAAATTTCGTTTTCAGGAAAGAAAACTTTTAAAAGAAATGAACGAAAGTGATAATTGACTACATACTACTCTTCAACCTTATTTTCCCCCTCATTTTATATACTTTTATTGGCTTCTCGAACATTTCACTAATCTTGACGTTTACAAGAATAGTTTCGAAAACAAAAATAATTTATATGTACCAGACTGTACCAAAATTTTTTCGATGCGAATCTCCTTAAAACTAATATCAATATAGACCATTGTCAGGTCATAGTGATTAGGATAAGAATTTTTTAATGGTTTTTTTCTTATGTTTTCAAATTCTGAACTATTACAATTCGTCTAAAAAATATGAGTTTTCTGCGCGTGTTATTTTAGTAAAAGTTAATAACTCTCATTGCGAATTCATCGGTTCGAAAACAATTGCTAAACCGTGTTGTCACTAATCGCGTTAAAAATGGAACACTTTTCCGGCTCGTTTCGATGTTTTCGTCCCTCGTACATCGGCCGGTGTAGCGTGCATGTTTGTCGGAATAAAACATTTCCGAAATGTTAGAATAACGAAGAACCTCGGGAATCGAGAAACGGTTTTATTCAACCCAAGAGTCGAGTTTAATCCAGTCTCTGGAGCACCTTCGATGCCAGGAAATGATGAATAAATAATGAAACAACTCATTTGGGAAAATCCCTTTGTTATCGGACATTATTAATCGAATCGAATCGAATCTTCGACGGCTCTTTGATGCTGTTATTCCTTTATGAATATTTCAAAATGTCGATTCAATTGTTTGTTCGCAGAGTAAATAATACCAAAATTACACAAGGAGAATGTTTACACTTATTCAAACGTATATCTGATTGTATAAAATTTTAAACATTGCTAAAGGGTAGTTGAAAAACATTTTAGAATCTGATCTCGATTTTAAAATCGCGATTTTCCTCGAATTCTTAAAAAAGTTCAAAGTTTAAACGTGAGAATTTTGTAAATTCGAGATTTTTATATAAAATTCGAGAATTTTTTCATTTTCGACAAAAAAATCGATAGTAAATCGACTTAAGAATCGAATCTCGACTTTAAATTCGCGGAGACTTTAAATGCGAGATTTTGTGAATTCTCGTCTTTGAATCGAATATCGACTACCAGACAAATAATAAAAAAATATCATCAATATGGACGACCACAAGGTTCTATTTTGGTTACACTCCTACTCGCCATTTAGATTTCCGATTTAGAAACTGCGTCTTAAATTTGTCGAGATTTTAAAAACGGGGAATATTTCCAATGTAAGTTTCACGTTCGAGGTTTTCTTCGGCGTAGCTATTTTTGCTCGTTCGAAAAACAATTTGAAAAAGAACTTAGTGCTCTATTAAAATAACAACCTTGAATGGATTAAGAAGAGAAAGAGGAACGCGTATCTGAGAACGGGTGAAGTCTATTGGGACGAGAATGCGAATTTTTATTCAAATCATTCGAGGTTTCTCCTGGAATTTTCTAGCCGGTTTCGCAAATCTACTCGGAGACTTGGGAATTAATTCCTTTTCTGCATGTACGCGACGGGAATTGCAACAGACCATAAAACCTAGTTTATGAGTTACTTCACTTGGTTATCTGCTTTTATTACCTCTCGAACGTTTCACTTTGAAAGCGAACTTGTTTGTTACTCCAATGTTACAAAATTTTTATTCAACATTCTATCGAGTATTGCGTTTACATCTTTTAAAAAAATACGAAAGAAATCATAGAAAATAGGCTGCATACAAATCGAGGAAATACTAGACCAACTATAAAGAAATTTTAAAAAAGAAGATGAAAAGGTGAAGTCAAAATTAAGGTCAGAACAGACATTAAATGTTTTGCTACTTTTGAAACATTTAACACTTATTTAATAAATTGACAACATTGCATTATTCCACTTTATTCTTCGTATTCTAAATAAAACAAAAAAATTTGTGGTTACTAATTAAATATTTTTGAATTTGGTAACATCTATCAATACAATAATTAGAGAATTTGTAGCCAAATGGGTGTATTTCTTGTGTACGTTTTTTTTTGTTCTCTGACACCCTCTTTGCTTAAGGCTCTTTTGGCACTCTTGAAGGCTTTCTAAAGAAAATGATCTGAAGATTGTAGCCAAAGTAACGTTTTTTATGTTTTGCATTCTTCTACCATCTTCCACCCTTTTTCACCTTCTTTTATGCAAGCGCTGTACACATCCACTTCTGAACACCCTGGAAATACAATGAGCAAAAGGTCAATAAAAAAAAATGAATTCCGAATACGATGTAAAGACAATAACCAGAAGATGTGTAATCAAATAAGTGTATTTCTTCTATTCTTCCTCTTTCGTTCTCTTACACCCTTCTCCTCTGATGCTCTTTTGGCTCTTCCGAAGACTCTTTAAAGAAAATTATCAGAAGATTGTAACCAATGTGATGTATTACTTGTGTTACGTATATTTCATACTCTTCCATTCTCATCCATCCTTTTCCACCCTCCTCCCCATAACCCCCGTTTAATAACTACATTTTTATTACGTATGTACTTCCGAAGACTCTCTAACGACAAAGAAAAATAATTAACTATAAAAATTGATATTAAGGATATATTTAAATGTGTCAAATATTGAGCAACTAACAATTTTATTGGATATTCCTGGAATATTCAAAATATATTTTTGAAGCACTCGAAATAGCCCCTTATTTACGCTTATTGCGCTGGTAGATTTAAATTTAAAAAAAGTAAACCTTGCTTTTCGAACACCTTCGCTGGCATATATTTGAATGGATAATTTGGAGACTTTTGAAATGGCCCCATCGCATCGAGTCTCCAAAGTTTGTATAAATAAATTTCCAAACTCATCTCTACTTCCGAAATACGGGAATATTTACATAAAAAAACCTCGATTTACAAGTTCGGTTCTTCTTCTTTTTCGCGAATGTGTCAAGACGGCTTCATAAAAGAAAATAGACTTTTACAAATTGGAAGATTTTCCTCAGATTCGGAATATAGAAATTCTTTTTATAGAAATACTTTTGACGTGGCTATGATTAGATTTCTCGAGTTGTATTTACGATTTCGTTATCGCCTTATTTTACTAGAATATTCTGACAAGTAAGCGTTAGAATTACCTTTAAATCATTTTTGGCTTGAAAATATACACTCGGTATGGCATTCGAGTAAACAGATTTTTTCGATGATTGAGTCAGTTGCAAAAAAAATTTTACGCTTCAGTTGTTCCTCTTTAAATTTTCCTTAAAACGAATCGTACCGATTTAAAGTCGTTAAAGTCTGTTATCTTCTATTTTAAAATGAGTTTTCTCATAATCAATTACAATATCCTTTTAGTCACAAATAATAATTTTAATGGAATTCGGTTAATAACGCTGATGTGATTGAGGTAGAAAAAGTTTTGTCACGCACACTCTAAAAAAATTATTCAATAATGGAACGAGTTTGTCCATATTTGTTCTAAAATTAATGTTCGTACGCATTGCGACATTAAACTGAAAAAAGATCGCGTGGTTAAGTTTTTTATCTATTCACAGATTATTATACAGTGTGTCTACTTAAGTTGGAACCATATGGAAAACTTTTTTATTAGTGGTTGTATGAAAAAAAGGTATTCTTGATAAAAAGTTCTGCATGGTTCAAAAGTTAAAATGCACAACCATCAGATATCAATTTTTCAAAGCAGTATACGAGGTTTGTCAAAAAATATGAGTTTTACTCGAGAGTAAAGTACCTTTAAATTTGACAATATCGAAAAATGTTACTAAAATTAAACTAAATTAAAACTTCAGATTATTTTATTTTTTACTAATATTTCTATTTTGAATGAACATTTATCTCTTGTGATTACGAAACACATGACAACCTTTGAGTTTTTCGATGTTTTCTAATAATTTTGCAATTAAAACGCAATTAAACCTATACATTTTCGTAGTTCATTTAGAAATATTCATTTTATGCAATTTTTACGGGTTACTAGTGAATATCTCAAACAGTAAGTAATCACTTACAATTTCTTACCGAAGAGGAATAATCAATAAAATTTAGGATTTACAAATCACAATTAGGTATAGTAAATTTTTCGTAGAATTTCGTTAAAAGTCGTTTTTTACTATTTTTGTTGCTATTTTAATATTTTCAAAAAATAAACAGCATTTGATAAAAACGTATTTGTTGAAAGTTTATGATGAAGTGAATAACGAGATGTTTATTGGTTCAAAGATAATGATAGAATCAAACAAACGTACCGTAATTTATTTGTTTAGAATTGAGTGAATTTTGAACTCTAATTTGTTATTGATAGCTCGTAACACAAGATGTTTATACACGCTGTATATGTGATTACACCTTTTTAATTATCTGTATGATATATTTAAATGTGTATTTTCTGCGAGACGATAATGCGCCTTTTTCTATGATATAAAATGTCATTAGCGCAGCAGCGTTCGCTTTGGAAACTTAACAATGAAAGAAATAGTATACAATAGTGGGAAAAAGGATTTTCCGCGACGATTTATTGTTTTTTATAAGCAGCACGGGGAAACTGCGTGCGGAAATAAAACGAATAGGTCACCGGAGGCGATATATAGATTTTGTAAATTTATCCTAAATTTAAAGGCCTCTGCAGAATTTCCAGGAATTGAATGGAAATCTAAAAATATTTCGAATTGTTTTCAGTATTTAGAATGCGAATTTTAAATTAAATATGTACATTGTAATTAAATTTAACTTATTGGCAAGACGGAACGTTTAAAAAACTTTCTAATAAAAATGATTGCCAAATTATAAATTAAAATTATTATTTGAGAATTGCAATCCAAAATTTTACTTAAAGAAAATCTTTTTTGAGAGTCTTAATGAGAATTAATAATAACCAAGTTCATTGATATGTATTTATTCAAATTAAGATGATCTTTCTTAAAAGTGCACGTTAACTTTTCAATTGAGATGTTAATTAATTTTAATACATTTTGTTTGAATGTTTATATAACTTAAAGATTTCGGATTGTATAACAAATGATCCTAAAAATGTGTATAAGAATTTTCAAATAAAAACTTTCAATATTCTGAATAAGAATTTAATTAATAGAATTTGTGTAATAATCTATTTACTGTGTATTTTATCAGTAATAATATAAATAGAAAATTATTGTAAAATTCTAAAATTATAATGGAAAAATTATGGGACATGGGTGATTTGTTTTTTAAAATAATTTGAATAAATTAATTTCGGAGATGGTAAAATGAATACAGAATTGAGAAAAAAATTTATATTTTAATAATATATTGTGTACAAACCTGTTTCATTATTTAAATTCCGGTTATTACAGTTTGATGTTATTTAAATAATGTTACATTAATTTTAAGATAGAAGAAAACGTTTATTAGATTAATTTTAATAGACTAAATTTTTATTATCAATAGATTCAAATTTATTTGGTTTGTAATTTTTTTTAATTTTAAGTCTTAAAATCGTTTGATGCAAATAAGCATTAATCCAATATATTTTATTAATGTTTCGCATAGATTTATTTTTATACTAATTCCTAATAATAACGTTAACGTCAATAAACATTATTTTAAAAGTATAGTATGGTCAACCAAATAAATTAAAATTTTTAAATTATTATACCGAAATAAAAATTGTTTGTACCAAATAAATTACATCGAGCCATTAAGAAAAATTATAATTGGAGTAGATGGTGAAATAAAAAAATAATCTTAAAAATGATAACAATACAGAGAAAAACCAAAAGCGGAAAACCTTTTCAACAAACTCTGTAGTTTTATATAAATTTCGATTATAGTTTCGATATTAAATTAATTATTTGTTTCTTTTTTTGTTGCCGTATCATTTCGAGGTTATAAACTTTATTTACAATGAAAGTGTGAAGTAATAAATGGCATTATGTAGAAGTAGCTACAGAACCAACGGAAAACATTTAAATTTAACGAACTCCTTCGATTACAATTGTTCGGTTTTCCATTTCACTGGAAAATCCCCCGTTTTCTTTTGGTGATCCGAAGAATGTTGAGTTGTTAAAAACAATGACAACGTATAGAAAGTGAAGGGTTCGCGTTGCGGCGGCGGCGGCGGCGACGGTCGAGGGCGGTACAGCGGCCCCCGGCCCCCTCCGTGCCCCGCCCGTGGGAAATATCGATCGTTTAAAGGTCACCTTATTTACGTCAGCCCATTCACCGGTTCACCTGGCCCCAAAAAACGCGTGCCATTTTTTATTGTGCAATTTGGCGAACAACCTTGTCACACTGATACGGTTTGGTTTACTGACCCTTCGGGGACATCGAGGAAAAAGGAAATCCTTAGAAAATATCGACCGATATATTTTTCTTTCGGTTACATGGCTTTTATTAAATAAGGGAAATATTTAACGCGGAAAGCAAGATTTATATAGCGGCGGAAATGTGTAAACAAAGTTCTCTTGTAACGTATTATTAATGTTACTTTAATGTTTTAATTATTTGTGTCCGATCAATGTATTATCTACATTTTTAACCAAAATTTCTGTTACTTTACTTTATCATATCAAAAATACTCGTATTACTCTTTAATATCAATTAAAGGACGTATTTTATTATTTTTTTTCTTGAATGGATTGGACTGTTTAACAATTAAATTTATCCAAATACCATAAAACTAAAAAATGAAAATATAAAACATAATGTAAATAACATAAATAAATTGTCAAATCAAAAATCAAAAATAACGAAACCTTGGTCGATTCAATATAAGTTAAAAAAGCTTAGTATAATTTATTTTTTCATATTTATAATGAATAAATTCCACAAAGTAAGAACTGAAACAATTAATTTAATTTTAGCCACTTCTTTGGAGGAGTTAACTCATTTTTTCAAAATATGTGGTTCAATCAACAGTTAAAAGAAATATTGTTCCCAAATACATAAATTTAAAATGTCGTACAAAAACACCGCATTCTGAAAAAGCAATAAAAAAGCTAAAATTATTTGGACTAAAAGGTGCTCTAAGATAAGAGACTATTTAGATGTCTACGTAAATAAATTGTGATTTTTCTAATGAATTATATTTGATTGGAAATAAAACCGAAATTTTTCATGCATTAATTATTAAATAATTCAAAAACTTTTTTTGTATTAGGAACAAATTATTACAAACGGCATTAAAAAAGTTGCAATTATTTTATAAATTTATTAATTCTACTGGAGCTCAATAAATTATATTAAATTTTTCTCATTTATTTATAAAGAAAGAATTTGTTTTTTGGGATACAATAGAGATTTTCTTTACGAATTCAAAGGGAAACAGAGCGCAAAATGTTTAAATTTAGTTGTTAAACACACGTGGCGTTGTCGCAGTAGTCTTCGCAGGGTTTATCATAACACCCTAAATCCATTAGACATAAGGGTTTCTCACATGTAAATCTACGGAATAATTAACTCGAAATATATTTTATTAATCCTAGTTTACTGTACGTTGTAATCTCCGGTCCCATATTTGGTCTCAGACATAAATATCGTCTACTGTGGTTCGAACAAACGCGGGTTTAGAATTAGAACAGGATTAGTATATTAAACGTTCAGGTGCGACGATATCGTTATCTTTGGTTTTGGTGGGCCAGAGTCAAAAATGAGAGTACGGTAAAGATTTTATAATCGGATCATTTATCAAGTACCTACATTGCCCTGTTTGTTTGTTCACAAGGTAAAACCATTTCCCTCAAATATCTAACTTCATATTATATATTGCTTTTCCAGGCGTTTAGATTCCTCATACCGATATTCACATTTTATAGTTACCTTATTTCTGTTTGGATGTTTTCCTCCATCCGTATTTTTCACGGTTTTAAGCATTTAAAGCTCGTGCATGATTCATGAGATAATACAATTTTCCTCAAATGTAACAAAATTGGTACAGGTTTCGCATCGCGATTTGTTTGTCAACAACGCCAAGTGTTTTTGTAAAAAACTATTGTTTCAGGCCATCATTTCCTTTTCAGGTATTTCCATTTATAACGAATCGAGCGAACTTCAATTTAGACGATAATGATGTGGCACCGTAATTAATTTACGTATACGTACGATTAATCAAAATTTCACTGTCACGTCATTATAAATAAAGTTTTCATGGATTTGGTGTGTTTCAATAGTTCTCTCCCGATATGATGCTGTCACATTTTCATCCAAAGGACAATTATTTAGGAGGAAATTTACATGGAAATAATTATTTGGCACTAATTTTGATACCGAAACCTGTCGAGGCAAATCTACTTGATTATTGGATTTTACAGGTTTATTTTCCTTGTTCAATTTAGCCGATTTATCCAAAATTGGAATTATTTGTAACATTTAAATTAATTTGATGATAACCCACAAGAGTATTATTATAACGTGTCGAAAACAAAGAGAGCAAACCATGGTATTGCATTGAACAAAGTAGAAAACATTTTCAAATGTAAAGTAATGCAAGCTGAAACAATAATATCGACGAAAAAGGCTTCCCAGAATTCATTCCAAATGTAAAACAGCAGATGGAAATCTCATCTATAGGCCAACTTACAGAACTGAAGCTTACTAGTAATAAAAACTAAACAGATAAGCAATGGGTTTTCCAAACTAGTTTCTAGCAATCTTAAGTTCCTGTATACAAGGAAAGCATACCCAAACTACCAAATAGTGTTTTCTAGTATGACTGAATTATTTAATAATAAATCCATCTAGAAGCTTCTAAAAACTTTTTGTTTCATGAATCTTTCATGAATCACGAATTTCATATATTGAAGATTGTTTTAAGGCTCATTTAATCACAACTTCGTTTATACCAGAAATAATGATATCACCATTATCATCTCCTCGTTGTCTTTTTTTTCTTACAGGTTTATATGGTGCTTGGCATCATCTCTACATTTTATTCTGTCCATATTTGTCTTTGTGTTTTCTTCCACTTGGTCCTTCTATCTATTTCTCATCTTTTTTCTACCTTTTGGCCATATTGGGATCCGTTCTGTTATCTTTTTGTTAATTTCTTGTCCAAATAACCCTTCTTCTATATTTAATAGTGTTATTGCTCTATAATTTATGCACTTTTCTTTATTTATCTCTTTTTTATGTATTGGGGTAAATATTTCAGTATTCCAGTTTTGCGGCACATTGTTATCTTTCTATATTTGCTCAATCACCAGGTATTTGGTTGTGTAACTTTTGGTATCCATGTTTTATTAATTCTGCTTCGTTTTCTTCTTCTCAGTGGACTTTACTGTTCCTTATTTCTTTTCTGGCGGGCCTTCCTTTTGATCTTCTTGATTTTTTTCTGTGTGTTCATCTTCGGTTTCTCTGTTTCTTTCGACTTTATTTAGCATGTCAATAATATCAACGAAAAAGGTTACCCAGAATTCATCCCAAATGTAAAAAAGCAGATGGCAATCTCAACTATAGGTCAATATAGAGAACTGAAGCTTACTAGTAATAAAAACTAAACAGATAAACAGCTGGTTTTTCCCAACTAATTTCCAGAAAACTATCAAATAGTGTTTTCTAGTATAACTGCATTATTTAATAACAAATCCATCAAGAAGCTTCTAAAAACTTTGTTTCGTGAATCTTACATCAAGATCACGATTCATGTATTGATGTTTGTTTTAAGGCTTGTTTAATCACAACTTTATCGTGTTTTACTTCATTTATACCAAAAATAATAATATCATCATTGCGTTTTTTAATCCCTCGTGAATTAATCCTCGTTGTCTTTTTTTTCTTTCTAGAGTTATATGGGTCTTGGCGTCATTTTTGATTTCTCTCCATTTTATTTTGTCTGTAGTTTTCCTCCAATTCTTTACTCCCATTGTCTGTGTATCCTCTTCCACTTGGTCCTTCTATCAATTTCTCGGCTATTTTTTACTTCTTGGCCATATTAGGATCCCATCATATGTTTTTTATTTTCTGTGGGTCACTTTTGGTCTCTCCGTTATTGTTTTATATTCCTTCTGTTCTTGTAGAATTGTAGTGAATCTTAATTTTGCTATCTAATTGTTTCACTTCATGGTTGCTCTGATCTTGTTCTATATTTTTAGTTAATATGGTGTAACTGTTATATTTATCTACTTAGTTAAATATATTTAACTGGCCCAAAAATGCAATTTCTATTAAACATTTAATAAAGAACATCGTAGACTCTTTTTATTTTATCAAATTGCACTTATATTGTTCTAAATCGAATAAAAAACGAATGAATAGTGAGACATTCATGTAAATAAACATTTGTGGAAAAAAAATGGAATTGTAGGATTTCCAAGAACGAAAAAAAACTAGAGCAATAATAAATCTACAAAACAAAGAATAATGATAATTAATGAACGGTAAAAGCACAACAATACTCCAATAACGTGTAGAACATAAACGTGTGAGCCATTTGGCACATCGAACGGGGCCATATTCCCCATTCCCATTGTCGATGTGACATATCCGGAGACGTGCTCAAACCCAAAGCACCGAACAGGAAACAATATTAAATAAGACCACTCGTCGACACGTGAGCATGACTCTGAAGAGGGTTTTTGCTCTTTCGCCCTTCGCTTTTTCCGCTAATTCCCCACCCGATAAACCAGATACGCGCTCGCTTCACTTCACAATCACCTCAGAATTTTATTGAGCGCACAACGATACTTTTCTTCCTTAATTTTCGCTCGATTTTTTATTTTCGAAGGATTATTATGGGCTTGTTGATTGTCGCTTTCAAACTCATAAAATCGGAACTTATCGATGTTTCGACACTCATAAATTCAGCTTATTAGAGAAAAATCGCATCGTTTTATTTAATAAACAAAAAAATAGATATAGTTAACTTAGATGTATTATTTAGGACATTTGTTTACTGTAAGTCATCACTGTCATGAGCTGACTTAACGTTTTATTGAAATAGATTCTTATTTTTTCGTTTTTCTTTTTGATGACTTAACCGTCCTATCCGATATGGCATAAAAAACTAACTGGCTGGAATGGCTTTTCTATGAAAGATCCATCTTTTCTTCATCTACCTTCTTCTTTTATACATATATTCTGCTCTAGTTAAATCAATTCTAAAATGAAGAAATTGGTTGATATTTGTTTTATTCTAACATATTTGAACAAAGTTTGGATAAGACTAACTTGAACTTTAGACCACTCAATACCCCTGATCCTTTTTTTATTCATATTTGTTACATTTTGCCTCGTGAAGTTTACCTGCCAGGAATACCTTATTTGAACTCTGTTGCTGCCTATTCTGCGATAACTTCGTGCTTATTGCTACAGCTTCGTTTTGTTGGTCTGAAATCCTGGTTGATACTATTTTTTAGTAGCTATACCTATGGTCAGTAGATGGGCTGCACGGGTTCTGGTCCAAAATGGGCTTTTTTATCTAAGGTTCATTTTTTATCTTATTCATGGTCACCTAAAATAGAGATCTGACGAAAAATATTTTTTTTAAATATAAATTCTATAGCGTCTCTCTATAAAATACGTGGGTTATTAATATCTTAAAAAAACGCGAACCTCCCTGGATTTATTTTTAGTTTATATTTATCTGGTTGTTTCAATCTATAAAATCGTAAGTGTTCACTATATTCGATTTCAAAAATTTTAAGAATCTGACCAATATAGCATTACAATTCGGTCTATTTAACTTCTAAATACATGATTTAACAAATAAATTTAATAAAAATGGACATAGATTTACTTTAAAAGCCATTATAGACCATGTTCTTCGCAATATAATGTTTGATATTTTATTTGAAATATTTCGGAAATGACAATATTGGGCCGCGTTTGTGTATCATAAACATTTTGTTTAAAGTGATTTACTCCAATATACGTTTTATAAATGATAATTTAATTGTTATTTTTCTATTGTCAAATATACTAACTCAAAAGTAAGCAACAACAATAACACAAAAAGTCTTCAACTCCTGGATAATCAATATCGAAGATTGAATAATTCTGAGCTATTTATTCGTATTTTGTGCGCTTGTTAAAAGCAGAAAACTGAAATTATATGCTGTATAAAACCAATTAGGAAATAAATGTGTAACAGGAAGAAAGGACTGATAAAAAAACATCAACAAATATTTGAATATAAACAACAAAGAAAGAGATAATAAAAAGACAGAATAGATAAGAATGATTTGGAAGATTATAAATCTTTGATATTTAGCAAAGATACAAATGAAAGAGAAAGAAGATTAATAAAAAAAAACAATGCAACAGGAGCGATTCTAAAAGCAATGGCAGTATCAAGAGCTGCAAAATTAAGAATATTGTTACGATAGTATGTGCAGGGATTTAGTTAAATATAGCCCTGTATATTAAACTTATTTTTTATTTTCCTAATTATAATATTTACTATTTATTTAATATTACGTGAGCGAGACTTATGGGACAAGACAGCCAACGAATGTTAAATAAATATTTTTAGTAGAGTCAAGTTTTGATTCTTGGATGATCGAGAAGTTGATAGTGCCTATCCCTGCTATTAAGTGTATTAGTTATTTAATGTTTACGTTGCCCTTTCAATAGATAAATAAATTGTTATTGTTTTTACTCGGCCTCTTTAATTTCCAATTACCAAGTTACGTAATGAGTAAAACCCCCCTAAATTAACATTTAGATTCTTTTACACATTTATTATTCAGAAAAAACAACCCAATACGTAACAATATATAGAACGATAATTCGACCTACTTTTATGGCTCATGAGAAACTTTGATATTGAATAAAAAAAATTATCAGCTTGGGGAAGAATAATCTAACGAAAAAGAGGTACAAAGAAGACGAACAAATAAAGAGGTAATAACGCTATATAAGAAACAAACAATAGTACAAGAAATTAAAAGGGAGAGACTAAGATGAACAGAATGAGAATGAGGAAAGGCAAGTGGGTAAAAATAATTACCGGCCGAATAGAAAGTGAAAAGAGGCCAACCAAAGAAAAGATGGCTAGACATAGTAAAAGAAAATCTAAGAGCATTAGGAGCAGTAAACCGAAGACAAATAGTCACAAACAGAAAAAGATGAAGAAAGACAATAAGCAGCCTATTTCATTAAATTATAAAAATGTATTAGTATTATTATTATTATTATTATTATTATTACTATTATTTACCCATTATCGAACCCCCGGCTTTACACTAAGTAACAAGATTCTGTATTCCTGTAACCAATAACAATTACTACCCCCTTTGGCCCACCCCTCTTAACATAATTTACTCGAAACATCGGCATATTGTAACCGAATAATTCATGTCAGAATTGAGCTCCTGTATGATTGTCTGGCTCGAATGTTTGCAATATATTGTAATATCAATTAGATGTTGACGTTTCTAATTAATTAGTGGCTGCGTAAACCGTTAAATGTTAAATACACGTGCCCTTCTGGCACTTCACATCAAAATGACATTTGTTAGTTGGATTAATTAAATTGTAATACTTGTTCTGCTTCTTGTTTCGGGTATTTCGATTTATTATTGAGTTGTTTCGGGGTTGGATTTTAGTTAAACTTAATTAAAGTTTTATTAAGGGAATCAACAATATTTTACGATAGGAATTTGAGTAATTTATAGTTTGTATTACGGTCTTTTATTGTTTTGAGCCTAATTAGGATTATATTTTATATTAATGTTGAATTTGATTTATACGATGAATATTTGATTGGTTTATAGTTTATTTAAAATTTAATGCGGTTAAATAAATAATTAAGTCGTATGTTATACAGTTATTCAATTATTTTTAGAGTTTATTTATTTATTTAAAATAATATTTTTAAATATTCTAAAGCATTCCAAAAAATGTAAAGTTCTTTACGAAAGTCGTATGAATTTTTTATTTACATATTTTTTTTCTCTATATTTATCATCCGATTGGTCTCAGGAAATTGCTTTTTTATTCAATTGACTTTAGATAGAGTTTTTACTACTTTTTTATGTACGTTTTTTTCGGACATTTCGTTTATAAAAATCGAATGGAATAAAAATTCACTTTCTCCAATTTATTTCAAATATATTTGATATTCAAGACCATGATCAAAAATGTTCTTCCTATATAAATAAAAATAATTCTAACAATCAACTCAAATACCAAAATAAATTATGATTTTGAAAAGTTTCTTAGTTCTAATTTTATTCTATATGTTAAAAACATACTATACAAGAATACATCAATATCATTAGAGCCATATTCACGAATCTCATTATAATTTTTTTTAAAGAAAAATCTATTCGTTTCATGCAGTGTATTAATCGTAAGTTACTTTTTAGTCTTTACATTGAAATTGAAGTTAATCAAGTAAAACCCTTAATACGGACTGGTACCGAATGTAAAACTTTTAACGGAGTTATTTTAGAATTGTAATCATTGCCAAGTTCAATAATATTGACTTTGCATGCATAATAATTATTACAAAATTAGATTTTTCTTTTTAAAAATCAGTAAATGTACAATTTTATTAACAATCCACGAGTATTTTTTTGGTTTGTTAGTAAACAAAATTTCAATTTGGAATGGTTTTATTGTTTTCTAAAATTTTAGGTTATGTTTAATTTTCGGAACACTTGACAAGCGAACAAATGCGAGAAATTGTATACCTTTCAGACCATTCAAAAAAAAGAAGAAATGTTATTAATAACATTCTGTCAAATATCGATGGACTGCTGCCAACATTATTATATTATTGTGATATTTATTTTATCAGTAATTTTAGCTGAGCTCAAATTTAAATGGAAAAATGTATTTCCGTATATTTAAAGAAAGTTGAAAACAAAAGAAATGAGGCCACAATAGTTCTAAAAACGTTTTTCATTAAAGCTATAAATCCTTGCCAACTATCAATTAAAATAAATATGAATGCAAATTAATATAGATACAAAAAAGTTATTAAAACATGTCAAGAAAAGATTTAAATCTGTAATGGGGGAAAAACGTAACTAAATATTTTAAAGACAGCTCAGTTGTAATATTAAATTTTTAAAACAAAGTTTTGATTTTTTAAATATCAGAAAGTCATTATATGTCACTAAAACATAATGTTGGTAGCATTGACTGAACTAGTGCATTTAATTTTAACCAATACCAGTACTGGCTAAGCACCCTCGTTGATGAAGGCCAAAGAAATAAAACAGTTATTCTTCTTTTTCTTCAAATTTAAGGCCTTAGCTACCAGGGCTATTTGGAACTGGTAACAATGAAGTTTTAATTCTAAAATCCACGAATAAAAGTGACCAGTTATATTATTACAACTTTTTGTATATTTTATGTAATTTTAAATGCTACGCCCTTTATTTTTACACTTAAAAGCATCATTTACAAAATAAATTACACAATGAAATCTCATTTCTCTTCCAACTCCATCCAACTATTTACGGAAAGGAAAATCCCTGCTCTTCATAAATCACTCCAAATCTACTCTAATTTTAAGAGCGCGACCTCGAGCGCGTTCTATCGTCGAAAAACGGAACTAAAGCGTTATTGATCTGGTTTTAACAGAGATCGAGCGCCATCTGGACGGCTTCTCATAAAACCTATAAATTTAGTGACCTGTAAAGACAGGCCTCGAGATTGATTAAAGTGATAACGTTGCAACGTTTCGGCCATAGGCGGAACTCCGTTGATTAAGTGGAAGATCTATATTGCTGGGTAATTGGGGTTGCGAGGAAAAAATTGCTAGTCAAAGGGAATAATGAGTGAAAGTAGGGGAAATAAATAGGAAGACTGTTTGGGGATATTAAGGTACGAAGATGGAGAAAAAACGTTGAAGGTTATAATTAAATACTTTTTCACTTTTTCAGTAAATTAAATGATAAATAAGGAATGCTGACCTTTTATTGTGCTTTTATGGATTGTTTTATTGAAATGAAAGTGATAAAATTTCTAATAAAGTTAATTCCAATTAAGTCATTTTATTCTTTAATACAAAAGCAAGAAATGTTAACCAACTTAAAGGTAACGAAGGCTTTATTACTGTTTCTACGGTGATAATAATAAATTTAAAAATTAGGAATCTTGTGAGATTAATTTTAGCACGAAGTGTAAAAATAATTATTTAATCTAAACGTAAATTATCCACCAAGATTAAATAAACTATTAAAGTAAATAGTAAATAATATTGAAAAAGATTAAAACAATCTAGATAAATACAATAAAATTATGGAATAAATGAGAATTCCATGAATATTTCAGGTTTTCTGAAAAATTTCATGTTTCAATTGTAAAAAAAATTGATCTCTACGCAAAATTCATGTTGAAATAAAAAAATTATGAAAAAAAAAACAAAATGATATTGAAAAAATATGATGAAATCTTAAATGATATGGAAAAATGTCAAAAAACATTATGGAAAGAAAGAACATATTATGAAAAAATATAATTCCTGAATAAACAAAAAAATGATAACATAATACGAAAGAGGGTTAAAAATTGTAAATAATAATAAACAATTATAGGAAATCTAAAACCATATGAAACGACGTCATAAAATATTGGAAAAGCTATTATGGGCAAAAAATATCAAAATTTATCATAATTCCCGAATAAACCCAAAAAATTAAGAAATATCTAATATGAAAAAAAGATAGAAAATCCTAGATAACTAGAAAATATGATAATTTCGTGAAAATTTTCTAAAAAACATTCATGTACCAATTATGCAAAAATAAAATTATAATAAGGAATCTAATTTTTGGATATAAAATACAAAGTATTGGCAAAAGTAATATAAGAAAAACTAAATAAGTGCCATAACCGAGAAGTAGGGAGAATTTAAACCAGGAAGGGGGACGACAAGACAAATTTTCATTTTTTCTTGCTTGATAAGTAAATCTATTTTAATTTTTTTTTGATATTATTTTACAACATCATGTTACTAAAAATTTCAGATCACTCAGGTCGAAATATATTTGTGGTTTAATTTAGGTAAATGAAATAGATTTTAATGCCCATTTTTTCCTGACATAAAACACCATTCCCGATTTTGGTGTAGGTTAAACCAATTTATTTTTAAAATTAACAAACGGATTCTTCGTTTAGATTATCATTTAGTAATGACAGGAACACATTTTCATAGGTTATAATAAATTCACAACATTCGAAATACGATTTTTACATCAAACAAAACTCAAATTTTGCACGAACGTATGCGAATAAATTTTTAAATATTTCTGGCAAGGAGAAGTTTTCAATTTGCCGTTACTTCAATCACGTCTTCGCAAATAGAAAAACGAAAAAAAAAGCCTGTTTTATTATTCAAAAGCAACAAATAAAATTTTGTGTCAGTAGATCGCTGAAATTGGTTTAAAATTCACGGAAAAATGTATGTGCAGATACTTTTCAGTTCAGTCAAAATCATGTCATTTTCCATATTTTATGCCAACAATACACGAAAGTACTGCGGAAAATTTAATCAAAATTATCGAAGTGAAAAATAAACTAGCCTTAAATAATTTTGTTGAATTTCAAGAGTAAACAGAGATATGCAAATATATATTTTTTTTGTTTAATAGTATACAAAATTTCAATCTGTAATGGTTTTTTTTTAAATCGATTTCTAAAATTTACATTATGTTCACTTGGAAAGTGAATAGGAGTGAGAATATGTACACAATCCAGGCTAATCCGAGAAAAAAGAAGAAGAAATGTTATTAATATTAACCTGTCAAAAGTCAAAATCAATTTGCTGTCAATGCCGCCAACATTGTTTTTCTGATATTTATTTTCTAATAATTATAACAGCTCAAATTTAAATGGAAAATTGTATTTAAAGAAAATTCAAAATAAAAACAGTCTTGACAAGAACATTTTTGATCAAAAGTATTGTTAATTAGCATAAATATGAATGTAAATTAATATAGATACATGAAATCATTAAAAAATGTCAAGATTATGGTGAAAAAACGTAGTTAACTAAACATTTTATAGAAAGCTCAGTTGCAATATTAATTTTAAAAAAATCAAAAAGTACAAAATCAAAAGTCGGTAAAATATAATGTTGGTAGCATTGAATTTGAACCAATACTCACTAAACATCCTCCTTGAAAGAAAACAGTTATTCCTCTTTTTTAAATTTAAGGCCTCAGCTACCAGGGCTATTTCGCATAAAATATTATAATTTGAGGCAAATCATTTGCTTAAATTAATAAGCAAAATATAATGTTACGATAGTATGTACAATAATTCGGTTAAATAACCCCCTGTGCATAAAACTTACTTTTTTTTATTTTCTAAATGATAATATTTACTATTTATTTAACATTACGTGAGCGAGAGTTAAGGGACAAGGCAGCCAACGAATGTTAAATAAATATTTTTAGTAGAGTCATCAAAATTAATAAACATTAGGGTTTTCTTGGTGAGTAAAATAAAAGAAGATCGGGAGTCGAATGATCGAGAAGTTGATAGTGCCTATCCCTGCTATTAAGTGTATTTAATGTTTAAGTTGCCCTTTCAGTAGATAAATAAATTGTTGTTATTTTTACTCAGCTCTTTAATTTCGATTAACCAAGTTACGTAATGGGTAAGAACCCTCTTAAGTTAATATTTAGATTCTTTAATACATTTATTATTCAGAAAAATGAATCTATTATTATTATTAATACGTAACGAAATAGAAGGAAGATTATGTGTGTATTTTTTTTTTATTTAAAAACCGTAAATATTTCTCGCAGGCGAATCGCCAAATTTAAGGGGAATTTTAGTAACGAGTTCGATTAATTTCGTTTAATGATGGTTAAAGTGGGATATTACGTGAGTCGGGACAATAAAAGGAGACATCCGTCTAATTGAGCCGTTAAAGTTCCCGCAACCGACAATTTTCGCGTTCTGATAAAAACGACAGACACCCACGCGAATTTTTTCATCTTATTTTTATATTCGCCGATGTGATATCATATAAACTTTTAGATAGTTTTCAAGGTCGAACTATTCTGTACACATCGAATCAAATTCGTAATTATTTTCATTCACTGCATATTAATATTAATGCTTTTTTTTTGGCCGAAATAAATTAATTTTTTTATAACTTTTATGTAAGTAGCCTTCGATCCATTTTAAAGTGAATTTTAATAAGTCGGAGTCATTTAAGAAGTGACTGAAGCAGATTATTATAGTGTTTTTTTTTATTATAAATTGTTTTATATAATAAACGATTTAAAAAATTATATACAATTTTCTTTAAGATGTCAGTATTTAATTGTCACCTTGGGTTTTATGAAACGAAAATGTGTTGTTTTTAAGAATTATTATTTAAATTACAGGTCTTATGGTATGCTTTTTTATATTCCTATTTAAATTTCTCATAGTCATAGTATTCTTTTAATTTTAAATGTTTTGTTTTTTAAGATAGTAATGAATTCAAAAATATTTTCAATATATGTTAAATTTTTGCAAATTTTTTCAATTACAAAGGTGTCACTTTTAAAAATTTTTAGATTGTTATAAAAGTGAAATTTTTATAATTTTTTTCATTTACAAAAGTGAAGTTTTTCATTTAAAAAAGTAGTATTTTATAAAGTTTTTGTCAATAGTCAATTTTCTAAATTATTTTGAATGATGAAAGTGAAATCATTTTTTAGGTTGTTACAAAAGTGAAGGTTTTTGTAAATTATTTTATATATATAAGTGAGATTTTTATGATTTTTTTTTATTGTCACAAAAGTAAAATATTTCCAATTACAAAAGTGAAACGTTTTATTCACAAAACTAATATTTTTATAATTTTTTTCGATTGTTTTTAATGTGAACAGCGATTTTTTTAAGTATAACATTTATAAAATTATTGCTAATTATAAATTTTATAATTATTTTCATTGATTATATTGAAATTTTTATAATTGTTAGAAAATTGATGTTTTCATAAATGTTTTCATTTACTAAAAATCAGTATATTCAAAAGTTTTAACCGTTTCAAAAATATTTTAAACCGATTACGATAGTTTAAACTTACCAAATCATTCAAAAACGATTCACTTTGATTTTTTAATAATTCAAGGACTTTATAATGAATATTTATTTATTTTAGAATGATTCATTTTGGCTTTTTAATAATTTAAAAACACAAAACTATCCTGGAAGAATTCTCTTTAGGTTCTTAATAATTCAAATTATTTTAGAACAATTTTTAAAACAGTTCGTATCACTCTAGAATCGGAAAACTATTCAAAATGGGTTCTTTTTCAACTCTATCTAAACTAGAATTGTTATAACCGTTCTAAAAGTATTCTAGAATAATTCGCTTTGGATTCCCAACAATCTAGACACAAAACCATTAAAAAAGGATTCTTTTTTGGTTTCTAAACAATTCAAATTGTTTATAGTTCATATAAAACTATTTTGAGTGTACAATAGTTTGTAATGTTTTATAATCCTAAAATTTTCTTTGAATTACTACTAAGCTGAAATGTTATAACGGTTCTAAAACTATGATTTTGTTTGGTTTCCAATAGTTTAAAATCATAAAACCATTTAAAAATGTTTATTTAAACTCTTTATATTTAATATAAAAAATATTTCAGATCAATTTTAACTATTAAAAAATGATTCTCTTTGAATTCCTACTAATCCAGAATCGTTTTAAAGGTTCTAAAACTATTTACAACGATTTTGTTTTTAGGTTCCCCATAGTTTAAAATCATAGAACAGTTCAATTATTAAACGTATTTAATTTTGCCCATTTATTATTCGAACAAGACCATAAAAATTTATATACAATTTGATGAAATACTCAATGACGCTTTTTTCCGCACATTCATAGGATGAGCGGAATCTGCGAATCGGGAGAAAATTCCCATAAAAAGTAATTCGTGTTTGGGTGACGAGAACGAGGAGTTGCGTAACCATCGAAAAGGACACGAAGAACAAAAGGTCGATTTTGATTCGAAAGGGCACTTCGATACTTTCACGATTCGGAATTGTGTTGCGAAACAACAAACACTAAATAAATTTTTTAGTCTTGCACGGAAATAAATGCTTTTGCTACTTCAAAACAAGATTCATATCGTTCCTTTAAGAAAATAAAAAAAAAACAATAGTAATTAATGGATGGGAGAAGAATTTGGAATCAGTGGTGCGGGTGGCAATGTTAGTTTGTATCGAAATTTAATTTCAAACAAATTTGTTCAAAGTGGATCTATTAACCCAATGGGCGGAGGCCAAAAAACTAAAATAAGAAGAGTTGGATCTGTTATACATTTCTTTTATAAAGTGTTTTCTTTTTCATCAGATCTTTTTTTTTTCTTCGGATGTCAACACCGATGAGAAGGATCGTAAAGACTCTAATGGATCTTAATTAAATATTTATATCAAGAAGTTATAAATAAAAACATTTAAACACTTCAAATCTGATATTTTAAAATCTACGGTTACTGTAATTGATAACAAAATTCCTTGAAATATAGTGCAAATGTCAAAGTTGTCAGTTACTTTAATTTTTGATATATGTTACATCAATAAATTTAAAAACAAAAATTTTTAGCGTTCATATCCAATTCCTTGTTGCATCTTCTTCTGAACACGATTATGAATTTTGGAAGTCATCAAATGTAGCCCGTGATCTTTTGTGCCATGTCCTGAGAACAAGAAATGTCCACATATGAAGGTACGAAGGTGTTTTAGTCGGTGATGGAGGCACCGGCAAAACAATCCTCGTTAAACGTCAAATAACTGGCGAATTCGAAAAAAAAATACTCAGCTACTTTGGGCGTAGAGGTCCACCACTTGATGTTCCACAGAAAAAGGGGCCGTACCAGGTCCGACTGCTCCAAAAAAATTCGGCGGACTGAGACGGATACCAAATACATGGACAATGTGCCATTATTATGTTCGACGTGACATCCAGGGTCACTTACAAAAACGTACAAAACTAACAACGTGACCTTATGAAAATATGCGAAAATATTGGTCTTTTCGGAAACATGGCTGACATTAATTTATAGTTGTCATGTTTATTTGTTTCATAAACAAGTGCCCTCTTTCTATATTATATTAAGTTTGTTTATGTTTATTTGTTTTAGTAATGTCATAGTAATTGACATTCATTTGTAGGTGACATATGTTGAGTTTTTGCTGAACAAAGCCAAATTAATTAGTTAAGTTTATGAAAAAATGTTACTTTTGATGTAATGTCCCAAAATTGATAGTATTCAAGAAATTAAAACTCAAAAATTTCAAGGAAACTCAATGGACAAACTATCAAGTATCTATTATTGTCGATTTCAAACCGCGCTTGCCGTATACACTTTTTTGTTATTATTTTAAAAATGCACGACTTCTTTTAAGTTTAAATTACTCATAAACGATGCTATTTATGGAAACGTATCGCGAATACTTTTTTGCATAAAAAACCGTAATTGTTAATTTTTTTGAATACCTACATACTTAATAAATATTACGTAAACAATGGTATTTATCGCCAAAAACTACTCCTTAATCAGAAAGGATGAAATTATTAATAACGTAAAATTAAGTATCTTTATGCAAAGATTTTATATCTAGAATTTTTTTCATTCATTTTCAAAATATTTTTATTTATACAACTTTAAAAGCCTGTATCTCCCTAGTTATTGAGTTTTCGAAAAGGGTACCTTTATTTTTAGCTGAACTATCACCCCTAGAAGTATTGTTCAAAAATTTAGGACCACCTTGTATTTATTGTACAATTTCAAAGATTGTAGTATCTTTACTTAGTTAAGAAACTTACAAATTCAATATAAAAAATTAGAAAATTAATAAAATAAATATTGTTAACTGAACATCCCAAATGTAAGACTTAGGATAAAACGGTGTTAAAGTGAGTGACCTTGCCTGAGTATCCATTCTTTTATAATAAGCAGTCCTCAGTTTACATTTCTTTCATTTAGTTTAAGTTAAGAATTAAATTGTTGCTTATTGATAATTATTGACAAGGTTGTAATAATAATAAGAGCACACCAGTGGTGTGACACCAATTGGAGTATATTCCAAAAAACACTAGATTCAACTAAGAAAACCTCAACAAAATCCCTCTTAAGGTATTGACCTAGATAGAAATCGATATTCGATGGTGCAAAAGTGTGAGTGGCAACCCTGACCTGTATTTATCTATTTTTGACGTCACGAGCGAAATATCATCCTATGGGATTACGTTTGATCGATCGAAACAACGTACATGCTATTCCCATTAGGGGATTACCAAACTTTTATAGGATTATTTGCAACTGGAACCGGTTGTTAAAATAAACATTTTGATTCAGGATCACCGCCAATAAATAAATAAATATATTTATTATTCACGTGTTTTATCAGTTGAAGGCCGCTTTCTAACAGACAGAAAATTTCATATTCATAAATATCGTCCATTTCGTTTTAAAGATATTTACTTGGATCCATACTTTATCGCAACCCTGTATAAGCAGGAAAACGAGGTTATAAAGAATTTAACAAAATCAAAATCAAAAAGTACTAGACCAAGAGGGGGATCGAAGATACGATGGGAGGGCGAAGTAATTCAAGCGTTAAAATATATGATTGAGGAGACAAAATAGAAATAGTAAAATAAGGAAGAGAGAGAAGCAAAGAGACATAACAACTTTCAAGAAAAATTAGGAGAAGGTGAAGAAGAGAAAAGAATCACTCTACTATAGGAAATTAATTGAGTCTTGTATTATTATTATTATTATTATTATTATTATTAAAAAAAGAACAATTTGAACTTACTAATTGATGCATTTTTATATTTTCAAAGACTTAAAATGTTGTAATTTAACCCACACAATATTTATTTATTTTGGATTAACTAAATGAAATCGATGCATTATTGGTATAACTTTCACAAAATTCAGAAAAATAAATCAAAATGGTAATATTGAAAATCCTCGAATATTAATGAATTAATTATTCATAAAACTTGTTTATGGTACACTCCACGGACAATTTGGAAATTGCTAAAATATGTTTTGTCATTGGATATGTTTGTACATTATACCAATTAATTTTATTTTTAAATATCTAGAATATCTCGAATTATATATATAACGGGGCTTTGATATTTATGACAAATTTTAATGAAATTAATTTAGAACATGGTAATTATAGTTATTAATATTATGAAGTGCTGTCAGATCGTAAATAAATATAATTATTTCTAAATTGGAACCAAAAATTTTTACAAACGTACATGATAATGCGAGAAACCGAATCGGACCAACACGGAGTTCATCATTCTGTATTTATGGAACAAAAAATGATTTCTCTGAACAATTTAATTTAGATAAATAAATAATAACGTAATTTTTTAAAATTATTGCTATAGTAACTTCTTTATTGAGAAACAACATTTTTTGAACGTACAGTAGTGTAGTATAGCTCCTAAAAATGTTACGATTTTTAGTAAATATATCATAATACGAATTGACGAATTTGTTAGTTATCAACTCCATATTTTGTATCATTGAAATATATAAATTTATTAATATTGCGCTTATTCAATGATTTGTACAATGAAAAACAATTCATTCGTGATCGTAATTTATTTTAACTTTCGTTTATTCAATGTAGTAATAAATTAGGAATTTAAGTGTAATACAGGCAATTAATTAATTTTAAGTATTTTCTAATGACACCAATTTTCTAACTAATAGACCCATATTTGTTTTATTTGATTTGTAATATTATCGAAATCATTCAAAATTCCATAATTTCGCCTTTTTCTTTATTTTATCATTTTCCATAAGAAAATTATAATAAGAATCTTTATTTTAATATTATACATTAGAAACACAATAATAATATAATAGAAATTATCAATAAATAAAAAAAATTCGTTAAAATTACACATATATCATTTTATGAGTAATAATGTATGTGCAATAATATAAAATATATTATAAAAGTGATCAGTATAGATTTAACATTAAGCATGTAACACAATAATTTGTCTAATTAATGTTTCCAAATTTGAATTTGTATTGTTTCTGAAGTACTACAGCATATACAATTGAGTACATGTAAATTTACAAATCTATCAAAATTAAAAAAAAAAAATTAATTTCGTGTGTAATAGTTTAATGTTTTATTTATTAAAATTATCAAAAAATACTTGTTTGGAAAGAAATTTTGCTGATATTTGATAATAATTATAAGTACTCAGAAATTCGAAAATATGCTCACAAAGATGTAATAACATCTTATAAAACAAAATATGATGCAGATTTGATATACAATATTTAAAAATAAATAAAATTTTATTAGAAAGCTATCACACCCTTGTAAATAATAGTAATTGAGAATATTCAAGCATTATAAATTAGTAATTTATTGAAATTTCTACCATATTTGCAGAAAAAATATAAAATTTTCTTAAGAATTGTGAAAATGTATTATATAACTTTAAAAAAAAGTTAAATTAAATGAAATTAGTAAATTACCCCAGATGGTGTACTTGGAATTATTTTTAAATTGTTCCTGTTGTTTGATAAAACCTTTACGGGTATTTTATTGTCAATTAATGAAATTTTTATGGAACTTGCATAACCTTAAAAAATACGAATAATAGTGACATAAAATTAGTTAAAATACTTAATTGTGACATCAATGGATTTACTTGAAAGATAAGAAAAAAATATTTTCAAGAATTTTCAAGTGTTCACGCTGATGCTGGTCCACAACCATCATTGTTTCGAGAAGGACTTTATATTTCAAAAGTAAGACAATTTTTAGCATCGGCATTTAGAAAATACCAAGTCTTATTGTAAGAAATATTAAGACTAAAACACTTATGTACAATAAACATAGTGAATAGTAAATAACATTATTAGAGTTAAATGAAATCTGAGCCCACGTTAACATAATTTTTGAACGACCACGAATCTAATAGAAAAGTTTCGAAGTGCGCCCAACAAAATTTATAAATATTCTTTCGATTGGAATTAAATGTAAAAAATAAAATTGGTAAAAATAATGTTTTTCGAGGGTCCTTTCGAAAGGATTGATGCTAAAAGAAAGAGTAGAATTGGTTGATCTCCGATGGGTGCCCGAGTCCCCATCCACTAGAGAGACGAAGCCCCAGCCCCAGCACCAGCACCAGCAGCAGGAAATCCAATTGAGTTTCTTCGTTTGGCCAGTGTTTGCCTGGTGCTCGTTGTTGCCGTTAACGTTAACGTTAAACGTTGCCACGGGCGAAAACACGGACTTCGTCAAATTCGAATCGACACGTACAGCGAACTCGAAATATTTTTTTTTGTCACTATCATTAAAACGTCTAAAACGAGTACTTTTTAACTGTTTTTACCTGATAAAATACGGTCTGTTTGTGGTTTTTTTTTTTGGTTAGTGTCGGCGGTTTTTCGATAATTTTTAATCGTTTATTTTTAAGTAAGTTCCTAAATATTTTTATTACATTTTTCTATTATTTGGTATTAGTGATATCGTCCGTATTTTTTACAAACTTTTTTTAACAATATGTTTAATCTACCTACCTTCGTGTAATAAATGTAACATAATGCATCAAATGATGGAGTTAAATATTAATTTTTAAATAAGTGCTCCAGGACCGGTTTTAAAATAAATAAACAATAGAAAAATACTCATTTTTGTATTGATTTTGTGTCTTCACAAAAATTTATTTATTTTTCAACGTAAATTTCCACAATTTTTCCGATTGGATTATTATTATTTTTTTTTAATTCTAACAGTCTTAAGGCCATAATATCCAAGGATCAACGATCTTAAAAATCAAATTTTCTGTAACAATTCTCAATCAAACTTCAATTGCTTATTATACGTAAAATATTGATTATAGTTTAATATAGGAATTTTTTTAGAAATATACAAATTATTTGGTAGAAAGAATCTTGTACAAGAAATAAAATAATATTCTGTCTAAAATCTACAAATCAAAAATTGCACAAACGTTACATACATTTTTAGAGAAATGGTTTATGTGTCAATAAAAATTCAAAAATTTTTAAAAGCATTAATAGTCACCTATATACTGGGTGCCCCATGTTTTTAAAAATTACCAAATTTATGTTTATTAACTTCTGTATTCTTTTTTTGATTTTAAATGATATTTGATTATTAATACGGAAAAATTTTAAAACGTATTTTATTTACAAAAATTTATTTATTTTCAAAATATATTTTTACATCGAATTGACAAAAATAGTCGATATTTTGATTTACCTTCATTAATCTGGTATTTCTTAAAATAAAACTTTATATTTTTTTAACTGATATAAATTACGAACTTTTTTTCTAAAATTATTATTAAAATTTATTACAAACTATTACAAATTAAATTACGTGCAAATTAAATAAATAAGGAAAAAATATAAGAAAAAATACCTAAAATTAATTGTAAATAGTGAAACAAAAAATCATTTTTATATAGATTTTAAAGTCGTTGAAAATTATTAAAACAACTTGAATTGTGTTTTACCAAAAAAATAGATATCTTATGATTATATAAATTACTTAATATTTAAATTCCAAATATAATGTATCATTCATTATTGAAATTATTAATCAGACTGATTATTAAAAATTTACAGAGTAATTACTTTTAATTTTTAATAACTAGGCTCGTAAACTTTTCAAAAATACTTAATTTAATAGAAAAATTCTAAATTCTTCTTTTAATTTAACATTTTTAATATATTAATTTGCTTTGTTTATATAAATAAATACCAAATTTATTGATTTCCTATTTCCCTGAAAAATATATATATTTTTATAAAATTTTATTATATCTTCCGTTACATTGTGTATTGAAAAATAACGGTTTTGGGAATTTTTCTAATTAATAAATAAAATTCATTCAAACAAAATATAACTCGGAAATACATCGAAAATAAAAAATAAAAAAAAAATATTAATTCCAAACAAAAGAACAAATTAATTTTAAATGATCAAATAGAAAAAAATATTGTAAATGTGAAGAAAGGTCAAACCTAACGTAGTTTTTTACAAATTATTTATTTTTATGAACAAAGTTAAAAATGCACATTTTTTTGCAATTACTTTGACGTAATTATTTCTCTCTCTCTCTTTAAACTATCAATAAAAATTCATTAATTCTATTAACCAACTTTATTGTTTAAAAAATTCAAAACCAATTGTCTATTTGTTTGATTATGAACGTTTGCAACATTAAAATTAATTCATTTCTATTATAACAAAAGCATAAGTCTAATTAGTGGCAAATCCCTTTTAGTAATTGAAGTTTCACTTAATATTTCTTTTCTTATATGTTTGATAAAAATATTTGTCTATTCTAGAAAATCCAAATGTTGTTGTTATTTCTGAACAAGATTAAACACCAGACAAGAAAACCATTTAAAGTTTTAAATTATTCACTTTCACTTTTATATACGAATTTGAGGTTATGTTTTTCCAATAACTATTTATCTTTATATCAAAGCAAGTCACGACTTTTTAAACAATTTAGCGATTTGAATATGGAAAAAAGAATGTTAAATTATAACATTTTTTTATGTTTTCCAAAGCTTATTAAATGATTTTATATAAAATTAATGTTTCCACAATATATAATTACATAATATGGAGTTTTATACTTTTTTCTTTAGTCTGTATTGTATAAGTTTTATAGAGAGACGTTCTATAATTTTTATTATTGCTTTAATAAATTTGAGTATACATCGTAATAAAAATAATAATGCAATTATTCAATATACAATTTGAAATTTAATAACCTCACATGGTGACTACACTTAATAGTTTTTATTTAACAATATTTGAAATGATATTTTTGTAGTTTATTAATGAGTTCACTCATGAATATTAAAATAATTAAAAAATAATTCAAATTAACTTGCAATGTTTATTAAACATCGAATTTAAATACGATTACACCACTACTGTACTATTTTCTTTATTTAAATTATATTACGGAAACAGTTTTCTTGGAAAATACCGTTGAGTTAAAAAAATGATTTATAAGTGGTTTTGTTCATTGTTAAAAAAGTTGAAACCACAAATGTTAGCAAATCAAATTAATTACACAATAAGGTAGAAATTTACAATTAAAGCGTAATGTAATATGTGCAACGTAATGCATTGCTCACTAATAGAAAAAAAA
Organism: Hermaeophaga mercurialis; assembly: GCA_951812935.1. Taxonomy (NCBI): domain Eukaryota; kingdom Metazoa; phylum Arthropoda; class Insecta; order Coleoptera; family Chrysomelidae; genus Hermaeophaga; species Hermaeophaga mercurialis. Next base: position 710,079 of record OX638359.1, read on the forward strand.
ATGGGAGAATTGGAAAAATTCGTATGGGATTTTTGTACAATAAATTTTTTTTTTCATTTAGTACCGAAAATGGATCTTTTCAAGGATAAATCGAAACATCAAAGTAAAATTCAAAAATAATGAAGAGCGTACTATAAAGTAAAAATAAAAATGTATACACTGGCTTTTTTAATGAACTATTTATTATTATTTTTTCTATTCTTATATTATTTTTTTTATTTTACACGGTGAAAAATTTTTATTTTTCTAAAATATTTTTATTTTTGTTACTTTATCAAAAAAACTTTTAAATTCTGCTTGAAATTGTCAAATAATGAGTATTATTTTAGAAATCCCGCTTCCTATAAAAGTGTATGCGAAAATTTGATAATCTCTCTTACATTTTATATTATACTTACTTTATAAAGAAAATAATTTATAATTTAAAAACCATTGGATTCAATCAAGTTGCCTTCCGTACAACGAATACTCGGTACAAATTTTCACGTCTAGTTGCATTAATTATAATACTTTTTGAGCTCCCCTGGTATTCCGAAATTAAGCCCTCAACGAGCCATTTTACCAGGGGCGTTCACATTATACTCTTGTTAATTGCAAATATATTTGAAAAATAAATCGTACCTACTTTGCGAAAAGATTGAAAATCGTGAGGCTGTCACTAAATGAATTAATCGGTGCTGACACGATCTCTCGGAAAAAAAAAAGAAAAATTAGTGATGAAATTCGGATCGTTAAGGGAATTTCGATATTCGTATCACGAGCATAGTTCGACAACTATTCCGAGATGAGATATTTTAAAAGAGTCGTCTAGAATTTTTCGTGCCCACGAAGCAGATAACTTAAATGTCAATCATTTCAGAAATAGGGAATTTTATCAGCCAACTCCTGTCACGTACCGTTTGTGGGATAATACGTCACAAAACGCCATTATTACCAAAACCGATATCGTTATCGGAGCCACTTTCATTGATAATTCGAAAACAATAGAGTTATCGTTGCGCACCGTCGATCGAACACCCACTTCATTTTTAAACGGGACGAATTTTGGACCTCCTCGTGTAATTTTAAATTAAAAAGAAAAATTGGTTTTAATACTTACGGTGATATTGTTTTATATACATGATATTTTGTTTGTGCAAAGAATATTTCAAAATTAAATTAAAATAAAATTTATTACATAAAATTAAATTAGGCTATTAGTCCCATTAATTAATTAATTATTAACCAACAAAGCTCTAAGAATAAAATATTAGTATTTTAGTTTATCAATTTCATTTTGGCTGCACCTCGAGCGTCACAATGGGAGCCCGGCACGACCAGAGCCAGTTCATTATTATTTTATTGTATTTTAAACGCTCAAAGTTGAATTAAAATTATGAACAAATAATATTGTTTAAAACTTAATTTATTTCGTAATAAAAATGAATTCTCGTACTTCCTATGACATAATATTTAATTTTTTTAAATTATCATTTTATTATTAATATACTAAATTTAACAATAGAGTTTTTGGCATAAATTTAATATCTAAATTATCTCTAATTTAATAAATATAAATTGGCGAACTTAACGTTTCTTCGTAAGACATTCGGTCTCAAAAGTTATTAAATTCTGGTTACAAATTCTTAATAGTCATTTTTTAATTACCGTTTATTAACTTTCAATAAAGCCACTGATGTTACAACATAAAATATTTTTGTTTTCAACATTTTTTATAAAATAATTTGGTAAAACCATCAATTTAAAAAGCGACAAATAAACAAATTAAAATAATCAATTTGTCGGTTCAATAAACTGCAAATCATTTATAATTATTACTTTCCGTAATTATTGTCTAGATTTAAACAAACACAAATTTCGTATCTAGCAAAATTGTTATTTTTTATTCCTCTTAAAAACAAACATTACCCAATATTTTTACAATCAATTTATCATATTTTTTAGTGAAATACGATTGTAAAATAGTTTTTTAAGGCCCATTAATGTTGCACGATCGTAGAATTAAATTTCATCTACAAAAACAACACATAAACTTCGAATTCTTATCTTGAATCGTTATTATTGTTTATTGAACTGTTTTGTTTTAACTCAATGAATCATGAAATTAATTTACATACAATCATAAATTCTCAATTAAGAAAAATTACTGCGTTAACGCTCTGGCACCAACGAAATACATTAAATTGCTGAACGTTGGTCTGTTAAGTAAATTCAAGATTACGGCCCTGTATAATTTCCCACAATACGAAAATATATCAAATTTGAGAGTTGAAAGAAAATTTTTATAATGACAGATTTATAGATTTCAATGGCATCGATGTATATAATTTTTTAATTTGAAAATATTTTAAATTCTTGTATAGAGATTTGTTTGTTGATGAAATGTTTATAAATTGTTCATATGTTCATAAATATTAAAAAAATAATTAGGAAGTAACGAAACACTATTTTAAAAAAAATCCATTAAAACTTTCTAAAAATTTGTGAAATATAAGAAGAGCATTTTGTTTTTGAATCATTCAAAGGCAGGTATAAAATTTGAAAGTTGAAAGAATTTTAAGAAAAGAAACTAATAGTCGTATAGATTTATATCTTGAAAATTTATTGACCATATTTTTGTAAAATATTTTAAGTACAATTTGACTCTCTATTATTAGCTTTTTGAAAGAAATTTCTGGAATTCATTTTAATTCCTTTAATAAACCATTTTCAAGGAAAAGTGCGCCAAACGTATACAGTACGTTGCTAAATTACGAAATTTAATCATTAGTTTCATACTAAACCAACAAATGAAATTATTAATATATATAGAATGTCAAAAATTTATTTAAAATATATCTCGAAAAATCAATTTAAAAGGAAAAACAAAATTTTTAAATTTGCCCGAATTAAAATTTGATTCAATTAATTATATAAATATAAATTAATCCATAGTCAAATTGTAAATGTAGAAAATTGAAATATAATTTTATTTTGGAATAAAAACGAACAGTAATAGACAATAAATCTTATAAAGAATTTACTAAAAAAAAATCGATTTTTTTTTGTTTATTAACTGTTAATATTAAAATTTAAACATTTTTGCCTAAATTTTGACTTACTTATTAGATTAATTTAAATACGCCATTTTAAGTGGTTTAAAACTATTTTTAGTAAAATTCAAATTTATTTAGGTAATTTTGCAACACATTTCTATGATATTATTTATTTTATAAAACGTTGTGAATATTATTGTTGATAAAACAAAAAAATCACATTGCATTTGCAATGTTGTCAGTTCTGTTAAGAAAATAAAACTATTTAGAGATTTCAATGATCATTTTTTCTGTTGAAAATTCAATGAATTTATTATATGATTATTATTATTACATTATACCTTGAAATGTTCATGGTACAAACTTTTTACCATTTTGAATATCTGTCATAAATAATAGAAAATAAATATTTTATCAATGTTTTAGTATCTAAATAAATGATATGTACTATTTATTTATATGAGAAAATTACCCGATGAATTTGTTACCATTTGGCGGTTAACGTGTTAATTTCACTCAATATGTTTTAGATCTTGGAATGTAGAGCGAGTAAACCGAAATTGAACCTGTTGTCAGCTATAATTCTTGATAAATGATCCATATAGTTTACATAACTACATTACATGTTGCACGCTGACCTCGCTTTTTTCCCAGACGCTGACTCTTCTGACACTGACCTTAACTACACTCTGTATTACATTTTTTTTATTAACCGTGATCGATATCTTCGGAATTATTTTTTTTTTTTCGTAACGTGGATGATCAATCTCGGTAATATTCGTAATTTATTGTGCGGTTGGCTTTTAACCGGTTTCCACTGTGTCAAGTTTAATTCTATAAAAATGTAATACAGGACGTTCCGATTAAAAGTAGTTTTCTAATGTAATTTCGGTACTTTTGATTGAATCAAATATTTTTTATAACAACATTTTTATTAAATTTACTAATTAAATTAAATATTATTTAAAAATATCGACTCATTTATTAAAAAAAATCGACTCTTTCAAAAAAGTCCATAAAATTTTGTTTTTAACTCTTTCGCGAAATGTTTTTAGTTAAAGTCCTAAACAGATTTTTGATTTTTTTTTAGTTGTGAACTAAATATTTGATTTTTATAAAGAATAAATGATTGCTTTTAAAAAGAATTGTGAATTGTTTTTTTTAGAAACATACCAAAATTTGTTGAAATTGTCATGTATTTTTAAAAAAGTAGATTTTTCAAGTAACATTTTAAAAATAAGTCAAAATTTCATGAAAAATGACAATGTTTGGAGCTAAAAATAGATTTTTTTAAAAATCTAAATTTTTTGAGAAATTAGTCGATATTTTTAGAAAATAGTCAGTTTCTTTAAAAATTAGTCAATATTTTGTTAACATAGATCAAATTTTATAGTAATATTTAATAACAAATTAATATATTGTGAAAAATAACGATATTTGAAGAAAATAGTTTTTTTGCAATAAAAAAAATTGATATTTCTTTAGGAAATAATTCGAGTTTTTTAAGAAATTAGTGGATATTTCTAGAAAATAGTCTTTTTCTTAAAAATTGAGTCGGTTTTTTTTATGAAAGTCGCTTTTTTATGCAAAGACGCGATTTTGTTGTCATATTTTAAAAACGAATGAAAATTTAATAGAAAATATGGATATTTGTAAAAAATATTTTTTTGAAAAAAGAATTGATTTTTTTATCAAATAATTCAAGTTTTTAAGTAAAATAAGTCGATATTTTTAGTTGTTTTTTTTTTTTTTTTTTAAATTATTCAATATTTTCTTAAAATAGTCATTTTTTTTAAATAATCGATTTTTTTGAACAAATGTTCGATATATTTACCGTATTATTTTAAAAACAAATAAACATTTTGTGAAATATATCGATATTTGACTTTTTTGAAAAACAACGCGATTTTTTTAGGAACTTAGAGAATATAATCAGTCTTTTAAAAGTTAATCAAAATTTTGTCAAATTGTCGATTTTTATAACAAAGGATCCATTTTGATAGTAACATTTTAATAACAAATCAAAATTTTGTGAAAAATGTTAATATTTGGAGAAAATAGATTTTTTGAAAAAAGAAATTTTTTTTAGGAAATAATTCGAGTTTTTGGTTAAGACATTTTTTAAGATACAAATTAGTGAACATTTTTTTGAAAGAGTCGGTTTTTCTTTAGAAAGTCGATTTTTTATGCAATTTCTTTTGTCATATGGTGTGGAATTTCGGTACTTTTAACATTTTGATTGAATAAAATAGACAAAAAATAGACATCGTACTTATTGCTTGGAATAGTTGAGACGACTCGTAATTAAAATTGAATTTACAGTGCTTTGTTTGCTTTATTTTTTAATTTGCATAGTATTGTGTTGTGAACTAAATAAATATTATTAATCAGTGTAAAGACTCGGCGTCATTATATCGAATTATATGACGACTGTAAATAAAAATGCTCTTAATAAATTCTTCGAAAACTATTATTATAATCATTTCATAAATATTCTCACGCAAGTTTTTAGTCGAAGACGAATGGGAGATTGTTTATTAAACGCGGCGAAAATCGAATTAAATCATTCCGCATGATTTAAAATAATTGCTGTTTATGTAACAACGTTCTAAATCGGCACACCCTGTACAATTAAACGATAAACGATACATTACGTCGAGTTTTTTCGATTTTAATATTTTTATTACACCGATTCAACGATATTTTTAGTGTTTTAAAAATGTAACCTTCGTATATGCCGAGTTATATACAGAATGATTCTTTATTATGGCACGAAACTTTATGCTCGGATTTCCAGAGTCAAAACTTATGGGTGTTAGATGTTTTTTTGCTTAAAATTTGCACATATTATAAAATATCTCAAGATATCAATGGCGATTTTTTTTTTAATTTTTGATATTGTACTACGCCCTCTAGGGGAGGACTTGTAAACTTGAAAATAATTTCCAGGTTTTTCTCAAGTTCACTTTTGTTATAATTTTTTTTCCCGAAGCTGTATACACAAGATATAGGCGAGAGCCATTCTGATTGGGACACCCAGTATCTCATATTTTATATTAATGAGATATAAGGCAGATTTTTTGAAATTTCAGCTCATAAGTCGAAATGTGGACTTTTATCTTCGAATTCTGTTTTATATCTTAGAATTTTGTGGGGTATACTCGTATAGGAATTTCAACTTAAATATATTTTTGAATTTGCCGTTATAAATCGAAATTTTGATGTTTGATGTTCGGCGATTTCGATAAATTTTGGAAAATTAAGTTATAGAGTCGAAATTTCAGATTTACTGTTTATATATTATAGAAATTCCGAGTTATAAGTCAAAATTCCCGTTTATATTTATTTGTATAAATCGAAATTTTGCCTTTTATCTCGGAGTTCTCTAAATTTCGACTTAATATATTTTGGAAAATTGATATATAAAGTTGGAATTTTAATTTGTATCTCAGATTAACGGTTTAAACTTTCCTTTCGAATCTGGACGTGTTCAAATTTTCTTATTAATTAAATCAACTTGTTTAAAAATATAGTAAAAATAAAACAAACATCTTCTATTGTGCCACGCATTTCTTTTGTCATTTTACAATAATTTTATTAATTAAACTGGTTTTTTAAAACGTTATAATTTGTTATATGAGAATACTACTCGATTCGACTAATGTCATTAGAAAAATATATAATTTATCGTTATTACAACATTGTTTAATGAATTTTAATGATATATCAATTTTGAAATTGTCACTTGAGATTCTAAATTAAATTGTTCAGAGAAATAATTTTTTGTTCCATAAATACAGACCGATGAACCCAATGTTGGTCCGATTCGGTATCTCCAATTATCATGTATATTTATAATAGTATAATAATAACTTATTTTTCCAACCTAACCCTAACTCTCGTCCACACACTTTTTCGACCATCCTCAGTACGAATTCCCGAAATTTTAAATAACCGTCACCTGCACCCCCCACCTTTTAAATCCCGCACGACCAATCCGAGCGCACGAACCCACGTGCTCTGCCCCCACTTACGCCTCTTTTCACGTTCCAGGGACGGCGGAGCGGACAACGTCGGCGTCGGCGTCGGAGGCGGCGAAAGACGCGGCGGCGGCGGCGGCGGCGGTTCGAGGCGCGCGCCGAGTCTCCGCTTAGCGAACGGCCGCGTGGCCGCCGCTCAGTCCGAGGAAGAAATCCGAACGCCGCCGCCGCATTGCCGCCTCGCCAAGGATGACTCGATCAAGATCAGCATCGAGAATACGAACACGTGCACCGATTCCCTGGTGACGGCCATCGACGACGAAACGCTGCTTATTACGGATTACCTTTCCAACGACATGAATTACAAGGGCAGCGGCAAGGTACGTCTTTTAGAGGCCGCTTTCACATTATACTTCTACTCGCTGACTACACTTTTTCTAAAAGACTAAAAATAATTCCTCTAAAACTTACAATTATATAAACATTACCTACATTCATTTACTGGAAAGCACTCAAATCAATCACAGCAAAAAACTAATCTAATTATCTAACAATTCATATAACCGATTGCCTATTTCTGTTTTTTTTTTAATTACTTAGAATGTTGTAGACGTTCCCTGAACTAGTTCTCCCGCTTCTTTTAGTTTGTCCTATGTATTAACATGTTACCTTTTACGGGTTAATTAGTTTTAGAAAGTGTTGAACAAATCTAAATAATACCCCAAAATAATTACAATTCCTTGTGTGTACCTTGTTTTTTTCTTTAACCTCGGGCAGTAATTCTTTCTTTACAAACGAAATTCGCGTTGGAGTTAATACACACTCAAATTTTTGATGGCACAAAATAAACAAATTACAAAAGAAATATATTCTTTTCTTTTATCAACTATTGTTCTTTAGTTTTAAATTAGGATTGTATTTCAATAAAAATAATGTGAAAAATTAGTAAAAATCAAACTATAAATATATTTTTTCGTTTTCTAATGCACGTTTTCGAAAATGTTTTACTTTAAACAACTTTAACGTAATTTTTTAGTGAAATAAAAATCCTGGATTTTCTTTGATATTCTTCAATATTAAAAAAAAATACAAAACAGCGACCTAAACAAGTTTTATTTATTATTTAACAAAATTTGAAAAACCACTATTTTTGTTTAATAACAATGTATACAGTAGGATAAATCTATTAAGAACAACCATTTGGCCATTTGTAAAACTACCTAAAGGCATATTTTTTGGAACCATCTTTATTGAGTGAAAATTTTAATCCTTCTTCATCTTATTCTTCTTCTTTGTCTTTTCCTTCTCAGGCGTCGTATATGACCTTTGGGTTCTCTCTTACTCAATTCTTCCACTTTCTTCTATCTCTTGCCATTACTTTCATCTCATCTAATGTTTTCCTCTTTTTATTCCTATCTCTTTCAGTTAATCTATCCTTTTTTCTTTCTTTCTTGGCCTTCCCCTTCTTTTTCTTGTTGAATCTCCCGTTTCTATTATTTTTCTTGTTATTCTATCTTTATTTATTCTGACATGTCCGTACCAATTTAGTTGTTTATTTTCTATTTTTTCCACGGTGACTTCTTGTTTCGAAATTTTTCAGATGTCCTCGTTTGTAATTCTATCCCCTTTGATATTACGTTCTATTTTCCTTAAGTGTTTCGTTTCCATAGCATTTATTTTGTTTTCGTCTTTCTTTCGTAGTGTCCAATTCTCACATGCGTATGTTATTATTAGAATTGTTATAGCATTGTGTATCTTCATTTTTACTTCCATATCGATATCTTATTCAAGGATTAATATACTTTCGTCGATTTATTTGCTCCGTTTGTTATTTCTGCTTCTATTTTTCCCTCATCTTTCACTTTGTTCTTGCATATAATTTCTTTGTTATTATGGTTAGTTTGTTTTTGATTTATGATCATGATCTTGGTTTCATTTATGTTTTCTTTAATTTTCATATTCTCTATTTCTTCGGTCCACACGTTCACTGATTTATATAAATTTTTCAGACAGAATATCGGAAAATACCTACGTTAATTTTCTTATATATACATTTCTGGAAAATACATTGCTAGTGAGTATTATTTAAAATAGCAAAGAAATTCCTCAATTAAAATAATGCAATGTTGATGATAGTAATAATAATAACAATAATATGACGCAAATTTTTGATATCTAATTACATACCAATATTTGGATATTATATTAGATTAATTAAAGTAAAATTATTAGTTAGAAATAACAATGCAATTTTTTCTTCTTCACTGATCTCCTTAAATCCAGTGTCGTAGTGACTCTGTTTTGTTTCTGCACTTCACTACTTCGAACGTTCCCAATTCCGTGTCTATTTCCATTTTTTTTTAAACCCCAATAAAAATGAATAAATTCGACGAATCGCGACGTTTCGTTTGCGTATGGTTTCAGGTGCACTTCGACGATGTGTCCCTGTACGGGACCCCGAAGGAAGAGCCCGGGCCGACGCCGCTGGGCTCGGCGGAGGCGGGCAAACAAAGTTTCATCAAGAACCAACTTCAGGCCCTTTTTCAGCCCACCGACAACAAGTTGGCCATGAAGCTGTTCGGATCAAAAAAGGCTTTGATGAAGGAACGGATCAGGCAAAAAGCCGCAGGACATTGGGTCATACATCCCTGCTCCAGCTTCCGGTAAGTTTTTCTACTTAAACCTTATTTTGCTAAATTTATGCTTCTACTTTGGGACAATTCGTCTAGATAAATGACGTTGTGAATGTTGGTTTCTTCGAAATCCTAAACAAATATTTTTACATTAAGAAAAGAAACGTGCGCTTTCCCTGGTTTTCTTTTTTATTTAACCAGACTGAGTGGCAGCAACGCGTCGCCGTCTGGAGCTGGTATTAATAAATTAATAAACAAAGAAGTATCGTTAAAGCAACAAAAAAATAAATAAAATACGCGTAGCTATCTGTACGAAAAGATTAAAAAAACTCAGTCTAGAAAAAATCTACGAATAAATTAGAAACAAATCAAAAATTGTTCTACAACACGTTAGAAGGTTATAGAAATAATAAAAGGCAAAGAAATATTAAATATAATAAAATAGTTTTAAATGCTACTTGATGTACAATCGCTGGTAGAACAGCAAAGATATTAAATGAAGAACAAATAAAATCAGTTAAACGACATCCAGATATCAAAAAATATTAAATAATTTAAAAAAAAAATTAATCTAAAATATAAATATTGTAAAAAATATATTTATTAAACATTTTTTGCTACAGCTTTTTAAGTATTCGTTAAATATTAGATAAATAAATGTTTATGTAATATTTTCTCTTTAATTAATACTATCAAAATTGGTTGATTATTAATATTAAAATACTTTTAAAATATTTCATTAATTTATAATACATTTGAAAAGTTAGAAATTCTTGTGTTTTACTTCAAAATTTCAATTTCAAATTTACTTTATTAACAAATCTAGATTTTATATAAACATATCTTAAAAAATCGTATTTTCTTCAAAATTTCGTATTTGTAGTGAAGATTTAAAAATTTTAATCTTGAAAATTTCGATTTTTTTTTATTAAATATAAATTTTTTAATTCCTAAATTTTAATAAATCTCGTGAAAATCTTTAAAAAACCTTCTCCTATATATTAAATCTAGACTTAAACATCGTTTTATTACATTTTAATGAATCTCGTCTTTAAAACGGAAATCTTAAAAGTATCTTATTTTGTAATCGAAAATTTTGAAATCAATATTTCATTAAATTTTAATTTTAAAAATATCAAATTCTACTTCTAAATCTCTCCCTCTAAATTAACGTGTTCTACTTTAAAAACTCAACTTTAAAATTGATGTTTCAATAAATCTCGATTTTATACAATTCTTAAAAATCATATTTTATTTCAATGGGTCTCGACCTTAAATTCAAAGCCTTTAAGAAATATCCCATTTAAATACTAAAATATTGAAAAAATGTGTTTTGATTTTAAAATTTAGATTTGAATTAATTTCAAGCAACAATTTTAAAAATCACTTTTCTCGATTATGAAGTTTAGATTTTAATAAATCATGTAAAAATATTTGTTTTACTTTAAATTTCGACTTTAAACTCGACATTTCAATGAATCTTGATTTTCAATAAAAAAAATATTAAAAATCAGTTGTTATTCTTTTAGATATCGGCGTTAAAAAAGATATTCCAACGATTGCCGATTATAAAGCAACTTATTTCGAGTTTCAATTAATTTTGATTTTAAATAGTCAAATTTTAATAAATCTCATTTTAAACCAATAATAATAATAATTATTATTATTATTATTATTATTATATCCATACTCGATATATTATATTATAAAACATATATAACCAATTTGGCTTTTGTGAAACGCAATTTAATTAAATTCTTAGAAAATTGTATATTTACCTGCGGAAAAATATTTGAATAATAATAAAATCGTTTCTCTTTAAATAATTTGTTGATAGATATTGTGCGGCGAAGTTAATAATAGCGTGACTAGTTAATATTTTATAATTATGCATATTTATCCTCTTTCAACATAAACTAGGTATGAATTTTTATAATAAATCAATTACTAATTCACTATTAATTATTTTGTAAAAAAACTGTTTTGATTAAACCTGTAGGTACGCATGTAGCATATGATTCAAATAAATATTTTTGTAGTATATAATAAAATAATTTCTACTAATACACTCCTGGTACAATTTTCGATAAATATATCTCCATTAAAATAATAATTCTCGGTATAAATTAAATAACAGATATTAATACATTTTAAGTAGTTGCAAAATTTCGGTATTATTATAGTTTATGATTTTAGTTTAATAACAACTATAATCATAGGTATAAATCTCTATTATTAATAGAATATTATTATTGCGTTTCAGAAGAAAGTGTATATAAAAAAGTAGCTTTATTTTTAAGTGAACTATCATCCGTAGAAGTATTGCTCGTTAATTTTGGACCACCTTGTATATTGTGTGCAATTTTCTGATGATTTCAAGAACTTAAGACCTAAATTTTAGATCCACTATTATTTTAGTCAAAAAGGGAAGGTTGTTTAAACCAAATCTATTGAATTGAATAAAAAATAAACGAAATGAAAAACATTACGCAACTAATGAAACATATTAAATGTAAAACTATAAAGTGACCAGAAAAATTCATTTTTAAATAAAAAAAAAATCTAATCAACAAAAAAAATGATTAAATTTAATCTAAAAGAAAAAATTACAACTTTTATAAAAGAAAAGTAAATAGAAATACATGGAAAAGAAGCACTTTGCTTCAAAGTCCAAAAAAATCCCTTCTTACTAATTAACCTTAAATCGACACTTATCCGTCGGAAACTCAAAATCATTTCGTCAAATTCGAAGAATTGAATCAACTACTTCAAACTAAATAAATGAGTAAAATGTTATCTAAAAATATAAGTCAGCCCCTAAAATATCCATTCTCACTTAAATAATACTATTCTAGTTTTCTTAAAGAGAGAAATTATATTCGTTTGAGAAAATAAGCAACTGTTAGGTACAAAAAAAATTGTACTGAAACAAAATTACCAAGAAAAAATAATACCCATGAGTAATGTCTTAAAGTTTACTTACAAAAAAAAATCCGAATGGTTGTAAAACCACAAATTGTTCTCTTCCTGTGATTGGAGCTGAAAAATTGAGTTAAATTTTAACTCATGATAAAAGATTAAACAAAACTCCAATCCCCTGCCTCTTAATAAAAAAAACCGGAAAAGTACTCTACTTTTAAACCACCAATAATCCCAAAAATACTTTTAATACTTTTAAAATTCTACTTTAAATTAACTGGCAAAAGTTTCCATAGCAGGGATGTCTTTGAATCACGAAAAATTGATCAGAATCAACTTTTTAAACTTATTTGACTCTTTATTTTGACCTTTCAAAGTTTAGTAAAGATTTATTTTCTTTAATTTTTTTTCCGACTCCCTCGTAAAATGGTCCATTATCTTCCTCCATTTTGGATTTTTGTTTCTATTAGGACATACTTTAACTCATGGAATCAATGAAAAATTTGTAACGTTATAAAACGTCATTTTTTACCATTTTTTCCAATACGACTTTCGGGGTTATTGTTGCAATTCAGAAAAATTTTAATTTATAGTTAACTCATTTTATATTTATTTTAATAAATAATTTCATAACGAAATTCGAGCATCCATTTCCTTCAAAACTTTTTATAACTTTCTGCATTCTTTGTTTTATAAATTGAAATATAATTTAATTTCAGTTTTAATTTAACTTAATCTAACCTAACCTAACCTAACCTAACCTAACTTTACCTAACCTAACCTAACCTAACCTAACCTAACCTAACCTAACATAATCTAACAAACATAACTTAAGCTAACCTAACCTAACCTAATTTAACATAACCTGATTTAACCTCAATAATTCTTGAGTGTTACAAGGAGGAAAATACATATTTTTTCGGATTAACAAAGAAACTATTTTGTATTGAGCGCGAGAAGTTGAAAATTTTCCAGTAAGAAAAGACTTTTATGACTCCGAGCTAAAGTATTAAATTATGCAACATAGTTGGAGAAGAATCTGCAAGAAACTTATAAATAAATACGGCGGTCCTTAATTTTTCAAATCAATTTTAATACTCGAAAAACTTTCGGCTTTTCTAATATGAAATTCTTTCGTTACGAGTTATAATAATATTTTCTATCCCATAGAATGAAGAAAAAAGGTTTTTTTTATTTGAAAATATTAAAATAATAAATAAACAGAATTTTTTGTAATTGGTTGGGACAAGGTAGGAATCAAAAAAATTCCGGTAGATAATAAAGTTATTTTCGGTTATCTAGTTTTAATTACTATTTTCTAAAATTTTGAGAGGTCAGATTTGATAATAGATCATTGGAAACCGCTCTAGATTTGTTCCACAAAATAATTATCTTTTTTAACCAATTCGAGCGTTTAATTTACTAACGAATTATTATTTAGGTCTTTCTCATTCATTATATTTATATAAGCAAAAAAGTAAATTACAGGTTATACATATGTAATTTAGTTCCGACACGGTATAAAAAAATGTTTATAATTTTAGTGTCTGAGAAAAAATTCAGCAGGAATAATGACCGGGTTCCATTTTCCAGTTCCAGTCTCAAAATTAATTTAATTAACGAGTAGCGGTTCGCGAGATATTTAATTATTTTTGAGCACCACCCGTATTTATAATATCATCTAATGTTATCCTTCCGTAATTTAATAACGCGAAGCTCGACTGACCTTTGCTTACGTGCCAAAAAAGCTTCTGACTTTGAGTAACTCTCGGTGCTGATGAAGGCTCTAATGAATTCATCTTTCCGACGCCGTTTCTGACAACACCGACGTTGATTTATTATTTGTTTCTCTTCGCCGCGGCACCGGTTAAATCATTCTGCAATGCTAAAAATAAATTCATTTTTAAATCGGGATTTTTCCTAAAAAATGTATTGTTTAGGGTAATGTATGACCTTTGATATATATTTAATGGGGTTGAAGGTTTTTTGGGTTAACATATAAAGGAACGATTTTTGTTTAGATTGTTTCCCCTATTCCGTCTGTGTTAGTTTTTACATCTATTTTTATGTGTCTCGTATATTCACATTGAAATTTTTGTATTCTTAAGAACCAATATTATCACGTGACTTTTTCCCATTCAAAGCACAAATTATATGGACTTACAAATGCACTTTTTGTCGCACATACGAATGGCGGTGGAAACGTGTAGTATAAAATAATATGTTTGCGATGGCTTAAATTAACGGAGAAATTGTAAAGAGAAAGTTTCCAAGAATGGATCAATAGTCACAACGTTACTGGTAATAAAAATTTAAATGATACAACAAATATTTTCTGTTTAACGTTTAACCATTTGACTAATTTGCGAAATTCAGAAAAATAGGATATCAGGAACAAACACTGAACAATAGGGCACTCTTTTTTTTTAGCTAGAAAAAAAATAAAACTAACATTTTACCGTAAAAATGAAAAACAGAAAAAGATCAAATTTACCCAAACCCAAACATTCAATGATTTAAAAAAAAATATTAAAATCAGCCCAACATATATAATACCTTACAAAACGGAAATCTCAGAAAAATATTTCTAAACCTTCCAAAACCTCTTCAAAATTTTTCTCTACTGGACCGAAATGACTACCATCTAAAGTAATACCAGAACATTATTCAAGCTAAGAATATTTACTCCCCGAGCTTCATTTACGTAAAAGAAATTTCTAGGTCTGAAAAAAATAGAACAAAAGAAGTGAAGAACTTAAAGATTCGCCCTGCGGCACTCCAGATATATAATCATAAGATTTAGAAAAAAGATATTAAATAAAGTAATTCACCTAATTGCTTTCCAGTACAAATTTGTTTTGTTTTACATATAAATCCAGCACGAATAATTTATTCCAGGATAGTAAACGATTTGATTAATTTATAAATTTATGAATGCTGGTTAGACAAGATTTAATAATAAATTGGACTAAAGAACCGGTTGGTTCAGAGTTGAAAATCGGAGCTACCGAACTGAACGCAACAGGCCATTAAATAAAAAAGAAGCCGATATTGGTTTCGCTAAAGTGTTTTCCAGCATCATTTTCCATTTCCTGATTTTGTACTCTCATTTTCCTCATTGTCTCAAGTTCCCTTTACTCAGACATCATTTACTTTTGCTTCACAGTTTGTGTTTTTTTCTCTGTTAGTTAGATTTCGGTTAAATTAACTCATGCCAATTTCGTAACGTCATTCTCATATATGTTTGGTCCGGCTTTAGAACTTATACTGGAAATTTTTTGTCGACCATTTAGGATTTAACTTTGTACTAAAGAGTTGTCTAAACAATTTTTTCAACTCGACCTCAATTTCCAAACCGCAACGTTTGCAACTTTGTTATTTCCCGGATTTCAACACAACGAGTGTCTTTTTTGCTTTTACAGTTTAATTCCAATTTTATACATATGATTTAACTTCAATTACCTGTGATTACTTATACACATATTCCTACAATTGTATTGGTAAAAACTGTTAAAACCTAAATTTTTTTCTAATTATTCCGATTATTCGAAATTGGAAACAATTAACAGAGAACGGAAACATAATCTCTGGTATAATAAAAAAACTGATTTTTGGACTATTCTATTCGGATTTTTATTTCCTAATTATCCAATTTCTTTGCTCTATTTAAATGAAATAATTTAGTTGCTTTGGGAAATTCCTCCGCGAATAGTCAGTAGCCCTATTATAAATCTAGTCGATCTCTAAGTCGACTATAACCGGTCCGGTTTGCTCTGAACTTGAATAGTTTATGGAAATCAACGGATCCGGGGCATTTCCATTCTCATTTATGCATGGCAGGTACAAAGTTAGTACAAGAGGTACGTTACAATTTATAAACCCTTTTCTATTCCTTCAAATGTGCTCTCATATTTCTCCATCGTCATCATTAAATTTTTTTCTTGACTCTTTCAATAGTTTCCTGTTATCTTTGTTTCGTCTTCAAAGATCCACGTAAGTAGTTTGTTTCGTTTTCGTTGTTCAAAGTCTATCTCCAAGACTAGTTTTTCTTTTTGTGCTTTTTCTTGTTCAAAGGTGAATGTTAATGAGCACTCGCATTAAAACGTCGGGAAATTAAAAGACTACTTTTATTCGGCCCAGTGAACTAAAGAATTTACTAAAAGTAGTTGAAAAGGTGCTAAACCGACATTTTCTTATCTTTGTCAATTTTTTCAACATCCAACTTATATAAATTATATTCCTCGTTGAGAGAAACCATGATAAAAGTCGCTGTATAAGGATGGTATTGATTCATATTAAGAGGAATTAAGAATATAATGATAAATGATAATTAGAAAAAAATTCATACAAAAAAGTCCAATAATAATGAAAGGAAGAGACGATGGGTCTTTCAAACAAAAATGAAGAAAACTTTAGGACTTTAGATAGTTTAATCTTAAGAAAAATGATGAAGATAAGTTTATAAGAATAATCACTATTTGGTAAATCGTACAAACTAAATCCAAGAGAAGACTAAATATTTTGTTAAAAGATGAAATGCTGAAGAATTTAAAGACCAAGAATAAGAAAAAAAAGACCAATAAAGCAAAAGTACATCGAGTGTTCTAAAAATCGAAATGAAAAATGAATAAACACACTAATATTTAAGTCCTTATTTACATGATTTTATTATATCGTTTTGAACCAAGCCTGATATTTGCTAACGTTCCAATTAACAAGTTCAAACGAAATTCTATGTACAATTTATTTTTGCAAATATACAACTGCCACAAAACTAATATAAATTCATAAAATAAATATGAATTACAGGAATATACGTTGAAACTCAGTGGAGTGCAATGGTTATAAAATCACCAAAACTTTACAACTTTTATAACCGGTGATTCAATAATTTATTTGCAATTTTATTTGTAATATCATATAAAAGCCAACGAGTTTCTAGGACATTTTTTTGCGACGTCACTGAAAAATTAGCCGAATTCTGGGACCGGAAATAGTGTCCCAGTACCCCAATAGTTATACTACTACCCAATAACAGTTTTATTTGAATAACCTAAACATGTTTGTATAAATAGTGCAAACTGTCTATAATATACCATTTAGAAATAAAATGATAATCATTCAGTATATGAAAGTTTTCCAAGATTACACAAATTAGAAAAATTATACTTATCTTAAAATTCCAAGGCTTTTTAAAAAAGCTTTGAAAAATCGTTGAAATTTAAGATAAGTATAATTTACCTTTTACATTTATAATGAATAAATTCCACAGAGAAAGGCTAGGAACAATCATTAAAATTATTTAAATAAAATACTTTTGTTGTTACGCCATTGGTAAAGATCGATGGTTAGTAATGGCCGCACATTTAACTAACCACCGTTTTTTAACTGGACCAATAAAACTAAAATAAATATATATGAATTTGTTCGAACGTACGTATATTCAATCAATTTGATAACTAAACGAATTATTAGTGACACGAGAAAATTAAAACTGGAAACCGAATTGTGCCGATTCAATTGACGCTGCATACCGATGTTTATTTTATTTGAATAAAGGATTTAGCACGTTCCGAAAAAAAAGCTGCAATTCTTTATAATCGACCAATAAAATTCACTCTCAATTCCGAATAGTGAGTGTTGTACCATCCATGGTACTATGGCCATCAAGTAAGATTTAAAGAGAAGGAAGATGTATAAATACTTTAACCATAAATCTGAAGACAGTTCTATTGAAAATGGGAAACGGTCGTTCTTTAATTTAAGATTTAGATAAAAAAAATTGGTCTTGCCGTCCATATAAAAGAATCGCACCGAAGTACGGAATTCTTTCTTGAACTTTTAACAGGACTGCAACTTTTTTGCTTCTTGTTTTAATGCCACAGCAGAGCCAAAAATGGTCAGTACGAAAAATAAAAATGACCTCCTTTTCAGTTTTTGTCCAGATATAATCACGAAACTGCTATTTGATGCATTCGACGTATATTTGCTGGATTTGCACATGAAATTTCGTCAAAGTAATGGATAAGGATGTTGGATTTCGATACATAGAGCAGAAATTTCCTCCGCGTCAGCAACTCAAAAATGAAGGAAGACGTTTTTGTTGGTTCAAAAATTATGGAAATGCTAAAAAAGCCTAAAGTCTGTTGAACCAGATTTCTGTATGTTATTTTAGGAAATTATGCAAAAAAGAATGTACAACCAGTTTGTTTTGTAACAATTTCAAGGGTAAGGATTCTCTAGGAATATTGGCAAAAAATCTGAAAAGGTATTTTAGAGAACATTGATGACCCGTAGATTTAACTCCAATATCCTTATCTCGTCAAAATAGTTTCACAAAGACGTTTCGACACTGGAAAAGATTTATCTTTCTGTAAATTGCACAGCTTAACATTGGTTGTCGAGTTTTTAGCAATAATCCAAAATCCAAATTAGTTCAGTTTTTGGTTCTATATCATCAAGTTTTCTTTCCGTGGTAGATTTTATAATTTGATTTTGCTAATCTCAATAACGCACTTTTTTAATTGCATTATGACTTGTTTCTGTTCAAAACTTTTATGAACACTTCTTCGTCCATTAAATCCACACAAACAAAAAGTTTCTGACTTTGTTCAAAACACTTTCTTCGTCTTAACGTACTAATGAGTTTCTAATTTATTCATGGAATTTCACCATTCTCTCATTACCGATCGATCCTCTCAAAGGATTTTTTCGCTTAAAAAAGTCAGTAATTTGGCCTTTGACTGTAAACAACTAGATTTGCATAATTAAAGTTTTTTCGCTACAAACCGCAACAAAGTGGACCTCGTCAAACATTTTTATTGCGAATAGAAGCGCAAATAGGGCCGGCCGACCAGTGCATATAAAATTTTAAACTTTAAATTACCATCACTCTATTAAAGTTGGGGCACATCGAGATCCGTGTTGATTTTTTCTATGCGCGTCCCGTTCCCCACGAAAACCAGGAATTTAATCAAATCAACGAGGTCAAGGTCGGTAGAATCTCGTGCATTTTTTTTCCTCTAAACGAGTCCGCGGTTTTTTAGAATGAAAGAATTACTTGAAACCCACATTTCTAATGATCTTGTTAACTTATATTTTCAAGATACTTTTTTTACTTTGTTTATTTGCACGTGCAAAGATTGGTGTATTTTATGCCGAGCGGAAGCATATAAGTTCTTGCGATACAATTGTTTGGTGAATATCAAGCCTTAAGGATTTTCTTTTTAGTTGACCCCCGTACACTATAAGAAATTATATAATGAAATTTAACAAATTAGTAACTTACTAAAAAGAACTGTTAAATTTTACGAACGAATAAACACCTTTTAACTAACAATTCTTAAAAAGTTATATCTGTTTACAAGTAAATCTATATCGTACAATTTTTAGTTATTCTTTTATAATGTTCCTATTTTTCTGAAATAGTATTGATTTCTCAATTCAAATATTTTTCATTAGATATTCCAGATATTTTTTACGTTCATCATTTATTTTCGTACAAAAGTAAATAGTTGTCCCTGGTGACTTTTGTATTTTTAACGAAGTTAAGGCTTTTTACAATTCTATCAATATCCTCTGGTTTTAAAAAAATATTTCTGTACAGTCCGAAATGTATTTAATATCTGCCAAAAATATCCAACATTGTTAAAAAATATTTATTATCTGAAATATTTCTATTTTCTCGCCAATATTGAATTTCTGTCAAAACAATAAATGCTTTAAATATAATTAATGTCCGTAACATTCTTTTGGTATTTCTCTCCATCTTTATATATTTTTCTTGATTCTCTTTAATTTTTGGAGGCAAGTCTTTAAGCTGAAGATGAAGAATATGAGAGAAACTTTAAACAAAAATTTTAGGAAAAGAGACTACCAGAATGTGTAGAACATAAATTAGAAGAAGAATAGGCAGCTTTTAGATCAAAAAAACGAACAAACGACAGTAAATTTATTCTAAGGAACATAATTGAAGGAAAAATGAAAGAAGAAAAAGAACTGTTCTCGACGCTTATAGATGTGTAGGCAGCGTTTAGTGCTATAGACAGAAAATAATTCTGTAGAAAACTAGAAGAAATGGAAATATCTACAGAACTAATTAAATCCATGAAAAGCACAAGAGCCAGAACAAATATTTCTGAATAAGAGAAAGAAAAATGAAGAAACGAGTATGTAATGACAAAACAATACCAATGAGAACAGGGCAGTACAAAAGAAAGACGAAAACAAAATAAATGCAATAGAAATGAAACGAGACCTAACGAGAATAGCAGAAAAAACCAGATTGAAAAACGAAAACATCAGAAAAAAAGAAAAGAAAACAAGAATTTAAACGATCAAAAATAAAAAAGTAACTAAATTGGAACAACCCTGTTATCGGGATAAATAAAGATAGAATAACAAGAAATATACGAGAAAGAAAAAAACGAACTGAAAGATCAAGAAAAAATGTATAGATCAACAAAAAGAAATAGGAGAAAAAGGGGAAAGATAAAAGTAATAGAAAAAGATGGAAACAATTGGATCTGTAAAGGTTCTAAGGATAAGAAGAAAAAAGATGAAGAAATTTTTAGCTACAACAAAAATGTTTCACTTCCAATTCCGCCGATTACATTCCTTTGTACAACAATAATCTCATCATATTTGTTTAAACGACATACTTACATAAGCCACTAATCCCACTAACAATACTTAAGCCGACTTAAATTGGATCTAATAAAATTGAGTGTAAATAATAAATTAGGAATAGGAGAGGTCAGACTCGGTCTTTTGTTATTTCTTGTCGCCGAAATAGTTTATCATTAATTATAGTAAAGGTTTGTATCGGTAGAAAATTCTAGAAATAATAAACAAACAAACACACAAACTAAACGTTTAACAACACTACAATTACGAACGATTTTTTGACCTTTGGCCGGTCTTAAATAGTGTCAATCAAGTTTTGTGGTCAAACGAATCGTCGATCTCGTGATGTCAATACAAATTATTTGTGGAGAACTAACATTAACGCCCTTTTGTTATTTAAAGCTTTATTTACTATTTAAAGGAGATTTCTCGTTAAATGTAGAAATAGCAGTGGCGTAAAGGAAAATTAATCCGAAACGACGATTGTAAATTTGAGTCAAGGTCGATAATCGCGTGTTTCGCCGTGTGCTTTTATGATTTAACCGGCTTTTCAGTTAATTATTCCATATTTTCACTAATCTTTTATTGTTTGTGTAAATCAGTACCTACCAAGCAATTTTCATTGATCTCTCTCTCTCCTCTCGAAGTTTTTATTTTTAGAAGGTATTTCTTTTATATGGAAGAGAAAAGATATATTAAAAAATGACGATTTTTTTATTCAAAAATTTTTGTTCAATTCAATTGGATTGGTATTTTTAATTCAGATTAAAGTTTCTAATTAGGATTTAATTAGTTGTAAAAAATTTAGGCAAAAATATTTTTAAATCACTCTTTTATGGTTACAATTTTCATTTCATCTTTAATAGTCCAAAGTTTATTTCTTTTATGAGAATTTCTTTTTTTTAATAGATAGAGTAAAAATACTGCCTAATTATAAAATATTTCAAGGTATAATGGATTTACTAAAAAAAGGTGCAATAATAATGACCCATTTATTATAAAATCTAATGACAATATAAAAATGTTCACTTCGTGTACATACAGATTACAAAATAAAAGTTTCGAATATAAATAAATTTTATATAAAGCAGAAGCAGCAATATTTTGATATCAAACTTGGGACCATAAATTTAGTAAAATAATATATATATATATACTTCTTTTAATTAAAAAAGTTATCACCAATATTTCATTTATTAGGTATAAATATACAAAGAAATAGTTAAATTTAGTACATTTCTTTATTTTAAAAAAATTACATTTTCTCCGTAGATTAACAATGAATCATTATAAGTGATTTTCCATGTTTAGTAAAAATGTACTCGTATGTGTTTAATTCGCATGACTGGATCGTTGAAAATAAAGTAATTGAAATTTGTGAATCGTCAGTAATTTTATGCAAAACACTCCAGAAAACGAGATAATTAAACTAAGAATGTGTTCGCTTGTGACACAATTTGTTAAAACGTTTATTTCTCCATTCCGAGTACCCGCTTCACGTTCTTAATATTCATTATAGTTTAGTTATTTTTTCCCAAAAAATCAACCGATACTTAACTAAATGTTTAGATTGTTAGCATTGTTGTTATTGTTATAAAAATCAATTAGAATAAAGAATTTTTTGACTATTGAAAAGTTGTTTACTAGGAATAAATAAATTAAATGGATTTAAAACTTTTTCTGAAAATATATAATTATATCAAAATTTATAAACAGTTCCAAATATTTAAAAAAATATTAAACACCATTTGATAAGAAAAGCTGGAATTGAGGTTTTTAAACCGATTTTTTCAAAAAAAAAATGGAAGTTTGAAATTTTGAAAATTTTACTTAACTATTATAGTGATCCTTGAGTTTGCAGCGAGCGAAAACATTGTTAATTTCTATACTAAAGCACCGGCTTGCCCGAAGTATTGTTCAAGAATAATTCATCCGTGCATAATTGTACGATAAATTATTTAATAAATATATATAACTACTAGAAATTAGGTTGAAATAATTTGTAAATTATTATTTACAAATGTTGAATGAAATGGAAATACCCGCACTTCGATCTGTTTAAAAAAATAGACCTTTCCTTACTATTTTTTAACAGTAATAGAGAAATTGGAAAAATAATTGACTTGATAAAATGCTGGCTTGCTTCGTCACATACTCGAAAATCAGGAAATGGAAAATGATGCTGGAAAACACTTAATATAATTCCGCGTTATTTCACCCGAGGAATTTTTCTCCCAACAACTTTTAGCGGCAAACCTTGTGGAAAATGAGTGAAGGGTTTTCGACGCGAATTTTGTAGAGTTCATTTATTCTGCTAGAAGAGTGCTTCCAGTCTCATTTAAAAAAATGTTTAAGAATACTCCCACTGAATGTTGGCATAAATTTCTAATTTTAAAAATAACTTCGATTTCCCTAGTTCCTTTCTAAACCATCTTCCCCAAATGTCTTGGTGTAACATTGGTCGAAGAAATAGAGAAGTATAATGGAGATTCAAAATTTGATCATCTTGAAATTGGCGATTTTCGATTCGATGACCCTGAAGAGTAACTCGTCCGTGATGACGTGTTTAACTGGGGACATTTTGAAATGAAATCCCTCCAAATGGAAGCAAACGTCGACGTGGCAAACGGGAGATTTCACTTTCGATACTTCGTACGTAAAATAGACGGAAGCGGTGGCTTGAGCGATCGGGAAACACTTTGTAGGAATCGAAAATATGACTTCGTACACGAAAAACTGACTGACCGTGTCTTCGGAGGTCCGATGCAATTTTATCGTGTACAACCAGTTTTCCTCAGTTTCGGTCGTGGAATCGATGAAATCCTTCACCTTCTGCGCGCCCAAATGTAAGTCGAAATCCTCGATTTTCGGCCACAACGAGACCTGTTTGACGATTTCGGTGAGTTGGTTTTCCGAGTAGACGTCCCTCTTGTACTTCTTCCTGATTATGTTCATGGCGCTTTTAATGATATCGTCGACGAAGAAATGGCAGAAGTCGCGTTGGCTCAAAAAATAGTGGCATTCCTCGGGCGAATCATCGCTCGTTCTTCGCACTTTGTCGGACGCGTTCTCGCGAACCGTCAACACGGATTCCTCGCCGCCGATCAGAGCCCGGTTCAGGTGCGATTTCTCAGAGCTCAGATAATACGGTTCGTTCACGCAACGAACGTCCAAAGACGAACCGATGTTCATCGATTTTCTCATGTCGAATTTCGATTTCTCGGGTGTTACGCTCACTTTATCGAATCCCGTTACCATCACTTTATTCGAAATCGTCGGTATCGTTTTCTTCTCCATTGCAAAATCAAAATCAAAATCGAAATACCGTTCTTATTCCAGATCGTTCGTTTATCGTTTTGACTTTTGCCTCGTTTTTCCATCTACCGATATCGTCTTCTTTTTTATTTAATGGCCTGTTGCGTTCGGTTCGGTAGCTCCGATTTTCCACTCTTTTTACCGATAAAATTGTAGTATATATTATGTGTATAAGTAATTAAATCATGATTAGCTTGTACGAGAATAATCGCAGGTTATTGAAGTTAAAACATATGTATAAAATTGGAATTAAACTGTAAAAGCAAAAAAGACACTCGTTGTGTTGAAATCCGGGAAATAACAAAGTTGCAAACGTTGCGGTTTGGAAATTGAGGTCGAGTTGAAAAAATTGTTTAGACAACTCTTTAGTACAAAGTTAAATCCTAAATGGTCGACAAAAAATTTCCAGTATAAGTTCTAAAGCCGGACCAAACATATATGAGAATGACGTTACGAAATTGGCATGAGTTAATTTAACCGAAATCCAGCTAACAGAGAAAAAAACACAAACTGTGAAGCAAAAGTAAATGATGTCTGAGTAAAGGGAACTTGAGACAATGAGGAAAATGAGAGTACAAAATCAGGAAATGGAAAATGATGCTGGAAAACACTTTAGCGAAACCAATATCGTCTTCTTTTTTATTTAATGGCCTGTTGCGTTCAGTTCGGTAGCTCCGATTTTCAACTCTGAACCAACCGGTTCTTTAGTCCAATTTATTATTAAATCTTGTCTAACCAGCATTCATAAATTTATAAATTAATCAAATCGTTTACTATCCTGGAATAAATTATTCGTGCTGGATTTATATGTAAAACAAAACAAATTTGTACTGGAAAGCAATTAGGTGAATTACTTTATTTAATATCTTTTTTCTAAATCTTATGATTATATATCTGGAGTGCCGCAGGGCGAATCTTTAAGTTCTTCACTTCTTTTGTTCTATTTTTTTCAGACCTAGAAATTTCTTTTACGTAAATGAAGCTATATTTTTCAGATTGAATTTTGTTATTTTAACGGTATTCAATTTGTCATGTTGTTTTTAATATAAAATGAATATTTTATTTTAATATTCATTCTTTCTGATTATCTTCGTGTTGGTCTAAAATATTTTTTATTTATTTTTTATTGCTCTTATGGTTTAAAATTTGTTTATGATGGCTATTTTCCTGAATTTTGTAGAATTTTCTTCAATTTTGTCATTTTGACGATATTCAATTTGTCATGTTTTTTTTTAAATGACGGTTTCTTAGTTTTAGTTTCTGTCTTTTGGTTTCAATGATTTTTTAAATGATTCAACATCAGATTTTTTTAGTTTTTATTCTTTTTAGTCTAAAATATTTGTTTTCTTTTGTATCGCGTCCCCCATCGTTTTTTTCCTTAATTTTACAAGATTTTTTTATGTTCACGTTCATTTTTATTTAATTTATTATAGGCAATTGTGTTTATATTTGCAACATTTACAAAATAGATCTATTGTTTCACGCTACAATAACCTCGTACATTTAACGTTTATGAAACGATAAATTAATATTTATAAAACTATGATTTAATAGTTGTTGATAAATTTTATAATGCTATTGGTACATTTATTTAATTTGCGTATAAATGTTTAAATCATTTTTTTCATTACGTTAATGGTAGACCCATTGAAATGATTGTTTATTTTATCGACTGTTTTAAAAATGTTCTGAAGAATAGTTTCTGAAAAATGCGCGCAACTTCTATAAAATACAAATTTGTTACGTTGGGAGTGGATCGGATATTGGAACATTTTTCTCGATATCTCTCCACTTTCTCGGGATCTTTTACAACTTTTCTTGTTGTCGTATTTATTTTAGACTTCGATACACTCGAAAATATGTCTTATGGCTTATCTCGTTCTGACCACTTTATGTATAAAGCGCGGTTAATAAATATCCCCTAAACACTTTTTAACTAAAACTTAACAAATAACGAAGGAAACTAAATATTAAAAAACTTGCGTAAAATCAAAGTGCTTTTAGGAACAATAGAGAACCACTTTTCTATTGTAAATATTTAATTAACTATAATAAATTGTATTCAAAAAAAGTAATTAATGATGTAGAAAGCAAACTGTAAATTGAAAATAATGAAGGCGTTCAATCCGAGAATTAAGCAAATCCGCTTTCGAGCGTACAATTTATCAAAAGAGTATTATAATTGGTATAATTCTACTATTATTCATGTCAGCTACGTTTTCTAATTTATCTTTTTTTTGAAGGTAACGAAAAGCCGAAACCGAATATTATACGTATTATTTAAATACAGAGTAAATTTAAACTTTAATAAAAAAATAATTTAAGAGATGTCAAAAAATGCGTAATATGTCACCTGCCACTTTGTTGGCATTTAATCTTTACTGTCACGTTTCCAGGTGGCGCAAAAGTACATTTTCTTCTTCTAATTCGCATTTGAAGCCTCTGCTATCGGGATTATTCACTTTAAAATCTTCTCTCACTGATCCAAGAAAATATTTATGGCTGGATGTTATTTACTAAGCAAGAGGCCGTTTAAATGAAAAAAGAAACATGTATTAAAATAAAAATGTATATGAATCGTAACTATGAATACATCGGCCCCAAATTAAACTATAAAAATACAGGAACTGTTTGTGTGATTGCCTCGAGCAAGACAACGAACAGGCCCAAAAGAGTTAGCTGGGTAAATTGTCTCATGGACACGGCCCAAAAATCAAAAAAAGAAGATAATATGGATCGTATAATACATCACTTTCTTCTTCTCATTTAAAAAAGATATAATGGTCTCTTTATAGTACATAAAATAGACATTTTTGACAATTACAAAAATACAAAAACCTGCCATTTTGGAGTGCAGAGATTAATTCATAAAAACGAAGATTTAATATTTACAA
Source organism: Hermaeophaga mercurialis (assembly GCA_951812935.1). NCBI lineage: Eukaryota > Metazoa > Arthropoda > Insecta > Coleoptera > Chrysomelidae > Hermaeophaga > Hermaeophaga mercurialis. The sequence goes on from OX638359.1 coordinate 737,480, forward strand.
ATCGTGTTACGCAATTAATATTTTTGGAACGACTTATACAATATAAATTCCCAATTTTTGAGATAACCCATTCGGGTGAACAAATCGAAATGAAACTTAATAAAATAGATGTTTGCGAGTATAATTCGGTAACGGGAATGAACGTTTACTTCCTGCGGGAGAGCCCGCGAGATTTCACATAGTAGGAATTTGTGGAACTAGACCCCGTTAATATTTAATGCATCTGCCTATATTAGATTAACCCCATTTTGGAAAGCGATGAGAAAACTGACGATGAGATTCGATTTCTCCTTTTTATGCGAAACTTTTGCTGGAAAATCAAATCGAATCCAATCTTATTTGCTCGTAATGTTTATAATAACATTTGTGATATTTTTATGTTGAGTTTTTTTTTTGCGGAAATATATTTTAATAGAATTTTCAAATTGCTGTGCTATTATGAGTTATTGAGTTAATTATACAATAAAAAGTAGACCAATTTTTCGGTTCAGTGATTTCATTTAATCGTTATGTCATAATTATCCTTAATTTTTTTCATTCAGCATAAATGACACATTTTTCCATATTATTGGCTTTTTAAGAACACTTATTCTATATTCTAGTAAACATAAAATCTCTGCGAGTGTCCGAGAAGCCAAGAAGAGTATATAAATAATTTGACAGTAATAAGAGTAGTGAAGTGTGACAAAATTAAAATGGGCAAATTAGAATTGTTTGTATTTTTGTATGTTCATTTTTTAATAAGAATGCTTTCATTAAAAAAAGCGACAATACAGAACAAATATGAAATTAAAAATATTGGAAATCAATTCAAAAATGAACAGAATTTAACGAAAAAATCCAAGTGCAGAAATATGCTCGATAAAAATATTTTAGTAACAAAATTAATGAAGATAAAAAATAATATGATTTAAAAAGAAAACTCGCAAAAATTTGGGAATGAACTATTAAATTTTACAAAATCAAAAATTTCTCTTGAAAATTTGAATATTTTCCATAAAAGTATAAAAAAGATATTCTTTGAAAGCATTTTCTATGAAAAATTAAAAAAAAATGTTAAAACGAAAATTGAGAAAAATTAATTTAAAAAATTTCGGACTATCGATAAAATTATTTTAGAAAATTAAGGTTTCCTTCCAATAATTTGAAAAATGGTATCCGTAAAAAAAATTTTTAATTATAATTATATAATTATATAAAAGTTTTGGAAAAATTGAGAAATTAAAAAATATTTTTGAAAAACTTGAAAAAATCAAGTTGAAAATTGAATGAAGAACTTATGAGATCTAAAATTTTCGCTTAAATTTGATTTATTTTCTTGGAAATATTTACAAAAATTCAATTCAAAAAAACATTTGTTCTCCAAAAAATTTTTAAGATTTTCGTTGAAATTATTTGAAAAAAACGGGATTTTCTCAAAGAAAATTAAAAAATGAAATTTGAAAAATTAAAAAAAAAATGTTTTTCAAATACAGAAAAAATTTAAAGGAGTTAATTCTCTCCAAAACGTAAAAAATCTGGATTTTTTTTTCTAACAAGTTAAGAAATTAGCATTATTGAATAATCATGTATATTTAGATTCTTGTATAAAGGGTGTAATTCCTGTTTTTTACCACCTATTTTTTTTTAAATATGAAATAAATATCCTGACTGCGGTTAAATAATATTTTTATAATGAGTGAATTATGTAGGTATATTAAAGTTAATATTTTGAAAGGTTTTTTATTTAAATACAACTCAATTTCTAAAATCTTATTCTGTCGATATTTTAATATCGTAAACACAGACATTTTTGTTTGTGCCAAAAAATAACAGTAAACTTTTCTAATTTGACAGGCTCACAGGAAAAATTAAATTCTGGAGATACCGACCGATCTTAAACATTTTTTTAATGTTCGAATTATGAGAAATCTTAATATAGCGAAACTTTTAAAATTGGTAACGCCGCATTTCTAAAAAAAATTTTTTTCCAATCGGCAACACCAAAATTTGATTTTTTTTGAAAAATCGTAAAAACCGATAATTTTTATAAGCTCGCACTTCGCAAAATCATGAATATTATATTTAAATTAAATTAAATATATATTTTAGGAGCCCCCAACGTCTTTTTTCAAAAAATTTCTTATTGACAATGTTAATCAACAAGTAAGACTAATTGAATTCGAAAGAATGCAACAATAATTCTTACAACTAGCCGTTTCTACGACACTAATTCTTAACCGGTAATATTTTCCACGCAAAAAACGGCAACACATTTCCTTAGAATAAAAAAACATTTCCCCACTTTCAGCATTTATTTTCCAAAATAGAGTCGACACAAAGACAAAGCACAGACCAACAACATCGTCGACGCACTTACAAACACCGACATTATCAATAATGAATCAATCACATCCGATTCGGCGGAAATGAATCGACGCGAATTTTGGATTTTGGTCGGTATAACGAGGAAACGCAGGTACCCTCACACCGCATTATTCCATATCTCTGGGGGTTAACGAGCCATTCTAATTCGCCCTTCATCAAGCGTCAGGATTACGTTGAATTTTTAATTGAACCGAACGGGCTTGACCGTGTCAAAGGCGCAAACGAGGTCCACGGAATGCGAATCTACCGAAAACCGGTCGCTCGGTCTCGCAAGTGAAAAAATTTCACCTAAAATCGGGTGCCAAACGGTAGTGCCAACTGTACGCGCTTGGCACTTCCATTCTAGATCGAATTCTTCTTGTCGCTGGGCTACTGAACAATCGAGACCGATTCAACCAACACTCGATCAAATAAATTTAGCTTAAATAATATGTATTCTCGACATTAATTACACTTTCTTAGTTCTACGCGCGACCGAAAAGTCATATAATTTACTAAAGAGTCATATAGTTTACTAAAGAGTCGTATAATCATCACCACAATTTCGAAACGACATATTATTTAACTAAATACGTCATTAAATGATTTTGTTCGAACTATTTTTTTATTTGATAGATTTGCATTCCGCAGTTGCGAGTTAAGTTTGAAAAGAATACGTCCTGTTAATTTCAAAGACACTGTATTTTACTTGTAACGTAACAACATCTTGTATGATTTTCGCACAAAAATATATGTTTTAGCTTCACGCAAAAATGTACCCTGCAAATAAAAATGAGTTAAACAAGACCAAAAGATATTGACATTTGTTTCTATTCTCTTCAATCCTTGTTTTCTACGTGCTCCGGTTTTTAGATAAACAAAATTGGCAAATTTTAAAAACCAAACGTGTTTCAAATCAAAATTATTTTATAATATTTTCTTTTATCGGGTATAAAAATTTTTAAATAATTTCTTGAGATAAGAGATTTAAAATTTTCAAATATTGATCTGTAGTTTCAGAAATATTTTTAATTGAAACAATTACAAAATCAATTTTTAATGTTGGATTTTACGGATTTATGAAAATTTTAAGTTGGGGGTTCCCTTTTCACAAGAAATCACTGAAACGTTTTTAATAAATTTGTTACAACTGAAATTTTACAAAAACTATTAAACTCGAATATAATCAATCATCCTGTATATAAAATATTTCATTAATATTGAGGAACAATTATTTATACAGAGCTTCCCCAAAATGCTGTGTCCGAATAAAATAAATTATTCTTGATAAAAATCAAACATCGTACATTGGTTGAAATAAAAATTTATAATTTAAACACAGTTCAAAATTTAATGGAAAATTTTAAAGAGAACTAAAAATTGCGCCCGCGTTTATATTTATGATCTTTCTAGATTAAAATTCAAAAAAACATGCCCGCAATTGTTGGATTATTTATGCAAAAAAGTTCATCGAAATTGTTTGAATTTATAACTAGAAAGGTACTAAAAATCTAAACTTGAACGCATTAATATTTTGCTCTGTATTTAAATTTAAACCTATTTATATATTTAGTTTGTTCCTATATACAATTTGTGATAATAGATTTCCAAAGTGATGCAAATTTTTTTATCAAAAATATTATTTTGAAATTTTTTTCATTTGTACACAACTTTTTGAGATAAATTGTTTTTTAGAATAAAATATTTTTGGCTCCTGAATTCACTCCGGATTACTAAAAAGGCTTCAAAATATTTTAGAAAATCTGAATTTTGGGAGAACTGGTGTTATTTGTATCTTCAAAAATATATTTTCAAAATTAGTTTTCTGCGATTATATTTCAGTTGCTTAAAATCGGAAGATTCTTCAAATTTTAGACTAAAATTGGTTGTTAAATTTCTTCATCGGTGTCAAATATGTCGAAAAACTTTTGTCAAAATAGAAAATTTATTTTAATCAAATTTTGGATGTATTTTATCTTTTCCATACAATCTTTTATTCTTTATAATTTCAACTGTTACTATTTCAATTCTTTCTACTTTACTAGTTTCACTTGAAATATTTTTTTTGTATTTTATATAATTTTTATCTCTCTCTTTCAATAGCAACCTTTTCCCTATCAATCTATTCAATATTCAAAAAAAAAAAATTTCCATACATCCTAATACCATTCCTACTCCTTTCAAATTATTCCTTATCGTAATTTTTTACACTATAATTTTTCACTACAACCAACGTGTGTTTCGCTCTCTAGACTACCATCTTCAGTAAAAACATCTTCAATAAAAAATAAAATAAAAATCTAGAGACCGAAAACACGCTGGAGAGTAAGCAAATAGTTTTGATAAGACAGAAAACCTCTTCCCATATTTTTCCCCATCTTATCACTTCTATTTAAACCCGAGGATTTTTGAGTTAGTTTCCAATTTTAATTTTTATGAATCACATTAAATTGGCTTAAAAAAGAAATTTAAGAAATTGTGTTGTGACAAAAGATATTAGAGTCAATATAGAAGGTGTTCAGATTATGTATTATACCAAATTAAATCGAATTAAACTTGTATCTTTACTTGATAAAAAAATGTTGATTTGGTTAGAATTTGATCACTTTTTGGTACTTAAATCTTTGAAAAAAAAAACTTAGGTAATATTAGGCAGTATTAAAATAATATCAGAAAATTATATAATTATATCTTAAATTATAATAAGTCCAGTCAATAAACATGATCTGGTTTTGGTGCTGCCCAAGATCCACGAAGATTTTTCTCCAATAAAGTTGTTCAATTTATCGTACGCCACTGGATTATTACAATAAACCGGTTATTTTTCGCCTGTTTTAAACGTTTATTAAAGGTATAAAAATGTTATATACAAAATGATTCGATGCAATAAGAAACTTTATAAAAATGTTAGTACAATAGCTTCAAGAAATATTCCCATTAAAATTATTCTTTTCTAAAGCCACAATTCTGCCACTTTTAATGTTATACAGAGTGTCTCAAGCATAGCTGGAAGGTAAACTTTTTCGCAATTTAAAACCACTTTGTATATATGAATAGTGGTTATGAAATATATTTGTTTCAAGAATACTCGGGTTAGGTTTAGACCGTAATCTGAAGTACATTTTTAAGTTAAACCGCATCTTTTGTATTTTATTAAATTTTAAAATCTATTTAATAACGACACTTCGGACGAAAATAAATTATTCCGCCAAAGCAGACAAATGAAAATCGCATATTGTGGATTTAAACAGTCAGTATTTGGAAACCCTTCAAAATTGAAAAATAATAATTTGTTCCTACTTTTACTTCCAAAATGTTTGCCGTAACAATTGAAAAATTGTATAAACACGGTAGTGTAAAATTTTAAGTAAACAAAAAATCCAAATTTCGGTCTCCTTATGAAAAAATTTTGAACGCCAATAAAAGTATTTGAACACAAATCGATTTTTTGAATTTTGAAGAGTTTTCGAGAAGAAATTTAAAATAGAAAATACACGATTTTCAATTCTGGACGTTAACCAAATTATTTTAGCCCCAAATTGTGTTATTGAATAAATGTCAAAAGTGTAATTAAATACCAGGGAGTATAAAAAAAATAAATATACGGTTTTGGGAAGCGAATAACAAGCTTGAATCACCCTGTATATTCGAGGTCATATTTATAAAAAACCTATTTTTTGTTATTTCCGTATTAGTTTGTGAATCATTTTTCTTATGAAATGTGGATATTTTTTGAAACGAACGTTTTTCAGATATTAATTATTCCTTGCAAGTAATAAAATTTATATTTCGATATTTCTATGAAAAATCATCAGCGTTAAAATAAATTTGTATAATTTTATACAGAATGTTCAAAAATATGATCAAAAACATTTTTATTTTAAATTTTGGAAAATTTTACTTCAATTATATTTGACTACCAAAAACAGTACATTTTTACAAACACTTAAAAATATTTACAATACGATGACTTGAAGACTCTTTTAAATACGAAAAAAGTAAAATTAAAAATATTTTGCTTAGAATTAATCGAAAAAGATCAAGAAAAATAGTTGAATATGAGACATTGAACTAAATAAAAAAATAAGTAACACCTGATCGTTGAAAAAAGGATTTTAAAAATATTTAAAAAAATTCAACTAAAGTTAAAAAATAGTAAATAAGATCACGGAATTAGAATATTTAGAATTGCTTTTATTAAATTGACTTCCAATTCTTTTATGTATTTATTTATCCACAAAATCAAAATATAATTTCAAAATAAAAAAAAATAAAAATGCAAAAAATAAAATTTTTTTTCGACAAAATACATACGCAAAGTTATTATAAAATGAAAAGGAAACAAAAGTGAAACTGTACAGTAGTAATTAAGACAATTTAATAAATGCGATTCAGAACATAAATAATAGCAATGAAGAATATATTAATTAGACTATTTTAACTTACTTTAAACAGAATGAAAAATAAAAATGAATTTTAGTGAACAACCAGGATTTTCGATTTTATCTAATTACTTATTTAGTTAATTACTATATAGTTAAATAATATGTACATAGCAAAATATTAAAAAATACTTTCGCAATCCTTAGAGAAATTATAGAAAAACATATCCTCTGTTATTTACAATACAATGTGAGACATCAAAAAAAACTTGGTTCTTATTTCGAATCAAACAAAATAATTGAAGAAAAATTATTTAGCGAACAAAATCAAATAAAAACGTTTGCGATCAAATATTTATGTTCATCCTGTATAGATTTATTCGAATTTCGATTTTTTGAATGAAACAATTGAATAATTATGTGCAAAATAAAATAGTAACTGGTGTTTCGCGTAAAAATTTTTCTTTTCAACAGAAATGATAAAAAATGTAATTTCAACGTTTTCGAAAATCCTCGGAAACAAAATTATAACCATTTCAAGTAACTAAATTAACTGCTCCATAAAAATTAATATTTTTTATTTTTGTCTCGAAATAATTAAAATTAATAGTCTTTTTAATGGAAAAATAGTAGAACGTAATAATTTAACTAAAAATAGGATACTTTTTTATTTTGTCGTGTAATGTTAGCTGGGAATAAAACTCAAATATCAGATACTTGTTTCAAATAAATCATATTAATTTTAATAATGAAGCAATAAATTTAAATACCAAAATTGATTTTCGAAATTAATTATGGCTAGATATTGGACATTTTAAATGGAAGCGAGATGATTTTTATATTCAGATTAAAAATTATATCGAACTGTTTCCTTAAACATTTTTTTTTAATCATATATTCGACATTTCGGAATTTTGTGCATCATCAGGACAATAAAATCGTACTCTACAATTATATAACATCGATATCAACAATGGGACAAAAACAAGTACACAAACAAGACAATCACAAAATATCCCATAGAATTTTATATTTATTTTACATACATACATTTTTTAAACATTTAAACGGCACGCAGCTTTAATGCAATTTTCTAGTCCTGATGATGAAAAATTTTCGAAACGTCGATCATAAATAAGCAACCATTTTCCATTGTTTTTATCCGTTTAGACAGACAAATACAATTTCGTAAATATTTAAGAGAAAATATAATTTTTGATTTAAATACATTAATCGACCATTATAAAACATTTGGTAACATTAAAAAAAGAATACTTAACGTCGCCGAAACTATTAAGACCAAATTTTAATTTTCGAATTTCGATTATTTTTTTTGAACCTCAATTTTAAACAACCCTGTATACAACATTTTCAACCTTTCGTTTTGTCAAAATTGGCAAATTTTAATGCAATAATGCATATTTTTATAGTTGATATAAGCATATAATTATTTTAAATTTCCTGTTACATTTTTTTCTAAATATATATATATATATATACAGGGTGGAGAAATGTTTTGTGATTAGAGAATCCAAAAAACCGCAATAGATACGAATTCGGTAATTGAAATGTTTGTACATTTACAAATGAAATACATCTTAGCAAATACAGGGTGTAAAAATATTAGAAATAATAAAATATTCTAAATGTCACAGATTAAGAAAAAACGGCTTCAAAAAATATGAAAAATTTGTCCTCGATTTTTATTAAACCGTAACATTTACTAAAAACTGGTTACGATTTCAAAATTAATTAACGAATTTTTCAAGATGTCACTTTGTACTTTTAAATGTTGACACCCGGTATTTGTAATATATATATATATATATATATATATCTAATTTCTACTAAACAAATTCATTAAAACGATTTCAAGGACCAGCTACAATTTTTGACCACCCTGTATTTATGTACATCTTTTTCATATGGTGTAAACTATTTTAAATTTTTCTATTTTTTAAACTTAATAAATCTAATATTTTTTAACAGTAACGTCAAGAAATAAATGTTACTGTAACAAAGTGTAATAACTTTATATATAGTTGTTCAATTCTAGACTGACAATATTTTAAATAAAATAATTGGAAAACTCCCCAAATATTTATAATTACAAAATTAAATTTTGAAATTTTCATAATTGGTTTTACAAACATTTTAGACAAATTGTGAAAATCGGCAAAGATGTCTGTCTGTAGTTTCTAAATTCCAAGTTTTGTCCAAATGTTGATCTTGTTGCCTATTATCAAAATTTTCCCAAAATCTCCGTAAAATAATTTAATTTTGTATCTAAAAGATATTTTAAATAAATTTAAGTGACAGTTTATTTTGGGGGCATTTAAAGGATGCAATTAATTTTAGTAAAAAAAAATATATTATCAGTCTAACAAAGTTGTAATTTTTTTCAACTAAACTGCAAAAAAATATTTGAAAAGATTAGAAACTAGAAAAATTACAGGTATTTCCGTTGTATGTGGAACACACTGTATATACACAATAAAAACGCGATTATTTTTGATCAAGTAGCGATAATGAAGATTTTTTTTGAATTAAGCCCGAAAAGAGACCTCGATTTTTATTTTTATTTTTTTTACTTTCTGTAAATAATTCTTACATTTTCTGTTAAGATTGCCACGCAAAACTACCGCTTATAAAATTTTAAATGTTTAATTTCATTTATACCACAAATTTTACATTATTTAAAAATATACTTGTAACAATGGAAAACATTCGAACTTCTTCGAAATTGATCCCAATTAAAAAACAATAGATTTGATTGAATTTTTAATTAGAAACAAATATTTCTTTGTTACATCGAAACGGACTATTTTTACTCTACGAAGATTGCATTACGGTGACATTTTTTTTCCGCATCCTGTATATAATTTTGGCCATGCCATTGTGTAGTAATTTCAAAATTATTAACTTTTGCCCGTTTTCAAATAACAAAGATAAATTCGTTAGTCAATCAAAATATTACACTGAGAAAAATTCTATTTTCAGTTTATAGCAAATAGTGAACACCCTGTAACTATTTAATCAAAACCGTGTTCCAGAGTGCGACATAGGCAAAATACAAATTTTAAATAAAAATATTAAATGTGAAGGTAAGAATGAATAAAATTAAACATTTTAAATTTTAACGTGACATTCTTTTAGTAAATATATACAAACAAGGCAATTCAAATTAATTCCATACAAATTTTACAAATTTTTTCTAGCCATTAATTATTTACTAATTGAAATACAGGGTGTCAAAAGTATAAAAATGATTCGTTTTTTCTTATATACTTCAATATATTACAATTTACCATATTTTTTTTAAATATTCCGTAATATATAACAAAAAACTAAATTTTTTTATATTCCTGCATTCCAATTAGGAAGCAATTTGAAACTTTGCAATTTGTCCAATTCTTTTATAAATACAGGGTTCAACAAAACTATCATCAGTGTTTTCTATTAGTTTCCAGCATTTTGACAAATCCTGTACAAGTATTACTTTAGGCAATAATAAATAATCTGATTTAATATTTACATAACGAATTTTATCAAAGAAATATCACATTCAAATTTCAGTTTACAAACGTTTCGAACATTCTCAGTACTCTATAAAATAGTGGACAAAATAATCAAAATAAGTAATCGAGGTCAACACAAAAGCAAACGGCAAAATAAAGTATGAAATTAGAAAATCAGAAAATAGTAAAATAAAAATTATTCGTTACATGTCAATGTTAGTTTTTATATGAACGTATTTGTTTTCCTATTTGTATAATCGATTTTACTATTTTTTTTATATTTTCACGATTATTTTTATTAATTACATGCAAATGTATATGTTTGCGTTGTGTTATTCTCAAATTTCCTTACTTTTTGATATTTCAAATTTATAGAACGCCGAGGAAGAATCTATTATAGTCGAAACAAAATTTAATCAAACGCTTATTTCTAATAAAATTCATCGCGCAATTATTTTTTTTATATTCTACTAAAAAACCTTCCGTTAAAAAATATGAAAACTTTGTCTATACAACTAATATTTTTATTATCAAATCACGATGTTATTGAACAATGACTTAACTATCTTCGTGATATTAAATAATTGTGTTAAAATTTAAATTAGTAACCAACTCAATACAAACCCCGAATATTTTAATTATTCCAACGAAAAGAATATATTTGAAAAAAGTAAAAATGTGTCCCTCCTAATTTTATTGTATAATTGATTATTTTTGTATTCAAACTGTTATATAAAATTCAAAACTCTATATAATTAAACTTTTCATTTAGTCAAAAGACAAACGCGTACCGATAATGAAATTTAAAAACCAGATGCCGGACTAGAAATTAAAGAATCTTTCAACTTAAAAAAAAAAGAAATATTCACACCAAATACTTTTTGAAAATTCGAGGCCGATCCTTATTAATTTAGAGTAAACTCACGAGAATAAAAAATTATTTATATGTAAAACTTGGTAAATCCATTTCATCCCTCGCATGAATTTTTAAATACACCGACAAATAGAGTCTCTTAAATTACGTAAAGGAAATTGATTAATAAGTTTTCATAAAAATATTTTCCACGTTTCAAAATGGTTGTCGACATTATTAATGAAATTTATACAACAAGTTGATTTTTCTATTCGGCAAATTTTAGGAACTCATTTTCACCGTTTTTCATTTATCGTAAAGTTGAAAAACAATTTCCCAACAATGAATATTGCTAAAAAAATGAAGTTCAATAGCTAAATTTCCATTTTAATAATTTCACCCATTACAAAATCATGAAAATATTCTCTTTATTAAAAAAAATATTTATGAGACGTTAATTTTACACGTTCAAACCCAAAATTATTTAAAAAAAAATATGTACGCCACTGTTTGTTCAAATTTCTTCGATTGTGCAATGGATGATATTTTCAAAGTGCGACCCTGTATTTTTATTAAAAATATTTTTTTAATAATATCCTTAACTTGGGAGTCGGCCCTTAACTTCAACTTTTAAGAAACTCAAAAACGATATAGCGACTTTTTTATTTTTTTAAATCGTAGTTTTTTTGAATATTACTTCACTTTTATTTTTATCACTATATTTACCATTTATAATATAAATTAAAAAACCACAAAATCTAAAAATGTGTGATATATATAGATAATTATTTAAAATTAATGTAGTTTTTCTTGTAAAACAACATTTTTAGTACCATTAGCAAAACCAATCCAATAAATATTTTTAAAATTGCAAATTATTAGACCATTAGTGCTAATGAAACTCCCCGCAATCAGCAGTAATTGTTTTTCCTTAAAATTCTCATTTGAAACACGTTTCGTTTTTAAAATTGGCGCAAAGACGTCGGAGCTAATAAGTTGTCAATTAAAAATCCACGCTTCTTATGCTTAGAATATCCGAAACGCAACCGCTATATGACAATTAGGTGTCAAGTAAAACATAATTGTCCCCTAGCCGACAGCCAGCTGCTTGCCAAAGAGCAGAATCGCTGTACAGTAGACAGCAAATACGTGAGAGCCCAATTGACAACTACCTGTCATAATTCTTTTTTAAAAGAAAAACAACCCCCTAATTACGAATTCAAGCAATGTTAGCGCGTTATACCGACCAAAATGTTAATTGTGCTGCCGCCGTTTCGAATCCTCTTCAGGATGTTGGAGACACTGGAACATCCATACAGAGCCAGACTCAGACAATAGCAACATTTCCGTTAGAGTCCTGCAAAAAAATGTTTTACATCAGACATTACACCCTTACTTTAGCCCGGCCCTGCTGACGTCACAGGATAGTGACTTCTAGACCCAGAGGGAATAATAACTCCTCGGATACGAGAACATTGACGTTGACTTACTTGCCCTTCAGGACTTTCTCCACATCCTTGTGGTAACTGGAGACGGGCAACATTTCCTCGTAAATGGAGCCGTGATGTGAATTGCAGACCGCAGAAATAACTTTGACGCCGGTGACGTTCTGATACTTCTCGGACATGGCTTTGCCGAAATGGGTGAGATAGTGTTTGGTCCCGACGGCGATCGGGTGGCTCTTCTTGTCGTCCAAAGAACGAGTCACCACCACGTTTATTATGAAACCACCGGTGCCCCCGTTTTGCAGCCCGAGGTACTCGTAGCCGAGAAGCGTTCCTCTTATTAAACCCTTCTGAAAACAAAAAAAAAAGGACGGGGGGTCCAAATCGCGGACAACGACGAATAGATGAAAATCTTACCAGGTTTTTCTCAATTTGTTCGTGCCATGGAGTGTACTCGATTTCGTTTGCTATATTTACGACTATATCGACCTGGTCGAAGTGCTTCTTGGTCAAATGAAAGGCATCTAAAGCAGAAATATTTGTTTTTTTGACAAAAATGGACAAATTTGGGCAAATTTGAAACTTACTTCTGAGTAATCTGACGTTTGTCAAATCTGTCTTAACGAAAGCAGACTTGTTGCAGCCGTACTCCTCGCACACTTCTTCTAGAACTTCTCTGCCTTTATTTTCGTTGGCATCTGCAATCATAATAGCCTTAATTTTCGTAAGAAACCGGTTGCAATTAATCAAATCAATCTACTTTAGCTCCATCTCTCAAAAGTTCCTTGACGCACATAATTCCCAAGTTGCTTGTGCCACCAGTAACTAAAGCTACTTTGTTCTCTAATATATTCGGAACAGAAGGGTAGAATTTGCTTTCTTTGAAGAACAGTTCCACTTGCTTCGCTTGGATCTTCTTGTCGGTGATGCGCTTCTTTTGAGTTTGTATATTGAAGCGTCTGAAAAAACCTGCTAATCTTAATTTAATATTGCGAACAAGTCCAAACAAAATGTACTCTTTTTTTTTCGGTCGAAATAACGAAAAATATTTCTAGCCTTACTGTGTGGAATCTCGGTTATAAATGTATAAAGATAAAATATACTTGTCTCAAAATTCCACGATTTTCCTTTGCCAAAAGTTAAAATTTGAAAATTTTGGGAAACGGTACATTTTAAATATTTTTTAAGATTCCCGTCGACCACCCCGTTGATATACCACTGTCGACAGGGTAGATCCGATAAAAAATTGTTAAATTGTCAAATTTTGATTAATTGTAAAAAACGTTGTCAACATTTAAAAGCGATAAGTAAAAATTAAAAATTATAAATACTACAGTCCTCGTGTTTTTACACAATTTTCTATTTTTTTTTCTGGTTTTAAAAATATTTTTTCAAAATTTTGGGAAATAGCACATTTGAATTAGATTTATTTTTATCTGAAAAAGCACGTGTCATTTTTCTCTTGTCAAAAAAAATGTCAAATTTTAACTGTTTTTTTAAAAGTGTTCAGAAATTATATATTTGAAACATTTATTATCAATTTGTCTAATTTTACGTTTTAAATACTTTTTTAAAACTATTTATTCTTTTCTAATTTTGAAAAAAAACGATAAATAAATGTTATATTTTAATTCCCTCTTTGAAAATCTTGAAAAGTGGTACATTTGAAAACCTTATAGAAAATTTTCTAATTTTTAATCATTACAAAGACGCGTTGCGTTTTGAACACTTTTTAATTTTAACTAATTTTTACAATTTTTTTCTAGTTCTCAAAAAAAATTATAAATATCCGTTTTTGAAAAATTGTGAAATTTTAAGATAGGTATATACTAGCCCTAACATTTATATTAAAAAAATAAAATATGGTTTTGCTTTTTTAATAATACAATTTGACTGTAACTGAATAATCTTAAAAACATTTTGACTTGCAAATTCATTTTAAAGATATAAATTCCAAAAGTTATTTTTTTTATTTTTTTTTTTTAATGGATTTTACTATTAGTATTAATTAAGGAACTCTTCTTACCTTCGTATCGCATTTTGGGCAATATTAACTAAAAATTTTGACAAATCTTGCATTGTATAATTACACTAAATAATATGACATGTTGTTCTTATTTTCCTAATTGAAGTTACTATTGATAAACAAAAAATTCATTCGCATAGTAACTGATTGTTTCCATAGAATTAGGGATTTTGTTTTAAATAAATACAATAACAACTTATCTAGACGTGCCCCGAAAAAGTTTCTTCTCTACTTTTATGTGCGCTCTATACATTTGCGAATTATTTATTCAGTATCATGTTTGATTGTTTTCACCAGTTTCTTCTTCTACTTATTTTCTTCTTTTTATAGGCTCAGTTTCTTTAAACTATTTAACCATTACAATAATTTTCTTGCTTCTTAAACAACAGGATTCTTCTTCTTTTTAATTTTTTTATTGACTTCAACCCCATGGGTTATTCGGCCAGCTATTTTCCTTATGCTCTGCATAATTAATTAAAAATCAACGTCTATTTCTTTCATATGACTGATTTTTCTTTGCTTTTTTTTAACACACTAATATTTTACTAATATAAATAAAACTTAAACTGTTTCAATATTTATATTTAAAATTATTCATCTCTTATTAATCCACATATTCCGCTACCAAAGTAATGGGCTTGTACTTTTTCGATTTCCTGCACCTTCTCACTTTCTTTTTGCGTTTACCGGTCGGCGTTTCTTCTGTAAAATCTTCAGGAGTTAGATCAGATAGTTGCGAATTTCCAGGTTTACTATAATTGCAGCCTTGTGGAGTGACACAAGGTTGTTTTGTACTGCAATTGCTTTTTTCTTGTGCACGTGATTGTGATGATTTCTTTTTATCGGTTTGCCTTGTACTGGGTGTTCTGTTATTTCGACGTTTGCGGTAGCCGTATCGGTCGTAAAGGGAAGAATCCGAGTGCTGCTCGTTCATATTGACCTAAAACGAAGCTAAAAATTCTTTTGAAACGTTACTTTATTTTAATGGATCAGGTGATGAGGAACCAGATTTCTGGAATGATTTTTTCCAATTAAGCCATTGCTGCGCTTCGACGATCCTTTTAGCCCAACGGTTCGTATTTTGTGGGATCGTACAAAGAGATATGTAGGATTTTTCTAATGGATTTTCTTTATCGCTTTCTGATTGTTGTTTCTCATCCGCGTTAGACGTAGCAGAGGCTTGGATAAGATTGCGTGGCATAATTTTAAATAACTACAAAATTAAATGTGTTGCGTTACGGAATTATTGTGGAAGTGGGGTTTGTGATCTTAAAAAACTGCAATTTCTATACCGTTTGATAATAGTTAAAAATTGTAAGGATTACATTAAAATTATCGATAAATTGCTTCTTAAGAGTTATATGGTATATGTAAATACGCGAAATATTAATTTATTTAAACAAATCTACTTACCTATCTTATTGTTAAAATTAAACCGATTTTATGAGATTTTTACTTTACAATGAATTTATGTCATATTTAAACGATTGACTTTGATTTATTTTGACGTTTTATTAAATATAACTCTTTTCTTTTATTTTCTAATCAACTTGACGCGTAATTAATAAAATATCGTTTAAGCGCCAAATTTTTGATTGCTTCTAATTGTACACGAAAGTAAAAAAAAAAATATGTCTATTTAATTTACAGCTCCTTACTATTAGGCAATCTATATTACATTTACTGCCTACTGCATTTATTTCTAAGAATTTAACTGAAGATAATATTAGAGAAAATTAATTAATTTAAGAAGCCAATTTTAGCTCGAAACAATTGGTATTCCGATACTTTAATTCGTTTGAGAATATGTTTTACAATTTCAATTCTTCAAATCAAATTTGAGGTTATTTTCTGCTCAATACATTTAATCAAATGACATTGACAGCTGTCAAAAAATTTGACCAGTAATAACCGTAATTTACAAAAATGTGATATTTCCCGATCAAATATTGAAAAAATTGAAAAAATTGGACTATTGTTGATATTTAAATATAAGAAATCAAATTCATTTTGTAATTGCGTAAAATTTATATTAGTCTATTTTTCAATAATTACAGGGTGTTTACGTAATGCGAGGACAATTTTTGGCAGCAAATGCCGGTTTTACGTGTGAATATCTTTGAGGGAAAAGTTGTTCTCACATTTTGCAATCACCATATATTTATAAATCTAAATAAAAGCTTAAATCCCTTAAAATTTATTTCTTTCCTCCCTTCTTTTTCTTGTACTTAGCGCAAGGATCCTTCTTCTTCACGTAGCCTTTTCCCTTCGGCTTCATCGGATCTCTCTTCTTCAACGGTTTACGAGGTTTCTTCTTCTTTTTGCAGCCGTAATCGGTCGGGTCCTCCGGTACTTTTTTTATCTTCTTCTTCCTCAAGAATATCTCGTTTACTTCGGAGTCTGGCGGTTCCACTTTCGGATCAATCAGTTCATTAGGATTGACGTCGGCCAGCGGAACCGGTTTTAGTTTGTAAATGTTGCCGGGTTCCGCTATCCAAACGCTTCCGTTGTCGCCTTCTTCGAGAACCGTCACAATCGCTTTGCCAATATCTTCAGAACTGGAAAATAGGATTAACAAATGAATCATTGGTGACGGTAGGATGTAAGTAAATGTTACTTTTGTAGGGGGTATCTGGCGAATTTGTTCAGGTATTTCTTCTTCTTGTCATCGCCAAACGTAACCTTTTCTCTCAACATATCGGTCTTCATCATTTCTATTTCGTTTAGTTTATCTTGCGACGAACAGGGGCACACGCCCACGATTTTAACGTTGGTGGGTTTGAAAAAATAGTTGCGGCCCATGTTTCTCGTGAACTGTATTAGAAAATTGTTGGTATCGTTAAAAAGCGGCAAACCACTCATGGGTTCTTGTTCCAATATGGCTGCGGTGTTGAGTATTGTTCCACCCTCGGCGAACATTTCTTCGAACCCTGCGAAAGTACCTTGAACTACGCCGCTCTGGAAAAAATATAAAATATTTTAATGGTTGCTAGTTGTTAGTGTTGAAGGTACGTACCACATTATCTTGGATACTATTTTGTCCCGTTGTCACATTGGCGTTATTTATTACTAAGTCGATTTTATTGAATCTTGCTTTCGCGAATTTGAATAATTCTGAAATAGGAAATTTAGTAAAAATGATAACATTAAACGGTGTATTTACTTACTTAGCACGTCTTCTTTTCTGGAAAAATTTACTGGTTGATAGAGAGCCCTGTCCTTGCCGTATTTTTTGTTAAGTTCCAAAGTCATACTTTTCATTTCTTGTAAATTCCCGCTCGCCAAAATAACCGCCTAAAAATAGGTAAATTTTTTCAATATTTCCTGTTTCAATGAATAAACTGATTATTTACCTCGGCATCCGATTTTAGTAATTGTTCAGCAATGTGGTATCCGATTCCCGTTATTCCCCCCGTCATTACTGCTACTTTAGATTTGATGGGATCTTGGTAATTATTGTTCGATTGATTAGCATTGATGAGATGATTGAGATGAACATGTCTGCAAAAATAATGCTCACAAATTTAGAGCCGATAGGAAAAAAACCGATAAAATAATAGAATTTTGACAATTGCGTTGGTTTTGAAAGCTGCGAATTATTTTATTTTCGTGTGATATTCTTACCTTGGACAATTTGGATTTAAAACGAGGACATTTTTGGGAGCTGTTAACAAAAATTTATTTGAAATCCTCAAATTTCCTGCAACCGACATTTTACGGAAATTTTTTGCCCAAAACCCTTGTTAGTTACATGTCAATGTGACTTATTTATGCTTTTATTTTGTTGAATTTGGTCGCATCTTTGATTTTAATGAAGTTGACGTAGTGTTTAGTCGAAATAGAGAAGACTAAGCTGAGATTAGAATTGAACATAACAAAATAATAAATAATATATCGGCGTATGCACCAAAATTTTAAACCGTAACTACCAAAATTTATAATAAGTTTCTTCGGTAACATTTATTCAAAAATAATAAATTTGGGAGTAAACAAAATTACATCGAAATTAGATGGAGTTAGTAATAAAAGAGTTTTTATCCTTTGAAACTATGTGAACAAATAAATTAAAAAAAGATAATATTCAAAATATATAGAAACTATTAATGATTATTGATTTAGTTAATCCTTTTTGCAATTAAATTTATTATTTACTAGTAATCACTATAATTAAAATATGTTAATAATCTATTGGAAATTACTTAAAAGTCCACCATTCTAGATATAGAAAATTTGAAGAATAAAGTGAGATTACAATTTAAAAAAAAAACAATTTTAAGTATCTAATTTTGTAACGTTCGATTTAATTTAATAAAATCGATTATTGGTGATTTGAAACGTATTTTTGTAATCAAATAAATGGAATAAAAGTAAAAATAATTCGAAATTCGCAAATGAAAAATTATTATTAATCAAATGTATTCAACTTCGAGAAAATTGTGACAATTTGAAATCTCAATTTTATTCAGTTTTTTTTGTAAAAATCTCGATCACAATTTTTTTCATTTCAAATTTTTTTTTTATTTGTCATTCAAAATGTGCCTTTTTTCACAATTTTTAGACGAAATCATAATTTTTCATTTTTTCAAATTTTCTGTCAACGTCGCGATTTTTTTCTCAATTTTTTTACATCTGTTGGTCGAAATCTTGACATTTTTTTTATTTTTCACTCAATGTGTGTTTTTGTTTTCTTTTTGAACAAACTTACAGTTTTTTCATTTGATATCTAATTTTTTTTAAACGTGATTTTAACAAAATTGATTTTAGAGACGAACAATTTGATTATTATTAAATTGGAAGAATTTACATTAATAAAAATAAGACGATTATTTTAGAATTTTAAACATAAACAAACAGTGTTAGAAAATTGCAGAATATTTAATTTGTCGATTTATTAATAGTTTTTTTTTGTAAATGGATCCTAATTAGTAGAAATCAGAAAATTTTCTAAATAAAAGGAAAAAATTGTATTGACGACAGAATCACCATAAAATATTGTAATGTACTCATTCGTATTTTGTTTTAAATTTTAGTCTTGATGTACTCAACTTTTATTTGATTTATTTTTAAAACAACTTAACTTCTAAATCCATTTGTCAGTTTTCAAACAACCCTCTAATATATTTATATATTTAAACAAAATAAAAATTAATAGATTCTAACAAATATTTTTATATACAGTAAGATAGATAGAATAAAATAAAATCAATCTAGTGTTATTTTTTATTGTTTTACACTTAAACAGTTTTAAACGTATCTTATAGAAAGATTCTCACGATTTAATTTCCTTCTTTTTGTAATTAATTTTTTCTAAGAGTCGTCCTCTCAGGAATTTTAACCTCATAAATAGGTTCACCCCCTTCTGCAATCCAAACACTTCCGTTCTCCCCTTTCGTTATTAAAGTTAACATCCCGCTCGCCACATCCTCGGTCCTAAAACAAAACAAAAATCAAATAAGAAATAAAAACCCAAAGTTTTACTATCCTAAGAACAAAAAAAATCAATTTCTATTTACTTTTGATCCGGAAGTGCCGCCAATCCGTCAACCAATATTTTCCCCAAATTCGGAAAACCCGAAAGGCTGAATTTCCCTGCTTCGGATATCAACGGGGTGTCCGTAACGCCGGGACACATCGTTAGAAATTTGATACCGGTTAAGTGGAAATAATAATCGCTTCCGAACGATCTGTCCAGCCCTATTACGAAATGTTTCGTGCCCACGTAAACGGGGCACCCGTCGAGTTGTTGCAGTCCTAGAATTGAGGCGATGTTCACGATAACGCCCCCTTCGCCCCCGTTATTTTTGCCCATGTATTTGATACCCAGTAAGGAACCTCGGACCACCGCATTCTGAAAAATATTCAAAAAAATATAACGGTTTTCCACCGTTTGCGTCCGTGGTCCTTCGAGCCGGATTCATTGTTTAATAAGGTTCCATTGATTGATTATCAAACAATGTATTAACTAATGAAACGCGAATCTAAATCTCTATCAAATTATCGTGTACATTTATTAAATTACAAACAAATGCGTCTCAATCTTTATCATACAATCTTGTAAGTTTTTTAAAGAATAAATTTTTATCAAACAATGTATCCATATCAAATAATAGGAGAACTTTATGAAATTCTTAATTTTATCAAAGAATCAGTCTGAATATTTATAAAACAATGTAAATTTATGAAACACTACAACTTTATAAAATAATGAATCTAAATCTTTATCAAACTTATTTTTATGAAACATTGAATATTTATCAAACAAAACGATCTAACAATCTTGTAATTTTACTAAATTATGAATCTTTATCAAATGTTCTTGATTCTTTATCGATTGAATCATATAACGTAACTCTATTAAATAATCTTATAACTTTATCAAATTTATGAAACACTAGAACTTTATTAAATAAAGTATCTTTATTAAACATTTTGAATATTTATTGATTGAATCATGTAATATGATTTTATCAAATAATTTTATAATTTTATTAAATTATGGCTCTTTATTAATCGATAAATATTTATCAAACATTCTTAAGTCTTTATCGATTCAATCATATAATGTGACTTTATTAATTATCTTTCAACTTTATCACGCTACTTAATTTTATCGAACAACCATATAACTTTATCAAAAAATGAATGTGAATCCTTATCAAACTATCTTGAGAAGTTATTAAACAATAAAACTTTATAAAGTCATCTCAAAACTTTATGAAAATATATCATTTAATCTTGCAAATTTATTAATTAATAATTCTTTATTAAACGATCTTAAATATTTACCAATTGAATTTTGAATTAAACAATCGTCAGTGTTTGATCAAATAATAATTAATGAATAAGTAAAATAGAGAATTTGTTTTGTTTTGTTTTTATTTGTGAAGTAAACTTTTTTTCGTTAATAATTTGCGATGTAGTCAATACTATTAATAAATTAGGAAATTTTATTGAACGATAATAACTTAGAGATGAATAAATACTTACACAATTTATTGCTATCTGCAGTTCCCAGTGTTTGTCGTTCATTATCCCTGCGTTATTAATAACAATATGAATTTTTTTGAAAGTTGAAAGTGCAAAGTTGAAAGCAGCTGAAAAAATCATTTAGCCAATAAAACACACAATAATTTAAGCATAGTTTACACTTTTCGTTTTATTAATATTTTATTTACTAACTTATAATAATAATAAAAATATCAAGCATTTACCCATTTGAATTCTTAGTAATGGATGAAATTGTAAAATTATTATTAAAAAAAGTGAAATAAAATTCGTTAACCAAAAATATTTAATTGTAAGGTTTTTTATGATAAAATCAATAACGTTATAAAATATGCGATTATCTGCACAGAGAAAAATATTTTAAAACATTTTTAGCGTGACTAAATTTTAGTAAGTTTATTAATTTGCAAATGTTTCTTCATTTGAACTTAACTTTAAAAATGGTTTTATCCAAATAAATATCAATTTGCACATATTATATTTATTTGGTTTAAAAATGTCTTTCTTAATATCAAATGGAAATTGTAATAATTAACTTTAAATAAATATATTTTCTATCCAAATTAATACTTTACAAGCGAATATTTATTTTAATACCTTTAATAATAAATTAATAAAATTGTCACAAACAAATAATAGAATTTTACAAAATTTATAAAATAACCAAATAAAAATATCATTTGTGTTTAACTGAAATAAAGATTTTTTAACAATGGGAGGACAAAGAAATGTCCAGGTTTTCTAAATTCACTGAATTTTTGTTACACAATTTAAGAATTTAAAATTGTCCACGAATAAATTCATTTTTAAGGTGACGAAATTGAACTTCAAACTGTCATGTTTTCACACAAGTAAAAATGACTTTATAAGTTTATTTTTCCCTAGAGTTTCATTTAAATATAATCATAAACTCTTTTAAAAACAAAATAAATGAAGATATTATGTGATAGAATTTCTTGTTGACAGTGTATTATAGAATAATATAGCGAGATGCTTATCGGTTAAAAGTTAATGAGAGAATCTCCATAGATATGTCTTTGTTGAGTTTTCTTAATTTAATACAAAATTGTTAGTAACGATCGTACTTACCTTCCAATTGTTCACTTTTGGTTACATCAGTTTTGATAAATGCAGCTTTGTTAGTGCCAAACTTTTTATTCAACATCGCTACAGCATCACTTCCATTTTTCGCATCGATATCTGCTATCACGACTCCCTAAAATGTAATTAATAATTCGTGTTTGTTTGTTTGTTTGTTTGTTTGTTTATTAAAAAAGTAAATGTGCTCTTACCTGGAGTTCATTTTTAAGCAATTCTACGGAATACGCGAGTCCGATGCCGGTCGCACCTCCCGTTATTATTGCGAATTTTCCTCTTACATCGAAACCCATTTTATCGAGTAATTAATTCGTTAAAGGAACACACGTCCTTATTTATAGTACACAAACTAATTTGTAACATTTGTAGAGATTCAGATATAAATTCAACAGATGTTCTCTTTTATGTTGATTGATTGTATCAGTAACAACAAAATAAGCAAAAATAACTAATTGCATTTTATCCAAAGTTAATCGTCACAACTGTCGGCTTTAGTAAATATTAGCAAATGTTACTGCATCAAAATATTATTTTTTCCCAATAAGAAAAATATTATATATATATTTTTAGAAACAACCGATGTTATTATGAATTCAAAAAAATTTGAAAGAAATATATCAACCTTAAGAATATTAAGATTTGACAGGGGAATTAAAGAAAAAGAAATTTTCTAATTTTTTTCGTATTATCTACAATTTTTTTCATATTATAATTGCTCATCTAGATACAAAAAAAATGAGTTTTTGCGAAAAATACAATTATTTCATTTTTGTTTATTTGGCCCAAACATTATTTCAAAATATTTTGTTCCTCTAAAGAATTTCGATTTATTTAGTTGAACAATACATATGATTTGACCAACTTTCTAATAATCAAAAATCAAATAAGTTAAAAAGATCACCCTGTCTAAAATATGGTTTTAAAATTGAAATTAATCGTAAATATAAAATCAAAACTGCCCACAAATTTTTCAACAAAAAAGCAAACAAGAGGGTTTTAAAGGAAGTTAAGGTCTGATATCAAAAATATTGTTTAAAGAAAGTGGCTACAAAATAAAGTCGATCCATGCTGACTAAACAAAATTGCAGAAAAAAAAAACTAATCATGTTGAATAATTGCAGTCTAGTCTTTTTTACAAAAAATAAGATTCTATTAAAGTTCACCTTCATAAACGTTTATTAGCATTTTTTTTGCAACAAATATATAAATAAATATGGAAAGATAAATATGTATTAAAACGCTTTGGAAGACGGTGGACATTCAAGATAAGTATTATAAATCTTTCCACATTTATTATGAATAACTTCCATAAAGTAAGAGTTGAAACAATTAATTTAAGCATATAAATGTTTGTTGATTCTGGGAACTGTTTTTATATCGATACACTTCTGCCATTTCCATATTACAACACGACAAAATAGTTAAAACGAAAATTCAGTTAACAATCACGACCACAGTCAGAAATAATGTGCGTAAAACTAAAAGTTTAATGCTGGTAAAGAATTTCTGCGGCGATAAGCTTTAACGATTATTTCATTCCATAGCCATATAAATATTGTGAAAGTATACAATTCGTGTGATGGATTTAATTTTCTAAAATCGATTTTTTTTGTTTCAGTTTTTATTGGGACCTGTGCATGTTGTTGCTGTTAGTGGCCAACTTGATAATACTACCGGTGGCAATAAGTTTCTTTAACGATGATCTCAGCACACGCTGGATTGCCTTCAACTGTCTGTCCGATACCATTTTTTTAATCGATATTGTTGTAAATTTTAGAACAGGTGAGTGCGAAATTTTCGCCTATAAACAACCCACTTAACAAAGCAATATATTAAAGGTTGCCTAGTATTAACAACGCAGTAAGATATTTTCAAATCCAAAAAAATACTAAATCAAACCACATACAATTTTAATAAACGACAACTAGTTTCGACCCCTTGAGGTCATCCTAACTTTTTTACAAAATAAAATAGTAAACTTACCAAACAAAACAACAATTTGTGATGTGTTTTTTATAATCTTTTCAGACCTGAAGATGACCTTAAGGGGTCGAAACTAGTTGTCTTTTAATAAAGTCGTACGCGGTTTGATTTTGTATATTATTGGATTTGAACCTTTGTACCACATTTGAGTGTTCCGTTTCTAGTAGATATTTTGTTTTAGGTATTATGCAACAAGACAATGCTGAACAAGTCATACTAGATCCGAAATTGATAGCTAAGCACTATTTGAGGACGTGGTTTTTCCTCGATCTAATTTCGTCCATTCCTCTAGATTATATATTTTTAATATTCAACCAAGTAAGTGGAGTTCGATTTTATCATTCTCATGTTTTTACCTTTTGTTGTACTACGTTAGACTTTCTTATCGCAAACGAAATTAATACGGACCGAACGTAATGGCATCCGTAACGTAGTACAATAAAAATAAAAAAGTTTGCGTTCTATATATTACAAGTATTTAGTAAAGGGCCAAAAAAAATTTAAATAATACCGAGATTCGCATATTTTTTATATTAGAGCGCAAACTTTTATTTATAGTGGAAAACAAAAACGGATGTCTAGAATTCTTTAGATGTTAATGGTCTGGTATATTTAAAATAAAATCAATTAATGGTAATATTGATTAAATTGGTCAAAAAAATAATTATCATTCAATAATATAAATCCCATTTTATAATTTTAGTTCATTATAGAAATTTCATTAATTTTTTTCATAATTTTTAGACAATAAATATTGACAAATCGTATCTATCATTTTTAATATCAATGAATCTTGTGACACCGCTTTTGAACGGTTTTCTAAATTGTCTCATCTAACTTTCATTATTTGCATCGAGTGATTAAAAATAATACAGTTTTTTACATGATATTTACTAATCTTTCTCACTGTATAATACGTATAATTAATATAATAAAATAAAAGCATGTATGAAATTATCAAAATAGGAATATGTTAGAATGTGTAATGGAATTATTTAAACTCCGGAAAATGCAACTGAAATTAAAGTAACTAAAAACAACCCTTAAAATATTTATCAATAAATGCTAATTACATTTTGCTGTTTTATTCTTTAATTTTTAGGTGCATTTTCGAAATAAATGTTAATTGCATTTAAAGTGAAATGCTGAAATTAAATAACCTTCCAAGTTCTTATACAAATAGGCACTTCCTTTCCTTTTAAAAAGACTCAATAAGTGTTGATCTAAAAAATATTATTAAGAATTAAGAAATCCAAGTTGAGTTCTATGGTCTTCTTTCATGAAATTTCTAATAAATAATCCAACAATTGGATAATCGTGCATATTTTAAGAAATTCATGATTGATTCATTTTTTATTAGGTATATTTGTTGTAGTTGCTTATTTTATTGAGTCTTTTTTAAAAAGAACGAATGTAAAAAATGTTGGGTACTTCTAAATTCTTTAAGCATGTACCTATATTTATGGTAAGTGTTCCTTTTCCTTTGCCGTACATTAATGGACGTGTTACCCGTAACACTGCATGTCACGAAAACCTTATACCAAAAAACTTTTAGTCTCTACAGAAGAAAATTTCCAAAATTTGAGGTTTTTCACTTCATTTCAAAGTAGAAAAGGGGTGGATTAGTGGATGGTCAAATAAGTACATATTAGGTATCTTGTTTTATCAGAACACCCCTTAATTTTAGCCGTTTCTAATTTTTATAATAAAATAAATAAATAAATCTGATTACTATTTTTCTTTTAATTCCCATACTGACTTTTCTTTAAAAAAACCCTCCCTAATAGTTTCCAGTATATTCTATGACCTTAATGGCAGTAAACCCAATACATTAAAATACTCAAATAAAATTCTCTTTTGTTTCAAGAACTGGGAGGGAAGCAACACTTTATATTATAAAAGGAAAAAAGGTTTCAATTGACACTGAGACAAATTATCCGCTCTAAGGTTAGTTGGCGAATCTGTAACAAACGCGTTTATATTTTTTCAACTTTAATTCACCCCTTATCCCTTTGATTCATGTCAGTAGCGCCCGATTATTTCCTTTGTTTTTGTTTCACGAAACGGAAAAGTTAAATTAAAGAAACTCTAGCCATTCGCAGTAAACGTAACTCAGGAACTGAACTTAGAATCGAAATTTTCGTCGCTTTTTTTCTTATCGGCGACCCCGTAACGATTGATTATTTCTTTTTTCCCATATACTGACTTTCTTGAAAAATTCCTCTCTAATGTTTTCTAGAATAATCTATGGCCTTAATGGGAGTTAAATTTAAATTAGCTTCGAATGGTAATTTGCAACGTCAACATATTGTCATTCTCTAAACACATGTTTGGACTCTGGTGTCTGATATTTTTTTCTAGTTGAAGGTGGTATATTTTTTTATTTCGCACGAATCTAAAACAATTGTGAAATTTAAAGTCAATTTCTTTTTATATCGTATAGGAACTGTGAAATAAAATTTATGTGCACTTCGTAATTTTGTTGTATATTGCATTTTTTTTTCTTTTTAATTCCAATTTTGATTTAAATAGTCTCTGATTATTATACCGCAAAAAATGAGTAACAACGAGTTCTTATATTTTTAGAATTAACCCCAGCAATTCGATTTGTTTTATGTATATTGCTAGAAAACTCGACATGGTGGAATTTTCAAAGTATTTTTCCTGTTTTCAAGATCTATAAGAACCCGTATATAAAGCCTGTACTGTTTTTTGATTGAATATTAAGCGTTTTATTTTTTATTTTTATTTTCCAAAAAATCAAATAACAAGCAATTTAAAAAGGTTTAATAATGACATAATATTCTAAATAATTTTTTACTGATTTGACCTTCCTCCCTAATCAAAGCAAAGTGAAAGCAACCCCTAATCGGTACATTCCCCTACACCGTACACCCCACTCCCCGATGATCCAAAGGAATGCGGACTGTTTGTTCTCTGTTTAGATATCTGTTGGGCGTTAGTAGATCTTTGCAATTACCCGCACTTTTAAACCATCTGTTCCAGGATTATGGCGACAGTTTCCAAATCCTGCACGCAGGACGCGCTCTGCGTATCCTGCGTCTGGCCAAATTATTGTCTCTGGTGAGGCTGTTGAGGCTCTCGAGGCTCGTCAGATACGTCAGCCAATGGGAGGAAGTATACGTAAGTAGTTCACGTTTTTTCCTTTTTTTTTTTTTCTTTAAAGCTAACGTAGTTGGGCGCTCATACGCTTTCACGCATTTGTGAACAGTGATACACGGAGAAGTAAAGTTTATGTTACGATTTTAAGCGAAATAATTTTTCAAAATCATCTTCGATGTATTCAAACAGTGAAATATATTGTTAAAGTTGCTCATCGAATTTTCATCATTAATTAATTAATTAACTCAACTTTGCGGGTTTGAACAAAATTGTAAACTGACGCCTACATAATAAAATTAACATAAAGTCGAACCTCGCAGAAATATCGATAGTTCGGAGTCTAATCTAAATACTATCGAATCAAAGTTCTATGTGTTAAATTAACACTCGAAATGTCACAGTGAGTTTCGGAAG
Source organism: Hermaeophaga mercurialis (assembly GCA_951812935.1). NCBI lineage: Eukaryota > Metazoa > Arthropoda > Insecta > Coleoptera > Chrysomelidae > Hermaeophaga > Hermaeophaga mercurialis. The sequence goes on from OX638359.1 coordinate 765,673, forward strand.
GCGGTGGCTTGTAAAAAAAATAACGATACGATTAAACTCGATTCTATTCGATATTTTTGCAAGGAAATAAATGCAGAAGAACTAAATACCGCTGTGCTTTGAGCTTATGGCAATATTGAGCTCTGCCGCGCTTGGAATGAAAGGCTAAGTTTGCAATTTTACAGCACACTCTTCATTGTTTTCCATTGCACATTTCAGCTTACGATACAGAGTGGCCCACTATAAAATTACACGCTTTTTATATTTTGACTGTGTTCCATTATCTGCAAGTAGATGATAATATATTGTTTCAAATTCGAAATGATCACCAGAGAGGGTAATGAAGAAGAAGCTTTTGGTAAAAAATACGAAAAGCAGGAAGAAAAAATAGAAAATTAAGTCTTAGATAACGGTATCTAATCTAGTAGGAAATTTATTAAATACAATTTACAATATAATTAATTTGCGAAAAAATAATATACAGAGCGAATTGTGACCTTGAGATTGTCTGAAGTAATACCATAACTACTTCCAACATATTATACATTAACAAAAGAAAATTGGGGGAAATAAGTCCATTAATGTAACAGTCCATAATATTTTATTTTTTCATGGAAAAAATTGAAGAATTATCGGTTTCGTGGCAAAATGAGCCACATCTTCAGGTTCAATATCAAAAAAATTTAGTACAAATAGATAGTTTTTATGTAAAAATGTTGTAAGTAAGAGTTATTTTAATGTAAGATAGAGATTTTACTGTGAGACTAATGGTCTTATTTCCCCCAATTTCCTTTTGTTAATATGTACAATCGCATTTCACGAAAAAAATGTTTCTCAAATGTTTGGTATCTGCTGCTATTTGTCATATAATGTTTATGTTGAAAGCTTACATTTTACCAAATCTTGCATTTACTGCACTAGGGGCATATCTTTCTGCAAAAGTTGGAAAAAAAATTCTCAATCTTAAGATACTAATCAATAACATATATATTAATAATTAATACATATTTTTATATATGTAGATTAAAATAGCTGAATCATAATGGCTGCTAGCATCCGTGTTCAGAGATTCGTGATTTGAATTTTTTAATTTTTCTTCTTCTCTTCTTCTTCTTCTTCTTCTTCTTCTTCTTCTTGTTCTTCTTCTTCTTCTAGCTTCTCGTATGTCATAGCCAGAGGCTCTTTCAACAACCCTCTCGATGGAATCTTGAACTAGAACAGACACATCATCAACTACTGTTGTAGTATTCAAAATCTAATTTTTAATATTATTATATTAGAATATTAAAAGATGATTTTAATAATGGGACGCCTTGTATTTTAACCGTCTCCGAAAATCGTGATTATTAAGGCTTTTCACTACAATCGCAAGCTGAAATTTGTTTCTCCGGAGAATAATTCGTTCACCCACAAAATCAGGATTTCTGCCCGAGTCTAAACTATGCTTTTTCGCCCAAATATAGAATAAAAAAATTAAAAAAGCCGAAACCATTTCAATAAATAATCTAATTTACAAAATAACGAACAAATCGACCGACGTCACTGTATACAGGATGTATCGATTCATTTATGATATATGAGACACCCTGTATAATATAGTCGACATTTAATGACGTCACCCGCATCCGTCTATTACGTAATTAATAAACAATGAATAATAGAACGAATTATTTTTCTTCAAAATTCATACTTATGACGTTTTTATTTTGAGAAAGTAGTTTTTTCGCTTTTTCTCTGTCGAATTCGGCCTTGCTCCAATATTTTCCATTTTAATATTTACATTTGTTGAGACTGATCAAAACACGAACACGTTTGCAACACATTTTTTTATTATTATCATTTTTGGTGACAGACAAAGTTATTATTTTTATGTATTTATCATGTAGTTCATCATAGACGGGATCATTTATTTAAATTTAAATTTAAATACGAGATATTCAGATGCCACACAGCAATCACGGAAATCAATTAAACTAACTAAAAATAAAAATACCTTCTTAAGTATTTTAATATTATTTAGAAGAGAATCAGTTTCGGAAATAAAATATGATAGTACCAAATTCTAAATAAAATATATGTTCCTTAAACCTAGCGTTTAAGTAGTTTCTTCGATATGCATTTTATATTTCTCATTATTACTCTATGTATAGCTTTGGTTATTCATTAAACATTTTTGGAAAAATTATTTCTGTTGAAATATTAATCTATCTACTAACGAAGATCAGAAAAGTTTCCACAAATTTTCCCTAATTTTTAATTAAGTATAATATTTTTCTAGGTGTCATTTTTGTCCTGATTCTTATTTCATCTTCTTTTTGCTGAATCTTTAGTTGTCTAAAATCACGGACAATGAAAATGGGTTGTTATTAATTTTGTGTTTGTTATTTTTATCTTTTGGTTTTCTTTATTTTATCTGTTTATTTTATTTTTCTTAATTCTTTCTATTTTAATTTCGATATAGTTTTTCCGGGCGAGTTTTTTCCTTTCCCAAATCTCTCATTTCATTTTTAATTATTAGTTGTCCTTTTAGTAGATAGACTGAGCGGGTTCTCAGTCGAATTCAACCACCTTCCCACGTAAATCTCTGTAAGAAAAACTAAGATTCAATATGTCAATTTATGTCTATTTCGAACTTACACATTATCGAAAATACAATAAATTTTATTTGTAGAGTGTTTGTTACCTTGAAATGGACAAAAAATGGAAAAACTAACCTTATTTTTTCTTATGAGAATTTGCATGGGAAATGATCAATTTGTTTGGAAAACAAATGCAACCTAGTTACTCACTTTTTTTTTCAAAAATATAAACAAGGATTTGGACTCTACGTAATGAATATTAAATTCTAAAATATTTTGTTTTCGATCGTTTTCTTCATTTTATTTATTCTTTCTATTTTGGTTTCGGTGTACTTGTTTCCGGTTTTTTCCCAATTAACTTTTAATTATTCTTAGTTGTCTATCTAGTTAGTAGATAGACTGAACGGGTTCTACATCAAAATCAACAATTTTCTCTTTGTAAATCTCCATACAAAAACTAAGGTTTGTTTATGACAATTTATTTATAGAGCGCGATATTAAAATGAACGAAAATTGCCAGAACGAACCCTAATTTTTCTTCTAGGTTTATAGGAAAAAAATGATCAATTTTGAGGGAGAACCAGTGCAATTTATTTACTCGCTATTTGAATTTGGTCTCGATGTTAATGAATAATGTGATAAAAAATAAAAGAAGGGGTTGTTGTGTGGCACGAGTATAATCGAGTTGTGAAAAAAACTTGAGTATTTGGGCTGCGCAGATACCTATGTACCAGCACCCAGCTGGGGGTCACGTCCAATTTGCTGCCGACGGTACTCCCATACTTCCGCCCAGTGACTGGACCAGCGAGGTGCTTTTTTTACATAATATTCTGTCTGTCTGCCGTTTTTATGGTGTTCTTGGTGGTTTTTGAATGATGGCAGTGGCGCTTGGACTTTTTTCATTTTTTTTATTATTATTATTTTTAATGGTTCCGTACACTTTTCTTCAGGAAAATAATAGACTTGACTAGGTTTTTCTATTTTTATTTATCATTTTTTTGTGATAAAGTATACACGGTGGTCCACAGAAAAAATATTATCTGTACTAAGTTCGAGGCCACTTATGAAAACTTTAGGATATTTCTTTTCTCCCGTAAAGTATATTTTAATAAAATAAAAAAGTATTGACAGGCGATGACAAACATAAAAAATATTATATGAGAAATGGAACATCTTCAATATAGTAATTTAAAAGGACCACTACTTTTATAAATTCTATTATTTTTTGAAGCTATTTTCTTGAAGAAAATGATGGACACTATTAATTTTTTGTTTGGAATGTTCGTGTCATAGAGAAATTAGATGGTGATAAATAGATAAAGATAATTTTGTCTTTCGATATACGTTGCTGTGTATTTGATATATTTGCAATATATTGAAGAGTTTCTCTTCTTACTTTTATAGAATATATAACTTCACTTTTATTTATAATTATCACTGTTTTACAAAAATTGATTCCAGAAACGATTTATAAATAAAATGGAAACCAAATGGATAGTATGTAACACCCTGTGTAATTACTACTTAAAGTTAGGTTCTTACAATCCCTTTTAGACTTTACTATTAGATGATTTTTTAGAATACTATTACAATAGTATATCTATTAGTAATTTATTCCGGATAATTTTTCTTAATTTTTTTATTTTGTTGGTTCGGATTTGGAAACGCAAATGCACGGCAACGTTTTATTTGACTAAAAAAGGAAGTTTGCGCACGTTTTATGGCAGTATTAGAAGATGATAAAAAAATGAGGCAGTAGCTAACGAAAAATTCATATAATTGAGATCATCTGCGCTTATCAGTATCAGTAAGTTATTGATGTTTGGTGTTAGATCATCGTTTTAGTTTCACAAAGTCTGTCTTAAGAAACAAACATTCCTTTATGCAAAAATCCAAAAAAAAAATGATACATTCCATTTTGTTTTAAACATATTTTCTAAATTTTTTGTTAGAAGTTATTTTGATAAAATTTTGTAACACATAAAGGATAAAGCGTTTAATTTAATGTGTAATTATTTTGTGACATTCACGAATTTTACAAAAAGTACATACTCGAAAATTACTCTTTATTCCTACGTTTCTGTGCACTCTAATTAGAATAGAAAACTGAAAGATTAGTTAATAGACTTCTTTTAGAATAGCTTCATCATTCATTAAACGAAAAAAATAGAATATAGTCAATTTTGATATTGTTGCAATTTTTGAAATAAAATAATAAAAACAGTTTAATATCGGAATTATTTTTTGAAAATAATTTGAATTAACATTGGCCCAATAAAGTAATTATAGTTTTAACATATTTAATGGCCTAATATATTTTGATTTCGCTATTAAAACAAAATCCAATAACTAATTGTTAAAACAACATTCCATTATTAAAGGCCGACAATATATGTGAAATTATATTCGATACTCATTGCATTAATTAAAATTTCGGCATTCATCAACCTGGAACTTATGGAAATCAATAGAGTCACCAATATGTGATAACTGCGAAATAAATGATTGATTAAAAATTAGTAATACCACAATTATTTTTATTTTAAAATACTCTCACACGATACAGAATATATATTTATTAAATTGAAATCTTCATTCGCACCGTAGAAATCATCTCGAAAATACAATACATTGTAACTCATAGACGTAGCAATTAGTTGAATGCTCTCGTTTCCTCTTCACATCAATCACCCTGTATTGCATGCCTAAAGCTCTGTCCATGTCGCTTTGCACCGCACTTTCTTTTTAACTTGAACAAATTTAAAAAAAAACAACTTAACAATAATGTTCTTTCGATCAAATTCTTAGGCCGATTGTGTAACTAGAGGTTTTACATAAAATAGAACCTGAGGTTTCGAAAAGGCTCGTTTTTGAATAACTCACGTTCTACAATCGGAACTAAGCGATAAAACTTGATGATTTGACGTCGATTTCGTCGATTCAAAATTGATTTTTTTTATATCGATTATGAAAATTATACAAAGGGGCCATTAGGCGGCTAAATATAAATTTTACTCGTAAAAAATAGTTCACTCCACTTGTAAGAGATAATAGTTAACAGCATTAATAAAAACGTCTTGGCTCACACTGATGACGGATACAAAGACCGAAACTAATATTTCAAATTTATCTCTTATCGATTTATTTATTGAATCGACTGAATCGTGGTCTCGAGCTGAAGTTTTATCGAAATTGAAAGCAACAACTTTTACTAACTTTCTCTATTTAAGTCGTTCTTCTGGAATCTAGCGTGCCACGCTTTTCTCTACTACCTTGTGTTCTCCGCTTTTTCTAGATCTTGCAGAATCTTCAAAAAAAGCGAACAGAACGGAGGGGGCGCCTCAGTTCGGACGTCAACAAGTTTAGTAGCGCCAAAAGCAATCTCATCTTTAAGGTAACCCCGCTTCGGAATTGCTTGCCATTGCGCATGCCCGTAACCGCGGCGCCTCTGCTTTTTATCGAGCATCTCTTTACGGCACGTCAGGTAGAATAAAAACGATAAAATCATTAAATCCCGAAAATAAGTACGATCGAATTACGTATACCTACAGCTCAAAACAAAACAGAACAAAGCACTCTTCTCTTTATTTTATTTGGCCTCAGCTGCTAGGACTATTCGGCCGTGCAAAGCACTAAAAGGTGACTAGTGACAGATAAGGTGAGTTATAACAAAAAAATGATAAGTGGAATAGTGGGAAAATCAAATGAATTAAATACACAATACTTTAAGAAAAATACTAATTTTCCCGTTTTGTTCTACCTGATTGTACAAAAGATATCGATTCGACCAAAAATACGTAATACAAATCAGCTATTTGAAGCTCACTAAACAATAAAAACTGTATAAAACTGCCTGAGATGAATTACTAACTAGTCAGAGGGGCCACTCGAGAGCCCCACTAACTTCTTCTATCTCCTAAATTTTTTAGAACACCCCACTTTTTGATTCTAACTTCTCTATAATTTTTTAAAGAATTTTCTCTGGTTAGTAATTGATTTCTGCTGCGCTACTCTTGCATGCCATTAGCTCACATGACAAACCACCGTAAAATCACACGTTTTCAGCAACACTAATTCTAATTCTTTTGCCATAGGTGCTTCTACAAGCCTAAATTTAAAGTAATCTGACGGAAAAACCATTAAAGAATTCTTTTTCTTCTTCCAAATTTGACCTATCTAGCTAAGCTATTTGGCCTAAAAAAAAAATATTACCAAGCGAAGTAATATTTATGCGATTTGAGTTAAATTTTAGATACTGGTTTTTCTGTTGTTTATCAATGCATGCTTGAATTTATTGCTCAAAATGTCCCACAAGGTAAGTCCTTAGATTAAGCTTAAGAATCTTGATGACCAATTCGAAAACCGACCATCTAAATTTAAAAAATCACTAATAAAACCTCGCATTTTTTATATTGTGGTGCTGGTAACATGGATCCAAATGATAATAAAAAAAATACTCGTCCATGTTTTCGAATTATCTCAGAACCCGTCGATTTTAACTTGAACTTGTTTAAATCCGCCGGCGTACATCGCCGACATACTACGCCACTGAGTTTGGCATTGCTTTATATATTAAACGCTTGAATTTTTGCTTTAACGCTTCTATATGCTCCTAATAAGACAAGAAGGAGATTGCTTTTTGAATTTTTATTTTACACTGTTTTTTTTTGACCTTTTTATAGGTTTTTAACGGCTGACAAATTAATAATTATAACCGTTTATTTGGATCAGTTTTTTATTTCAGAATAACTGGTCTTAAGTAATTCACTTACGGTTCCTTTACACGGACATTTATTTACATAAATATTAATCTGTATTTACGTTTATTTTTGTTGCAGCATTGTACGAATTTTTATTTGTAGTTCGTATTTTTAAACAGTTTAGTAACTAGCGAAAACCATGTATTAATTTACTATTGTTCGCACTTTTTTAAATATTTTACATTTCCTCTGACACTAAAACACGTATGACTGATTTATTAAAGAATTTTAGTAAAAAGAAGCTGGGTAAATAAATTATCCTTTCTGGTAAGATAGAAAAAGGGAAACTTTAGCAAAATACAAGTTGAGACTTTCTTTCAATTTATCATTCACATATGTGACGTCCGTTTCAAATTGGTAACACTGAATGGATTCTAATCAAAACAATTAACCAAAAAGTGACACTGGTACCAACTGTTTTAGTTAACATTAAAATGACATCATCAAGCAAAGAAGTTTGATAAAATAAAGAAAGAGATTTGAGGTGGTAAGAGGAAATGTTATACGAACATAAATCGTTTTCGCTAGCTTTTACTATATCAAAACAAATAATGATCTCAATTAAGACAAACAAATATACAAACACAACAGAGAACATAAAAAAAATAACGCCAATTTGAAAACGAACTTAACTTGTCAAATTGAGATCTATCTATCGAGAAAAAATATAATCAAAATATGTATAAAAACTACTTGTTTCTGTGTTACAGTTTTTAAATATGGCCAGCGTCTTTATGAGGATATTCAATCTAATATGTATGATGCTTCTTATTGGCCATTGGTCGGGATGTTTACAATTTTTAGTTCCCATGCTGCAAGGATTCCCACCTAATTCCTGGGTAGCCATCAACGAATTGCAGGTCAGTAACCATCGTTATTAAGTCACACGAAAATGCCTATCGGAATTGACGGTTGCGCAGTGCAGCCAACCGCTTCATTAATTCACTAAATAAACTTATTCAGATGACAGCAAAGATATTTAAATAGTTTTTTATATAAAACAAATATTTCAAATCTGACGCAGCACCCAACCCGAGACCTCGGGGACCGAACTTCGCTCATCGGACCGTCGAGGTCAAGTTTTCACGTTTTTTGATCAATTAATTTTCGCTTCTATCTGGATTGTAATTTTTTTAGGAAGTCTCCTGGTTAGAGCAGTACTCGTGGGCCTTGTTCAAAGCGATGTCCCACATGCTTTGCATAGGGTACGGCAGGTTTCCGCCCCAATCCTTGACGGACATGTGGTTGACGATGCTCTCGATGATTTCCGGAGCGACGTGTTACGCCCTCTTCTTGGGCCACGCGACCAATTTGATCCAGAGTTTAGATTCATCCAGAAGACAGTACAGAGAGAAGGTAAAGAAGGCTCAAACTGGCTGCGGTTTCTCGTTTCTCAAAGCTACTCGCAAAGGTTCCGTTCGAGAAAAATTAATCACTCGGAAGGTTTTCGAAAAATGGTTAAGTTCTTCATTTAACGGTGGCAAACCAGAATATCACAACTTAGAATGAATAATAAATTTTGGTAAAGGCAGAAATCGTAGAATTTTTAAGTAATTGTACTGTTGGAGGCACTGTACGCGTTAACTTGAATCATTTTTTTTTAAATTTTAACTATGTTTTTCCGTTATTCTAAATTTTATATGAAATGTATACCGTTTGAACACTTTGCTATTTTTTCAAATTTTCCCCGTTATTACATTTTTACGGACGAACTGACCGTGTTAATTGTCGATTGAGGTTATGCCAAAAAATAATAGCATGTTGTGTGAACATGTTTGATATTAATTGAATTTTTTAATTGGCATTAATAGAATGAAAATTATAATAGTAAATGTATTGATGTTTTGATTTTAATGGAGTGGGGGACTCGATTCTATTTCATACTGGGTTTTTGAAAGGAAAAGATCGTTTGCAAAGCTTGAAACTAGAAGAGATATTTAATTTTCTGTACCAAATTAATACACTTCAATCGATTTCGTATAAAAAAATTCGAGCAGTTAGAATATACAATTTTCTATTGGCTAAAACTTGACATATGACAGTATTAAACAAATAAATTGTACCAATGAAAAACTTTCGACGTTTTCCATTTGTACCAACTTATTTACACTAAATTGTACAAATGTCATGTTTTTAATAAAATAAATAATTTTATTCAGGAACAAGTATTTGCAAAACATTCTTTTTGCATGTCAACATATTCTGAGTCTGATTAACCATTTTATTTTAATAAATTTATTATTCTTCAACGGGTTTGGGTGTAAAATAATATGCATTAATCTTTGATTTAACATGTAAATATCTACTTTTCTAAATGGTTATGGGAATGAATCTTTTGTTGAATACTAACTTTTTAAAATCTGTATTATACCGCACAAATTTATTGATTTCTTTTTCTAAAGCACATTTGAATAGCACACGATTTCCGCAGCCACATTTGAAACTATGTTTACACACTAATTTTTACTAAATTGGTACTTGTTTGACGAAAATATTCGCCATTTTCGGGTCAATGCAGCCTAGTCTGGCCTTTTATCACATTTTGACGGATTTGTAATTCGTAAACTATGAGGTTTTATTTTTATTTTTACTAATAAAAAGAAATTCATATAGTCTAAAAGTTGTTTCAACATCAGTCAATCAACTATCAATTAGCTCAATCACGCCATATAAAATGACCAATCTTACCGACCTTTCTGCAAGTTAAAATTCGAAAATAAGCAGCCGTCTGTATTAATTCTAAGATAATTTTGTCGTTAATTAGTAATCACATTGCTCAATTTAGTTTATTTCTCAATTTCTCACATCAATAATTTTAACAACTCAAGAACATCTCTATAAAAACTCTAAATCATAAGTTTACGCAGTGCAAGGAGATGCAAATTGAAAATTTACTCAAAGTGAAAAATAATTGTATATACATTCAGTATCCAAATATTATCCTTTTTAAATAAATTAAACAACTCAATTTACCATTTATTTTGGAATGAAAGAAATTGGGCGTTTTTTCAGGCCGGTAATTTGGAATAAATTAAACTATACAATGAAATTTTCACCAATTAATTAAAGATATTTTATTAGATATTATGTCACATATTAAATATCTTTCACCAACATTTTTGTTACTAAGTCTGCGTGAAATTGTTGCTATAAAATAATTAAAAACCGCATATGAATATATTACTGGTTCTCAAATTATAAATTATTAAAATGTGATACTTTATGGATAAATACAAAGTGTTACGAAGAATTTTCAATTAATTGTATTATAATATATTTCGCTAAACAAGGTATTTATATTTAGTATATTTTTAAAAAACTATGGAATACATTTTTAAAATGTAAGTTTTGTTTTGGTACTTCAAAATTATACATTATTGAATATAATGATTTTTCTATCAGAACTTTATTTCTTCTAATATGGTACGAATTAAATTTCAGTTCGTATTATTCATTGCATTCAATACAAAAAAAATAAAGTTTAAATTGATCGAATAAATATTTACATTCCTTTTTGAGTGTTAATATTATAAAGTCGACAATAATTCATCGCTTCCATCAAAATGACATAATTGGCAAATGGAAATTAAGGTTTATCATATTTTGGTACTTTAGATTAACTAGTAACAAAACATTACTATTTCAGGGATGTTTGTTACTGGGATCTCAAAACCGATTCCAAATAATTATCAGTAAATTTTTATATCCGGTCAATCAATTCTTCTTTCCGAGTTCATCTACTTTTTCTTGTTCTGTTGAGATCTCAGTAAGAACACCTTAAAAAATAATAATAACGATACACATATACCACGATTACCATGTACCATACCGCGCCCACTTCTCTGTGCTTCTCCTTCCTCTCTTCCCCAGTCCATTGATTATCCGATAACGAGGAAAAAAAAAAGCTAAAACTGCAGCCCGAGCCTGACTAATTGAATTTGTGCACATTTCCTTACTGCACCTACCAGGTTAAGCAAGTCGAAGAGTACATGGCGTACCGGAAGTTGCCGAGAGAGATGCGCCAACGCATCACCGAATACTTCGAGCACCGCTACCAAGGCAAATTCTTCGACGAGGAGTGCATCCTGGGGGAGCTCTCAGAAAAACTCCGAGAAGACGTCATCAACTACAACTGCAGGTCGCTGGTGGCGTCCGTTCCGTTCTTCGCCAACGCCGATTCCAACTTCGTTTCCGACGTCGTTACTAAGTTGAAATACGAAGTCTTCCAACCTGGTAAGCATTTTTCCATCCGCTAACTCATTCGGATCATCCCGAAGCGGTTGCCCGCACTTATTTCCGTTCTGTTCCAGGTGATATTATTATAAAGGAAGGTACGATCGGCTCGAAGATGTACTTCATCCAAGAAGGGATCGTGGACATCGTGATGGCGAACGGTGAAGTGGCGACGAGCCTCAGCGATGGTTCCTATTTCGGTGAGATCTGTCTGCTGACGAACGCCCGAAGAGTGGCCTCGGTCAGAGCAGAAACGTACTGCAATTTATTTTCCTTGTCTGTGGATCATTTCAACGCCGTACTCGATCAGTATCCGCTGATGCGACGCACTATGGAATCGGTTGCTGCGGAGAGGTCAGTGCGTTGGTTGGTATACAAGAACCTGAAGAGGTTTTATTAAATTATGTTCGTTTTATATCGCTTGCTTGATGTGTGCTCTCATTCTCTTCCTCTCTATCTCTCTCTCTCTCTCTCTCTCTCTCTCTCTCTCTCTCTCTCTCTGTATCTCTTGGTGGTTTTTTTCCTATCCGTGAGGTACACCGGAGTACCGCAGACACTACAAATGAAGTATTTCGTTGGGAGGTACCAAACGCCAGAAAATGCAATTCACCAAGTACCTGATCTGGTACACTTGCCGAAAATGTCGGGTCGAAATCCATTACAAACAAATATTAATGGTCTGTTCAGATAACTGATTCTTTTTTAATTAACACTTGAAATTGAAGAAAATAAAATTCGTGATTTCCAAATCATAAAAGAACAGAGATCAATGGTTTAAAAAGTCCTTATGAAATCCGTTAATTTCTTCTTATCTAATCTTATCTAACAGTTCATAAACACTTCAAAATTCAACAAATCTCGGCAATAATACATCTTGTCAAATCTTGCCAATATTTTATATATATATATATGTGTGTATATAATCATATTAATTTGGACCTGTATTTATACAGAGTTAACCTGACATTTTCAGTAGAAAAAGGAAATGAAATAAAATTTGAGAGTCTTGAAGAAAATAAAAAATAATAGCGAAAGATTATATAAAGTAATTGCATTAAATTTCCTTCTCTATTAAAATTTTAATATTTTTTCTCAAAGTCACAAATGTTGATTATAGGATTAATAGTTATTAAAAAATCTTAAATGGTACTAAGTGAAATGAAAAAGATGACTTATATAATCATTTCTGGCGTACTTTATTTGTAGTAAGTCGTATATTTTTACTGGTACTCCTGTCTATAAAAAATAATACAGTAAACGGTACAATTTATACTAAGTAATAGCGTTTTAACTGGAATATACTCGGGTAAACTGAATGCAATTTTTTTCAATAACAACAATGTAAATTATATCAAAAAATTCAATCAGTTCACTCTAGTAAATTTTAGTGAAACCTGTTACTTCAATATTTTCACAGTATTAAATATCATTTGTATTCTTTACTGGATTAGTTTAAACGAGCTGCTGTTTTGTTGCCCATTGTTACCATTCGTGCTTTTTCACGGAATAGGAATGTTGAAAAGTAAGTATCTCAATATTGGAAACTGGGTTGTTTTTTCTTTCGATTCTAGACATAATTTACATTCACAAATTGCTAAATCTGCGAATTGACATTTGGAAACTGAATTATTTGCACTTATTTTATATGAGCGCGAGAACGGCCAAAATATCTTTCACACAGGACAGTTATAGGAAGATGTATTCTCTGAAAAAGCAGGAATTGACTTCGAGGCAAAAAATGGTAGGTTTCCTTTGCCTAAAACATGGAATCCTAAATGAATCAAATTACGTCGCTTTCCATTTCCTGGGGTTAATTAAATTAAAACACGTAATTGTACCATCATATTTTCACCATAACCATGTAGTTAATGTTTATGCAAGTGTGTTTACCATATTATAACTATGACTAAGTTTTTGCTTGATTAATATGGGTTTCGAATCATCATTAATGGCGCGCGGTGGTGATGGAATAATATTTTTGTTTTTTACAGATTTTTTCACTACCAAACTTGTTAACTTACCAAAGAGAATTTTATATCAAATTAGTTCATTTCTTCCAATAATTTCCTGAAGTCATTTTAATTAACGTAAGTACAATAATTTTGTACGAATTAATCATGTCTTAATTATAATATGGTAAACCGGCAACACTAATACACAGAGACACACACAAGTAGCGATTTTTTAGACACACATAATTGGTAAAACACTTCTAAGCCTTGTAATTTTTGTAGCACATTAAGATCCACACAAATCCAAACACGAAACGAAAATACCAGTTTCTCTACTTATCTCAGATATGAATTCGGAGAATGACCAACCAAGAAACAAGTTTTAAATAAATTCAATATAGTCGACTACGGGGGTCAAATCAAAAAGTGATTTACCTGAAAGTTGGCCATAATGAATTTATAAGTCATGAGAAAATTTAATCACGAGGGACAGTCAAATGAGAATCGAATGCACACTAAAAAGTAACAATGCAGTATTTTTTATTCAAAAGTATTTGCCAAATGTGTAAATACGTTTATCTCTATGCTTTTCTTAGCTTGCCTCTATTTCTTATAGTGGATGAACACACTTTTCACTACGCTCACCTACAGAGAAATAAACAACTTTTGGGAGAAAGGTTTTTTATGGAGGGTATTCGGTTTTCGTTTGAATGTCCCTCATAAATAAAAGAGATTATAAGGGTGATGCATCCTCCTGTTTCACCCATGGTAGTCATCTTTTTGCTAACGGTTCATTTCTGAAAAAGAACAACACAAACATTAATTCATATTTCAAAGCATATCGAAATCAGCTTTCCAAATTTAGTTGCTATTATTATATTTTTATTTTTGAACTACTATCAAAGCAATCTAGGCAATTCAAACGGTATTAATTAATGAACATTTTTGTAATACGCAAGTTTAGTCTATTACAACATTTATTTAACAAAAAATTACTCGCAGTGTTAAAGGATGTGACAAAACAAAAAATAATATTTATTCATCCCCTAGCCCCGTTTGAAACGTAATCTATAATTTCTCTTTAGTACCTTTTAGGTACTACTTGTTAATCTACCTCGCTTATCCATGTTGAATCCCTACCTAAATTCTTTGATATTAGTTTCGCTGCCGAGAGATAAATATTTAACGAAACGTTTTATGTACAGGCTGAACAAAATAGGTAAAAACCCGAACTTGCTGACGCACAGGGAAGAGGACTTGGGCAGCGAAAGTAAAACCATCAACGCAGTGGTGAACGCTTTGGCCGCCGAAGCGGACCATGTAAATATGTCAAACGAGTCCGTATCACGTCTCCATTCTAGCGACAGGGACCTTCGCGAAATAGGGTGGAACCTACAAAAGTTGACGTTGCCGAGGCCGAAATCGGAGAACAACTTCGCTTCCCAGGACATGTCGGTGTTCAGGAGCAGCGAAAACAACGGAAGGACGTCGTTCCACAAATCTGACACTTTCCACAAAGATTCGAGCTTACAATGACGGCACTCCACGCACTAGTGCTCCGTGTTGTCGGATCAACTGTGCCAGATGCCGGTGCTGACCGTCGCGACGGCGGCCCTAATGCTGCGCACGGACCACCATTGACCTGGCCAAACACGAGACTGGTGCGTGCCGTTCACTCCAACTTCCCGGAGCTGGATTCCTTTTTTTATTGGGGCAATAAGTGACAACAAGGACGCTTCGCTACCTACAATTGTGCAATATTAGACCTAACATTAAGTTTAGCTTTAAACATTTAGGTGCTCAACAAATTTATATTGGATATTAGAGACTACACAAACCCGGTTTTTGGGTACTCCCTATTTTTGTGTTACGCTCAGGTTTTCTAGGTGACGAAGAAACGACTGCAACAGTGATATATATATATATTGTGAACGTCATCGATTCTATTAGCAGAATTTTTAGAGGGTAAAATTACTGAAACATGACCAGAAGCAATATTGTTGGATTTGTGATCAATGTAATTACGTTTCTTAAGAATATTTTTTATAATTGCATTGATAAATGATACTAGGTTTCATTGAATAGCAAATATCTTAGTTATCAAACGAGACAGGAAGTCCACCCAATATGTTTTGTTCCTCAAACTTAGGTCAATAAATCATCACTCTACTGCCACTACGTGACGCTCTCGTGTTTGTTCTCATATTTAATTGCTTAAGAGCATCCAAGCCTTTTCTCCAGTATAAATCTTCTTTCTGTTCCATTTCCAGTTAATTACTTGTTCTCTAAAAATTGCTTTCACCTTTATACCTAGAAATTAATGAAAACAAATCGTTTTTTAGACAAAAATACATATATATATATATGTACGATTTAAAAATACAATAATTTATTTTTCCCTTTGAATAACGAAAGATATTTGCTACGTTACAATAGAGAAACTAGTATCAGATTTGAGGCAATAACTTATATATAACCAATTATTTTTTTCAAATTTTCATTTATCGCTTTTTTATTCGATAAATTTTAAATTTGACTTTGAAACAGTCTCATCTTATTTAACGAGTTGCACAAATATGTGGTAATTATAGCCAAATATAATAATAATTGCATATCCAAGTAATTAAATTAAATCTATATTTTTCCTATAAACAGTTTGATATTTTTTAGAATAATAGTTCCCGAAATAAATTAATCGATTTTGACTTGATATTATAATACAGTAGATGCTTGGTACTCAAAAGCCTTGCATATAAAAAAGTTGCACGAATGTTATAATTGCATTGTACGATTTAGAAGTACTCGACACTCTCCTTTTTTCACAAATCTTAACAACCTTGTCCAATCCCGTTCAATTGTACATACGAAAAATTTCTAGGTACATTTTGTAAAAAAAATTACCGATATTCAAAAAAATAGAAAGTTACTTAAAAATGCAACGGACTGTTAGAAACATGCACACTGTAAAAATTATTAGATCAAATGAATTTAATTTAATTGATTCAAAAAGTATCATTGTTTCGCTTCAGTACGTTTTAAAAAGTAAATGTGAATGAAGTACTCTTAAGACTGGGGCCAAAGACTTAAAGGTGGTTTTTGTCTTTACCTTCGGTTTTATTAGAAAAATAATGGCTAACAAACTTTAGGAATTGAAATATATTTTGTACATGTGACATCAACAAATCAAAATAAAATTTCTATTTTTGTAATGTACAAAACAAATGACTGACTTCTGCCATATATAAAATATTTTTTATTATTATTATGCACTTATTTTGTTGCAAAGTAAACTCACTAATCTTTCTAATGTTATTTATAAATCTATTAAACTTAGGCACACTTAAAATTTCCTAGAAAACTTTGTTGAATTTCTTCCTTCACATTTACTTCCTGATTAAAATCTCGTACAAACCCCATTCTCTTTTTTTTAACTTTAAAATTCAATCAATTTTTTTATACTTAGTTTAAAACTCCGAATATGGATACAATTTAACTTGGCTTATAGAAAAATTCCAACTTCTCGGCCATTTCCACACATAGAAAGGAATATGGGATAAATTGGTCATATTTTTCGATATCGGTAAAAGGACATTTAATATCGTTTATCATGACGGAATCGTATCGTTAAATGTTTTGAATAAAAACCGAAATTTGGTTTGTATTCAACCTGAACTAGAATCGTTCTTCTCTTTTAATTAGAAAAAGAAGAATGAATCAATTGTAACACTACCGGTAGCCAAATAAATTTTCGTAAAAATGTCATATGTCCAAAGAAGTGAAAAATATGTCTAACCCTCTCACTGTATCGTGCTATAAAGTTGTTTACGTAGTAATTTAAAAATAATGTAAAGTTAAAAAAATCGCATTAAAAGTATTGTCTAGTTTACATAATGATTTCAAGAAAATGGGGCAGTGGAGATTTTAATTTTACAGTATTAAATCAAGAACCGTGGTTTAAAGAAGGTAACGGCTCTATGTTAAGAAAACGGGACATTCCTGCAGGTAATTTATACATTATAATTGTAGAAAATCAAATAAAAAGTAGGTTAGGCCTAAGATTTTCATACCTACACGATTGTAATGTATATTTCGTGCAGGTAGAAATCGCGGAGATTTGCTTTCTTCTATGATAAAAGAGAGGAATATTATTAGTAGAAATTGAAGGTAAAAATAATTAGAATTTGTTTTTCTATTTTCAAGACGCTCCTCTCGTTGCTTTTCATTGAAATTAGCAACAGTTTCATATCAATCACCTGATGAGTGGTCAGTGGTCACATGTCTTAATTACTTAGTGTAGTGCTCCTTAAAATCGCTTCATTTGAATAGTTTATTACTTGTATAAGGTATTTTATTAAAAATTTATGATAATGTAAATAATTAAGTATTGTTAGTTTTACTGAATGAGGTGAAATATGCAAGAGTATTATGAAAGAAAGTATTTATCATAAAAATTAAGAAATCGCACAAAGTAGTCCATAAAGGATAATATAAAATATTGTCAAGTAATAAAACGATTTATAATGAAATTGATTTTATGATGAACGCTGTTTGACTTACTTTTAACCTAATTCTAAGCCTACAGGTGACTGACATGATATTTAGGATAAGATAAAAAGTATATTAAGAAGGGACTCTTCACATTAGCTGTGATCTACGATATGAATGTCTGAAAATGGTCTATTTTCCATTTAAATTTCAAAGTTGAATAGTACCTAAAAATCAAGTTTATTATTATTTAGCTGTTGTGTGCTTGCAACATTTTCAATTGAACAAATAGTTCGTAAGTTCAACTTTAAAGGGAACTTAGGACGTTGAGATATTTTAGGTTTTTCTTTACTTTAAGTGTGTAACTTAGTGTCCTAAGTTCTACGAGTGACTAAGAATAGAATCATCAGATTTACGTAATTTTTACTTTTAAATTTTAACTATAAAATATGATCTTGGTTAAAAACGGCAAAATGTTTAATGCCATTTTCGTTCAAAAAATATCAGCTGCACCATGCAGTTCTATAATGAAAACAGTAGGTGAATAATACCAAAAAGTATTTTAATTCAATGACCAAAAATTTATCTACTCTACTTTTTAGTTTAATCTGCATTTCACATTTTATATTTTCACAATCAAACAAGGTAAGGACTATATACGTTATTTTTAATTTTTATCAATATTCTTTTAATTAAAACCTAGTTTTAACGGTATGAAAAAGAGAGACTAGCTATAATAATTTTAATCTAAGATCATATCATTTTCAGTATTAGTCACTCGATATTGACAAAACTTGACTTCAGTAAAGAAATCAAAAACATCTTAATTTTAAATCATTGTAGTGCAATTATTAAAAAATAGTTGATGTTCCGGGTTCGGAATCAATGAGTGATACTTGTTTTAAATAATGTACAGTGATTTTTTTTAAATGTAGATGACTGAAGTATCAATATAAGTATAACATATACGTGTCATTTTAGTTACATAAATGAGGGATGTTGCAACTGTGAAGGGTAGAAGGGGAGGGAGGGCGAAACAATATTCGATTTTGTATAAATACCGTTACTTATTATTATTTTTATCATAGATAATATTAGATAGATATATAGATTATACTTGTTTCGTAAAATCTGTTTATATTACAGGATGTTATAGTGTTGGCTTTATAAGAAATCTTTATCTCTGATATTACAGCAAAGTGGATCTCGAAAAAGAGTATTTTTTTAATTGTCAAATAAGTTAAGAAACAAAATGTGTCTTTATAAACATAAAACCACTTCTGGAATGAAAACGCTTGGTGTTTATAAATAAATATAATGATCTCGGCAATATTTTTCCCAAAATATATATACTATTCGCTTTTATCTACTATCCTACTTTTTTACATATATATTATTATTGTAAAACCATTTAATATCATTCCGAATATGTAAATAACGCCTTGCGTTGTCATACCGTCTCCTTAAAAGTGTATACGTAAAATCGAAGAAAGGGGTAGCAAACAAACAAAAAATCAACATAGAACAAACTGTATAATCACAGTGCAACATTACTAGTACCTATTAAAAATTTAGATTGTAACAAAACAATATCAATTATATCATTCTTTTAAGTTCATAGGTTTCACAATTTTTGCCATGATGAAATCCTAGCATAGACTGAAAAAAATTATGAGATGCTTTATTACAATATGACATGTAGAGTAAAAGAAATATATGAAAAGTTATAGAAAAAAAAAAGAAGGTTTTCTTAAGGTGTACATGAATATGAAAACACATTTGTATGTTTTTTATAGAGCCTTTAGTCAAATTGGGATTTGTAATAAAATGTAAAATGGAAATTTTACACTATTGAAATGTCTTTTTTTTTAATAACAGTATACTTTTATAGACACTAAATTTAATGTAAAAAATTACTAAGTACGTAGATATAAAAGTTAATAAGCAAGGACAATAACATATGGAATTTTCTTTAACATACACAATGAAATTATCTTAGAAAAAAATAAGATGTTGTTTTTTTAACGTTGACACCTTAAATATACTTATGTTTTACATGGAAAAACCTTTTAAAAAGAGAAATATAATTTGAAACGTATGCCTAATAGAAGCTATTTAAAATTATTGAATGTATCGATGATTTATATAGAAGCGTCAAGACCTACCTCCTAATCGAGAAGCATCACCTTAAGAAAACCTCGATTTAGTTGTAAAGATATAGATGAATTCACATAGAATATAAAACTTGCAGTTCTGTGAAGTTTTTGTTATATTTTTACCGAAAGTGCTCATATGCTGTTATCATGTCTAGAGAGTATGTTTAAGTAGACTAACTTGAGAGAAGCTAATAAGGAACAAGTTTTTTTATTCATTTTTTCACAACATTAATTTTTACTCTCCTAAATATCTGTATACATAGACCGAAAAAATAATGAATAAAACAGCACTTTGAAAAAATAGAATATTTTTCGAAAGAAAAAGAAAACAGCTTGTTAGTATTTTGATTAATCCTTTACATACAAAACTGTTTTACTCGCGCTCTTTTATGGTCTTAGTATACAGAATGTTTTCTTAATATTGATTTTGAGTAAGTGAACGTGTCAAAGCGTCAAACCAAACAGTTAAAAATTAGGGCGATAAATAATCGCTTAATCATTTTTCCTGATCTATTTAAAATTGTCTAATGAAATATGTTTTTAACACGTTGATATACTAAAAATCGATAGAAGTACCTGCGCAATATTTAAATGTGATCTCTTGTTCTAATATTCAGAAAATGCTGGATTTATTTTTTCTTTAAATTATCACCCGTTTTGTTAAAAAACTGTAAATAATTGTAGAAAAGTGCCTCTTTTAAATTGCGCATTGCTACTCTCTTGGTCAACTATTAGAATAAAATAAATTATTTAATGTTTCAACTGTTGTTAAAATTTGGTTTTATTATCGAATAAAGCTGCATTTTTACAAAATTACGTTTTTCTTACAGATCCTTAATGAAATAGTTGATGTATGACAAAAAAATAAACGCAATTTATTGTACACTAACTTTATTAAAAATATATTAATAATTGCTCTGCTGTATCTACAATAAATTACTATTTACGCGCTACAAATATACTAAAACATATTTTATACATTTATATTGTAGTAAATTTTGTACTGACAAAATTTTTTAAAATTTAAATATTGAACTACTGGTAAATATAAAATAGATATTGAAGAAATATGGAATACCAGACAATCTGAGAGATAAAATTAAAAGAAGCCACGATTGTATAAGAACAAAGAATAAAAGTGAAAAATTTGGTTAAGCAACCAAAAAGAGTTTTACAAGAAGATGTTGACAGTTTTAGAAGTAATAAAGAGAAGGTAAGTTTAACTATCACAAACAACACATGAGAAATGTTATCAAATAAATCTAAAAATTAACTTGAGCATCTTGTTATACTAAAAGTATTGTACAATGCGTTTGTTTTTTAAATAAATATTGTAACAGGAAAATATAGTGTATCCCAAAAAGGTTAATTATCTAAGTAATTATATATATATTTTTATTCTAAATCTATTTATCACCATGCAAAACAGAGAAGTAACGCCGCAAATCCTATCCTTTCGTACTGATTCATTATTAAAGCGGCGATACCAAATCTAATAGCTGCTTTCATTACTTTTACGTTCCAAAACATAAGTATTAACCTTAACCATGTCGAATTCACTGTGGGTTGAACAATTATTTTTATTGGTTTGTATGTGTTTTCTCTGGGTTTTAATATCCTATGAAAAATTCCATAATTTTCTCTTAGTATGAAGTCGGAATACATTATTTTTAGCTGAGCTTGTTTATTATCTACAAATGTTTCTCTTATAGAAATTATACTACATAAAAAACAAAGGACATTGTGAAAAAAAGTTTAATTGGATGGATCCTATATATTTTTTAACCTACCAATAATACGAATTAAAAAACTCGGGAGTTTTTATCATATTTAGAAATGGTGATTATTTTTTCTTTACATGATTTGTTTGCATTACTGTTTAAGCAACATTAAATAAGAATTCAAAACCAAATTGTGACATAAGTGAGGTTATTAGTCAAATATGATTTATCAATGGTTAGTCTAGAGAAGACAATGTGTCTTAAAATGTCCTTTTTAACACCAAAATGTCATGTGTCAAAATTACCATAAACGTAGAAAGGTTATTTTATTTTCTATGGAGTTAATTTGAAACTCGACAATTTAAGTTTTCGGCAACTTTAAATTCTTATATTTAAATTCAGCTTATTAATGACTTAAAATTTTATACTAATATAATGTATAATTAATTATGTTAAGAAAATTTTTGGTACGGCTGTATTTTCAATGCGCATGTGTAATATCACCAAAATGTCAAATTATTTAAGTCTATATACTAAAAAAAGCAGACTGTTATGTCAAAATTGAGAGGAAAAATTGCGATTGGCATTGTAAAAACTTTTAGTTAATCTACTAGCTTTAAAACAGAAAATTTGCGTTCAAGAAAAGTGTAACATTTTTATTAGAGAATTATCCATGACGAATCTAGTTAATTTTACTAATTCATTTTCTATCGAGTCTAGTAGTAGATCTCATACAGGACAAGAGATAACCTTATTAACCTAACAAAAAATTAATTTAAGTTTTTTTAATTACTGTTTTATCAGTGGGATGAATTATGTTTCTGATAAATAAAACGTACGACCTTTGCATCGACTTTAAAATATTTCAATTTGTAATCGACCATTTTGTTAGTTGCTTTTGTAAAGTAACGATGAGTAGCGGTTGAAGAAAAATGACCTTTGAATTATAAAATACTAGTTTTTTTATTAGCCTCTACTAGTTTGAATATTAGTTCCGTATTTGATATTAGAAATCGATTAACAATTACACCATTATGTCGAAGGTACCATCGAAAACGATTTTTACATATGATACCTTGGTCCATGCAACTGCTGGTTGTGTTGTAAGTAATTTTCTAGTTGTCAAATAAATATTTATATTTTTATTGAAGATAAGTATTACTAAATTTAATAAAATCTGTTTTTAGGGGAGCATATTTGCAATATCTAGTGTTTACCCCTTGGATATGGTAAAATTCAGGAAGCAACGTAAGTAAATTCTTACATTTAAGTACTGTTTTCCTAATTAAATAAAATTATAGTGGAAGATAAAGAATTGATGAAGAAGTCTACATTAGAATCTGTATTGCATATATTGAAAACCGAAGGAATGTAAGTAGTTTCTTATGACCCTATTATTACTTATCATATATTACTGAAATTCCAAAAGTAACTCTTATTACACATAAAATTATTTCTGTAAAATCATGAGCATGGATAAAAATTGTATTTTTTTAAACTTCATGTAATTCTTATTACTAAGTTAATTAATTTCTTAATTTATTGAAGGTAAAAAGTTAATCTTAAAACTAATTTATTTTCAGAGAATCTCTTTATCAAGGTCTTAAGCCAGTAGTAATCACTTTAGGAGTATCAACTTTTGTGTACTTCTATACATTCCACGGATTTAAGTCTCTTATTCCCAAAGAATTGTCTAATTCCAGAACAGATTTGTTTTTAAGTATTTTTGCAGGTAAGTGAAAACTATTCAATAATAAAAATTTGACCCAATATTTTAGATTTCCACTCTTATGTGATTATTTTTCAAAATATGTCAATTCAGTAGGTATATATGAACCCAAAATCCTCAAAAATAAATATACTTTTTTTATCTTTATGGTACAATGTTAAAAGGTCAAGGAATATTTTTAGGCAATTTAAGTTAATGGTAGTTTTTATTTAGTAATGTAATCAATTCTTAGATAATACCCAATAAGAAAATATATTTCCTCTCGTTAAGATATGTTATCTCTTATAATTGTTAACTTGTTTATAAATTTTTATATATTATGTAAGCCTCTTTCTATCTCATTAATTCTACTTGAGTAATAATAGACTTAAATTTTAACGCAAGTACAAAAATGTTATTAATAATTAGGGTGTTTTTTCTATTCTAGGAGTAGTGAATGTTTTATCAACAAATCCTCTATGGGTAGTTAATAATAGATTGAAGCGGAAAGAAGAGGATTTGCAGTTTACTGGACTTCTCGATGGTTTAGTCCATATTGCGAGCACAGAAGGCGTATCTACCCTTTGGAATGGGGTAGCGCCTTCTCTAATGTTGGTCTCAAACCCCGCTATTCACTTTACTATATATGAAGCTTTGAAAAGGCGAGTTAAAGTTAAAACGACTACCGCTTACTTTTTATTAGGTACGTAAGTTTATTTTCCCTGTCTTTATATAATTAACACAGTTAATTTGTTTTATTTTACAGGAGCTGTGTCTAAAACCATAGCTACGATTTTAACCTATCCTTTACAATTGGCGCAAACTAGACAGAGACTTACCAAAGGGCCCAGGATGAGTACAGCTGCTTTACTATTTATGATTTTAAGGAAAAATGGCCCTGGTGCTTTATTTAAAGGATTGGAATCAAAAATGTGGCAAACTGTTTTTGCTACAGCTTTGATGTTTACCACTTATGAAAAAATTACTCAACTAGTATTTAAAATACTCTTAGGAGCGGCTAAAAGGAGAGCTCTTGCCAAATAAATAGAATATGTTCTAATATGGTACCTGCATAATTTTCTAATAGTTTAAATTGTATAGTTATACAACGAAATTATTTATAGTTTTTCTTATCTTTGGCACTTTTCAAGATATATATATATATATATATAAATTGTTTAAAGAAATCATTATAAGGCACACTTTATATTAATCCAATTTGTTAATAAATCGATTTCTCAAGTGTATATGAGAATTTAAAATTAAAAGATAAGGAATATAAAAAAAATTGATTAATGTAAAGTTGTAGAAATAAATGCACCTAGGGAATTTTTCTTCAATACGTTATTTTTTTAATATTTTTCTTTTTACTGCCACTTCATATGCCAGTTTTTGTCAAGAAATTATTGATTTGCAAAATTATATAAAAAAAAACAGTTTAAACAAATGCTCTTCTATTTCTTTAGCGTTATATTTTTAATAAGTTTTAAAATTATTTTTTAACTATTTTGTTATGTTTGTAATAAAAACACTGAATTCAGAATGTAATATGTCATCGTCTTGGACGTGAATAGGTCTGAGCCGTAGGAACATTGTTTTGAGAAAATGCGGTTTTAATGTAATTTGTAGCATTCAGTTCTTCAATTTATGTTAATTATGTCTGTGACTTGAACGTTTCCAAATTGATTTTTGATTTTGGTATTTTCTTGATCGTCCCAACACATAAACCATGTTTTGTGGCTTATGCCTATTCACGTCCAAGACAACTATTTATATTTATATACATTTTGTAATCATTATCGAAATATTTTTTTAAATTTTAATAATCGTTAAAAATTTAATATATTAATTGTCAGTGGAGCTTATCGTTATGGAATATGTTTATTACATAATGCTAAAATATGATTTATTGGAAGATCTGGTATTTAATAGACTAAGAGAGTATTACATTTATTTAAAGCAGTTCCACTTACAAACTGTAACCCAAAGAAAGGAAATGATCCTTTTACATACTGTGATAACAAAATCTGTATCAGTTCTATTTGAAGATGGCTATGTACTTCTAATTTAAAAAAATACTTAGTCTGATTATTTTTGTTAACCTAAATGTAAGTTTAATGAAATAAACGTTTGTAAAATCAAATTGTTTTGTAGTTAGACTTTGCAAATTGACATCACATAATAGATATGAAAATAAGAAAATCAATATAAAAATTGTATTTTTATATTCAAAAAGCTATTACTTTTAAATAAAATATTTGTTGATCTACTTTTCCGTGTATTTTTGAAGGGCCCAAAAATAAATTATACACCCATCGACATATTAATTAAGAAAATTTCGCTATTAAATTGACATTTCCGATTATCAATTCTTTTACATGTTTACGAAATCCGAGGAGCTCCAAGGGCACAGGAGCACTAACATTGGAGAAAAGCGTTTCCAATGTAACGAATGCAACAAGAAGTTCACAAGATCCGACCCCCTAAACAGGAACAATGATTTTAATAAATGTTTTTTGTTTTTTTTATCAGGAAGCCTCGGACAGTTCCAGCAACGAAAAGAAAATAATTATCAGGGTCACCTCCCAACAAGAACAATTGGTTATCACCGATTTCCTGGACATTGACTCCATTTTGTTTTATTTATTATGTTCAAATTTAATGTATTACTCATATCGAATTATTTGTACAAATTCTTATTATAAGTATTTTTTTTTATATAAATTTTTATTGCGAATATACTCATAAAATTCAAATTTTAAATTCAATTTTGATCATCTGATACCTCTTCTGCTCTCCTGATACAAAACGCGAAATTTTAAACTAAAATTATAAATTAGAAAAATGGCGGGAAATACCTCCTCGCGTTTCTGCTCTCCGAAAATTTTGGGACTTATGTTTTAAAAATGTACTAGATGGCACACATATCGTAAAAAAAAATACTTGTAACATCTATCTGAAGAGCTTGGAACTTTATCATGCTGGACACGCAGAAAACATTTATTGTTATCATTATCACAAATCGCAGACAAGTAATGAAATAAATAAATAAATAAAAAATTCCTTTATTTAACAATAACTTCTAAAAAAGTATAAAAAAAATACGAACAACCTTATATCAAAAGAATAAACATTAAAAATGGAATGATAATTTAGGTATAATCGTTCTTACAAATTTTAAATGCAAAAAGTTATATCTCATCATTCATTTACAATGAGATATTTGTATAATATTGAACCAACATTTCCCATTTTATAATAATATTGTTATTTAAAAAAAAACTGTAAATATATAGTTGCAATACATTATGTAGTTTTTATTACAGATGGGGGTTATCAATCAAATTAAAAAAAATAATGTATAATAAATATAAAAAAGATTTTTTTTATATTATGGAGAAATTCCGCAAAATAAGTATTGAAACAATTAATTTAATGTAGAATAACATTTTAACTTTGAAATATCTTGAGAGTCAAAATGTTTTTCTTCTGAATTCGCTCACACGATAATATTGCTGCAGATCAACATATTAAAGGAATTATTTGTAAAATATTGTAAAATAAATGATAAAAATTAACAATTCTAAATGTTAAATTTTCTATGCTATTTTTATAAAGTATTACACAGTAACAAAACCTGACACTGGAATCTAGATATATATTATAACGAATATGTGTAAATAAAAGATTCCCAAATAAAAACATTAATTACTAACCATAACAGTAAATAGTATATTCTTTTTGAAAAATTCCACACAGCTGAAGGTATCACAAATTTATGGAATGAGCAAAAAGTAATATTGATGATGCAGAATGATTTTGATATAAATTGACACTATTACTTCGCACTTTTAAACAAACAAGAGTTCTAGCCAATAAGGCGAGATAAATATAATAATATAAATATAAAAAAGACAAATTATATATATCTATCTTGAATTTTCACAGTATTACAAAGCTGCTTTTAAATAATTGTCTCAGACCAATGTTTCACTACATTGGATTATGAAAGTTATTTATAAATAGCATTGTAATACTGTGGAAGTGGTGTAATTTTTGACTAGATCTTGCTAAACTGTCTTGCCTGGAGGGATTGGATTAAAAAGAAAATCAAGAACTATTCTTATAAATGGAAAAGTTTACAAAAATGTATTAATTTACTGTTATTTATGAAGTGTGAAAGCTCTAGTTGTAATTGACAGATGAATCTCTAGATTTGCCTTATTGATTGATCTAACCCTGAGGGGTGAATTCGAGAGAAAGTATTATAATTAAACAAAATGTCTACGAAAGAAAGAAAAATTTGTAAAATTAAAGAAAATGGAACAACATTTAAGTTTAAAACTTAGATTAACATTCTTATTTCTGGCATTTTTTTTCTTATTAATTTGGGGAATTTTTGATATATTGCTATATTTGATGCATTTACATTTTATATTACAAATAATAATAGTAATTAATGATTTGTTTGTAGCAAAGAGCCCATAAGCATCAAGTGTTTTTCACTAAGAAATGCAAAATGACATGACAAATATCAATAGTGACCTCGCCAAGTTATAAATATAGACTAAGAATTCTCCCTTGAACAATTATTCAAAATCCGAGCTAACAATTACAGTAAATCTACAGAAAAAATCTACTTAAAATTTTACAATTACCTTTTACCATCACTTCAAAATAAACCTTTTTGTTCCTCAACCTCTTTGAATCAAAGCTAAATTAAAAAATAATTATAATTCGTTCTTAGCATTAATTACAGATGGAATTTTTTGTTGTTTTGTAGAAGGAGTTTGTTGTTTAGAAGGTGGAGGGGCTTGTTGTTTTGGAGGAGAAGGGGTAGTTTGTTGCTTAGGAGTAGGCGGAGTAGTTTGTTGTTTAGGAGGCGGCGGTGTTGTTTGTTTAGGAGGAGGCGGTGCTGTTTGTTTAGGGGGAGGCGGTGTTGTTTGTTTAGGAGGAGGCGGTGTTGTTTGTTTTGGAGGAGGAGTTGTGGTCTGCTGTTTAGGTGTTGTTTTTTTAGGAGGTGGTGTTGTAGTTTGTTGTTTAGAAGGTGGAGTGGTGGCCTTCGGTGGGGGAGGTATGTGTTGTTTTTCCAACGTTGGTTTTTCAACTGGTACAGTACGTTTAACTCTTAATGTTTCCCATCCCACTTTGGATAAAGGAATTCTGCCAATGTAATCATTATAAGGAGACCCTAAGTATAAGTGATCCTTGTGAACAAAAGCTTCGCTTACAATCCTTAATTTTTTATCACTTGTAGAAAGATTTTCTAAAATTTCACCATTTTTTGACAATCGTAGAATTGTTTGATGTGGAGCTCCCATTTTAAAATATGCTATGAAGCTGTAGTGTCCCATCTATAAGAAAAAGAATTTAAAAATAGGACAAACGGATAAACTAAGTTTAAATTTGACTTACAATAAACAAGGCTTTATCTCCAAATTCCGTTGGATAATAACTGTGCAAGTTTTCCAAAGCAAATTCAACAAGTCCAAATATTCTTAAGAATAATTTCCTTACTAACGGGAATTGGTACCACATTTGTACCAAATTAGGATGCTCTTCATCTACGGCTTCAACCAAAGGTACCAAGAAACCACCCGCGCCGTCCGTTTGCAAATTATCAGGAAAACCTGGTAAACCATCGATGAATACATCTTTGGTTCCTGCCTTTGGACCTTTCAAATAGTATCTGTAAATACGATTGTACATGGTTTCGGCAACTATAACGAAATCTTCATCTTCTGAGAGCACAACACCGTTTGCAAAGTGAAGATTATCGATCAAAACCTTGTTTGTTTTAGTTTTGGCATCATAATGGATCAATCTAAAAAAAACATATGCTAGAATAAACAAGTTCGAATAATCAGCGACTAGATTAATTCTTGACAGTTAAGGATGGATTTGTTCTTATTCGTGTCAAACATTTATCCAACAGCTGAATTTTAAACACTGATATTAGATTTTATAGTGTAGCATTTAGCAGATCAAATTTGTTGTCTTGTCTTTGTCAGAAGTCTAACTCTGCCTTATTATTTTGAATGTTATTTGCTGCCACTTCGGCGCACTAAGTAACAAAATAAAATCATAAATATCTATTTTAATTAAGACCCAATATATGATTTTTTAATATCACTCAAATGAAATAGAAAACATATTAACAAAATTTCAAATAAATTTACATTTTCCGATACATTTAAATAACATTTATAAACTAGTATAAGGGCGTGTTATATAATTGTCACCAATTTTTTAAATTTTTGAGACAAATACGAACCTTCCAGTTGGATCCGCTAAAAGATCAAATACAAGATTTTCTAATTGAAATTGGGTGGAAGAATCAGTCCAATATATGTCTCCGTTGCTGGCTAAAGCAATACTATTGAATATTTTAGGTGTTTTCCCATTAATTTTTACGTCTGGCGATATAATAACTTCTTTCTTTCCTAAAAGCCCACAATTTTTTATTTAAAATTGATGATGAACAGATATAGATAGATGAACCGAAATACTGTACCTGTTTTAATATCAAATCTCAAAACACCATAATAAGCGTCAGCAACGTATAACAAACCATTTTTGTCGAATTTAATACCGAGCGGCCTGCCACAAATTTTCTCTTCATAGTAACCCTTGCATGGTTTTCCCGTTTTCGCGACAGGAATAACTTGATTGTCTACTAATTTTGCCACGATACCACCGTGTAAAGAGGCATACAACTCTCCATTGTATTCGGCGAATGCCTCTGGGCCGGACACTTTACCTCTAAGCCATATTTCTACTTCTTTCAATTTTTCATTTAATGCTAGTTTTCCTACTAAAGGCTTAATTTTAGGTACACTGCAATGATTATCAAATTTCCATCAATATTTAAAAGTAAATACACCCTCAAATATAATCGTTAGAATAAAAAGAATTAGAGCAGAATTGAAGAAAATGGGTAAGGAAATCAAACTGACGCTTACAAAATTAAAAATAATGGAGGATATAAAGTCTATAAATATAATTTCTAATTAAATAAACAACAAAACCGTTCTTACAACTATTACTATCAAAATGGTGTTATTTAAAAATAGAAAACATTATTGAGAAACGAAATAATTAAAAAAATAGCAATGTGCAAATAAAATCATTAAATCCTAAAAGAATAGCATATATTAACATATTTTTTTACATAAATATTCGTAAGGAAATGAACAGCAAATTTGATTACTTCATACCTTCTAAAAATTTGCAAGCTATCTGTTTAATTGTTTTGATTTACAAACAAAGAAATATATTTATTTAGTTTAACACTAACGATATATTTGCTCTATATTTGCTCACGTGTTAATCATGTATTATAGATATAAAGTTATTTTCGATAAATTATCTCTAATAGTCAGAATCAATCAATAAAAAAGGTGATTACAGTACCAAGATTCTATTTTAATACATTGAACATATTAAAATGAAATATAGTGTTAAGAATTAAATGTTATTTTTGTATACTCACCTTATAGGTTTCGATACTTCACAATAAGGCGGAAGATTAGGAATCAGTATTAATAGGGCTGCACTAATTACACTTAGAATTACTGAATAAAGGAAGCATTTACATAAGCCCATGGTTACTAAAAAAATCAAATATATGTTTGAATATTTTATATCAAAGTCTAAAAAAACAAGAAAACGCTCCTTCACTAAAACTCTCTTCTCAGTTTTATGATATCAAAATTGTAGATGTACTTTAGTGTATTTTAATACCGAGACATAGTAAATAAATCTGGAGTCGAAAGTTCTCAACAAAGTACATAAAAGTGAATAACCATTGGAAAACAAACAAAAATAGAGAAAAACTAGAAATCTAATGTTAAATAAAATGAATAAAGAAAAAATGTACTTGAACAAAACATATTTACCTAAACAATCTATTTGTACAATACTTAAAAGGACTATGGTATATTTTAAAACAAACAATGATAGCTGTACTAATTCACTGAATATTTATTAAATTATTTTTTATCACTAAATACCCATGATAAGTGTGGCATTAAAAAATATTTCTACTTTCACTATAAAAAATGTTGCACTCTATTGAAGAACCGGGTTATTGCTAAAATTTACACCTAATTATAAAATGGTAAACAGGACAATGACTATTGAAAAATTGATATAATAGCAGTACTTACATCGACATATTTCGTTAACATTTTCAAAGCAGAGTTTTAGTTTACAAAATAAGAACTGTAATTATACAATTTAATTTTAATTTTGAAACCGGTTAAAAAGGTGATCGATATATAATCAAGATATTTTACAAATTATAAAAGTTATTTTCGGCGATTTTTATCAAGTTTAAAAATAATCTGTAGTTAAGATATTACATATTTTCTTGATAAAAAATTAATAAAACTTTACTAATTTTACTAACTAATGTTGAAGAAAAATAAAACTATGTAATTCAATATTAATAAAAAAAATTATAACAATAAAAATACATTTCTTACCACTTTACATTGAATTAATGACTAAAATAAATTTACGATAATTTCTTGGTCTTGTAAGCTATGGTAATGAAGTTAATGACAAATGGAAACTGTTTCTTCTTCTCTTTTCTTGATGACCTCTTACCTCAAGTCTATCTATTCAGCTTGTTTGATCAATGTCAATTTCTTTTCTTTTCAGTGCCCCAAAACCTTTTAGAAATGACATTGTCGCGTACAGCATTATTTATTGACTTTATTGTATACAAAAGTAAACACAATAATTTAAAAAAATTCATTTTCACTATAACATGGCTTCAATCTTCTTCATCCATTTCAACGGCAGTAAATACTTGGATAAAATTCACAAATGGCGAAAAACAGATGCGCATTATTGCAATTACTTTAGTAATGTAAAAGCTAATCAACATTAATTTTTCGGTCTTGGTTTCCATTGTCTCAAATCGCTTTAACAACTATTTACACAAAAAAATGCTTTCAAAAAAATGTAAATTCGAAACGATACTTCCAATGTCATATAAAATGTCAAGATTTGGTATTTGGTGACGAAACCAAGGTCCTATTCGTAATAGGGTAATTCGATTCTTAAAAGAATTTCGTTTTTAATTACGGCAACACTGTCCAACGTTAATGCAATTTAATGGCAGAACATGGTCAGGACCGGCTCAGATAAAAACGACTCGACAATAATAGTTTGGAGCAATTTTTCAATGTCCTCAAAGTTATTTTGTAAATTTAGAAACGCAAATTAAACTCTGGGTGATTTTATTTATTTAAACATAAAAAAGAGAATTTACCACAGTTTATCACATAAAAAGTGAGTAAAATGTGCAAATAAGAATGAAATATCAATAAAAAAATTAAAAACCGATATTATTGTAGTTATTAGAATTTTTATTAATATAATTAAATTTCTAAACAAAATCTATTAAGTTTACTATTAGTAAGAAAATAGTTACAGAATTATTAATAGGAACATTTTGCTTATAATTAAATATAAAGGTAAGTAAAAAATTAATGCGTTCATTTATCATTATGGTGTCTTAAATATTCGCTCCTATAAGCGCGTACAATAGGAAACTCTACGGTACCGATAAGCTCAAATATCTTATCAAAAGTTGATTTCGTTGTAACGGAATTACTACTAACCAGCTTCAGAACTAACATGCAAGTATTTTCATCCAATTTGTACTGAAGTATAGCCAAAACTAATGAAAAATACTCAAGTTGATCCATTTCTTCAACTATTTCCCTAAACACATTCTTGAAATGATTGAATACGTGAACGCCAAATTCAGAAATAAGTTTATCCAAAGCATCCACAACACTCCTCGCATAGTTTTCAACAGAAGAATTAGAAAATCGCAATATACGCAAATTCAACTGAATATGTTGAGATAGGAAATCTATTGTAGTAAAATATTTATTCCAATAAAGCGCGAATAAATTTACCAGATTTTGATCAACATTAGTTTTTAGATTAACTCCTCCAATGAAACTGTTAAAAAAATTTTCGACTATAATTAAATTTACATTCGGTTTTGAAAACGAATCAAATATTAAATTGAAATGTTGCGTTCGTTCTGTTGTACGCAATTTAAGTACTTCTACCAAGAAATCATTAGTATTCGATAAGGTAACGGCGGGCGCTAAAAGACAATAATTGGTCATTAAATGTACAATAAAATCCGTTGGTAAAGATATCATAATATCTCCCTGCATATTTCGTAATAATTTTTCTAGATACCCTTCTATTTTAATTCCTCTAGGCTTCAAACTTTCGAAATAGCGCCAACACTTTTCCAAGTATTCAGCTCTGTATTTGAACGGAACAATAACATTCCGCAAACTGTCTAAAGTTTCGACATCGTTTATGTCTATAGTGTTCATACTTTCGATTAATTTTTGTAACAAATCTCTGGACGGGTTTTTCAGAAAGTATTTTAAAATCGCCGAGAACAAGTGCTTTTGGCTCGATACGTTCCCCTCGCTTGTGTTCTTTAATACCTTCAAAGTATGTTCTTTATCTAAAACCTCGCAGCTCAAAAATACCGCGTGTTTTCTAACAGAAACCGCCATTTTCGATAACGTTTCTACGTATGAATACAGTAATCTCTCCGGCGATCTATAAAAGGCTTTGTACAAAGGCTTCAGAGCAGTTTGCAAGTAATCGCCTTTGCAGAATTTCATTATGATCGGTAACGTTTTGTAAGGGTCTGGAACTTCGGCCAGAAGTTTCACTATCTCGCACTGTAATTTGTACATCTCTAGCATTTCTTTGTCCTCCATGTCCAGTTTATCTTTTTTGGGCAAGTATTTTTCTTCGACTAGTTTTAGAAAATCGTCGGTAGAGAGTAATATTGATAAAGCGACCATCAATTTCTTCTTGTCTTCAATTATTTTATCGTCCAATTTGTTCTTGTAATATTTGCATATTTTTTTATCGAAGTTCAAGTGAGAGTAATGCCTCAATATTTTAAAGTCTAACGCGTCATACGTTTTTACCGAACTTCTTACTATTTGATCAAAATAAGGCACCAAAATCAAAGGTTCATTGTTTAAGAACCAATTCACAATGTTAAGTTGAGGATATGGTTCAAATAATTTATCAAAATATAATAATAACATTGAATTTTCCAGTGGGGTACGGTTTTTCTTTTGCACAAACTTTTGCAGAACCCCAGAAAAGCAATACAGCGACTTATCTTTTTCAGTCATCATCAAAATAAGGTCCAATATTTTAGAATCTTCAATAGGCACTGCATACTTAGGACAAGTAAAATTATAAGTGAGAACCTTTGTGATTATATATTTCGTGTTTTCATTAAAATTTATGGTTTGGGTAAAAGTCCGTGTTACAACATTAAAAAAATCGGGAAACTCTGCTAAATCGACGCAATATTCCGGATTATTTATGCTGAAATTTAATATATGTACAAAAATTTTCCATCCTTGAAGCATTATCTGTTCATAGTCCTTATTTGCACTTTCTAAATAAATGTTACCAATTGCTGTATAAATTTCTTTTTCAATAGGTTTGTTGTTTAACTCCAACAACCTGTAGTTACCTCTTTTTTGTAATGCTAATGCTAATAGTTCCGTTACATATTCTTTAACATATTCTTTATGTTCCATTTTGTTTTTAAACAAAAATTCCAAATGTTTTTCAACTAACTTAGCGTTTACAAAAAATTGAAATTCTTTTTGAATTTTCAGAATTTTAATTTGTTCATTGATATACTTCCAGTGGTTTTCGTTCAGCTCTTCTAGCTTAAAACAAGCATTTATTTGGTTTAAAATACTGTTCCGGAAATTAGAATCTTCATTTCGGTGCCTAAAAATGAAAAAAAAAATAGTACACGTTTATATTGACATATTGAAAACAAAATATTACCTGGAGCAAATATACTGAAGAACTTGTTGAAGACCTGCAAAATCTTTATGTTCAGCACAAGAATTTATCATAAGCTTTATTAGATTTAATCTCCTATAAATCTCTTTAGTGACATTTATTTTTTCCTTAATAATGGGAATAGCTTTAGCGGGCTCATAGTACTTCAAATAATCTTCAAAATTTCCTTCTTGCTTATTGTAGTATATTTCCGCCCATTTTAAAATTATTTCTTTGGGAGGATAAAGATTTTTTAATTGAGAACTGAACAAGGGCAGAACTTCATCCAAGTTCTTGTCTGAAAATTTTTCATTGCACGTTTTTAAAAATAACGCCCATCTTCTTCGCTTTGAATAATATTCCAGTAACCTGGTACTAGTACAGTAAGAACTAATGCTTTTAAACTTAGTTGGAAACACGTTTTTGTAAATTCTTTCAAAATCAAGCCCCAACTTTCGAATTGTTACAGCTTTATTTAAAAATCTGAAATAAGGTTCGCTGTCTTTAAACAACTCTTCTTTTACTAAAGGAACTATTTTCTTAGTGGTTCTTTTACCGAGTGTATCTGATCTAATTTTGTTAGCGTTCAAGAGTTCTAAGTACAGCTGAGGATTTTTTAGAGCTAATTGCTGGAGAACTTTTCTTTCATCGTAAATACTACGTGTCACACTATTAATGTGCCCTAAATAGAATTTAAAGCAGTTTTCGTCAACATTCAATAACTGCAATACCTGATTTGGGCGTAATCTAACTTCATTGTCATCAAGAACACTCTTAATTTTTACTGGAGTGCATTTATGCAATATTGGAATAGCTACTGTAAGGCCATATCTAAAAAAAACAATGTTTTCATAAAACAGTAAATGACAAACTTATTTTAAGTACTCACTTTTTGTCAATAGCATCAAATAATAAATCAATTTGTTCAGATTTCCAGCTCTGTAAAATATTAGTTATGCATTTTTTCCTCGTTGTGTAAGACAAAAAAGGTAAAAGTTCATTAGCCAACTTATCTGGATGAATATCTTTAAAAGCTGCCTCAAAAAACCACCGTTCCTTTAATATTTTTTTTGCGTATAAATCATTTCCACTTTTTAATAGTTCCAAGAGTTTGTTGGTTCTTTTAAAATACACCAATATGTCAATATAAAATATATGTTCTTGGTAATTTTTAGGCGCAAGGTTTTCTAACGCGCTTAATTGGTTTTCATTATTGAATAAGGATGTTGTTTGAAGTAGTTTGTACAAATTCTTTTTTCTAACACTTAACAAATCTCCTTCCAAATTATGGAATTTTTGTATAAAGTCTGGTGCATCTCCCATTCTAAAATCTTAAACAAAAACATTTTAAAATTATATAATTTAATTATATGTAGTAGTTTAGACTGCTAACTCGGAAATATGTATTAAAGATATATCATTATTATTATTATTATTATTATTATTATTTTAAAGCTGTTTAAAAGCAATTTTCTATGTAAGAAATACAAGAATTAAATGTAAGTTAGTTAAATTAAAAGTATATTAATATTGTAATATTATTAAGGGATTTTTACTTTTAACTAGGCGTTAGATAAATGTATATGAAGTTTGGTGCCTTTTTGTCAAAGCAGCTTTATTTACACTTTATTTCTTATATTTTCAAACAGAGATGTTGTGCAACATTACATTGTCTTTTTGAATACGTGGTTTGGGGACGGCATAATCCAAAAAAACAGAAAACGGAATAACTGATGCTTTGTATTTAAACATCCTAATAATAGAAGTTTAAATAATACTTAATTTATAATAGGTAGACAAAAAAATGATCTCTTAAACTCTAAAAATTAATTATATTAAATAATTATTGCTTACCTATAGAGTAATTGAACAAAAAACCACTTGTAATTATATATCGGTATTACGAATTACTATTTTTAGATACGTATATTTAAATTATTTATCAGGCAACCAAAACTATTATAAACATTCCGGTTTTAAGAAACTAAAACTTATTTCTTGATTTTGACAGTTTCCTTTCGAGATAGAAAAGAAGATAGTGGTTCTGATATTAAAATCATACTGCTATTATAGTTATTTATTAAAAGTTACTCAAAGCAATTACTACGTGAGATTTTTCGATTAATTTCCAATTAGAGAGGTGAGAAAAGAAGCCAGTCGGCTTTAGAGATATTTCTGTTACAGGTTTATATTCTAATGCGCCGTTTTTCAATACGATCAACAGCTAACAGTTAAAAAGTAGGCAACAAGCCGTACAGAGAACTGTAATGTAGATTGTCTAATAGTAGAGTTAAAAAATCAACAACCGACTATTTAAAATCGATATCGAAACAAAATGTTTGTAGGAGATATTTTATTTTTCTGAAATATTCTAAGCGCTTATTGGTTGATACGTAGTAGCACCAACTACCTTATACTTATTGTATACAACAACTTTTATAATCTTTAATATAATTTATAAAA
Source organism: Hermaeophaga mercurialis (assembly GCA_951812935.1). Lineage (NCBI taxonomy): Eukaryota > Metazoa > Arthropoda > Insecta > Coleoptera > Chrysomelidae > Hermaeophaga > Hermaeophaga mercurialis. The sequence continues at coordinate 803,583 of OX638359.1, forward strand.
ATTCAACAATATCTTACATATAGATTAAGAAGGTACAAGAGTATTTTATAAAAAGCCGATAAAAGAAGTAGGCACTATCAAAAAATGACAATAGGTACAATGCGAATTGACTTGATATGCAAATTGTTACAAATTACATTAGCAACATATTTTAATTACATCACATAATACAGTATAAGATGCATAAAAATAAATAAATCGAGTAGTTGCCCATACAAAAAGAAAATATACAGAACGTCCCAATAAAGAGCGACATAAATTACGAGATGTTGTTTTTTTACCAAATCGCTTTTGTATAATTTTAATTCCAATTTTGTTATAGATTTTTGGAATGTTTTGAATGATTTTTGAAGAAATAATTTCATTATTAAAAATTATTTTTAACTAGGACATACTCTGTAGAAAGACAAAACTAAATACTAGAAGTATTATAATGTGTATACATAAATAGTATTAACGCAAACATACAAAAAGTTAAATTCGAATTTATACAATCTGGAGCAAATTTGGATAGACAATAGAGTTAGTTTTCTACAAATAAATAAAATTTGTGAAAGTTACCAGATAGATACATTGATATTGTTGTTTAAATTAATTATATATTCCCTCAAAATATTTAAAATATCGTTCATTTTACACAAAATTCGTTTTAAATTCGATGTACTTTAATACTAATAATATTAATTAAATACGTTCAAAGAAAAGAACAGAATTCTTGAATGATTTTGATATCAAAAAGATATGTTACCGGAAGTAGTTGCGATGAAAACGTTTAGGTTTTTTTCAAAACAACATTCAGGAATGACGACTTACAAACTCCCCTAAAAGTATTTCGCGGCAACATTAATCACCAGCAGGTCAAACAATTCCCCGAGCCTCTAGGGCTTAGAGGGATTTTTTTTTTTTGATTGAACACTAGCAAGTAACCCTTAAAAACTCGGTCGATTAGAACTCGAATTGTCATCTTTAGCACCATTATCATCGTTCACAACATTGTCGTCCATTTCGCACACCTTCAACGTCCCGCCGTCGACCGTTTTCTGCGCGAGGCTAATCTCGCTGTACGAAGGGGGAAAATCGGGAAAGACGTCTTCGTAGGTGGGCGGGGGCATGCCCAAAGACGTCGGCGAGATCCCTTTGGAAGTTTCGCTGGAATCGAGGATGCTGGAAGTGCTGCCCAGTTGTCGTTGCGTTCTTATTAAATCGGCGCTGATCTCCATCAATTCCAGTTCGGTGGGCAGGATGCTGCGGTCCACGACGAGCATCCTGCCGTTCGGAAGGAGGATCACTGTGGGGGTGCATGCCTCTTCTGTTCGTGTGCTACCTGGAACCGACAACAACACATTTTTAAGTATTTTTCTCTGTTTATAAGTCATTGGACCCTAGAAGGTATACGACCAACATAACGCTTATGTGTGAGTTTGGTTGCATACCACTGCCAGGAATAAGAGTTCTAACAGTGTATGCGCATGCCCTGCAGCATTTCTTCTTGTAACCGTTATTTTATTGACGTTGTTTTTCTTAGGTTTTATTTTGAATTTAATAAAATAGTTATGACGATACTTGCGGTATTATTATGTCATTATAAAATCTGACGGTGGTCAGTTAGTAAAAAAGAAGGAAAGAAGAAAAACTTTATGGTTTTCCTTTACGTGTATCTTAATGTTTAGTGTGGATTTAATCACAATATATAACAATATGTTTAAACTGAATAACTTATAGGGTAGCTAAAAAAAGAATCATTATTATACTTTTTATGAGCTTTGGTTAACTACAAAATATTTTAATTCCCTTTTAAATGTCTAGCAAATTTATAATCCGCAATGAAAATTTTAAATAGAAAAATAAATGTTTTTTTTTTGATACATTTTTATAACTAAAAAAAATATATATATTCTTTGATCTGAAAATATTCCGTCAGGCTGACGGACAGCATATAATAGAGTGCAGTACAATATCTATTTTTAAAGCAAAATCGTTTAGTGAACTGAGCCATCTAATAATGATGAGAATTCACAAAAAGAGTTATTTCACTGTCAAATAATTTAGGTTTGAACTCGAACGGCGATATTTCAGCGTTAAAATTTACACCTGTTTAAAATACACGTAATGTTTTCATAAATAATGGTTTTTGGGTTAATGTACAATTTCATATTATTAATAATATTAAATGTTTATTATATGTTAGAACACACTTTTCATATTTGCTGACATCTCAAAAGAGTCGGAATAAGACCACGATAAACTGTTTTGTTTTATTTCATTAATATATCTTCTGATCTTTTCTTATAAAAACCACAGACGTAGTTATTCTAGAAATTTTAGGGTTTGTAATACCTTATTAGGCAACTAGCATTGCGGTTATATATATATATTGGGATACGGAGATTCCAGATTTGACATTTGACATCACCCTGTAGATTCAGTCATTTTTGGAATCTTCTCTTCAATAAGAGTTCAACCATATGTAACACATGAGTGTGATTTACGAAGGGGATTATTATTATTTTTACTTCTTAAGATTTCTGCCTAAGGGAGTAAAATAAAATCTTTGAACTTACATAATTAGACATAATATATTTATAAGATAATCGTACTTTGTTGTGGACACTGTTAATTAAAACACAATTGAGTTTCTCTGCAAACTCAAAGAAACGACATTTAATGTTATTAATTACAATGTCAGAACACAAATAAACTCAAATTATAAAATTAATTTTTGCCAATTTGTCATTTTTTTATCAGCACGTAATTCTGTTTTCTCCCTACTATACCGACGCTCGCCAGAGCGCGCCAATGTCCAAATTAAAGAAAAGGATTTTCTTTGCATATTTTTGTATTTTTTTTTGGTAAACTGATCTATTACATTTTGAATTGCAAACATCAATTGAGGAGCACGTTTACAAATTAATTTGGACATTTTGATTGTTGTGTTGTCATTGCAGAAAATCTAATAATTAAATTTTTGAGTTATAAAAGTGGCCATAAAGTGCCTAAAATAAAGTATAAAAAGTGGTGTATATATATACAATAAATGGACAAAAATATTTTCGTACAGTTGTCTACAAAAAAAATTACATGGGGACAATATTTTTTTTTAATTAGTTACACAATTCCATTTTAAAATTAGTCTGAAAAAAGTTAATATTCTTTCTAGATCAAACCAAAATCATGGAAATGTTGAGATAATATCGATATTGGGTTAGCAAAATTAATAAAAATTAGCGATGGTGAATCAAATGTCTGTCAAAATGTACCATAAAAAAATAGAAAATGTAAAATAAATAAATAAAAAAGCATTTTTGGCAAACAATGTCTGTCAAAATGTGTACAGGCACCATTAGGAATTAATTTTTTATTTTTGGGCAATGAAATGCTTCGTATCTTTAATTTGAGAACAAATACCATTAAACCGATTATAAAATTTGAATAGCGAAATTAAAAATAACTGATTTCGAACCGTCTCAGATAAAAATATCTCGTACCCCGTACGTGTAAGACAAACCCAATCGTAAATAGTTTTTATTTGTTTTAACGCCGAACAATAAGCTAAACTAAAATTAGATTTGTATATAATTAGCTGTAGGATTGGCATTTAACAAGTTTTAAAATGATATTCAATCGTTTCGCTCTCAACAAATTAAAGTAAGTACTTACATACTTTCAATAGCGAAACGAAACGACACTGACGTTCCTTTTTTTTAAACGGACGCCAATTTTATTTTACCGGGATGATTAAATATGTTTACACAAATCTCGATTTAACAATTATTTCTTTTTTTTCTTTTTTACATAATGTTCAGGTTGTTGCCGTAATCCAGTCAAGTTGTTTCAAAATATGCGTAAGACGATACAGACGTTGAAAGAAAAAGAAAAAAGAAAAATTAGACAGACACAAGTCACTTTAAATCCACTTGGCATGCCTTCACAACATTTATTAATAGACAACAAAAAAAGCATGGATTAATGTCGTGTGTTATAAAAATACAAGTAAATGTAACGACGGGCCGATGGCTGGGCTTTTATCAATTTTTACCTTTTCTTTTAGCTCGTTTACTTCTTTAATTTCATCTCTTGTGTCATAGCCGTACCGTCTTGCAAACACTGAAATATCGTAAAAATTATCACAATATTATTTTGTTTTAACAAAATTTAACACATCTCGTTACTTACAATTTTTATTTTTTCTAAAGTATTGGTTTCGCATTACTTATATTTTTTATTTAATATATACAGAGTGTTTTCTATGTTAAAATATTCCAGGAATTTGTATCAGTTTCATTTTCAAAAAGCTATAAGAGCCTTCCTAATAGAATTTAACATCTTTAGGAAACACTCTATATTATAATGTTGACAATATAATAATTATGTAAATAAAACTGTTTTAAAAGTGTTTCTTGGGCATCATTTTATCTTATCGTATTATCAGGTAATATTTAAGTCATACAGGGTGTTTTTTGGTAAACTATATAAAAGTTCTAAAAATTGAAATCATAACTTAAGAAGCACTCCAAACAATTAAAGCAACATTCAAAATAGAAAATACAGGTACAAATTATTTATTATTGATAAACTTTAATGACCCCAAACCAACTGTAGATCAAAACTTTATTAATTAAATTATAATAAATATTTTAGTAATTAGGATGTAAAAAAAAGAAACGGGGAAAAAATGGCGGGAGAATAAAGACGGACACAATAAAAGTGATAGTAATAAAAACAAGGAAAATAACACAAAAATAAGGATAATAGTAGTAATAATAATAATAATAAAACTCAAAAAAGTAAAAGTAATAGAGCTAAGATCCAGGATAACAATAAAGATTCTATACAGAACTAAAAAATAAGTTAGGAATAATTAATGTGTACCAAAGGAAGGAACACCAGAAGAAAAAGTAAATGAATGAGAAGAGAATTGGAAGAGATGAAGATGCTGACAGAGAGTAAACAAACATGAACAAGATGGATAAAAGAAAACCCCCAAAGGCGTACAAGAAAGGGAAGAAAGAAAAAAAGAGAGTAATAGAAATATATGCGGAACAATAAAAATGATATTCAATCAGTTGTTTGCCGTTCAAAATTGCAATCGGATTTTGAAAATATCTTTTATACAAGACATAAGAGTTTATTAATATAATTTTTTGTCTATCTAGATTTGTATCGTTTTTTTTGTTATTTTCTTTAAAAGTAAGATTTTAATTAAGCATATAACCACCCTTAGTTAGCTATCCTCTAAACACCCTGTATATTTCGAATACCTTACACCAAGGTAATTATACAGTGTGTCTACTTAAGTTGGAACCATACGGAACACTTTTTATTATTAATTTTAGGAAAAAAAGTTATTCTTTATAAAAAGTTCTGCATTATCTAAATCCTAGAATACAGTCATCAAATATCAAATTTATTCAGTGATATACGAGGTTTTACTCAAGAGTAAAATACCTTTAAATTTGACAATATCGAAAAATGTCACTAAAAAAAGTTGATCAGAATTAAAAATTACATTTAAATTTGCAAGTACATCCATTTACATTTATTTGCAAAATAAATGAATATTCTTCATTCAAAATAGAAATATTAGTAAAAAATAAAATAATCTGAAGTTTTAATTTAAATGGATGTACTTGCATATTTAAGCGTAATTTTTAATTCTGATCAACTCTTTTTAGTAACATTTTTTGATATTGTCAAATTTGAAGGTACTTTACTCTTGAGTAAAACTCAAATTTTTTGACAAACCTCGTATACCACTGAAAAAATTTGATATTTGATGACTGTATTCTAGGTTTTAGATAATGCACAACTTTTTATGAAGAACAACTTTTTTTCCTAAAATTAATAATAAAAAAGTGTTCCATATGGTTCCAACTTAAGTAGACACACTGTAGTTGAGAGAACCTAAACCCAAAAAATATTAAATCGTGAATTGATGCTTCTATTGTTATTTGTTTCTAAAAAATACATACTTCAACAAAATGCGTTCTAAAACAGGTACACTCTGTTAGAACAGACACCTACAAAAATGTCTCGCTTAAAAAAAAATCAAACTGAGTGGAAAAATAGAAGCTAAATCACTCTTTCTCATCATTTTACCTTATTTATTTCGTTTAATTCAGTTACTTCGTTTATTTCGTCCCTGGTATCGTAGCCGTATCTCCTAGCGTATACTGAAATACAAAAACAATACACCCTTAACTTTATTTAAGCGAAAAAAATAGAAAGTTCCAAAAGGGCGAAACTGAAAGTGTGGATTCACGAAACGAAGGAAAAAAATTCCAAGTTCGAATCCTGGCATGAGCATGGACGTAGTACGAACGGTTTCTTTGGGAGCTGATTTTTTACGGATAAATAGAAAAGTCACACGATGTCAAGTGAGGATTGCGGGACGGCCGTTGTTTTTATGTTTGCAATTCAATTATAAGGAATGGAAAAGTTGCGATAGAAAAAAACAACTCACCATTATCTATGTTGGGATCGTTGGTCATGCACCTTCTGAAAACGTATCGTTTGCACATCATTCGAACACCGGGTGCGGCGAAACAACAGAACAGTATGATGATTACTAGAACCGCTATCATGACGATAAGCGTCGCGAAACCTTGGTTGTTGGAGGTTGTGGTGCCCTTTGTTGCGGAGGGCACGTTGCTACCTGAAACAACGAAATAATAAGTCCTAAAAACTGTTGTTGTAGTAACTAAAGAACGGATTCTCAGGCAAGGTCACGCTCACTTTAACAAAATATTTTTCCATGGATCTACACTCGGGATATTCAATTAACAACATTTATTGTAGTCATAAGTGTCGAAAGTGTAAATATATAATAATAATTATTATTATTATTTGCGGAATATACAATTTACTGAAAATACAATTGTTAAAAAAAAAAAAAGGTAATAAGATATAGTAAATGTAAATAAATATATTTACAAAAAATAAGAGAAAAACATTTGTTTTTAAAATAAACAATAATAAAATAGTAAAACAATACAAAACGATAAATATTAAAAGGCAATAATAATAGATAAATGATGAGTAACAAAAGGTTACGTTATGTCCACAGATTACTTAACGTTCCTTAATCCCCCGACAATTTTTCAAAAGAAGTTACAGTTTTCAGCCAAAAATTATTGATAAAGTTCTCCATAAATTAAAACTAAAACGTAACATCCAACAAGCTTATAATGTTAATTCTATCCCTTCAACTGATTTAAAATATTTTTCATTACCTTATCTAGGAAAAATTTCCCATGACATTTCCCAAGTCTTCCGCAATTCAGACAACATCAGGATCTCATTCAGAAATAACCTTTCCATTAAATCTATACTTAGTCACACTAAAGACCCTCTTCCTATTCTCGACAAAAGTGGTATTTATAAGCTTTCTTGTGCTGATTGTAACTCAACTTATATTGGAAAAACCGTACGGAAACTTGACATTCGCATCAAAGAACACATCAGATACCCCGAAAAGTCGACCTTTGGACACCATTTAAATTTTAATAATCATAATTTCAACCCCTCTGAAAATGTCAAAATTTTAATTGTAACTTCAAACTAGATCTTCTCGAAGATCTTGAAATCCTTCGTGAACTAAATAAACCTTCCTCTTCCTGCGTAAACACCCAAATTCATTTAAATATTAATAAATTCAATGCTATGTTTAAAAGCTTGTAAGTGTGTGATAAGCAGTCACTCCATTCCCTCCAAATATCAATACCCCGTCACCTTAGTCACCTGTCAACCTATTCTTCTTTCCTGTTCCACCTTCATCCTTTGGTAGTCTCATATGTCATTTCTTCTTTTCTACTATCCCGGCCTCGTCCTTTTTCCAATTTTCAAATTTTAACCTCACTTTTTGTTCAAAATATTGTAAAAACCGCATGGTCACATTTTCACAAAAATTTTAATTCTAACTAATTTTCATGCTTTTGAAGCACCGGTTGTCTTTGATAAAGACAACATTCAAGCCTGGGCCTCTAAAAATCAAAAAAAAAAAAAATTATTAAAATGTTACACTCATACATTTCATTGATGTCGTTTAAGATACTTAATATGGTTTTGTTCCTGCTAAAAATGTTTTTAAAAAGAATTTTTTAATTAACCTTTTGCCCTCAAGTTTGTTTAATATTGTAAGTATCATAAGTCTCATTATGTACCATTTATTTATGTTTTAACAATTATTTTAGTCGTCCTGATGATGGCATTGTATTGCCGAAAGCGCTCGACCTGTCTGACTTGAGAAATATATATATATATATATATATATTTCTTTAACACTAATCTTCCTATTAAAGAATTTTTTACACACTTGAAGTACAAAATTTGGCCTTTTCTTTCAATAATAATAGGTTAAGTTATTCTTCTTTCCCAGGTTCTTGTCTTCTGCATCCATTTTTTCACAGCCAACGGTCTTGGACTATACAGCCAAACCGTTACAACATAATTTGTTGCATACAAAACATTATTTTTCCCTTAAATTTCCCAAAAATGTATATTAATAATAATAATGATGATTCGATTGAAATATTCTACATTCTACAAAAGTAATAAATTATTTGTGAAGGACAGATACGCTTTATTTACGCGATACATTTTTGAGTATATCGGTTGTTAAATTTTTTATAGCTTTGTAAACGTGAAAAAAATCGTCCGTGTGATCCTCTTTCATTTATTAGGAGCTAATTATGTCTATTTTCCCATCGCTATTTTTAACGCGTCTCCATATATTTTTTATTCGCGTACAATGTATCATTGGCATACGGGGCGTTTTAAAATGAAGTGTAACTGTAGTAGTGCGACAATTTAATAATTTGAAAATGTTTGATATACAAATTGTTGTTTTACGGTCACAAAAATCTAAATTTGTTAACAAGAAAAACTACAGTTTCTCCCTTTTTATAATCTTTTCTAGTTTTCTGGTTCCAGAATATTCTTGACGTTCTGGAGAACATTTTATGATTTTTGATGTGTTGTTTATTAAGTCTAATAAAACTCGCAATTAGCTCCTACAATAGATGAATTTCTATCAAAATATTGCTTTAAAATTACACCGTGAGTAGGTAAGGCGAGTTTTGTAAAAATAAATATTATCATTGAGCATAAAACTTTATGAAGCCCGGTGTTTGTTTCTTTAACGTTTCATTGTTTCTGTTTTGCGTTTTCACCGTTCAATGTTTGTTCGATAGTCAATAATAATTCCGGTTTTATTTATTTTTTAAACGATTCGAGGTGTACATTAACGTTGTGTAGGTGGTTGCCGTTAAAACTTTTTTTATATCGTCCGAAGACCGTTTCTGTTTTTACGAAAAAGAAATATAAACGGCTCATAAAAAGCGATACGCGTATTTCCAGACAATCGTTCAGAAAAAAAAAATGAATTTATCGTCGCTATTCCACCGATCAGTTTTAGCGAAACGTTTATTTTCGCTGGCATATAATTCAGCCGACTGACGGTAACAATCTAAACAAATAGTATTTTTACAAAAGCCACCCGCTCCTTGTCAAAGTTATTAAATGAAAATATTTTCTCAGATTCATTATGTTAACCAGATTTTTAGATTTTGTGTACTTACAATCGGTTCTCTCTAAATCGAGGACCAGTACATAGAAGTTAAGTTTATAAAGTACGAAAACAAATAATTTATTAAGTAAATTGTATACATTTTTTCTTTTTTTCCGAAAATAAAGACGTTTTCGTTCTATCAGAGAAGGCATAAACATATCTCATTTTATTATTGGTGTTATCGATTGGTTTCCTCTTTTTTACAAACAATTTCAGCCTTTCAACAATAAATGGTATACTGGGCTTTTTTAATAAATGTATTCGGTTCGTTTTCGTTTGAACAAATTTTCATTTTGGATCATTTTTAATGCTTCAATTTTATTTTATATAAGTTATAACGAGTTGTCCAATGTATTTATGAAAAATCGGAATTCAAATAAAATTGTTGAGGTTGGGGACTTACAGAATGCATTTTCTTTAAAATTCACATTTATAATGAAAAAAAAAAAACATTTTTAATCATTTACAATTCTGAAGAACTATTTAACACCTATTAGCAACATACCTATTTTTGGCCCGAAATTAAATAAATTTTGTTAAACCTGCACGAGTGTAATTTTTAAAAATATGTTTGAAACTCATTACTGCAAATAGTTTTCCAGAAAATGTTCCTTAATTACATTTTATTCGAAACGTTTCGCTTTCGTGGTACACCAAAGACCGTGAAATTTTTTAATTTTATACAAGAAAATCAAAAGGAACTAAACAATTCATTGTAGTTTTTTTTTTTTTGGGAATGGCATCCGTCCAACTTGTACATTAAGATTTATTTACGACCATTATAAAAGTTATATTTTTTCTTGTTCAAGTATATAAACTATGATGAAACAGTTTCCTCAGAAAACATCTAAAAAATGTCGTAGTTTCTTCGAAAGTTAATAAAGAGTCGAAAATAATTTTACTTTATGAAATCTTTTGAGGAAAACTTTGCACGTTTATTTATTTTTTTCCAGTGATTGAATTACAAAATCTTTCAAGTACTGAGGAAAAAAAACGGAATTGAATCACTTACCTCCAGAATTTTTTAACTTTCTAAAGCATAAGACGAAATATATTATTATCAAAATTTTTTACAGACAAACACGTATTTGTGTTGAAATGTGAAAACAAAAAAAAAATCACAAATATTGAGGTTTCAAAGGAAACTGGGGTTGTTTCAAAAAATTGTTTAGAGAACGTGATTATAAAGTAAAATTAACTAAGGTGTATTGTTGCATATTAGGTTGTTTTTGAATAAATAAAACTACTAAAATCTCTAAATATAATTTTTAAGGGGTTTTTTACCCACTACGTAACTTGGTTAATGGCAATTAAAGAAGTTGAGTGAAACAATAACAATTTATTTATCTGTTGAAAGGGCAACTTAAACATCAAATAACTAAAACACTTAATAGCAGGGATAGGCAATATCAATAAATAGTAGTTATTATAATTTGGAAAATAAAAAATAAGTGTTATGCACAGGGCGATATTTAACTAAATCCCTGTACATACTATCGTAACAATATATAAAAAAAAAAAAATTTTAACAAAAACTTGCCTTTACAAAGTTAATTTGAAACTTTAGGGTATAACTAACGGATTTTTTCCGATTTCCATTTCAGCTACTATTTTTGTAGCACAATTTAGTTTTAAGTGCTTTGAAAAACTAGTTGTTATTTATTGGGACTAGCAATTTAGGTTTAGGAAAACAGTTTATTAGTTGTTTTTAGTTGCAAGTATTTGTACTATTTTCATTTAAATCAATTGGTCCGTTTGGTTTAGGCCACTTAATAATATGACATTTTATAACAGCGTCTAATAATGAGATTAATAAAGAGAGAACGGTACCAGTTTAGCATTATAATTTGGCGGGGATTAAAAAATGTCCGACGGATGAGCGTCGGGACAAAGTAAAATCAACTCATTTTGTATATTAGATTATGGCTCCTTTAATATCTGAGAAATGGAAAAATTTCCAATTTTTGACTTCGTTGTTTAATATTTTGTAGTTACAATCATTCCTCAATCTTAATTGCATTTTCAATTATAATTGGGGAGATTTCTATTAATAGTTTTTTAAATCTGTTTATTAGATCTCTTGGCAAACGACCAGATTAAATATTCAATTGTTAGAATTTTAATAAACCCGTTAGAATGTTACAATTTTTTTAATCTTCGATAATTTTATGGTATTATCTTTATTTTGTATATTAATTAATACATTCAATAAAACTTATATCGATGCTATTTTCAGAAACTTCAGAGTTAAAAGACGAATTATCGGTTCCTCTAGGGTACCGCAAGGTACTATGCTCGACCCCTTTAAATTTCTACTTAGCATTTAAACTGATGTATAATAAAGAAATCCCACAATTGAACAATTAAAACAAATACATATAATGGAACCAATGGAATTAGTTCCCTAAAGAATAAAAAATTGGATGAAGGTAACAAGATATTAGAAAATAAATGTAAAATTTTGGAAAATAGAAGAAATGGAGACAAGCAGTGAACAAAGCAAAAGTGTATTAAAAATATCTATAGTTCCTTTAAGAAGTTAACTCTTGTTATTATTAAAATTAAGTACGGTATAAAAATGTTCCGAAAAGAAGTTATTCTCGATTCCGCAGTAATATTTTTCGTTGGTTTTCGGTAAGCACACATTGCACGCACGCCAACTTACTAATTTTTTTCGTGGTTTCCATATCGCTGAAGACGAAGAAGAAGAACAAGAAGTTGAAGTCATTGATATGTGGATAAACTAAGAGCTCTCACACGGCATTGAAAAAAAATTTCGAATTCTATGGCCCAAATCCAAGTCTCCACTCTAAATATACTTTACGCTTCGAGGTATGTGCCTTTTTTTTTTTTTGAGGTAAACAATGAACAATACTCTTTAAACGTAGATACCGGCGGTTCGCCTACCGCGATCCGAAATAGTTTCCGACGGAATCGAGGTGGCTTCGATTCAGTATTCTAAAAAAAAAAAAAAAAAAAAAAAAAAAAAAAAAAAAAAAAAAAAAGGCACATCACTGAAACGAAATTTGTCTTCCTGATCGATTTTGTGTGCGGAAAAAACACGCGCCTTGCTTTACGCGAACCGTGCGAAACACTGCATCGCCAACTACGATGATCGTCGTCTTTTTTTTAACGTCGTTATCTAGCACGCGACGACCGGTGACGTCATACCGTTGTCGGCCTATCCGCGTCGACGGACAGTGGCGAGCCCCCGGGGCCGGCCGAAAGGGTGCCCAAACCCCCCCCCCCTCCTAAACAAAAAATCTATCCGAATTCGTCAATTCGGTTACGGTGAAGTTGTAAACGTTTTAGGTAAGTAGGGCTAGAGCGCGGCCTTATTTGATAGGACTAATTGTTCGTGCGCAGCCTAATAAACCTATATTTCTTAAATAAACTAATGAAAACGGTATATCGGGAATATTTGGAAAACTGTAAACTAGAAAATCTAACATAAAACCATAATTTTTCTTCTTCTTCGCGCCATTTATTATTTCGTCTAACCTTACTTATTCTTCTTTTTCTTATATTGCATCTGTCATGTCAAATTAACCGCCAAATTTTAAATCGTATATCTAAATTAAAGTAATACAAGTTCGAATTAATAGAAAAATATTTACCAAAAAATTAACAATAATTGATATTGATATTGTATTATACTCATATTCAACTTATTGCAACAGAATTTTCATAAAAATTGGGAATTTTACGATATGTTTTTATGGTTAAATCAACAGGTATAATTAAAAGTCAAAATGATAAAAGAATATAATTACTATTGAGATTGTAACGAAAATGTGAGAAAATTATTAAAAGGCCAAATATCTCTGAATGTACATTAAGTTTATCTAGACCTGTCAACGTTAAATCTGTCGTTGTCAAACTGACTTGTAGAAATTTGTAATGTAAGAATTATCATTTTATCATCCACGACCAAATCAGGCACCAAAACAAAAAACCAAACGGTAAGATTGTTTAAAATATTGGAATTTTTATACCTCAACACGCGAAAGATTTTGGAGTTCTGAAGCCCTGGACCGAATAATTGCAGAGTTTTCCTTCGAGATAAATCTATTTTGACTCTTTTTAAGCGAACCTGACACACATTTTGAAAAGGATGCTACTTTAATTTTATGTCCAATAAATCTCTTCACATTACTATTCTGTCTTCTACCCGACGCTCATCCGTCGGACACTTTTAACAACTAAAAATGCTAATTCACGCAAAATTATAATACTAAACAGAAAGTATTCTTTCTTTATCAACCTTATTATTAGATGCTATTAAATTTTATTAAAATAATATATTATTAGGTGGTTTTAAAAATAGGGTATATACTTACAACTAAACAAAACTAATAAACTGTTTTCTTAGAAGTAAATTGCTAGTCCCAATAAATCAAAACTAGTTTTCCAAAGATTTAAGTACCACAAAAAATATGCTAAAATGGAAAAAAAAAAAAAAAAAAAATCTATGCGCCAACAACACAAAAGGAGTGAAATTATTATTGTCAACAACGAACGAAGTAAAATTCTAGATTTCCTTTCTCTTAAAAAACGAAGAAAGTATTTAAAAAAACAAAACTCTCTTTCAAATTAAAAGTTAAAAAAATATTTTGTTCCGACTTCCCTGCAAAATCCTCCCTTCTTTTACTTACACCTTGGAATTTTGCATATCTTTTCAAAAAATTTGTATACACCTTAGTTGATTTTACTTTGAACACACATTCTCTAAACAATTTTTTTAAACTTGACCCCAGTTTCCTTAATATTTGTGATTTATTTTTGTTTTCACATAACATAAATATGTCTTTCTCTATAAAAAAATTTGATAATAATATATTTCGTTTTATGCTTTAAAAAGTTAAAAAATTCTGGGGCAAGTAATTAATTCTGATTTTTTTTTCATCAGCACTTGAAAGATTTTGGAATTCAATCACTCAAGGTTCAACACTAAAGAAACGTGGGGAGTTTTCCACAAAAGATTTCCTACGACATTTTTGAGGTTTTTTTCTGAGGAAACTGTTTCATCATAGTTTATATACTTGAACAAGAAAAAATATAACTTTTATAATGGTCGTAAATAAATCTTAATGTACAAGTTGGATGGATGCCATCCCTCAAAAAAAAAAAACTACAAAGAATTGTTCAGTTCCCTTTGATTTTCTTGTATGAAATTAAAGATTTTCACGGTCTTTGGTCTACCACGAAAGCGAAACGTTTCGAATAAAATGCAATTAAGGAACATTTTCTGGAAAACCTTGTCTGTTATTTTGTGTTTACAAATACGTATTTTAATACGAATAATTTGTAGAAAATACATTTGGAAGTTTTCCACTAAATTATTGTAACGGTTTAATAGCACAGGACAAGGCCATAGGAAAAGACTTAAAACCTAAACTATTTGCAGTAATGAGAGTTTCAAAAATATTTTTTTAAATTAGTAACACTCGTGTAGGCTTAACAAGCGTTATATACAAGAAAACTTCACAATTTCCTTCCAAAAATTCAAGGTTGCCAGAAATTAGGTTAAGTTATTCTTCTTTTTCTGGGTCTTGTCTTCTGCTTCTATCTTTTCACAGCCAATGGCCTTGGCCTATACAGCCAAATTGTTACAATATAATTTATTACATATAGTACCTTATTTTCCCCTTTAATTTTCGAAAAATATATTTTAATAACAATAATCATGATATGATTAAAATAGTTAACTATCAGCTTTCCCCACATTTAAATCATTTTCTTATTTTCTCAGAGTTTCTAGAAACCCACTTACTTAATTATATATAGATGACAATTAATTCTTCGCGAATTATTGTTTTTCCTGGAAAATTCTGCGGATAAATGAAAATTTTTCGTTTGGGAAATATTGCAGAGCCGCCTATGATGTTCGAGTTTGACCTAGTTTTAAGGGTCGCACCGGGTTATGCAGAGCGGAGGGAGGAATTTAGGTCAAAAGGGGTAAAATTCGGGTGGAAAGCGGAATTGAAGGCAAGTTCAGGGTTAGCAAAAATTACAGCATCTATTTTTAATGTTGGGGAAACGAGTGTTGTTCGAATTTTGTTGTTGGAAAATGAATTCTTTTTAAATTATACAATTATTGTGTTCAATACTGAGTGTTTCGTTACAATTTCAATATTTTAACGGATTATAACTGGTAGAAAGGATCGAGAAAAAAATGCGATCAATGGTTTAATTAATTTGTTCAAAGTCTCTAAAAGTAGTGAAAAAATTGGTAAAATGACATTTAATAAAAAGAAGAGTTTAAACTTCTAATTTAATTAAATTCGAACTTTTGAATTAAAAATGAAGTAGATTGGAACTTGAAACTCAAATAGTTTGTTAAATTTCAACTTTTTTAACGTAACAGTTGAATTTTTGTAGATTTTTAATCAATTTAGATAGTTTTCAATCCTTTTTTTTTTTTTGGCTATTTTAATTCAATTTTGACTCATTTTCATGTTTTTAAACGGTTTTTAGTCATTTTTAAAGAATACTAATTTTTAATAACATTCATTTTACATTAAATATTTAATGTTTTTATTTACATTAATTTTGACAGATTTTAAATTAATTTTCAATCCTTTTCGACGATTTTCAATCTTATTTTCCTGTTTAAATTAATTTTTGACTGATTTTAGTAATTTTTCTATCATTTCTTTTGATTACTTTTTGAGCAATTTTCTTTGACAATTTTTAGACCTCCGTTATGATTTTTAGCCTTAATAAGTTTTCTACTTTTTTAATTATTTTAAAATATTCAACAATTTACGTTCCTTTTTGTTAAATCTGAACTTTGAATACAAAATTTTCTTAAATTCCATAAATTTATTTATTTATTGAAGAAGGAACAAAAACTTAATCGTACAAACATATTCGATGAGTTTAAAAAGTTTTTACATTAAAAACTGAAATGAGAGCAATTAAAATGTAAACAACGAACTACCTAAAGAAAAAAATGTAAAATATTTACAAAATAGGCGATACAAATGAAAAATTAAATTTAGAATCTTTGAACGTCAATAGAATTTTTAAAACCATTATTATTATTAATCTACAGAGATTATTTACAATGAATCTTACCTACATAATTCGGTTTTTAGAACGTATAAAATAAATTTGGTGCGAAAAATATTATATTAATAGAGATAAAAAATGAATCGTATCCATTAATTAGCGCGTTCTTGGATGTTTACGTCGATATTAAATTGATATAAAACAGACCGGTTTAGTATAGGAAGAAAGCAAAGGTATTTATTAAACATTTTTATGGGTTACGGTGAATCTCCGGCTAATTTATGAAAAATAAAATACCGTGAGTAACTAAAAAACAACGATTTTAAAAAATGTACTTTATAAAGTTTATACCTAAAATTTTCGGAAATTCATGACTAAATATAACTGTTAACCGAAAAACAGTTCTAATAATAATACGTTTATTTCTTCTAGACTTAAATTTATACTACAAAATGTTATGTCGGTTCGAATGAGCATAAAGAACAAAAAATGTCAAAATTTCTTAATTTTTAAAAACTACAATAAAGACGATGCAGCAGCACTACAATTTTTGTACAAAAATAACGAAAATAATACAAAAAGATTTAAACCAGCAACAAAAAATTGTAAATCAAAATAACAATGAATATAAGAATTTTCAATTAAGAAAAAACCATTTTCATGGAATAAATTTATTGTTGTATAGCACATTTGGGAATAAAAATATATAAACTTGGTAAATTACCACGCAGTAAAATAATCGCAACTTCTCTTCTTCTTTTCTTCTACAAATTAAAAGAAATGATATTATTGTATGGATAAATAGTCCAAGGAGTCCGAGTCCATAAAAAAAGAAGAAAAAGTCCCGACTGACCGATTTCTAGTTTCCATGGTAACCCCAAAACACAAACACAAACAATCCGTCATTGAAAACAAACAATGTATTCCGCGAGTATTATAAACGATGGGAATTTCACAAAAACCATTTACACTATGGTAAATTTAAATTTCGATAATCTAGCCACCCTCAAACCGATTTGTTTTTTTTTGTTTTTAGATTAAAGACAACAGATTCGCCGATGCGATAAAAATTCTTCATGGGATTTCCGAATCGAATTCGACAAGAGCTGGACTCTCTTTGTTGGCGTATTGTTATTTTTACATTCAGGATTTCGCTAAAGCCGCCAATTATTACGAGAAACTTAATAATTTGTATCCGGAAGATAACGATTATAAATTGTATTACGCGCAAGCTCTTTACCAAGGTATGTAAACTTCAATACCAACTTATACTCTAAAATCTCCAGATGACAATTTACAAATTTTACTGACGGGCCTAAAAAACTGGCTAGAGCAGGAATTTCATCATAAAGAAAGTTTTTTAGCTGTACGTTTACAATTTATTGAAGATTTCAATGGTCTTCTACTCTACAAACCAAACTTCCATTTTCCCTCAATCGATTCATTTGACTCTAATTTTGTAGAATTATTTTCTTATTCATTTGCTTTTCCCAGATTTTTAATTGTCTTTACGATCGTCTACGTCCAAACTCGATTCTTCTATCTAGATTCACTAGCAGTTTAAGTTTTCCACTGCAGTACAATTTTAGTCTTATTATTAATTTTTTCTGTTAGTATCACGTTCTCAGTTCCTCGCTCGAAAAGAAAACACCAAAAATTGTAGTTGGAAGGTTTCGGAGTTTAGGTATCGATTTGTAATTTTACTTTTGGTTCAGAAACAATCTAAATAGTTGTATTTTTAGCTTGTACGTACGAAGAATCTTTTCAAGCTTGCAACAAGTTAGCAGAGGAGCCGGATTATGCCGAAAGAGTGACCAAATTACAAGCGGCCATTAAATATAGTCAAGAGGACGTTTTGTCCGCCAAAAATCTCGTCGAAGCCTCAAATTCCAACGACCCAGATAGAGACGTCAATTTAGGATGTCTTTTATACAACGTAACAATAAAATAATCTAATTACAATAATAGTAATAAAAATGTGTTTGTTCTAGGACGGCAATTACGAAGAAGCGCTCGTAAAATTCACGAGCGCTCTCCAAAATCAGGGTTTCAAACCGTTTTTGGCCTACAATACGGCCCTGTGTTACTACAGGTTAAAAGAATACGGATCTTCTCTTAAATATTGCGGTAAGCGGTTGTTGCACTTGATAAAAAAAAAGTTACAAAAAATTCCGTTCAATTTTTAGCCGATATTATCGAAAAGGGAATTCGCGATCATCCAGAATTGAGTATAGGAATGCAAACTGAAGGAATTGAAGTTCGATCAGTCGGTAATACTATAACGTTACACGAAACGTCACTTACAGAAGCGTTCAATTTGAAAGCCGCCATCGAGTATCAACTAAAAAATCGTAAGGACGATTCATACTAAACTCGTACTATGTAAGATAAGAGTAGTAGACCTAGTGTACTACCTTGTGGAACAACCGTTTTATTTTCTTTTAATTCCAGCTACTGGAAGGGAGGCCTGACATCCCTTTAACACTTCACTAAATTTACTGTTGTTAATATTATTATTTCCCTTACTTATTAATCCATTATCTTCCTTTCTATTTATTCGTCCTTATTTCAGTCGAATCTGCTAGAGAAGCCTTAACTGATATGCCACCTCGAGCCGAATACGAACTGGACGCGGTGACACTTCACAATCAAGCCCTAATGAACTTCGATCAAAATCCAACGGAAGGTTTCGAGAAACTACAATTCCTTCTTCAGCAGAACCCGTTTCCTCCCGAAACTTTCGCCAATATTCTTCTGTTGTACTGTCAACACGAATGCTACGACTACGCCGCTGATATTTTAGCGGAAAACGCCCATTTAACCTACAAATACTTAACGCCCGTAAGTTGGTTTCGCCCTATTCGTCCAGACGTAACCCTACTTGAAAAAAACATATTTATTTGTTAGTACATGTACGACTTTTTGGATGCAATAATAACCCAACAAACTTCACCCAGCGAGGCCTATCAGAAATTGGACGAATTAGCGAGTCGGCATACGGAGCAGCTCAGAAAATTAACGAAGCAAGTTCAGGAATACAGAAATCGAAATGATGCGGAGTTGGTAAAAAAGACCGTCATGGATTACGAAGATTGTTTGGAGAGGTGAATCTATCCACTCGTGCAATAATGTAATATTCGGCTACCCGATGTAATGCTGTTAAATTTTATTTACTAGTTGTACCTAATAACGCAGATTTAAAAAATAATTGGTCACTATGGGGCTGTAAAGACAGTCTTTTTATATTAAGTTTAGTTTACTTTAAAACAATTGTGAAATTTAAACTCAATTTCCCTTGTTGTTCTACAGAGCGTTTTTTTTTGTTTTTAATTGATTTAAATAATTCCTAATTATTATAATAAACACCGTTTTAACGACAACTATTTTAAAGGTACGTTCCGGTTTTAATGGCACAAGCAAAAATCTACTGGGACTTGAAAAATTACCCCCAAGTGGAAAAAATATTCAGGAAAAGCGTTGAATTTTGCAATGACAACGATATTTGGAGACTTAACGTTGCTCACGTACTTTTTATGCAAGAAAATAAATTCAAAGAGGCAACTGGATTTTATGAGCCGCTAGTCAAGAAAAGTTATTCGGATGTAGGTGAAAATGTAAACTAGACATTTTGGTAACTATTTTTTTTTTTTAGCTATTAAATGTGAATCCCATCATCTTGGCTAATCTGTGCGTTTCTTATATAATGACCACTCAAAACGAAGAAGCGGAAGATCTAATGAGGAAAATCGAAAAAGAAGAAGACAACGTTTCGTTTGAAGAACCCGAAAAGAAAATTTTTCATCATTGTATCGTCAACTTAGTAATTGGGTAAAATGTTGCATTATCTATAAAAAAATTTAGTATATGATATATGTTCACCTAAATCAGAAAATTTCGTAAATGCAGTTGCAGTGTTTGCGAGAAAAGTACAAAAAATTGCTTCACTTTAGTTTTTTAGATTAGAAATTTTACAATGTTTCATCAAGATTATTTTAAATTTTCTATTTGACCTGGACTTACAAGATTTTTTAAATCTTCTCTTTAGTGACTTTATTTAAAAGAAAGATATTAAAAAGGTAATGAAATTCAAAGATTTTTATAAAAAAATCTAACAATCTTATATTATACACATGACATTGTTATAATTGTGAGAAAAAATAGGCATTTTTAGGAAAAATTGAAATATAAAAAAACAGCTAAACATTATATATTGAATATATAAAATGTTTCAGGTTAGAATACCTCAAAATTATAAAACTAAAAGAGTTTAGGCTTCATTTTCTTAAAGAATCCATTCTCGCCATTCAAGAAATAAATGGTAAACCGAGTCTTTTAATAAACTATGTCCATGTCGATTTGCGGTTTTCACCATGAAAAAGTTGTTATTTTTCATCACATCAATACTTAAATTTCAGTTTTAAAAAGTTTTCATATTTTCACTGATGAGTTGTTAAACTTATTAAGGTGAGAGAGTGAGAAACACTACCAAATTTTATCTTAGTATTGGTGAGATTCCTAATTGATTTGTGATTGGTTGGCTTTAAAACCGCAATTAGAACGAAAAGAATATTGAATAGAATTTGAACTTGTTTAAAACTAATTCTATAAAAACGATGTGTTCTTAAAAACAAAATCTATAAATTTTACAAAAGTATTTTATATAACACAAACGCCCACTTACGGTTTTTAATTTTGTTCGCTTGGATAAGATATACTTAAAATATTGTTTATTTGGTTAATTTTGTCGTTCTATTGTCCTTTATTTCCTTCATTTCTCTAAATCCCCTTTGGTTTAGATGGTTTATAATCATTTAATTCATTTTTTGAAGTTTTAGCTCATAAAAAGTTATATAAATAAGAGGTACAATATACAGTCTTAGATCGTTTAAGCAACTATGTGTCCAGAAAACTCTTTAAGAAAATGACACAAAATTGTAAAAGTACAACTTACCATGAATTTGAGCTTATTAACTTGCACCGCCATCTTTCAGTACTAGTACTGGGTGTACTAAATATTTTCTATAACTTTTTCAGCTGTACGAAAAATTTCTGGCTGTGGTTGTAGATCTGGAAAAGAATTTAGGTATTAATTAGACACATTTCCTAATAAATAAAGAATAAAAAAATATTTCTACAAAAATATAAATCCCAGTCAACTAATTATCATTTGGAGATCCTAAACTAGTACTACATAACATTAAGTACACATGTTATGTCAAAGTTTTCTATACCTTCATCAATAATTATTTCAACCAAGTCTGGTTCTACTACATCAAAAATCTTTGTCAGTGATTAGACATCTATAAAAAAAAGGATCTACAATTTTCCTTAGACTTGATGATAAAAGATTCTAACAAAACCTTGTTCTTCATTGTTGTATAATTTGTAGATAAGATTAATCAATCAAATTAATGTCATTAGAGGACAAAATACTATTACAATCATTCCGATTTGGATCTATAGTATCGATTTGTGGGACTATATTAGCTTTAATACAACTAGCACCATTAAAAATCTTAAGAGCAATACCAAACGTTCTTGGTATGTATCAAACCAGATGCTACACCAGGACTTCCATATTACAAGAATGCAAAAGAAGAAAAAGCAGAAATATCATAGAAAACTAAAATCACAACCAATAATATAGTACAAGAGAGAAACCATCGAAGCCTAAAAAAAAGATTGCAGACTTGAAATAAGGTGAAGTCTTTTCAATGGAGAAATCTCTACAGAACAACAGTGATACTAACTAACTAATCTAACATCTAAGAAAATCCCTTCTAGAATCTAAAATGTTGGTTGCTTTACAAAAAAAAATCATTGTTGAGCACAACATTTTGATCCAAAACTTTGATTACTTTCTGTCTTAAAGAACCTAATTTGTTCATCTCCATTTTTAATTCTATTCACAAACAATAAATTAGATCAATAGTGAATAAATAACAACTTAATAAACTATCGTTTTATTATTGTAAATTGTTATATAGAATTGGTAGTTATTAGTTGAGAAAACACCAAAAAATGTAACCCTGAAGCACAACTGAAATATAAAGTTTACTCACCTTCCAAGATCATCTGTTGGTGTTACATGAATAAATTTATTTTTAGCCAAATTAATAATATGGTTTGTTCTCGCCTTTTTTGTCATAAAACATTTAATTTATTAAAAACAGCATATATTTTAATGATTGTTTCTAGCCTTACTTTGTGGAATCGATTATCAATGTAAAAGATAAAATATACAATTCTCATAAGAATATTTAAAAAATTTTGGAATATCACATAATTTTAAGATAAGTATGTTTTATTGTATGTACCATAAATGTTGACATATGTTTTAAAAAAGCGAATAGAGAAAAAAGGAGATTTCTTTTTAACAGGTTCAAATTTGGAATAACGAATTTTGTCTCTTTATAATTTACAGCCATAAAGCAACAATTTAATGACAAAATAATTAAATCTGAAGTTGCAAGTTTTTCTGATTAGGGTGACTATAAAAAAGTAGTGTGGAAAGTAATATTTTAGGTACCAGTAGATATTTCCACCTTTAATTAGTTTAAAACATCACATCATTTTTACTTTTCATGTACATTACCCAAATTAAAAACATTTGAAATTTTTCTATTTTTTAGTACCCTTTATTGCTCTAAAGGGAATTATGAATTTGGTATTTCGAGGGTGATCAAATCCTTGGAGCCTTACGACAAAAAACTAGGAACCGACACGTGGTTTTACGTAAAAAGATGTTTTTTAAGCCTTATCGAAAATTTAGCTAAACACATGATTGTACTAAGGGATTCTATCATCGAAGATTGCATTCAATTTTTAGAAAGTTGCGAGAGTAAGTATTTTTTTTTTTTTTTTTTTTAATAAAGCACATATATTTTGTCATAATTTTTCTTAGTGTACGGAAAGACAGTAAGGACTGTGGCATATTCTTCAATATCGGATTCTAACGATACCCCAAATGGAAAAGAAACTGTTACATACGAAGCGAGAAAGATAAAATGTCTGCTAATTAGATTATTTAACTTTGAAAGTTGAGTTTTTTAAATGAACTATTTCATATTTTATAAGCATCTTACGGTTAATAAAACATTATGTTACATAAAATCTTTATTTTTGAGATTCTCAAACAGTCCTAATTACAAAATTTTACTTAAATTAATATCAATCTCTTACTTTACTAATTTATTACTGCTGCAGCAGGAAAATATTATGTGACGATGGCGCTAGATGGCATTTGGTTCAAACCACAAGTACCGTCTCCTCTAAACACTCTATAGTATCCCTGTTCTCCCCAACTTGAGCCCCAAGAATTTTTGACAATCCAATAAGGCAGCGTTTTGTTAAATAAAGGGTAAGCTAAAAATAAAAAACCTAATTTTCATCTAAAAAAAAAAAACAAAAACTCGAAATTGATGTAGGAAGAGTTATATATACACTTTGTAAATATCACCGTAATACTTTCGATCTATACAGGGAGACTTAAAATTCGGTTCCTAAGAGTTTATTGTCCACCCTAAATAAACCAATTTCTAGATCAATTATGACACTTAACCTATCCGAATATTTTAATAAAACACTAACCAAATTATGCATATTTATTTAATAAAAAGAACACAAAATATTAATATTTAAAAAATTGAACATAAAAACTAATATACTCAGATCATTATTAATGTCAACCAAATCTTTAGATTCCTATCATTTCATCACCTGGAAATTTAGGTTTTCTCATCACTTGACTATGGTCAACAAAGATACAGAAATAACTGTATACAGTATGTTATTTATAAATCTGTAATTAATTCCGTCATGCCTTGAGAGCTGATTTATTTCAAAGCCAATGGATTAAAGGCTCGCAGGAAATAAATTTTTTTAGCTACCGAAAATAGTAATTAATATATTAATCGAGAATTAAATAAGCTTTTTCTAAATTATATACTCTGTAAATAAAACGAAAAGGAGAAGGATTTAACTACGCCACAATAGCACTAGATGGAGTTTGATTAAGTCCACAAGTGCCGTCTCCTCTGTAAACTCTGTAATATCCTTGTTCGCCCCAATGCTTGCCCCAGGAATTCTTTACTATCCAATAAGGAAGGACCTTTTTAGTAATGCTGGTTGCTGAAAAAAAATTACATGCCAATAAATGATAAATTCCATTATCCCAAATGTGAGCTCTCTATATTTATGCAATTCAATAGTCTCCGAAAACTGTTCCTGCAAACTGTTCTTTTTTTTTGAAACTAAACTAAAAACTTACTGTGCACTCCATAACCAACAATAAGAACTCCATGATCAAGATTATTGGGACTACACAAGTATTTAAAAGGATGCGAAACGCCTCCGGCATAAAACTGCATCGCATTCGCGTTTATCGCTATTGAAATTGGTCCGTTTTGGGTCAACCATTTAGCCATATCGGTTTCATTGTGGCTAATATTCAGAGCTCCTGATAATTGGACCACAGCTTTTGCTTTACTAAAGTGACATGTTTCGTCTGCACCTTCATAAGGATAGTCCTTTTCCGTTTCCAAACCACCCAGTCTTTCGATGGTCCTAAAAGTAAATATATATATATATATTGTAACGGTTTCGAATATTCTGATAACGTCTAGAATGTTCTTCAAGAAAGTAAAAAAAATATATAAATAGGAAGAAATTGGCGGTGGAAAAGAGTAGCGGAGTGAAGTGTCAAAATCGAGTTAAGCAAAGTAGAACGTTCTTTTATATTTTTAAATAATTTTGCGAAGTTTTCATTATTATTATTATTATTATTATTATTATTATTATTATTATTATTATTATTATTATTATTATTATTCTTATTATATACCTGTAAGCATTATCCATTAATCCACCGTTGCATCCTTCATCCAACTTGTCGCAGTCCACTAACTCCTGTTCAGAAAATTCCTTCAACTGATTATATTTAATGGCGTATTGACCTTCAATGTTCCCGGTGGTACTAAATGCCCAACAGCTTCCGCACATTCCCTGATCCTTGACTTCCGTTACGGCGTTTTTCTCACGCCAATCGAACGAGTCTGGAAGATCGATGTCGGGAATTTCGGCCTCAGGAAAAGGGATCTCGTTTTCGTTTTGAAGATCCGCCCGATATCCGTTAACTTGACGGAATTCTTTCGGGGTAAGGTCGGCGAATTTGGTGACGTCGTAATGGGCAGTTCCTACAACAAAGTAAGAACTACTACTGGAGATATCCAATGTCATCTGTCTTTTTTGAATCAAAGGGAAGTATTTAGAACAGGACAATTATTAAAAAGTACTATTTGTCTTTACCTTGTTCAAACTCATTCAGCATTTCGATACGTTTTAAATTATTTTTAAAAACTTTCAAGCGATGAATATATACTTCCTTGCTTGCGTACTCCTTATTGAATTTGGTGAGGAAATTGTTGAACACACTTTGCATCCGGGAATCTTTGTTGACATCTGCATACAAAATATTTACTTTTTTTCATTAATAACTATTTAAAATCAAAATTACCTATAAGGCTTCTTCGGCTTCTAAAACTATGCGATCCAGTTTCACAAGTGATATTAGTTTCTGTACCATCTTTCAACCATGGTCTAGTCCAGATTTGGAAGTTGCAAATTTGATTGTGAGGATCTTGGTGTTCTCCACACGATTCAATTTCTACAACTTTACCCTTTTCGCAATCAGAAACCACAATTTCGGCTTCAACTTTATAAAGAGATCCAGCTACAACCTACAAACATTTATTGATACTGTTCTTATTTTTTACTATATACCGTTAACAAAATATCTTACCTGTGAAGTAGCGTTCAAGATATTTTTGATCTTGTACATGTTGGTGTGAGTGGATTCGGAGTCCAATCGCGTCAAACCGTTTCTCAATAATTTTTTAAGCGTAGGATCATCTTTGGCTGCTTCTGAAACACCCCCTGGAATACCTCTCTTGATTCTATCTTCGCAATTTATTTTATCGATGGTAGAAGAACTGATGTCGTCCTCCAAAGTCATATAAACGTTGCAATGTTCTATTTTACCGTTTTGCTCTTTTGAAAGGACCAATTTATAATGCGTTTTATCTAAAACTACTTTGGCCGAGTCAATTATGGCAATATTTTCTGAATTCCAGTGTTTACGGATTATTTCAACGAGTTGGTTCACAATTTGTTGGTTATTCTACAAGTAAACAATTGTTTTTAAGTCCAAAATTGTAATAAAATAAAAGTTACCTCTGGATTGTTAATATTAGCGATTGCTCTTTTTTTAGCTGAGACGTGCTTCTTGTGATGATGATGATCTTCGCAACTACTACTACTACTGCTGCTTGAACTACTGGAGCTATCGGATATATAATTGTTCCTATGCTTGTGTTGGTGTCCTTTGGAATGTTTCTTTTTATGTTTGTTTTCTTTCTCATCGGTCGAATCTGAACTTGAACTATCGCTGTTATTTTTACCGTGTCTGCCTTTGTTGTTGTCATCGTCACTACTACTAGAACTGCTGGATGAACTGCTGCTATCCTCTCTATGTGTGCTTCTAGCAATTCTTCTACTTTGAACAATTAGTACGGGATCCTCCTGTGGTAATTTTACGTCTTCTTCAGTTTGTTTTTCAAAATCGTCGAGAGGAATAATCTGGGATTCGAGGTCTGTCATGAAATCGGGTTCTCTTTCTCTGTTTATTGGCTTCTTGGTAGTGTTTATAGGTTCTTCTACGTTGTACTGTTGAGAATTCGTACAGTTGTTTTTGGTAATGATGGAGCTGTGCTTCCATGGTTTTTCCCAGTATTCAACCTCGCATATGAAACTTTCTTTATTTTGATCTGCGGGGCATTCTAAGAGCTGAACATTTTTATGGCATATTGTTGGGGCGATTTCTATGAGTAACCTGTATTTGATACCTGCTACCACCTAAATACATATATTTTATTATAGTTAATACATTTGAAAGCGTACAAACCTGTTGCTGAACTCGTAAAACTTTGATCAACACGTGCTTTTCATTGCGCTCACTTTCGACGTGTTTCAGGGCTGCTGTTACTAAATTATTTAGCCCATTTGCATTTGTATCGATATCTAAAGGACAACCTAAGCAAGGTTCGCCTCTAACACTTCCCTAAAATCACCAAGTTGCTTTGAATAAAATCTGCCAGCAAAATATAATCACTTACAACAACTGGTTCTGATATTTCAACATTTTGGCCCAAACTAACCTTCTTTGCTTCTTCTGTGACACTTTTTGGACTTACATATGGATATGTTTCTTTTACGTCTTGCACTCGTGGTTCTTGAGGAGCGCAAACTGT
The DNA here is from genome assembly GCA_951812935.1 of Hermaeophaga mercurialis. NCBI lineage: Eukaryota > Metazoa > Arthropoda > Insecta > Coleoptera > Chrysomelidae > Hermaeophaga > Hermaeophaga mercurialis. The sequence goes on from OX638359.1 coordinate 831,468, forward strand.
ACCGGTGACGATCCAGATTTCAGTATCTGGTGATTTTTGAAAGACACTTTCGCATCTTATGATACCACTAATGCACGGATAGTCACAGGATGTTTCGATGTCTGCGCTTACTGCCAATTTGTTATCCTTAATTAAAATAAAACAAAAGATTTGATAAATTTGGTTGGTTTTTGTGTAATGATGTTATTGTCTGTAGCTATTAGTATTCATCCAAAAGAAATTTGGATGAAGTATGGAGTTGTAAGTGTTAAATTCTTAATGTTATTCATACCATATTAAAAATATTGCACGTCATTGATGAATTTAACTCATTTAATAATAAGTGCATAGTCTCGAATATGTTTCACTTTATTTCTGATGATCTCAGAGCTTCTGTTGTGAATTTCTATTGTTATCCTATTTTTCACATTAACATATTTTTGATTTTAAAAAGGCCCATAAAAATTCATCGAAGAGGGTCCAATCTTGAGACAGTTTAATCATTCCATGTTTTTCACTACCTCAATCGAGACATTAACAAGATTTTCAAATAATTTTTTTTTGAACGAGGTACTTCATTACCATTTTTTTAATACCAAATTTTTCAGAGGTACTGAAATTGGGGGCAATATTTGCATCTTACTATAAAATCTGTTCAAGTTTCCTTTACATATCATCAATGATGTGCATGTTTTTAATTATTTGTGAACTATAGAAACTTACATATTACCAATTATTTTTATCACAAATTAAAATTTAGAAAGTTGATTTTCAAAATATTGTCGTTTTTTAAATACTTATTTTGATAAAAGTTGTAAGTTAACAATAATTAATAGTTTTTATTTTTAGATCAACATACAATCATGCACTATATTTAAGACGTATATTTCGGATCTTGAACTATAGTTATCATGAGGGTGATAAGAATTAAGATAATGCTTATTAAAAAGCGCAAAAAGCGCGTCATTATCTAAAAAAAATGTCTTATATCGAGCAATATTTATACGTTATAAAAACTGATCGCTATAAACTTTCACATTTAATAAAATCAAACTAATATTAGACTATTAACATAAAAATATTAAACACCTGTAACTTTACTTTATTCATCCAAAAGATATAAATAGCTAAGACTCGCATTTATATGTTAATAATTATTTTCTGATATGACCAACTCAAATAAATAAATATAAATATTCATTATATATTAGTCCTTTCTCATTGCCAAATAAAGTTTGTACTTATTAACTATAGCTTAAATTAATGTAGTTATGTAAAAGAAAATATTTACCTGTTTGAGAGTTCTAACAATTCTGCCACTTCTATACGAATAATACGAGTTATGTTCACGTAAATATTTCAAAATAGCATCTACAAGATCGCCGTTCACGTTGCTGTCAAATTGGGGTTGTTCTTCCCCACGGAGGGATGCCACAAGGCACAGAGCAAGCAGAAAAATCTGCTTGGAGTATAACATGTCTGATCACTTCTGCTTTATAAATCTAACTGATGCAAATTAATTTTGTTTAATATATTTATTGTTTATTGCCTCCAGAATCGCAACATGACCTCTTTATCTTTATCTGAATAAATACATATAAACAACTTCGATTAACCTTTGTCTTAAACTCGTTTTGTGGAAAGTGATTCAATCATTTTTAGAAACACGTAAGGAATACTGATTTCCATAGATTTAGAATATTAGTCATTATTTTTATTTACATCTCATATGTTTGTTATTGCTATAAAACAGCTGCAATCTGCAATTGACGCATCTAATAGCGCTCTTCAATAGAAACGGAAATGGAAAGTAAGCTTTTCCCTCCGAAAAATATTACTATAAAAAAATGCAATGAGTCTGTGCTATTTAAAAATAGATGTCACAAGGCATGTAATTTTTTCTTTTATTTTATTATTAAGGCCTTAGTTACTAGGGTTAGTCGGCAAAAATTTCACTTCTCCTTTAGCGAGCCATATCTAAAAAGACAATTTACTCAGGATTATTGCATATACTTCTTATGGTTTAGAAATATATATTTTTTGTATAGCTTTTTGCATTACCCATTAAAACATACAGACACTTCCACCACATTTCGTATTATAATAAAAAAATTATGTGTGGACGTAGTAAAAATCAGTGAATGCCATAAAAGAAAAGAAGAAGAATGTGGTTGTCATTTTGTAAAGAGAAAGTTGTTCTGTGAAATGACATTTGACAATCAAAAAAGTGAGCGAGTAAAAAAAGTAGCTTATCGCTTTGTCCTAACTCTAGGCAAAGTATATTTTCTTTTTTGTTTTCTTTAATTTTTTCTGCTTTAACAGTTTATAGAAGAGCAACTTTAGAGCTAATTTTTTTAATTAGAATGTGTAAATGTCATGTAATTTATAAATGATTTTGACCACAAATATATCAAACTCTAACGCTAACAAAGGTTTATTATTAGAGAATTTGGGGGGTTCTCATAATCTTGTCATAACTTCACATTTCTTCTTCTTAATTTTCTGTCAAAATTTAATATTATTTATTAAAGACATCAATCTAGTAGAAGTTCTTTACGTAAATTAAAAAACTTAAAGAAAAACGATTCCGGCTAAATAATCTTGAATTAAAAGAAGAATAAGAGGGAAAAAAATATTTGAAGACTAATTTTCTTATCAATATTGTTAGGTTTTTAACTGACAGGTGGCACTAGTGAGAAAAGTTTGGTGCCGAAATTACGCGATTTTAAAATTGATGTTTCAAAATAATCAAGGTTTTAGTCTGTCAGTTTATTAATAATTCAGTTGTTTTTTGAAATTTTTTTAGCATTTCATTCATTGTGCCTTTCGCTTTCATAAATTTTTTGTGTCGTTCCCATTTCCATTTCGGGAAACCACTAAATTATGGGTCTTTTTGTGCACTGAGGTAAGCAGGATTTATTTTCGTAATTTATGTAATGATAGAAAATAATGTTTAAAATCGTGTAATATTGCTGACATTAATTTATTACAGCAGGGCTAATAGAAGAGCTAATCGGCAAAGTGTAATTAATTGAGTTCGTCAATTATTTTTTTTTTGGTGTTTACAGACCAAATTGTATTTATATATTTTATTTTTTTAAAAAAATCTAGCATATATAGTTTTAACGATTTGATATATATCTTTAAAAATGAACGCAGTTTGGAATCTAAAGTTTTATTAATGATTTTACTAAAACTAGATGATACATTTGCTTAAATATGATAGTTAATAATGATTACTTCCATACTTCAACATAATGTAAAGGCAGCTCTTTAGAACTTTCTACTGATCTTTTGTGAGTTTTTGTTGATAAAAGTCAGATACACGATTATTAATAGTTGTTCTAGTCTTGGTTTGGAATTTTTTGCATATTGATTTCGATTCTCTTCAACTCTTTTAGCGTTGGTTTGGAATTAAAGACACTTCTAGCTTGATCTAACATGAAGATTATTATTGGTTTAGGGTATTTTAACCAGTATGTTATAGTGATAAGATATAATAGTATAACAGTAAGATTTAGCAAAATATTTTCGACTACCTTCATGGTTGGTCTAGTGGTTTTCATTATAACTCCCTAATTGATGATGATGATGAAGTTTATTGGTTTGTAGTTCTATGAAAAAAGTGGGTGGCTGCCTTTTGATTTTCTGGTTCATCACAAGTTCTATTTTCTTCTAGTTGTTAGGGAGGTGCCTCTTCGTTAGTATTTCGTTGATTAAAAACATTTGGTTTCTATCCGGGGTACTTTCTTCAGTACTTTCTTGGAGATGTCGACGTGTCCTGGTGTTTTCTTTTGTTGAAACAAATTGACATTTATTATTTGTTGAGTGAATAATAGTTGCATGGTTCTTCTGAAGGTTTCATCTTTTTCTTTCGGGGTGAAGGTCATTCCATGTAGGCAGGGGTTGCTTTTTTGTTCTATGTGTTAAATTCCTTAGTCCTGGGTCTTGAGCGGGTTTAGTTCTGTTAACCTATTAGACTATTCTTTGTTTCAATACGTTCTTGTTTCTTCTCTAATCCATTGAGTTATTAATATGAATTAATCAATAGCACATTTACAATAGTTTATTCACAAAGTTTGTAAAAGATTTGTTAATGAAATATATATAAATAATTATGTGTATTTGTTCTTTAATTTTGAAATTGTAACTGAATATTTATGTTCAATTTTTCAGTCGTCTGATGTTGTTCTTTCTTCCTAAATTTTATTATATAATTTTCAAAGTATTTCCTTTTTCTTTTTTATAATTTCAATGATTTCTTCCTATGCTATTGTTGATCACTTTTCTTTCGTCTCGTTTTGTCTATTGTTTGTTCTACGTTTTATGATAAGTTGAATTTTGAACATATTAGTTCCACCTTTATGTTATTTGTTTATTATTTAGTTATTTTTTAGCATGTTTGTTTAGGGTATTGTTTGGTTGGTTTTTTTGGGTTCTTCATTATTTGCTTCCATTTTTTTTTTCCAAATTGCATCCATGTTTCGTCCCCTTGATTGTTTTAGCATTTCTTTCATTTTTTTGTTATTTGTAACTAATGTATTTGGTTGTTTTATTTTGTATTAGTTCTGTAGTGTATTGGCAACACAAACTACTCGGACGTAGAGTTAGTTGCCTACCCATTGCATCAGCAGGCTTTCGAAAATAATAAATTCAGTCTTTTATTTTGACTTCATTTTTGATTTCACCAAAATAATATTTTTTTTTATTTGTTTCATTTCTTCACTTAGCTGCATCTTCGTTTTAGTATCTGCCAAGTTTTTTCTACGTCCTTGTACTATTTTTGTATTTTTATTTGTTGTTTCTTTTAATACAAGTAAATTCCCTTTCTTGCTCAAGCACTAATTTTTCTATATTTTCTATATTTTTATTGATCATTATGTAAGTGATTTCATCGAAATGTGATGCTAATTAAAAATACAATTTAATCATAAACCCTTAAGAAAAAGACGAAAGCATTTAAAAAATTGGATGCGGTTAAAATCAATAAATAAAAAATAAAAATTAATCAGTCAGAATACCAAGGCCCACATAGTGCTTTTTAATAAATTTATTCTGTTCTTAGAAGTTATCGTTGTAATTCTTACAGTATATGTTTTTGAAAGATTACATCTTATGTGAGCCAGAATGTTTTCCTTAGACAAAGTCATCAAGAAAAAGACTTTGTTTAGAATAGGAAAATTTATTTCTAAATTTGTTATCGACTAATTTGTCTTTTACTTTAAACTAGTTTAAACGTATATACGCCAATGAAATTCTTAATAAAGTGAAGTCGTACTGTTGGTTAAATTGATTATGATGTTGCTAAAAAGCACTTTTGGCATTACTTTAGTTTGGTTAGACCATCGATAATATTGTTTATATTCAATTTACATATTAATAAATATACTCCAATTATGGTTTTTCTCGATGGACAATTGGCGCCCAACGCGGGGCACAAAAAACTCGCTATATTTAATGATAAATAAATAATAAAGTGAATTTAATTTAAGCTGTAACTTGTATAATTTGTTTGCGTTGCAGGGGCTTGTAAGAGGAAGAGACCGGAATAACAACAAATAGAAATTATTCCGAAGGTCAGATTAACAAGTAGAGGTGGGAAGATTGATGGAGCCACAATCTAATCGACTCTAGTCTGGTGCGTGCTTGGAGAGAATTTGGGGGGGCCCGAGGTCCGAGGTCCGAGGTCCGAGCGTTTGTGTGGCGAAGCGCGAATATTGTTTTTAGTGTCGAAGAAGCGTCGTTGCGCATTCGAGGCGACTTTGCGCCGCGCATCATCCAGAGAGTCTCTCTTTTTTTTTTTCGCGTGTGGTACGCGTGTCCGCTTCGTGTATATTCCATTCGGTAGTTTTCAGTTCAGTGCGAATTCCCAATTCGTTCGCGCCGAACTCTAATGACAATTGTATAATCGCGATTATACCTAAAAGATGGCCGCCGATTCGGGAATGGAAACCTGCCCTTCGCCAGAAATCGCCGACTCCAGGAAAAGACCGTTGGACGGAGACGCCGAAAACGGGGACAACAAGCGCTCCCACTTCAGCTCAGGTAAGCGCCCCCCGATCCTCGATGCGACCGACCAACCAACGTGCTCCGTTTTTTTTTTATTTTTATTTTTACTTTTAGTTTTCTACCGTCTGTCACTCGTTCAATGTCGCACGGAACGACGTAATTGACCCACTAAAGGTGGTGCTCAATTAGTTTTTGATCGACTGCTTTGGAGCAATTGTTTCATCTTTTTTGCGGAATGCCAATTAGATAAGAAGTTAACGAAAGTGTTGGTGGTATTATTTAACGGCGCTTCTCGCGTTGAAAGTCTCTACTAATAACGCGGTTTCTCCGTCTATGGTCTGGTTTTCTGCTTTGACCTATTTTTCGCCGAATTCACCTTCTTTGCTCCATTGATCACAGACTCGGTGACGTCAACGTCGATTATGTATTACGGAAATCAAAAGTTGGGTCGTTTTTCCTCGACCGAAAGTTTTCCTTAAACGCGGAAAATTATTCTTAAAAAATATTATTAAGCTTGGAACAAAACAAATTATTTGTTGTTTTTTTTTTCAAGTTGGCTCGTTCTTCCTGCACTGCACAATTTCCAAAAAAGTAATGCTGGAAAAACCAATTTTTATAAAAAATTCAGCGGTCTCGAAAAATATATAATTGCGCCAAAATAATGTATTTAAAACTTTTGTAATTTTATAATTTACTTGATGTACCTACAACCCATTTTCACTTTTTATCATGTAATTGTGTACATTGCTTATTGGTTCAGAGATAAGAAAATTTTGTTGTTGTATAAAATCCTTTTGTTCTAAATTATCGACATCATTTTTATTTCGCAAATAGTAGGATTTTTGATTAAACAAAAACATTTTTTGCGATTTGTATTTTGGGTTTTGTCCCGTTTTGGGCGTTGTTTAACTCTCCGATGATTTTATTGATTTTGTACGTGTTGCTTCTTTATTCTGACGTAGGGTACGGTTCTCCCTTTCAAAAGTTATTAAAGTTTATGGAAAAAAAAAAGAAAAACATATGTATTATTTACCTTATTTTTCCATTAATTTACCACTATTACAAAAAATTCAAAAATTTAACTTAGAACTTACAAACTTGCGCTACTTTTATTGGTGAATACAGATAAATAGATCCATTATCTATGGTAAATAAACATTGTTTTTTATTTTTACGGGAAGGAATATTATTAAAAATTATATCACATATTATTTAAAAAATTGGATATTTGCCAACCCCATAAAACCTATATCGAATAGGAGTAAATACTATTCCAACTTATATAAAATTGCACATCCATCTACATAGTGAAATTATAATTACAAAAAAAATAGTTTTAGTAAATAAAAAATATAAGAATGTATGGTCTTCATTGCCACTAAAGACAAAAAAATTTATACCCATAAAAGGAACTGATGAAGAACTAAAAAAAAAATTTTTGTTCTCACTTTACATATGAAAATTTTGAAAGTGTCTCTAACCTTTAGCCTAACTTTCAAGTTAGTATATTAAAATTTTCGATCGAAATAAAACTTAAAAACGTAGTTTTAGACCTTAAGACGGAAAAGAATGTTTTTATAAACACTCATTAAAAAGTCCTATAATTATTTTTGAGATTATTTTAAAGATTTACAGAAAACATATTCTCCCAATGAAAATCGAAATATACGGAGTGATTCATATCAAGTCCAATACAGACGTTATAAAATATTTTTATTTCACATTGTATAATATTAGTAAAAATTATTTATTCCTGATACATTTTTCTAAAATTCTGATTGGTTATATTAAAAGTAATTTTGAATCTCTAGCAAAAGTAGTTTATTTTTTTTTAAATTAAGCATGTCAGTTATTGTTTCTAAACATTGTTATATTGTTTAAATCTGTAAACCTCGAATTCTTATATTTAATCATTAATAAAATAAACGAAAATTTAACATTTAAATAATGTGCATTTGAACCCGTAGCATCAAAATATATAGGATGTTTCATTTAAATGTTTGCTTTTGTATGATTGCATCGAATTTTAAAAAAATCTATCAAAGCATTCAAAAGTTACAGTTGTGGCTCATGACTTGTATACACTCGGTATAAATAACTCAAATAGACGTTTCAACATTTTAATATTAATTGGATTGAAATTGAACTAAAAAAAAAAATTGATCCTTTTAAACGATTTTTAATTGACTTGGAATTAAAAATTTTTATATTATGCAATCATTTCAATTAACAGAATAAAAATAAAAAAAATTCTAAGAATTTATTATTACAAAAGTTCGACAAAATTGTTGAAATGTATGTAAAAAAATTGATATAAATCGTTACGGTTATATAAAAGCGTAATATTTTACTTTTAGTAATAGTTGTATACAAGGTGGGGCATTATTGATGCAAAATCCTATATTTTCGTTATTTTTAAGGTTATCAAAAATAAAATTAATTTCCTATATACAGAATATTTTATATTTAGAAAGTAATTTACATTTTATTAACAATGGAACATCTCTAATACCATATTAAATAATGTTTATTTGCTTTGTACTGTTGGATTTTAATATGTGAAAAGTATTTCAAAAGTTATGGTCAATTTTACTTCAAAAATATGATAATTTTCATAAATATTGAAAACATTTTTTGTTTATTTTTTAAATTTTTTTTTTTAACTGGTTGCCCCCTTGTATTTTATTTCATGCTTTATGTATTCTCATACTAATTTTTATGAAAGAATTCAAAATATTTTGAGTTATTTGAAAATAAAACATATTTTTAAATAGTACATTAATATTTTAATTTATAATGACGACATACCTAATCCACTATTTTGTAAATTTAATATTAATTTTCATATTTTCAAAAATATTAATAATAAATTTAGCTTTTGTGACGTAAATATAAATTCACATAAACAAATTATTGTAAATAACTAAATACTCGCCTATTATCATTAATTATTCGATAACTAACCATGTGACTGTTAAATTAAACATAATATATAGTTAAACAAACGTTAATAACAAAATAAACAAATGTTGACGAAGCTTAAATTGCACAAAATACATTTTTAGAAACTCTAAAATAAATGTTAATTTATCATGAAACTGAATAGGTAGAGACCACCCAAAAAAATTTAAAGAAAATCAAATAAATACGCTCTTTTTCCCGCCATTCAGTCCTAACCTTAGTTTTTCTTCTTTTATCCATACTTCACTTGTCAAATGAAACTGAACCGCGAAATTTAAAATATAATAATAGAAAACATTCCCGATTTAATATTGATAATCTGTTTAAAAATTTACAAACATTGAATTTCTTGAACTTGATTGATAAAAGGTTCATTTTCATAAAATTTGTTAAAATAAAGATACTTTTGTATTTTCCTATATCGTCCAGTTAAAAAAAAATCAATATATGCGTTCCTTTGTGCCGAACGCTGCATGTATTTGGATGGGTGACCAATTCCATATGTGTGTACGAAAATATTTCCAACAGGTTTCAGATATTTCCGTCGTAGAACCACCAGTTTTTCCCGAGTGATTGACACGCGTAAATAAACAGAGGCGTCGACAACACGTAATTGCGAACGGTTTTCTCGGCCGCTTTTATTATCTATTCTACGCGGAGCCGGGGGCATCTGTTTCGTAATCATCTACTTTTAAATGCTGCGAACCCGCTCAAGGCCTCGTCGTTCGACAAAAAAAAAAACGCATGTGGAACACCGAACTAGGTTAAGAGCGCTAAATAAAATAAAACGATATTTCGCTTCGCTCGACGAGAACGCAAATTGAAAATGAAAATATTAGGAGCGGAAAATAATCGAAACGAGATAGAAATCGAGAACGTGACGAGAGGGAAATTCGAAAATTTACGGGTGCGCTTTAAAATATATCGAAAATTGTGTGCGGCACCTAATGTGTTAAAATTATTATTTCGTTATTATAAAAATTATTTTGTTAAAACAATAATAATCTTAGTATTTCATTGTTGTTATTAGAATTAAACGTTCGATAAAAATTTTAAAAAATCAATTAAAAACTGATAACTGTCATTATTCTTCTTCTTTTTTGATTTTCAATACCATTATTTGTTAACAAAAATGGGGAAGTGAAATTGATAAAAAATAGTTTCTCAAAATATACCCAATAAAAACGATATTAAAACGAATCGTTTAATATAAAAGTAACTATATTATAGGTCTGGTATTTTTATTTGGCTGGTTGCATTGTAAAACTAAAATAAATGTAATTAACGGTTTATGGTAAAAACTATTGGAATAAATTGAAATTTTTTGAGCCGCTTGTGCTGTAGTTTGTGTATATAATTAGGTTTTATTACTCTTTCCTGCTGCCGAAAATACTATAAAGAAAAAGATTGGAGTAAAAAATCAAAACGAAATTTAAATTTTTCAAAATAAATCAAGAAAATAATGTTTATAATGTAAATTTACATCACGCTCTTACCTAACAAAAATGCAATGCTGGTTTATTTTATTATCAAAATCATCCATTATTTTACTTAATTTTTGTCGGAATGGTTTTTTTTATAATTTTGTGTGTATACTTATTTTACTTTTATGTTCGTGTTCTAATAGAGTAAAAAATTTAAATTTGCTAAGCCGTTAACAGAATTCAATAATATTCCGCGTATTTACAGTCGATTGAATATGATAAAATTTTAGTCAAATGTCAAACCAAGGTCAATATAATATTATTTTGTTGATTTAGTAGTTACAATTAGATTAACGGAAATATTTGTTTCGTACCCTCTGCTAGAAAAGCGTACATTTTCGTAAATGTTCGGTGCGAGGTTAATCGAAAAATATTCTTAACCGCATTCTTAATTTTCGAATGATTCACCGAAAGCAATCAGTGAAGGAATCATTAATTGCAATGTAAATAAATTGCTTGTTAAACAAGAATGTTTACGATCGCACAAATAAACAAATTCATCATTATTCAACGTGCTTAATGTTATTTAAAGTAGACATAAAAATAAAAATTTACAGGGCGACCTAAATATTGAATATCTATCTATCTCCAATTCGAAAAGATAAAGACAAGAACACCGTTTTTAACAGCATTAAAAGTTTTTCTTAAAAATTCTGAAAATATTAGAAAATCAGTTCAATTGTTTGTATCAAAGTGCATTAATTTAAGATTAATTAGATACAGTTAACTTCTAAATAATGAACGGATAGTTTAAAATGTTATTGCAAAAATAAATTTGTTAAAAATCTCAAAAAAATATGCAAGTATAAAAACTAAAAATCGTCTTACAAACATATGTTTAAACTAATTTTTAAATGATAATATAAAATGTTCAAAATAAAAGTATCGACCGTAAAAATCTAGGATAATCCATCAAAACAAAATATCCTTTTCAAAATTTTAAAATTAATTTCCAAATCATAAGAAAATATAAATCTTTCGGTAGCAAAAAATATTCCCGATAATTCAATAAAAAGAAAAAACCTTTTTCCACTTTTTTAAGGGATTTATTAAATACTAATTTTATATTATAAGACAATAAAAATTGTCAATTATCAGTTGCAAAAAAATTTGCGAATATTCCCTAAAAACAAAAATATTTCCATAATTTAAATATTTTATTAAATACTAATTTCCAAATAATAAAATAAAAATTTTTCAACCACCGTTCATTGAAGCATAATTTATAAAAATTTAATTAGGTACAATTTTCAAATGACAGAAAAATGAAAATCCTCAAAATACATTTTTTTAAATATTTTTAAATTATAATTAAAATTGACAAAAAAAAATAATTGGTCTATACGATAAATTAATGAAAAGGAAAATTCGTCTACTAATTTCCCAAAAATATATTTAAAATTAACAAAAAAATAAAAAGAAACCGCAAAAAAAAGATTTGTAGGAAAAATTTCGCGATAAATCCATAAAAGTTAAAAAAACATTTCGAGTTCTTCAAAAATTTGTGAAGTAGGTATTCATTTTTTTTGTAATATTTATTTTCAGGTTTTCCAAAAATGTAGTTAAAATTAATTTTCAAATGATGAGAATAATAAAATTGCACAAAACGACCCACGACAATTCCATAAAATTTCTAAAATTTTCTTAAATATTAATTATTAAACGATAAGATTTAAAATTAGCAAAAGAATGAAAACGAAAAGTCGTTTTATGAAAACCGCAAAAAAGTGATAAAAAAATGTAAAATATTAAAAAAAACGGTTGAATACATAAAAAAATATGTGAGGATTCCATCAAAAATCATTTTCTAGAAATCAAATTTAATTTTCAAAAAAAGTCAATCTGTTACAAAAAAAATAATTTCCTTAATACAAAAAACCGTCATTTCCACTGTTGGAAAAATGTATTTAAAATTAAATTCCAAATAAACAAATGAAAACCGAAGAAAAATGATTGTCCGGAAAATAAATGGACTAATATTAATAAAAGTGGAAAAAAGTGTAAAAAGAAAGGGACTATAGCAGAAAATAAAATTCAAAACGTGTTTTCCTCTAATTCACAAATGTCTACTAAACACTTTTACCAAAAAGTCTTTGGTTTTCAACCAGTCCTTTCTAAATTATTTTCAAAATTTTAATGTTAATTTTAGATTAATTGTTGTTTTCTTTGGTTAAAATTTTAATATGTTGATGATTTTGTTGATAGTTTTTAAACCTTGAGGCAGATAAAATAATATTGGTTTTGTTAACTTGACCTAAACCTAAAAAAAAATACCTGAATGGTCATAACCCAGTTCATTAAAGTTTTAATAGCCTTTAAAAATATAAAGAAAAAAAGAAAGATTTTGCACTTTAAACGAAAATTTGAGACGCCCTGTATATAAATATATATTTATTATAGTTACTAAATAATTTGCAAAATATTTTTGTTTTCTAATTAATTAGCGTATCCTTGGTGTACCTGTTAATTAAATTTAAGATGACAAGTGTTTTTCGTTTTAATGAATTAACTTTAGCTTGACAGGATCTTAGAAATGAAATCGTGTTTCACCTTCTAAACCTTCTTCGTAGGCCGATAATTAAGGTGTGAAGGATTTTCCGGACAAGGTCCTCTATTATTAATATTTATCATTAAATTCATCAAAAGTCAGAGAGACAAACATTGTTGCATCACTGATGATCTTAAAGTAATCAATTTATCGGCGAGGATTTTTCGTTTTTAAAAGGGGAAGGTGAACAGGATCTAAATGGTTTTGCTAATACTATCATCATTTTTCCATTGAGAAACGAAATAATTTTATTAGTAGTAGAATTTTGTTGGAATGATCTACAGTACACATAAATGAATGAAAAAAAAAACTTAATAATCGTTCCTTTAGTTTTTATTTATTTAATAGATCCTCTTGCAATTTCATTGAAATATGGTTCGAGTTGCGCCAGTCTCATATCAAGTTTTATTATTTTTTAAAGAAATTTCTACAATTTATCGGCATGACACGGTAGATGTTGGATTTACCATTTTTCTCTTAACAAAAATTAGATAAATACTTTTAACAAATCAAACATCGGATATTTTTCTTTACACAAGAACAAAATATTTTAATTTATCATTTTTCATGTCTAATATTTTAATTGTAGTGAAATACTCTAGGGATTTTTTATCCAATTGACTCTAAATATTCATTTTTAATAAAACACATACGTCGGGTCTCCCTGTTAAAATAAAATGCAAAGATTTACTAAATTAATTTATAGTTGAAAATATAATATTTAATAACATTAATCTGTTATACTACTTCAATGTTTTAAAAACAAAAGAATAAAAAAGATAAAAAGTAGGCTTATTTATTTTAAAAAGATGCTTCTAAAATATTTCAAAATTGTATTCAATATTTTTCTTAGTATAGTAAGAATTACGATCCAGAAATATTTTGTAAATTTAGTAAAAAAAAATATTGGATCTATACAAAACTTCCCATTTAATATTTTTTCTTAGCGAGTAAATTGCCCCTACGATTCTGCAAAAAAATAATTGGGAGCCCGACATGATCAGAGCCGTTTCGTTGCGAATCAAATGGAAATCAAATCCAATAGCGTTTATTGATCGAAACAAAAAACAAAATAACAAATTATTTGTAAAGTTCGAAGATCCAGTTTGTCACGCACAAACTAGTTTATAGCGTCGCCTTATTCCCATCTAATTCAGAAATTTTATTGATAAAGATGATAAAATTAAATAAAATAAAATAATGGGATGATTATATAATAAACCATATAAATAATATCAGTAGAATTTTAATAACGGGAAATGCATTAAAAAAGATTATGTAAAGATTAAGATAGAGGAGGCAAATTTTATATAATTATTGAAATTTATTACACAGTTTGTACATAAAGTATGGAATAAATTCATTTTAAGCTAGACAAACAATTTTGAGGAAAAATCCTGAGACAAGTCGGTTTTTGATTTTAATTTAATGAATTTTTACATAACATAACATTTGTGAGTAACGACAAATTTTTTGAATGGCTCAACTCTGTATATTTTATTTTTTTTAGATTGCAAATTTCAGAACCATTCCTAAAATATATGATACTTGTGTTCGGTAATTAATAGTTTTGAAGATAAATAATTTTAAAATCTATATTTTTGAAAACCTTTAATTAAATTAAAATAACAAAATAATATAACAGTAACAATAAATTGGCACAATGCTGAACTTTATTAATGGTTTCCTGCGAAATGTTTTATTTCTTGCCTTTACTTTTATACACAACGAGAAATCTAATGGCGTGAGATCCGGTGACCTTGGTGGCCACTCAATGGGTTTTCGTCTACCGATCCACTTATTGGGGAAAAATTGGTGAAGATATGTTCGAATGGCGGCGCTCCATCTTGTTATATATTATACTAAAATCGTAAAGAGCAACATTAAGGCAATAAAATTTCGCATAGAGAAGGAATCGCACATAAAATAACAAAAATTTGAACATTTTTTGAAAATTAAATTAAAATTAATCCGGCAGGACCAGAACCATTTCATTGAAAATTCTTGTACCAAAATTTCAAATCAATAGAAGTTTATTTTAATTTTTGAAAAATTATGTCGATATTAACATAACAAGCAATAGAAAGTGTCCGTTTATAAATTTTAACATTTTTACAGGTTTTATCACCACCATTTTTTTCATAGAACTTCTTAATGTCTGTTATTGAAACTGAACATTTATCCAAAATTGTTTTAAAAACACTCATTAGAGTTTGGAATTTTAATATTTTTATAATCTCACCCAGTTTTCTTTACGAAAATTTCCCGAAATATTTCTTTCACTCAAATTTTGGTGAACGAACTAAACATTGCAACAAGAAATTCTAATTAATACAATTATTATTTAACGACGTTCCTAGCCATAGTTAAATAAACAATGACTGTTCTAAGACCACGCAACGGTTGTAAAATAACTGCCTACATCTGCACTTTCTAAAATAAAAGCGAAAAACACACATTCGTAATATATAAAAAGTGTTTAATACTCACCCACGAATTTTCATGTTTCATCATTTGAATTCATGTTTAAATAAAACAAGTTTCCAAATTTGTATGCATTTTCTATAAAGCACTTTATTCGTATAAACGAACATTTGAAGCAAATAATTTATAAGGCGAATATGTAATTAATAACTAAGGTAAAAATAATGAGTAAAACATGTTTATAGAGCTAACTTTACTTTGGAGTTTGTGGCGAGAAACTGCAACTTTTCGGAATTCCAGTTTTTACATAAAGGGTGTTACATTTGATCAGTGTCGATTGGTTCCTTCATGTGGTGTGACTTAGATAAGTAATTTTCGATTGGAAACGGCCGTTAAACAACGAAAATAGTAAAAAAATGATTAAATTATCATCCGTAGACTTCGATACATCGACTTTTTTTACTTGATTACGTCATTCTCGAATCTCGTAAATATTTTCGCGTTAATTAATTAGCAACCAATTATAATAGCCGATAAATTAAACACTGACCCCGTAACCTTTCTTTAGTAGGATTAACAGAAAAAAATCGTCGTTCCCTATTGAAATCTGGTAATAATTTAAACGGGAATAAGATCAATAACAAATAAAAATTTGACGTGACGTGTTTCGTGTTTCTGTTAAACCGTTTTCTAAAGCTCGTGGAATCTGGAACGCCCGTTTGTTTGAGATTGTGTTAAAGGACGATCCATATTTCACGTGGAATTCTCAATTATCCGTTTCGTACACTCTCCTGTCGGCGAAATCCGCTCTATTCTCTTTTGAAGATAGATAAGAGCTTCCGTCGCGTGTCTTTGTATTTTGTTCACAAAACGAAAAGATAATATCGGCTTATAACCACATTAACGCGACAAACAAAAGGAATGTGACAAGAAATTTCAAATATTTCAGCATATTTTGAAGATAAAATATTGGTTTGGGAGCCCGGCACGACCGGAGCCATTTCGTTAGAATTTCGTCTTGTATTTACCTATTTATAACCACATTTTGTTTTGTTTTGTTTATAAAGGGTGTGAAAGAACTATTGGGAACCACTTGGGCTGAAAAAAGTTACGATTTTCAAAATTTTCTATTTGACTGACAAACCCTGTACGTATATTTATGTGCATTTGACAGTAGATTACACTAAACGAATTCAGTGTATTGAGAAGGATGTAACCACTTTGCAGTAAAAAAGGCAGGGGACCAACGCCGAAACCATTCAAAGTGCAAGGTTCTTTGTACCTTGATATTAAACGTGATTGAATCTAATTCGACGCTTCCTTTACCAACTTTCGAAGAGAATTTGAAGCACAAAATAATGTAAAACTAAACAAAAGATGAATTTAAAAGCGGGAGGAAAGAAAGAATACAATTTATTTCGAAAGGGTGTAAACACTTACTTCTTGAGGACAAAATTTGAGGTTAGGATAATAATTTTTTAAAGCTTTAAACGATGCGAATTTAGCGACGTCTTAAAATGAAAGAGGGAGAGTTTTTGAGAAATTTCAATAGCCCGGAAAATTAGAAAGCAAAAATTAAAGGTAGTAAGAATGGAAGAAAAACAAGGGTGAGTAGGAACTAGCGGAAAAAGGTAGAAAAAGTAGAACAAATAAAAGTTTATTCAATCGATTTAGAAAGTCCTTGGATCTATATAATTTCCAACAAAACTGACATTTGATTAAATCCCTTTGTCGGTAAGCCCTGAATTATTGACCGAAATTCGGAATGAAAACGTTTGTGTGAGAATGTAATGAAATATTCGAATGAATATTGAAAGTTTTCTTGCTTTGAAAACGAATACGGATGGATCCCTTTTCAAATTGAAATAGTCAATAGTAAATTATAGTTGGTTATTTTTAAGTAGGTCCTTGACCCGCCAAATGAACAAAAGTTAAAATTTCATTTCGGCAATAAAATTCCATTTTATTTGTGAAACAATTATTACTCTTTTTAATTTGAAATTATTGACAAGTTCCCGACCTCGCAATTTCGAAACAATGGATCGTTTATCCGTTTGAGACGAAAATCGGGATCGGGGAAAACTCTGGATTAATAATTAACGAGAATTTTCTTATATCAACTTTCAAGTCAAAAATTTATTTACGAACAGGATATGGAATAAAGTACACTTTTTATAAAAAAGAAAATCTACAATAAATATAATTAAAATATATTTGTTTCTAATACTTTTTTTGCTATTTTACATCGGAATAATTTAATAAGCAATTATTAATTAATGATAAATGAAGTTCCAAGATTACCTTCGTATTAATCAAGTGGGCATAATTTTCCAAAAAACACTCATTTTCAGTCAAAAATAAATGGTAAACTGAGTAGTTTTTAGTAATTTTAATAAAAATGACTAGAAAAACATACAAAAAGTTCAAATATTTAGAAGATTAACAGTGCACTTCCGAGTGTTCACATATCTCTTCAAAGTCTAACCAAATTTTTTTACATGGCAACAACTGGATCAACCAATTTACACTCCAGACCTTACACCGAGTGATTTTCACTTGTGTAATAACCACAACTTAGAAATTAATTATTTTTACATAGTATTGATTTTCTGACATCGGAATTAAAATATTTTTGTTAAATTGTATGAAAAATATTTGAACGAAAATTGAAATTATGTTGAAAACAGAAAATAAAATGCATTATTTCTTTTTAAAAAATATTTATCAATATATTCATACCATTCCAAAAAAAATTAATTTTGTAAACATTTAAACATATTAACTTTTCGATATTTCCTAGTTTTTTTTTTTTATTGGACATTAATCATGATTTTCGTACAGAAAGTTACATTTTGTTTATTAAAAATGCAACACAATTACCCACAATCACCCTGTATATTGACCTAAATAGTTCACTCACTAATTATTACTACTGTTATTACATTACATATACTGTGTGCACTGATTAAATTTTTATGAATAATTGGTTGTGTATAAGAGGAACATTTAAAATGACTGTTGTGAAAGTTTGTATTTAAAAAAAATGTGTAAATGAATTTTGGTTTATTTCAGATGGAGGTTCTGATGAGGAAAAAACTACTGCAGGTGAATATTATGTTTCTTTTTTTTGTTTGATTAGTGTTTCTGTCATTTGATTAAATTGCATGAAACTTGTATGAATGTTTTAAATAAAATGCGGGTAGATAACTCCTCCATTTTACAAATAATTTTCCTTTACTTCTGATATTATTACAAATAATAAATTAACAAGTAGTCATATATATAGGGTGATTGGTTAAATGTAAAGAACTAAAAAAATTATTTATTCGAATATAAATATGTATAATGTTGGCCAAAAAAATGTTGGTTGATACGAGGATGTATCAGATAATAACGAGACTGGTATTATAGTATAATAATGAAACATTTATTTAAAAAACTTCAAAGTACTCCCCATATTCTGTTCAATACACTTATCCCATCGTTTTATCCACTTGTCATAAACTTCTGAAAAACCATTGTTTAATAGTCTGATTAGTGTACTCATCGCAGCGTTGTTGAGCTCTAAATCCGAACCAAATATTCGATCCCTCATTTCTTTTTTGGCTTCAGAAAACAAATGGAAGTCACATGGAGCAAAGTCGGGAGAGTAGGGGGGTCAACCATCATTTCTACCCCAACCAGAGTCTTGATAAAGAGGTAATTTTTTCTGTAATTTTGCCTTTAAGGGTCCTCGAAGTACATTAGAATAATACTCCCCAGTTATTGAATTTCCTCTAGGCCACATTTATCAAAAAAATCAATCATTTTATCAGCGCTTTTAACAGTTTTATGCTTCAATTGCATACTTCAATTCTGAATCGAAATGATAAAACCAACTTTCGTCACATGTAACCGCATTATTTAAAAACTTTGGATTACGTTGCAGTTGCCTTTTCTACTGCTGACAAATTGTCACTCGATTCGCTTTTTGTTCGTCGTTCGTCACTTTTGGAATACATCTTGCTGCGATTGTCCGGTACCCAAAATCTTTATTAATAATTTTTTTAGTGGAACCGTCAGACAAATGAACAATGTCAGACATTCGATTTATGACAATCCGGCGGTCATTTTGTATCGAGTCGTTAATTTCTGTAATTCTAGTGTCAGTTCTTGCAGTTTGTGGTCGACCAGGACGAGGTTCATTTTCAATTGATTCACAACCTTTTTTAAACTTCTTCTGCCACTCAAACACTCTACATCGTGATAAACTATTATCCGGATACGCACTTTTAATCATTAAAAAAGTTACAGTTTGTGTTTTACCCAATCGAACACAGAATTTTATCGCATATCGTTGCTCCACTTTCATTTTTTCTACGGGTACCCGAAACACTGACAATTCAATAATTAATTTGTAAGGAAAAGTACATTAAAAATAAAGCTTTCACGTCACATTTTTTTGTCTCATAAAAAGTTGCAGCACCAGTCTCGTTATTTTCTGATACATCCTCGTAGATTTACTAACATAGATTTCAATGTAGATTTTTGTACACGTCAAAATAACATTGTTAAAGCGCTGTTAAATTCATTCCCATTAAGTACTTAAAGTAGCGGTATTTAAACAACTTTTTTTTTTTTGTAAGATTTGTATTAAAACGGTGGGGATTTCCGGATCCATCTCTCACAAGAAAACAAGTTCGATATGTTTTAAACGATCGTTAAATACCATAATTCATTTAAAACAATTTTTAACTGAACATATATATCGTTATTTAGAGCGTTATAATACATTTTCTTTCTAACCATCACCCTATACAATTATATAAGACAAGTGAACTACTCATATAAAAAATAATCAAATATTTTGCATTAGAAGTTGTCAAGGATTTTTTCACAATCATAAGTTTATGGTCGTCTTATTTTAAATGTTTAAAGATTATTATGGTTTTATGATTTAATCTTACGGTAAACTTTTTTTTAATCAATAAACAACAATAAATCATAAATAATATATTATGAATTATAGGGAAATATTTTGAAAATATATAGTGGTACCCCTTTTTATCTATTTGGGGGTTGTTTAATCAATGAAATTCTATTTACAAACTTTAAAACTTGTAGTTTGATCTCTATAACTTATTATAATAATATTAATTCGTTAATTGAACTTTTCTGATATAATTATTAATGTTTACAAAATCGTAACGCAATATTATATTTAAGCAAAAGCTAAATAATTATACACAATTTTTTTTTTCCACCATACTCAACCAACATTCTATATGTCTCTTTTTTTATTTATACATCTTCTTAATTGTAAAAATTTGAATTTCCAATTCTAAACTTAATATTTATTACAGGAATTCTGTCCAGCTTCCGCACGAAAAAATTCTTGATTTCAGACTTTTTCACTTTTCTTTTCTCGTCTTTATTCTATTTTTATATATCAATCTTTTTGATATTTGTTAAATTGTCATTTCTTAAATTCGACAATACTCATCTTTTCCATCAATAAGAAAATCCTCCAGTCTAATAACCAAAAATAATTTTCTATTATTCAAGTTTTACAAGCTTTATTCTAATGCTTCTCTTCTTATTCTTCCAAACCAAACTACATTTCGTAGTTATTAATTCTAAATATATTAGATAATCTTTTTTGTTAACATTTTTACTTTTTTTTTCTCTTATTTATTTATTTTTTTTCGCATATGTTCCCTTTATTTATTTAAGATTTTCTAATACATTCATTATATGAGGAATAGTTTTACCGATTTAAATATGTTACAAACATTTTTATTTATTTATTTGATTTTATCATTATAAAACAATGCTTTAATTGCTCAAAAGGTGATTGGTGAGGCCATATTATTGTTGCTTTAGCAAAATGAAGGCCGTTTAACAAAGAAAAAATTAATTAATTCAATATCAAGTTACTGCTATCAAGATTAGTTAGTGTTCAATTATGTAACTTATTGTTACATAGTACATTAATTCTTCGGAATGCAATGAAATACCAGAGTAAAAAATTAAAAAAATAATTAAATTTTCCTTATTAAAAAATTTTTTATCATTTGCGTTGGTTTAATTTTAATTTAATGCATAAACTTTCGCATTTCTGGTTTTATCTAATATTTGTAAATCAATCAACTAAAGTACTTTTAACAGTACTTTAAAAGTTGGAAATAATATTTGGCTATATATAAACAATTCAGACTTTGCAAAACATTTCTTCATAAATAGATTTAATAATAAAAATTTAATGCAAGACGAAGTCTATGGATTAAACTATTTAACGAAAAAATAATATGATCTAGAAAATTAAAATATATAAACAAAAATATTGGGACCGAACCTTGAAGCATTCCTTACTTTATGAAGACAAATAAAGAAAATTTATTTTCTATCTTTTAAGATCCACTGGAAGTAGTTTATTATTATTATTATTATTATTATTATTATTATTATTATTATTATTAGTAGTAGTAGTAGTAGTAGTAGTAGTAGTCGTGATTTTAACTGTTCTTGAAGGAAATTAGATTAAATCGAACAAAAATTTCGTAATTTAAATTAAATGTATTCGTCGGTAGAAATTGAATCGCTTTGATTTAAAGAAAACGTTAGAAAGATTGTGCCGAACGTTTAATTGAAATTCTTTTTTAAAAGTAATGAAAGTTTTAGCTTGAAAGTTAATAAAATTTAAATTGCGAACAACAATTAAATTAATGTTATACATTTTATATGTCAAATGTTGATTGAATATTATAAACACTGTCGAGTTTAAAAAAATAACAACTAAAAATGGATTTAATGTAAGAAAACTCAAAATTTAGAAATTTGAGATTATTTTTAACCGCAAATATTTGTCGGAAATCAAAATTGAAATCGGTATAAAACTTTCATCACGACAAATAATTTTTCTATCGTATCGTTCCACATTTAATCTGATCTAGTTTTAAATTACCAATTTAACACAAGCACATCGTGGCTCTAAAAATAATTTTAATTTTCAATATATTTGTGCAATTAAAATGAAATGAAATCGATTGATTTTAAACTGGATGTGTGACATTTACTTCCTAATCAATTTCAAACGAATTTTTTTGATGTTTGTATGCACGCGCTGAAAGTGTTTACCAAAAATATCGCACATTTATTTTGTTTAATTAGAAATACTACGCAGTTCTCCGATATTTCCATTCGGAATTGAGATAATAAATACCAGGGCCGAGCTAAAAGTAAAAAAATCATAATTGAATAGCGTTTGTACTGAGTGAATCATTTAAATTGAAAGAGTTGAAATAAATCGTAATTTTATTAAAGTTTGGTTATTTAAAAGATGGGGTTCCATCCAAAACCGATTACAAAAATTCGTTAATTTATATTCTTTTTTATAGTCTAACAGTCAATACAAGTAGGATATAATAAAATTTTAAGTTGAATACATTCAACCGGCGAGTTTGATGCAAATTTTATATTTACTTGAGCTAAATCTCATAATTAATTTGAACAAGTAAATGTTGTTTTGGCTATAAATGCGTTTATATGTACCAATAATAATTTGATATTTTTAAAACAAACATTTTTTATCTCTATTCAAATAAATATAACTTATTAAATAGCCACGCAATGCTCAACTCAATAAATACAAATTTTTTCTTTATAAAGTGTTTTGTGTCAAATAAATTTACATTGTTTTTCGTAAATAATTATTTTAAATTTAGCAAAAAGAAACATACCTTTTAAATAAAACACCTGTTCGAATTAATCAAATTTAATCATTATTGGAAATTAACATTTATTTAAGTTGAAGTTTTTTTTTATTTAAACATGCTGGTAATAAAAAAGTGATTGTCTTTAGCGATAAAAAACTATTAATAATAAAATTTGGTATATACATTTTTTTTCTGTTGACCTTTCGGTTGATAATAAAAAAATAAGGAAATATTTCGGTTTTTTTTTTTGGAATTATATGACTTTTGTTTTCTTAGTGTAACGAAATATATTGAACTATGGGAAATTATGTATTTTATGCAATAAAAAATGGAACCAAAAGTTGGACTGTTTACAAAATAAATATAATGATGTATTTATTTGAGCATACATGAAACGTTTAAACGTTTAAAAGGACTACATGTTTATAATGAACTCAATTTATAAAGAGGTTCAAACACCATTCAATTAACTTCTCGTTCATCCAAAATATATTCTTCAAACAAATTCGTGCATTTGCGTGGCTAATTTCGTAATTATAATGCTCTTTCAACGTAAACCAGTCCGAAAATTAATTAGCAATTACATCGTATAAAGCGACCAAACAATATTTATCCATTTTACCTACCACCTTTTAAGCAAATTTCCAAATTAAAGTTTTCACCCCAATCTGGTTGGGTTAGCAAAATTTTGTTTTAATTATTTCATGACATTGCTCGATTTCTCTCCTTAATAAGTTTAACAACTCGTCGGAAAATATTTAGTGATGCGATGAAAAGTAAATGTGTTTAAAGCAAAAGCTAGAATATGGCATAAATAGTGTAAATATTTTGTACATTAAGTGTTTTGTAGCTTGTTCCTATAAGGTTACTAAAACTACTCGGTTTACCGTTTATTTTATTCTTGAAATTGCCGAAACCGAGACAGACATTTTTCATTTAAAGTTTTAGCTTTTGGTGTTATCGATTTCGATTCCATATTGGCAAAGTGAGCAAACAGAAACCTCATATTCCACGCCCTATATTTGGTTACTAACGGTAACTCTGACCCAAATTCTTTGACCGTTGAAATGTCATCCGTATTTTATTAGCGCGATATTTTATATCGGCTACGAGTTGTTATTTACGTTTCTGCTTATTCCACTTACACTTTGGAAATAAAAATCGATCTCGTAAATACGTCACGTGCACTTATGGAGCTGCTTCCGACCAAACAAGAATATATCTTTTTTTTATGAAAGAATAAAATATATTGTTGGGCGCACTTTGTATATTTTTTATTAGATCTCGACGTGGGTTCACATTTCATTTAACTCTAATAATGATATTTCTTGTAAAGATAATTTCATGATATTTCGTTGACTTACCATCTGCTTCGAGAGTACTATTAGCTAATCTTGTAAATTCTTCTTTTTAAAGTAAAGAACAACAGAATGTCTGCCAGGAATTTAGTGGCTCAAGCGCTAATATTTAATTTTTCAAAAAAAAAATTTTAACCAAGGACGCCCCATATTATTTTCACAATCAAATGTTTACAATAAACTAAAATTCAATTTAAAAATAATCCTCCAGTAACCCCCCTACTATCTCTTCGAGCAATACATTTATTGGGGGTTTAAGTACCATCCTGTACTATTTTGACATTTGAAATTTTTAACAAATTGGTAAAAATTTCAATAAATTAATAATTTACAAGGATATGATAATTTTCTAATAAAATTTGATTTTTTAAATTATTAAACAACGCGATTCTTAACCGAGACGTTAATGAAAATCAAGTGTTTATTATAAAAAAAAATTGTCTTCGCCTAGTAACATTAATTTGATATAAAACAGTTAGTCGTTTGGTTACCGTACACGTCATTTAAATTTAAAATGTATTCCATTGTTTCGTTACGAAAGGTGACAACTTCCTTTTGCCGGTGACAAATTTATAATCGGACCCGTTTCGTCTTCTTTTTGCGAAACAATTAACTTTCGCGTCATTCTTTCCTAATTCTTTAATGTTTTATATTGTATCCAACCAACATGTCGATTGCGTTGTTTTAATGTAATTGTTTTATTTAGATGTATGCAACCGCGACTACGTGAATTCACTTTTTCGGTAATTGGAATTCAAATCTCGAAGAAAATAATATAGAAATGAAAAATGTGCATATACATGATTCAAAACTTGTAAAAGAATAAGAAAAGAATCGAAGATCGAGCCTCAACGTTTTATTTAAGTTTAGAAAACATTACATGCTGTTTACTAATGCCATACTAAAGTGATTTGTTGATCTATGTTGCCGTATCTCGTAAAATGGTCAAATTTTGTGTATAAACTTAATCTGGAGCAGAGCAACATTTATTTTTAACTGTCCTTTAAAAAATTTAATTGGCAATTACTCTTACTGTTTAACGAAAATAATATGCAGCCAATCTGATGAGAACTTTCTAAAAAGGGATTATTTCCTTATTCCATTTTCTGTTTTGGGAAAATTTCCAAACTGTATATATAATTTGTGACCCTAAAGTTTTATTTTTCAGTTTTGTGGTCATTGTCAATCCGGCAACATTGCACTACCTCTCGTCGCTTTCGACCCTCGATATTACGAAGTGAACAGCTCAAAGAATGTCACTCGAATGACCAATGTCACCATTTATTTTGTGCTTAAAATCGAGCAATTTTTAGATAAATATATTTTTGTCAGCAGACTCATTGGCCTTCTCTAATCATAAATTTAATATTTTTAAAGTGTTTTCGTTTATTTTCAAATATAATAAAAACGCAATTTTTTACAATGTTAAAATCACCAACCGTTACAATTAGAATAACAAAAACAATGTCGTTAACAGTGTGTGAAAAACCCATGATGTTTAAGTTACTAAAAAAAGGAACACAACATATATTAAAATTCAAAAACGCTACATTTTATCTTTTACATTTACGTTTTCGTAATCGATGGTTGATTATATTTTAATATTATTTATTAAATATTTGATTTTAAAAAATCCCATTTTATTTGTAAAATATACACTGTCAAATTTTGTAATAAATATTCGCAACCATCTTGTTTAGAATAAATTTTAATTTGTAATAATGAATGACATAATAAACGTTGATGTCACAACTGGTTTCTGTGTTGAACCTGTTTATTCTCGACCTTGGAAACTGTATAACAATCCGTTTGCGTATAATTTAGATTTGATAATGGTATCTTAGTTACCTCATCATAAAAAAATACTTAAAACGTAAAAAAATCGATGGTATTAAAAAAAAATCGTGAAATAACGTATCAAAAAGTGTTTTTCTAAAACTAAATAATTGATTTGCCATAAAGGGTCGATAAAGATTATGAGAAATTATACAGTGTGTCTACTTAAGTTGAAACCATATGGGAAACTCTTTTATTATTAGTTTTATGAAAAAAAGTTATTCTTTATAAAAGGTTCTGTATGGGCTGAAACCTGAAATACAACCATCGGATTTAAAATTTGTACTTGCATATTTAAACGTAATTTTTAATTCTGATCAACTTTTTTTAGTAACATTTTTCGATATTGTCAAATTTAAAGGTACTTTACTCTTGAGCAAAACTCATATTTTTTGACAAACCTCGTATACGGCTCAAAAAATTTTAAATCTGATGGTTGTATTTCAGGTTTTAGACCATGCAGAACTTTTTATAAAGAATAACTTTTTTTCCTAAAATTAATAATAAACAAAGTTTTCCATATGGTTCCAACTTAAGTAGACACACTGTAGAATGTTTGGTAAAAGTAAAGCATCAGTCTAGTATTTTCGTCAAAACAAATGATGGAGCAAAAAAAAAATTATTAGTTTTCGGTGCAATAATGTACGTTAGAAATAATAATGACATAAAATTAGTTAAAGTTTTTAACTGTAACATAAACGGATTTTCTTGAGTGATAAGAAAATAAATATTTTCAAGTCTTCACGCTGATGCCGATCCACCATTTTAGTTTTATGTTTCTCGTTGTTTTGACGATTTTAATGTTTAATTAGTTGTAAAAAAATAATAAAAAATAACTTTATTTATTAGCCTTCTGGTTACATAACATTTTCTAATTTTTTACGTAAACTGAAATTATAATTCACTTGACCTAAAAATGCTAGAATTTTATACAATCAAATAATCATAAATATTAATGCATCAGTTTCTATTATAATATTACGTGCGGGCTTTAATTTAACGTACCTCTAAATCTAAATAATCGTTAACAAAAAAAATTGGTTCAACCATTGAACGAAACCTTGTATCACGAGAATCGTGGTGAAACCTTAAAACCAAGGTTGCAAACGCAATTATAATATTTTACATACAGTATCTTATTCCCGTGTTAGGTTTATAAAATATTCGCATTAACAAAAAAAATGAACCTTGAAATTAATTACCACTCGCCGATGTTTAATTTGATGCTGTGATGTTTGGCATTAAAATTACAGCATCCAAATTTGCGACAAATATGTAAATATATTTCTATATACATATAATAAATTGCTTTCGTATGTTTAAGAGAAATAAAATTATTTAAATGACGAAGCGGTAAAACGGGTTTTTCCGAATTATCATGGATTTGAATACATTTTTAAATATGTTGCAGGAACGTACAGATCTTTTACTATAATAATAATAATAATAATAATAATAAAAAAATAGAAATTTTCAATAAATACACAAATTTCATTAAAACTACACGAATATCAGCAACAGATTAACACAGGGAAACATATTTTTTTATGAATAATAATGTGTGCGCAATTATATAAAATATATTAAAGTGATCAGTATACATTTAACATTAAGCATGTAACACAATAATATCTCTAATCAATATTTCTAAATTTAAAAAAATATTCATTTCTTGTGTAATAGTTTAAATGAAATTGTTTTATTTATTGAAATTACCAAAAAAAAACTTGTTTGGAAAAAAACATTTGTTGATAATTGCTAATAATTATACCCAAAAATTCAAAAACATGCTCAAAAAGATGTAACGAAATCACAAATTTAAAAAAAAAAACAATTTTATTAGAAAGCAATAATATCCTTGCAAATAATAGAAATTGAAAATATTCAAGTATTTCTACCATATTTGCTAAAAAATGTGAAATTTTCGTAAAATACTGTGCTTTAAAAAGCAAAACTGTAAATACTAGGTTAGATTTTTGACATTTTTCAGAAGACAATTTTTGTGTTGGTTAATGATTTGTTTTATTTTGATTTTTTTGTTACAAGTTTAATATTTATTGTTTAATTAGTTGTAAGAAATATTAAGAGTAAACCACTCGTGAAAACTTATGTACAAGAAATATATTGAACAGTAAATATAATTATTAGAATTAAATGAAGTCTGAACTCATTGAGATCATTTTTGAACCAACATGAATCTAATAGAAAATATATAAATAAAAATTGGTATTAAACTACATATAAATACATTTTTCTATATAACGCAATTTAAGTTAAAAATGGTTGCGATAAAATTTTTATCATAATTCTATCGAAAATTTTATGAACAACAGCGAGAAGTGCTTTCGTTAACAATTAAAAAGATAATGTTTGGATGTTATTGTATCGAAAGTTCAGAAATGAGAGTACGTGATCTTTTACAGGAAGTGTTGAAAAGATATGTTTGATTTATTTAGTTATGACGTGAAACTTGTTGGAAACTTGCGATGTTGTCAATACTAATAATATATTAGAAAAGCAATGACAATTTCATTTGAATTTTGAAGAGATGAGACGTCGACAACTAATGGTCACTTCTAGCGTAAAATTATGCACCATAAAGGAATAAAAATAGTATCATAAATTTTTAAAGGCATAATTCATTATCCCAGATGAACAGATCGCTTTCTGGTTTGTTTTTTGGAATATATTTTTTTATACTGCTATAATTTATTGCATTAAACAAGTTCGTAGCTACACCGCTAGATGAACTAATTTCTATACTTTTTAAGAATAATGTAGAGAAATACCAACAAGAAACTTTCAGTATAATTTCTGTGGGATGTATTAATATTCCATGGAAACAATTACCGATAAAACATTTTTTTCTTATTCCCTTTTATATCTAATCTTTATTTCTCCGAAATTGTAATAAAATGAAGAATGTTTCGTTTACAAAATCGCATTTTTCGTGTACATTCTTCACTTTAATGCTTGTATAAACATCATTAAAGAGAGAGTTTTAACCTTAATGGTTACTGCGTTAGAATTTCCAAATAATTTACGCAAAACCGTTATCGGACGACCGAAAACTAAGACATAACATTCGTAAAAACTTACCTAAAAATATAAGTTAAAAACATTCAACTAGATATTAGATTTATTGCGTAATATAATGTACAGCTACATGAAATTTTCTACGAGTAAATTAAATACGATATGATTATAGAGTAATCTTTAATGGTATTTGTTTTTTTTTTGTTTTCAGGTGGAGATGGTACTTTCCACTTTAAATTGTTGGTACCGAGCGTGGCCGCGGGCGCAATTATCGGAAAAGGGGGTGAAACCATCGCTCAGTTGCAAAAAGAAACGGGCGCCAGAGTGAAAATGTCGAAATCGCACGATTTTTACCCAGGTAAGTATCAAAAATAAAAAAAATTACACCATTTCCTTGATTAAACATTGATTAAACAAAACACAAAAATTAAATGAAAAACTGGTATTTCATTGTTTTTTGGGACACGGATGCAAAACATCGCGGATTAGATTAATTAACATGTCCAGATATTCTTGATTTGAATAAAACGCCATTTTTCACTGAATTATCGAAACTACGAGGACTGCTCCCAATATTTCTGGAATAGCTTTTCAACCACCACGCATTTTATTTTTTATTGTAGGAAATAAAAAATAATCACGAGGTAATAGGTCAGGTGAATATGGGCAACACTATGTAAACAAAACTGATAGAAATCTTCTATTTTACGAATATGGTTTTTAGAAATAGACGATTTTAAGAGCAGTCCTCGTACTTTACCGAACGATAAAATTAAATCGATTAAACGATTCGAATATTCTGCAAACTAACACAATTTTATGATTCATAATCACGTGGCCACGTATAAATTTTCGAATAAATGTTTACAGTAAATTTTTGTGTGAACTAATGACGTTAGAAAGAAAACAATTTTATTAGAATATTTTGTTTCAAATGAGACGTTCCACATACCGTTTTAAAATATGCATTATCTAAATTTGTCTTAATTTTTCCCACGAAGCAGTTTTCCGGCGTTAAATCTGGATATTCGGCAAAATATCAAAATATCTTCTTATAATTTATTGTTTCTTGATTAAGCAATTGTCTTATAACTATTGTATAATGCGGAGGAGCACTATTTTTGAAAAATAAATAATTAAGATGGTATCTGTTAATGTGGGATTTCTAATTATTACATAATAAGCGTTGGATACATTTTTAAGAGGTAATTATTTAATATTATTTTTATATAAGATGGAGTAAATGTCGAAAGAGTGTTGTGAAGCGCCTTTAAAAGAGATTATAAATTTTTCCTTTTATAAAAATAATTCAAATAATCAAAACCAAATATAAATAAACAAATGACTGACACTGTTTTTCAAATCTTCCCATAATTTCAAATAAGTTCAAATTATTAATCGCCACCCTAAATTTGATTTTAATTTGGTCGCAGTATTTTACTCCTTTCATTTTTATACTTTTAAATATTTCCCTTTTTTATTTCTGTACAGAGACAATATTTTTTTAAATGTTTAGATATTTTATTTGATTTTGAAAATAATTGCTTCGGATTTCTTAAGTAAAATCCAAAACGTTTACTATGTTAGTTATGGAATTTTTAACGTGAAATTATTATTTTTCATCATAAAAAATATCATATAGTTACAATATCCAAAAGTGAGCCCAAGATTTAATCGCTTTAAAAAAAAATCCCACAATAAATAAAAAAAACAAAAAAATTTTTTTTTTTTATTGTTACCTATATCAAACACAACCTCAAAATTTCATAATAGAAATGAAAGTGGTTAAAAACTCTGTGTTTACATTTGTATATGTACAATGAGGCACTTTTTTAACTTTGTAGGGAAATCGTACATTTAAAAAAATACTTTTTATAGTTGTTTGAAAACAAATTTACTTATTCTACGTAAAATTGAATATTATTTGACAATTTTAATTTAATGATAAAACTTATAATTACCAGGTCATTCGCTTGGCTTTTAATAAATATAGTTTTTTCAAAGAAATAACTTTACGAAAAAAAAACGATCTTTTCTTTTAATCCTGGATTTCATAAATATGGATTTAGAACTCTTAAAATTCTTGTTCTAGTTATATTTTTAAAAGAGCTTTTTCTTAATATTCATTTGGCACAAAGCTTTATATAAATGCAGATTAAAAATATTCTCTGTTGATTAAGAATCAATTATATTGCAAGTTTACTTGTTAAATGTGTTGTTTTTACCCATTAAAGAATATCTATCTTCCCATTAAAAAGTCAAAATTTCTTATTAAATTATTTCAAATCAAAACATAGAAACTATAAATTCTATATTTTCATATTAAGTTGAAGAAATTCTGGAAGTGTACAAAGGGGCGGGCGACATTTGACAAAAATCAAAACAAAAATTGAATGAAAATCGACTTGTTTCAGCATTTTTGTAAATGCTAATTACTGCCAAAAATCGTGATGAACTGTTTACGGTTACCTGTTTTATATAATTAATACTACAGGAAGTAAAATAATTAAATTTCAAGTATTTTATGATACGTCATATTGTAGTAATTAAATGCAATGTAAAAGAAACGTTACAAAACGGTTTTCGAGATAATAAATTCGGAGTAACATTTATAAAAAAAGCCGGTTTTAAGTTTTGTTCATAAATTAGAGGACATACTGAAATTCGAATAGTCAAATAACGGGATGGAATATTCGACTTAACACATTAGATTCGTAATTACAGTACACTACAGTACGCATTATTAATTTTAAATTAACGTTAATATAATAATTTTTTCTTCATGCATATTTTAATACTAAAATACACATTTCTTGGCAAATAACTGACGAGTTTGACCTAAAAATTTTAAAAACCTCGACTAACTTTTACATTATATTCTAAACAATCAAAGTTAATATTAAAACAAAAAATTTTATCCGGCAAAATGCACAATACGCAACAAATTAAAATACGATAACATTTTTCTACCCACGACCGACTGCAACATTAAAAATGATATGTACTTTTGGATATTACATAACGGATAATAATTAGTAACACAATTAACAAATATTATTGATCTATTAGTTTGACGTGTAACGGTACCGTATGCACTGCCGCATTCGGTTACTTTATTGTTAACACACTTAACGTTGCAGAAAGACGGTTGGTTAAAAAAAAACATTATATTTTAGGTACATCGAAACACCACATGTTGAACCAAATTCTGGTGACCCGAATGATTCATTTCGAAAACAATTTTCGACACTACGCGAACAGGACTGAAAAATTAAAAAAATCGCGTCTTGAGTTTCTATTAATATTCTTTTTCTTTTTTTTTTTCTCTCTCGATGTTATGGCCCGAAATAAGTCGAAATGAAATGGTTCGTATAAAAATACCGTTAACGAAACAATAAGACATGAAAAGTGCAGTACAGTTATGTAACTTTTTTTATTTTTTCGTTTTTAATTGCATTTTCAACGTCGTTGTTTACTTTGTAGCCGCTTTATAAATGCAAGAGGTAAAAAAGAATCGTTGTCTTTAATTTAATTTAAAATATTAATTAAATGTATTTTTAATTATTTGGTTTTGTTAGGTTAACGGCCAACGATAACCTTAATTCTTATGCAATTGCAAATGATATTTGGAAATTATAAATACATAAACGTTAGCAACAAATCTTAGCCATACTTTTTTTAAATTTTTTGGCTGAAAATCTGTAAAAGTAATAAAAACCTAAAGAAAAGTTTAATGGAAAATTTGTTTATTTTGACTAAGAACTTTTAAAAAAATTTAAATTTCTTCGCGCCCTAACGATAATAAAAATATTTTTTCACCATCATAAAAAGTAATAAATTTGCAAAAACTGAGATGGAGTTATTTTTTATAACATAGGAAAAAAAAATTTTCAAAGAAGAATATTTGTAAAAATTGAGATGAAACTACTTTTTATAACTTTGAAAAAAATTTAAAAAAGAAAAATAGTCGTTGATTCTTCAACGAACGAAGTTCTGATAAAATTATTTATAAATGACATTTTTGTCATTTTTTAAACAAAAAATTAAAATACTCGCATTTAAAAAAAATTATGAACGAAATTTATGGCTAACGTATAGTATAATTTTTACAAAACAGTTTTATAATAGTTTGTTTTTCTTCATGACACAAATATTTTCAAATTTTTTTTAAAAAAGTATAAAATAATTACAAAGTGGCAACTGACACGCCACTGGTTTCCATATAAGGATCCGTGATCAACATTTTATATCGTTCTTTATTAATAAATAATAACTTTTTATGTGCAATTTTAAAAAACGCCCGTAAAGAAAGAATATATTGGAATATTAATAAAAAAAAAAAAAACAATTAATTTCATACTATTTTTTTTTCAATGCTATAATCACTGCGGCGAAGTTACAAAACCCAATAATAAATATGTTGGAAGATTAGAAATCTTATCAGAAGTGTATTATTTATTTATACTAACATTAATCATATTGTGAAAACAATCGTTAAAAATATATCATCGGAATACAATTTTCATTTTTTTTAATCTATTTTCCTGTGGCATGATTATTTTCCATAATAACATCATACAAATAAAAAAAATATTTTAAAAGCTCGAATTGTTTAAAGGAAATTGTGTAAGTCCTCCAATTAAATGGTAAATGCTAAAAAATGTAGAACCATCAAAGATTAAAACACCCATTATTATACCAAAAAATAGAAAGTATATTATCATCTATTAACTACAAAAAGCATAGAGGCGCGCCAATTTAATTTATTGCCGAGAAAACATTTTAAATAAATTTCTAATAATATAATAGAAATAACTACAACTAGAACAAACAGTCAAATTTTCGAAAAATAAGAAATACTTTTTAAAAGTAAATAGTACAAAAACTAACCAAGCAAAAAAGTGAACGTGAAGAAAAATATAAGTTTTCCAAATTTTCATTGATAAGTCAAATCACTGATTGATAATTTTCTTATCAATAAATGTAGAGGTTAAAATCTAGGATTTACGATTTAATCATTAAACCACGATTAAAAAATAAATTCCGTTTTTAAAGTATTCAAAGTGCAAATAAAAGTGAATTTAAACTCGTTAGTACATTTTTCAATAATTCTTATTTCTAACGAATAATATCGTTAAACAATATGCTATTTTTCTAATTTCGTTATTCACTACAATTTATTGACCGTTTCAGTACTTTAGCGAGATGTTAATCGGTCAAAAGTTAATGAAAGAATGAATTGTCTTTATTAACTTAACATTCGCATTTGTATTAAATTATTTGTCTTTATCAAAGAAAACAAACTTATTAATAATTCACAATTAAAATAGCAATAAAACTATCGTTATTGATAACATTGTCAATAACACTAAGAAGTGTGTGAAAGTGAAGAAAAGCGTGATAAATCGACAAACAACAACATTTTGTGATTTAATGGATCTTTTTAAGATGTAATTGAAAATCATAAACATTTTTTCTAATGCTCCTCCGATAAGAAATTCTTCAATAAATCAGCCGCTTGAAAGAGATTTTCACATTTCTTTCACTAATATATCTTTTATAATTTATACTTGTTTTGGTATTTTATTTTGTTGTCACTTTAATGGTTTTATTAATACTTTGCTACAATACAGACTTTTTAATTACTGCTGTTAAAAAAAATTAGGGTAATATTGCTTCTTTGAAAAATGTTTTAATTTCATGCTGACGAATTCAATGTATTCAATTTGCTAATATCTTATTTGAATGAGTATAAGAGAGATGGACGGATGATATGTTCAATATTTGTGCTCTGATCGTATGTTTAAGTTCAAATCTAACCCTTTTGATTTTTTTATAAATTAATGGACAGAGAATATGTTTGTTTTTCTAGGTGCAAATTTAAGAAAAGATTAATATTAGAAAATTTTATTGAATTATTTGCATTTGTTCCGTTTAAACGAATCGATGAAACGGTCATTTTTGCATAAACGAGAATAATAAACCGACGAACTATTTCTATTTTGTCGGTAACTAGTTTTATAAGCAATAATAATTAGATTCAAGGTCTGCCGACGTTATGTCGTTCTCGGTTTGAGTGCATAACGAATTTAAAAATACTAATTAAACGTAACCATGGCAATCGGTTACGTCAGGCTCGAAACCACGCAAAAAGAAGCCAATTAGTCCACTATTTTTTTTTTTTTGTTCGAGAGACAATATTTCAAAAATAAGTATTGGAAATGCGTTAAAAACAAATGAAGCTTAGTTAAGTTTCTTGGTTTTTGTTTCCGATTTGTAGGATTTATTGGATAAATTGTCGGAGAAAATGTCATAAATTTTATTGCAATTACTTATATTAGCAATTTTCTTAGTAACAAGTATGTACGTCATGGATAATAATAATAATTGATCAATGTCCAATTTTGTAACCGTTTCATTGCCAAAAAGTATTCTGCTAATACCGGGCTAATTATTATGTCGTATAAATGCAATTAAGGTTTAACGAATATTTATCTTTGTACAATATTGTTCTTTTGGTCAACTAATGCTTTTCATAATTAAGAAAAGTTTGTCGAGGAAATGCAGACAACAGATAAAATGGTGCATTATTAAAATAACTAATAATAAGTCTGTTAGTTCGTACCAGGCCGTAATTATTGTTTTATATATATAGTTTCGTAGGTTTAATTAATTAGTTTTCTACAATATATTTGGTATTTTATTGAAATCATATGGCATCTGAAGTAGTTGGAGAGTTTCCTTTCTGGTAGAGTTAAATATGGTAATTGTATTTCCTCGACCATTTTAGTGGTATCTGGAGTCCCCCAAGGTTCCCATATTGGTCTATTGTTGTTCAATATCTTTGTGAATGATGTTAACAACGTAATCACACGTTCCAAGTTTCTAATTTATTTATATGTTTGTATTATACAAGCGTAATTGATTGTAAACACACCTAATTATATTAATTGGATGGTTTTATAATGTAAAATGGTTTGTCCGTTAACTAAATAAATTCTTGGTCCGTTTAATAACCAAAATTGTCTGTTAATCTATCATCCAAATTTATTCTACATGCCATAAATTTCTTTAAAGGGTTATTTTCGGTCGTTTGTCAAGGTTGAGGATCTAGTTTACCACGCACAAAATTTTAATAATGAATAATAAGATGGGATTATACAGTGAATAAATTAAATAATTTGATTAGAAGGTTAGTGTTAAATTTAAACCCCAAAATTAATTGAAAAACCTCGTATTTTTCTTTCCAGAATTTCGCTTATTAGTTTTCAAAACACGTAGTGAATCTCTGAAGATTTTTTTATGTCATGAGGCACACAATATAAAATTGTGTTCGTTATTACCAATGTTTATATAAAATCAGAACTATTAAACTAAATACCAAAAGATACAAAATATCTCGCTAAAACAATATTAATTAGTACTCTTGTGATTATGAATACTTCACATATAGGCAATGTTAAAATTGATAATTGACAGCACAGGTATACGAACATGTCGAACAAAGACAAATAGCGCCATCTTTAATTTAAAAGTTCTATTATTTCCTTTGTCAATTGTCAGTTTTGTGGTCCACAACCACGTTGTTATTAGTAACATACCACTGGACCGTAATGTTGGTTGCCTAATAATAGGGTGTTGCTGTTGTCGACATTCCAACTATATTCTAACGTCACTTCTTCTTCTTTTTTACAAATGACAGATGACGTATACCAAAACGATATTTAAATGTTCGCGGGTGTTAGCACAAAGTGTTAGTCAATATTTTTGTTTGTTGTTGTTGCAGGTACTACGGAACGAGTATGTTTGATAACGGGAAGCGTGGAAGCGATAATAAGCGTAGTGGAGTTCATAATGAACAAAATCAGGGAGAAGCCGGACCCGTCGAAACCGATCGTAGATTCCGAAAATAAAATGCACGAAAGGGACAAACAAGTGAAAATTTTGGTGCCAAATTCGACGGCCGGCATGATTATCGGCAAAGCCGGCAATTATATAAAGCAAATTAAAGAAGCGAGCGGCTCTTACGTTCAGATCTCCCAGAAAGCCAAAGATATCAGTTTACAAGAAAGATGTATCACCGTCATTGGGGAAAAGGAACAAAACAAGCAGGCCTGCATGATGATTATAAGTAAGAACATACATCATTTATTTATACGAATTTGTTGTTCGCGTGTAAATGATACACCTGAAGTTGCAACGCGTGCCAAAATGTAAATTTAATGTATAATCAGAATATTCTATTCGAGATTGTTTGGGAAAGGGTCATAACTGTCAATATAGTTAGGTTAGGTTTCTGGGTCTTTTCCTTTGGCCTTGGACTATTCATCAAACCGTTACATTATGACTACTTAAAAGAAGTATCTGAAAACGATCATTATTAAGCAAAATCTCAAAAAAAAAGTTTGAAATCACGAAATTGGTAAGGACCTGTCTAAGATCAGTTTTAATCATTCGTCAAAAAAATGGTAATAGTATTTTTGTTAAATTATTGTCGCATATATTGGTATATTTAAGAAAAATATTCATAAAAGACAAGTCAAAAAAAAAAAAAAACTAAAGACTTGGACAAAATAAAAATTGTAGGTAATATATTATTTTTTCAGTACAATTTTTTGTTAATATGGTCGGAATGCTTTAATTAGATATCTAACAAATAACGAGCCTACTCGAGCATTGATTAACATCAAACAACACGTTCAAGAGATGTGCGAACAATTCAATTACTCGGCACTCAATCGTAAATCCCTTTGATCTTAAACGTAACACAAACTTTTGTAAAAATGCACATGCATCCATTAGTCGATGGCCAAAACTAATGGAGCAAAACAGCTACATGCTTACTAGAGTCACATCAAATTTTCTCTCCTCTATTCCATTATCATCAAACGACCTAAATTGAAAATTAATGTGTAATATTCGGCTACCCGAGGTAATACCGTAAAATTTTATTTACTGGTTGTAATAACGTAGGTTTAAAAATGAACTGGATATTATGGGGGTTTAAAAAAAATGTCTTTGTTATCTTACGTTTAATTTATTTTGCTTTTAATTTGAAAATTTGCCTTTATTTCCATTGTATTGATTTTTTTTTGATTTTACATTTACATTTACTTGGGCTTAATATTTCATTCGAACGTTGGGAAAATTTGTGGTTGATTGTTAGTTGGTAACGCGATATAAAAAATGTCAAAATCATTTTTGACATTGTAGGTACCGTGGTTTCAGTGAAGCCGTTTAATTTTTATTAATATTAAAATTAAATGAAAATAAAGAATGTCTGTTGAAAAAAGTGTAGTTGGGTCAGGTGACTTTAATCATTCAAATAAAGAGCACGAACACGGTAGATGCCGTTCCAAAGGCTCGATTAGCGTGAGTTCTAAAGGTAAATGTAGGTTAAGTTAAATTAAGTCCTTTTAAGCTTTCTCGATTAACTGAATACAAAATGTCTAGCTAAGATACTAAAAAAAAAAGATGAAACAAATAAAATAAATTTAATTTTAATGCTTGCTCAAAACATCGGCCAGGCGTTACTCCATTTGAACACTAAACCTTAATTCTCGACTGACTTTCACTTCATTAAAGATTTAATAACTAAAAAAACATGTGACGAAATCCGGCCAAGTAAAATACGTAAATAAAGTTCGCTTGTGTTTCAATAGGAAAAAAATTAGCATTAACAAAACACTGAGACAAATTATCCACGTTAAAGTAAATCCCCATTGGACGGCGAATCTCTAATCCTAGAACTGCTTAGGACTAATTGTGATTGTGTATCTCCACTTATTAACACGAAAGACAAAACAAAAAAACTTCTTTATATTTATTCCGACTTTAATTCACCCCTTATCCCTTTGATTCATGTCAGTAGCGCCCGATTATTTCCTTTGTTTTTGTTTCACGAAACGGAAAAGTTAAATTAAAGAAACTCTAGCCATTCGCAGTAAACGTAACTCAGAAACTGAACTTAGAATCGAAATTTCTGTTCGCTAGACTTTGATTTCAGTCGCTTTTTTTCTTATCGGCGACCCCATAACGACTGAGTATTTTTTTTCCTATATATTGACTTTCTTGAAAAATTCCTCTCTAATGTTTTCTAGAATATTCTATGACCTTAATGGCAGTAAACCCAATACATTAAAATACTCAAATAAAATTCTCTTTTGTTTCAAGAACTGGGAGGGAAGCAACACTTTATATTATAAAAGGAAAAAAGGTTTCAATTGACACTGAGACAAATTATCCGCTCTAAGGTTAGTTGGCGAATCTGTAACAAACGCGTTTATATTTTTTCAACTTTAATTCACCCCTTATCCCTTTGATTCATGTCAGTAGCGCCCGATTATTTCCTTTGTTTTTGTTTCACGAAACGGAAAAGTTAAATTAAAGAAACTCTAGCCATTCGCAGTAAACGTAACTCAGGAACTGAACTTAGAATCGAAATTTTCGTCGCTTTTTTTCTTATCGGCGACCCCGTAACGACTGAATATTTCTTTTTTCCCATATACTAACTTTCTATGGCCTTAGTGGGAGTTACATGGAAATTAATTGTCATTTTCTAAACAAACGTTTGGTCCCTGGTGTTTGATATTTTTTCTAATCGCACGAATGAAAAACAATTGTGAAATTTAAGTTCAATTTCCTTTTACTGCGCGCGCGAATTATGGAATAAAATACATGTAAATCTTGATTATCTTATATTTTGTTGTACCAATTTTGATTTAACCTCTGAGCCTTTTAACAACACACACGAAAGCCTACGACAACTTTTTCTTTTTCTTTTCTTTTTGTTTTTAGATAAAATAGTGGAGGATCCCCAAAGCGGAACCTGTTTGAACGTGTCGTACGCGGACGTGAGCGGCCCCGTCGCGAATTACAACCCTACGGGTTCGCCGTTCGCGAATCAACAACCTTCTAGTGCTTTTAACACCTCGTCGACGAGCCTAAACGGCAGCCTGAGTAACGCCGTGTCGCAGAGCCTTCTCCTTAACGGCGGACTCAATTTGAATTTGAATTTGACGGCTCCGGGACAGAACATCACTAACGTCACCGGCCAATTGATCGATCATATCAAGGTGAGTCGAGATTTTTCTTTTTTTTGGCTGTTCTTTGTTTTGTTTTACTGTAAATCCTATGGCGGCAAAATTTAAGGAAGATTTGACAATTTTTCAATTTACGGCCTCTTAATTTGGGCGACCGCAATTTTTTTTTTTTTTTTTTTTTTTTTTATGGAAAACTTTTTTATTATTAATTTTATTAAGTTATTCTTTATAAAAAGTTCTGCATGGTCTAGAACCTGAAATACAATCATCAAATATCAAATTTTTTCAGCGGTATACGAGGTTTGTCAAAAAATATGAGTTTTACTCAAGAGTAAAGTACCTTTAAATTTGACAATATCGAAAAATGTTACTAAAAAAAGTTGATCAGAATTAAAAATTACGTTTAAATATGCAAGTACATCAATTTTTTATTATTTGCAAAATAAATGAATATGTACTTATTACTCGTTTTAATTGCAAAATTATTAGAAAACATCGAAAACTAAAAGGTTATCATGTGTTTCGTAATCGCAAGAGGTAAATGTTCATTCAAAATAGAAATATTAGTAAAAAATAAAATAATCTCAAGTTTTAATTTAAATTTTTTTTTTCCTCTAATATCACCAAATCGATGATAATACACATCTCTTTAAAACATTATCTTTTAGCAAAAGTTGCAAAATCGCCAAAAAAAGAATGAAATAGGAATTTTTAAAATCTAAAGTCATGAAATCGAAAACAAGTTTCTGTAAAAAATGAGTTTTAAGGAAAAATAGCAAAAAATAGCTATTTTTTAAATCTAAAATTACTCTTTGTAAAAAATGGATTTTAAGCAAAAGTTGCAAAAAAAGATCGAATTTTTTCAAATCTAAACTCACTAAATTATCTTTATCGAAGATGATTTTTAAGTAAAATTGCCAAAAAACATTAAAAAAAGTGGCGGTTTTTTAAGTCTAAAGTCACCAAAACGAAGACAAGTTTCTATAAAAGATGTTTTTTAATCAAAATCGCTAAAAAAGAGCAAAATAGCGATAGTTTTTTTTTAAGTTTAAATAAAGTCACCGATCGTTGGCAGTTTCCATAAAAAAATATTTTTAACCAAAATCGTCAAAAAATATTTAAAAAAGCGATATTTTTAAGTCCGAAGTCACCAAATTGATTCTAACAGTCTATAAGCAAAATCGCCAAAAAACCTTTTTTTTTTTTTGGATTTTTATTCGAAAACAAATCTCTGTAAAAAAAAAGTTTTAAGCAATTGCAATTTCCAAAAAAGTTTGATTAAATAAACTTGACAAAATTAGAATTTTTAAGTGAAAGTTGCCAAATCGAGTAAAATTTTTAGTTGCCAAGTGAACGAAAAATTTCAAAAAAAAAATGCAAATTTTCAAGAAAATAATTTCTGAGGTTTTCAAATTAACTAAAAATTTTCGATTATATTTTTTTCGTGTTGATTCTCATGTCGTCATCAATGTACCGTTATTAGATGTATTTTCAAATGGTTTGTTTGGTAAATATCGAAAAATGTAATTTGTGCAGATGAAAAACGGGTGTAATTAAATTGAAAAATTTGTTCCAGATGCAATTAAGGACGACCGGATTAGCGGATTCTCAAATCATTGAAATTTGCGCTGCGCTCGCCGTTTTAGCCAAATATGGAGTCATTTCCGTAGGATTAGGTAATAATATAATGTTTAATAGTTTATTTAGATAAATTGTATTTTGTGAAATTTTAGCCCTTAAGTA
The DNA here is from genome assembly GCA_951812935.1 of Hermaeophaga mercurialis. Lineage (NCBI taxonomy): Eukaryota > Metazoa > Arthropoda > Insecta > Coleoptera > Chrysomelidae > Hermaeophaga > Hermaeophaga mercurialis. Next base: position 873,582 of record OX638359.1, read on the forward strand.
GGCGTTTTGTCGAGTAAAAAATTCTATTATCGTGTTTTTTGCTTTTATTTGTTGTTTGTTACTCATACAATAGTGTATTTCGTAGTATCTATAAAAAAAATCCATGTTTAACGTTTTGGATGTCTTGTTGAAAGTTGCAAATTTTTAATCGTTCTTCATTATTGTTAGAGAGTTTATCGTTTCGTTACGTTTTTCCTTGTTTTTTACATTTTATAACTTTGTTGTTCATCTCATTATTATTGCATATTTATTAAACCATCATTCCTCATATGTTCGTTTTATTTCATTTGTAATTTCTCATATCTTCTTAAATCGCTACTTCGTTGGATTCGTTGACAAAAATGTTAGGGACCGCACTGGCAAAATTAGTTGCAAAACACAAAATTAAAAAAACTCTTTCGAATGTTATTTACTTAATCGATAAAATTCGTGTAAAGTTTGTCGTAATACGTATGATTTGCTAAAAACTCACGAGGAAAAATTTACAAAATATTCCTCCTTTAAAATCGATTTTATTCGACGAAAAATTCCCGTAAAGAATTCGAAGGTTCATTCTGTCCATTTTTGTTCTTGAAAGATGACATGTGACATATGACAGATGACATATGACGTCACTTATGCTTACAGCGATTGGTCCCGAAAATAACAAAAATGGTTAGAATCAACTTTAGATTTTTTTATTGAAATTTTCGATCAAGAACCGAGATGTAGCTCATCTACTATAAAAATATTTTAGATGTTAACATTGTTCGCCCGGTACGATGGGCAAAATTAAGAAATTCCCGGTAATTGAACGGTTTTCTCTTTTGTTATGAATTAAGAAAGCTCTAAATTTTAATAAGAAAAATTTATAATTAATGAATGGTTCATCCATATTTATAAACGTTTCGATTATAAAACTGTATCCAGGTCAATGTTTAATCTTAACACTATCCACTGGTTTAGAATAGATTAATAAATAATTTATATAGGGATATTTAATATAGTCAATTAATTTGGAAAGTTTAAGTATATGTAATACTATTTAGGTTTGAAAATAATAACAGTACAAGTTGAATCAAATAAACATGTCTCGATTACTATTTTCTTGTATGAGATAAAAATTTTAGAAATAATGAATTTTACGATCTCTAAAAGCCGGAAGTCTTCAAAATATTTTAATTATCTGACACACATTTTTGGGACATTAATATATTTCTATAAACGTTTATAAATCTATTTAATTAATTGTTTTTTCAAATTTTTGACATTTATTTTTAACAAAATTGCTCAATTACATCTACACATTTTGTCAAATTAAATTACCTTTCAACAACAATTCTTTCGTGTAACAAATAATACGAAAAGAAAATACCCCCAATGTGTCAATTTTCGATGTTTTTTTTTCCTTTTATTATCTAAGTTTAACGATTTGATTATCACAAAATCTTTAATTTTTATTATTTTTATTTCTCTAAACTCTTTAATTTCTATTTCATGTTTCTTCTTAATTTTTTCAAAAATTTTTATATCGGTTTCTAATTTCTCTGAATTTTCCTCCATATATTTTTTTTTTAATTTGTTTTTTCAATTTCTCGTTAACATTGATATTATCTATATAACTCTCAAGTTTATTCATGGTTCTAAGACTTTTAGAAGATATCAAATTTGTTGAATCTATAAAGTTTGCTTGGTTTAAAAAGAATTCTATAAAAAATATAAAAACTGCCCGATAAAAGGGTAAAAAAACTCAATCGATCAGTTGTTTAACTATAAAATAAAACTAAATAATAAAATTTTATCTTCTATTCCATCTGTTAGTAATAGGGGCTTAATATTTTTTATGTACTCCGGAATTTTCTTTCGATAAAGTTTGACAGGAAAGGTCGAATGAAAAAATGAAGCTATTCCTCCACAGATAATATTCAAATATCACTCGATCACATATTTTCAAACAGATACTTTTGGATCAAACAAGAAGAATCTTATTCTAATTTGAAAGAAATTAAAACGGGAATACCACAAGGAAGTGTTTTATAACCATTCTTAGACATCCGATATTTCTCAAATAGATAATAATACTATTGCTATCTTCGATGACGATACTGTGATTTTAGCAGCAGAGAGTAACAATAAAGAAGTTACCAATAAAAATAAACAGTTTGAGTTTAGAAGTAAACCCACAACTATAGTTCAAGTACAAATATTATGGAAAAATCACCAGATTTTTTTTTACTAAATCATTCAAATTATAACAGACTATAGATGTGAACTCTAAGCCATTTAAAATGGATGATAGCTTGTCGAAATTTTGACATAATTTTTTTAAGTTTTCCTAGTCAAAACTAAAAGCTATACGTTTATGATTTAACATTGATGTTGGTTTGTCAATGAAATTTTCAGAAGATACTAAATGATGAATCTGTACGGTTTGCTTGGTTTAAAAACATTGTTATAAAAAATATGATAAACGGGCAAGGAACGCAATCGACCTGTTGGTTAGCTATAAATTAAAACGAAATATTAAAATTTTATTCCATTTGTTAGTAGTTGTGACCTTTTGGTCTAAAAACCAATTTCTTAACTTTCAACTACATGATTGATCATATTTCCCTTCAACGACCTAAAACTTTCACTGATCTAGGCATTATTTTCGATGCAGCACTATCTTTCACCCACCACATTGACAACATTGTAGAATCATCCTATCGAACGTACGGATTTATTGCGCGTTGCAGCCGCGATTTTAAAAATGTGTCTATCCTAAAAAGCCTTTACTATGCATTTATACGGTCCAAGTTGGAGTACGCTGCAGTTGTGTGGAATCCGATGTACCAATATCACATTGATCGCATTGAAGCCGTTCAAAGACGTCTCCTAAAATTATTGAGCTATAAATGTGATGGTATATATCCGCAGATTGGCATATGCCACGCAGAATTGTTACAAAGACATAATATGTTCAGCCTTGAAATACGGCGCAACTATCATTCCGTAGTCGTCACATTTAAAATACTAAACAATATGATTGACTGTACTGACTTACTGGGGATGTTTAATATCTCTGTTCCAAGGATCACATCTAGAAGAACACAGACTTTTTATGCAAGTGTACCTCGTACCAATATTCTGAAAAATTCTCCGATTCATACAATGTCTAGTATAACTAACTTAATTAGCTCTGATATAGATATATTTGCTTGTAAATTAGGGGATATTAAAAAGTATTTTTTTTCTAAATCTTAGATTTTTTTGTATGTAAACAAATTTTCTTTTATCTTATATGTTCTGTATTGTTAATTGTTCTGATTTTTCCTACTCTGTAATTGGGTCCCTGTTACCTGTAGAGCAGTGTAAATAAATAAATAAATAAAATAAATAAGAATGGGTCGGAAAATTGGGGATAATCCATTTTAAAAAAATTCGAATCGATACCACTTGTTGCATAATTGAAAGTACCAAATTCTGCGCCTTTGAAAGTCACAAAATTTTCTCTTTCTTTCATTACCTCATACAAGAAAGGAGTAATTTGGCTACAATGAAACTTTTCCGGATCCTGTACATTTTCTCAGTTTTTCTATATTAGGAAAAATGTAAAAAGAAAAGAATAGTTTGCGTTTGTCCCTTTGTTATGTACATAAAAAAGTACATTTCCCTCGACTGACTCGCCAGTTCCGCTTTTGGTGAACAATAAAAGCACTTTTCTCTCTAAAAATCTGAGCCTAGTTTTACTTTGTTAGGAACGGTCTTTGTAAAATTGCAACCATTTCGATTCACACAAGCAAATTATTTTTTCTTTTCAAACGAGAAACAAACACGTTTTTCTAATAAAGACGGCCCCTTTTTTCTCAGCTGATACGCCCCTCGAAAAAGTAACAACCGTGGGGCATAATTAAAAAACACCTCGAAGATTGTTGTCGTTGTAGTGAGAATCGAATCATTGTGCGTTTGGGCCCCATTTCATAATCTAGAAATCGCATAAAGGTAGGTACATGACAGAACATTGAGTAACCCCAGAATTTTTCTTCAGGGCTCGGCGGGACTCACCCAAGTTTGCCCGTCTCCAATTATTTGGGGGTTATGGACGGCACTGGCCCAGGGAATGCGAGCACGGGCGTCTTTGGGGCCATCGGCCAAGTTAATTTGGGCGATTGTTTAGGTAAGTCGAACAAATTTTCTTTTTTTATATATTTTTTTTTTTTTTTTTTTTAATCGTTATCATAAGTACGCATCTTCTTTTTCAGAATATGAAAGTGATTCTAATTAGCGTATCATCTCATCGATTCATACATTTTCACTATTTTCTTCAATAAGGTTTCCCAGGACAAACTATTTCATACGTGTCATTTTATTTAAAATCATTATCAATGCGTTTGTAGTTGAATAAATAATATGTCAATAAAAAATTTGATTGATTTATTTATTCCCATCACCTACAATATTTTTTTATTTCTTCTTATCTAAAATACGTGATAAGTCTTTTCGGTGTGACGTCGATTGTAGGATATTTGAATTCCCAACTACATTCTAGATTAGCGAATTAATCATTTCTATAAAAAAAAAAATGTAATTTTATAGTAAAAACATTCTAATGAGAAATAAATATTTTTTGATTTATAAAATTACCACGTTTATGATAGTTTCAGCCAATAAGAATTTTAAATGCTCGCTAATCATCGATAAAAAATTTACTTATTTACTTACTTAAGTGTCGTTTCTTACCTCCTAAACACATCATCAGATGTTAGGCATTATATTATTCAGTATTTTGGTAATTTTTTTTTTTTTTTTTCATAAAACTATACAAGATTATAATGTCACATTTGGGTGGGTTTAATAACTTTATTTACTGAAAGAAAAACTTTACTGCTTCAATACAAATTAACGAAATGTAACTCTACTTCGTTTACATCGTTCTTTGGCATTTTACTACTATTATTCCTGTCAGTTTATTTCCCGTGCGTTCACCAAAGTACAAAAACATCCCAACCGTAACATCTTCTTTTTTTAGATACCCATATATAGAAATGAAATTATTTTTTATAATATTTATATCATTGTAAAGATTTTCTACATCATCGTTGGAACAGAATGGCATTCCAGCCAAATATTCTTTCAACTTAGGGAGTAAGTTGGGGTATGTGGTACATTAAGCTTATGAAGAAGATCTGGGATGTCGATTTGATTATGAATGAGCATATACAAAAACCCTATTGAGGATAGGCCAAAATATAATTAGTTCCACGCTAAATCTTTGACATTATAACGTAATATATAATATGTAGATATTAGGACAACACTTTTTTTTCGGCACGTATGCTCTACTTACACTAACGGATCTTAAACATACGAGTTTGTTCCAGAGATCTATTCAATAACACGTTTACCTATTCAACAAACCTGTTTGCTTGTTCCACACAAACCTGTTTATTTTTGTTTAAGATCCGTTGCTTTAAGCTCTATTGAACACATGTTTACTTAATTAGAGCCAACGTGTTTAAAAAACCTACTAAAATGCTTTACAATGTCACTGTTTTATTGTGTCCTATTTGGATTTTTAAAACCATTTAAATGAAATGGTTGCAGAATATGTTTGTATAGAAAATTACATCAATTGAGGCTGTTAATCCAAACAAAATCTCGTATACGTATACGAAAACAATCGGTTCGTAAAGTTTCTTCAGGGCTTCCTGGGAGTACTGTTTCTTCAAGTTTAAGAAGCCTAATAAGTTCAATCACAAATCTCTTGGAGAAATAATGTCCAGAAAAACTTATCTTTTCTCTCTTGCGCTCTCTTATTTTATATCATACCGTGATAAATTATTTCGTCTCCAATCCCACGGTTCTTCCATTACTTCTATGTTCATTTTCCATCGCGCCAACTTCTTTGTCACAACATCTTCATCCTTAGTCTAGAAAACAATTTTGACAATATTTCCTATCTTTAGTCACAAAAATCTTTTGAAATTCAACCCATCTTCGAATATTTGAAATCACTCGGTCCTTATTCATCTCTTTCATCTTCTGTAGTAAATACCATCATATATATTTTTATCCCATTCACCTTTTTTTTTTTTTTCCTGAACAACTTTTGTCATCCAACGCAACGGCCTCAACTTTTCCATTGCACCAACCAAAATTCCCACAAAAGAAATTAATTTGTCTGTTGAAATTTCCATTAAGTATTCTTTCAAAAGCCTCAGCAAATCGAATACGTTTTGAAAAAACATGTTGTAAAATTCCTAGCCCCAATTTTTTCATAGAAAAATGCTCAACAATATTCCTTGACCAGAAAAAAGATATTACAAAATCTTACTTACTATACTCCCATTTTCCGCATTCAAGAGAAGTTACTTATATTTACAGCTCATCAATAGTAGGAATACCTCTGAAATGAACACAATAAAATAGTAAAAAGTAAATAAAAATTTCTGCCAAAGTATAACTTTATAACGAAATGCATGTTGCAACACTCGGACCAAAAGTGAGCTTCCGTCTGTTCTCTCCCGAGATCAGTATAGCATTCTTATTCTTGCTGGACCGTAATTTAGTGTAGTATCTTTAAAATAAAATTCTATATAAAATCAATAAACGTATCTAGCAAAAATCCGGTGAAAGATAACCGGGTTTTACCAGATTCGGTATATAGTCGACCGTAAACGGCATTTTTGCTGGAATTGTAATTTCCGAAATGTATGTACCAAACACGTTTAGTAGGATTTAAAAAGATAAGCGGAATATTTTGTGGCTTCCGGGAAACGTTACATACGCGCTGCAATTTCGATATTTTAGAGTTATGAAAAATTTAAAATTCGGACGACCTTAAAGCTCGTCTAAAATAATAATCGTCACGTTGTCAAGTTAAAATAGGCTTTTTTATAATTAAAGGATTACAAAAACACAACTTGTACCTGATTGACAAAACATTTCCTTTCCCTTACTTGGAGATAATTAAGACCTTGTCAAACGCAGAACAAAATAACAAGTAAGAAACGACAGTTACCGAAACTGATGACGTCTTGTAAGGAAAAACAATCGAAGGATACTTTTGTTTTGATTGTTTTTGACGGCCCTAATATTTCCTTATTTTAGTCTGAGAAAAGTATTCTGTTTTTTTTTTAGGTGCGAATTCGACGGCCCCGCGTACCAACTTGGAGCGCTACGAATCGGCTTTCGATCCATTTCGGCATCAAGCTTCGGCGGCCACGGCCCCGATTTCCTTGAACAACAACAGCTTCGGATTGGGCACGGCCCAGCCGATGACCGTGGTTAGCAAAAGCCCCACTCCGGCGGAAGTCAATGGTACAAAAGACTCTAAAAATGTTGAAATTGCAGAAGTTATTGTTGGTGCCATTCTTGGTAAGTGTTCCTCTTTCAATAATCGGTCTATTCCTCCTCATTATTTACACCAAATGGACTTTTAGTATTGTAAAGAGAGGTGGGTGGCATCGATCGAAGCTTCACCCAACATTTGATTTGATTTTATAATTTACATCAACAAATTTGGAATTGTCGTAAAAGTTTCAATAAGAATACCTTTTGGTTGTATTTTTTTTCCTTTCGTACTAAATTAGAGACGTATTGTAAAAAACTTTATTTTCAAGAAATCTTCACTGCTGCTTTTCTACAAACTGAAATTACAATTAGAAGCGACTCTAATTCGCTTACGTTTACTTCACCACCATTTTTTACTGTCAGTTTCTCCGTATTTATATCCTCTTCGTGACTTCTTGGAGATCCCAGAATGTTCTTCTAGTTTTCGAGAATATTTAGGTTAGGTTTCTGGGTTTTGTTCTGTACATTCATATCCTACGTTCATATCGTTCTTTATTTCCTAAAAACTAACGGAAATTCGTTGTTTAGACGATTTGGACAGTTGACAAGTTGCTCTCTTAATTTTTCATCTATCCAATTGCACTTTTTCTTCTCTGCTTCTCTGCTGAAAAACTAGGAGATCTGGCAGATTTTTTTGTACCGGAATATCTGCTGGGAGTTCTCGTTGCACTGACTGACCATCTGCTAGAAGAGCTTATCGCGCTGGCTGAAAATCTACTAAGAAATCTGGTCGCATTGGCTGCCAATATTCTAAGTCTTCTGAGAAAGGTTTTTTACTTTTACTGATTCAAGAGCAATGCCTTAACTCCGATTATCTAGCTCTTCCCGCTCGCTCTCTTTTCAGTTTTGCTACTAACAATTCACTAATCTTCTTCCCAAACATCTTGAATTTATCTCTTACCTAACTTTATTTAATAAAAAAACAAAAACAAAAACAAAACTACCTAGAAATACAAATTAAGGTTAACAACAATAGTGATGTTACTTTATTTTTGTTGACTTTTTAGTCTACAATTCTACTTCCTACTATCAGTTGCTCCATATTTATATATTTTCCGCTTTGTGGAAGTTTCAAGAACTTCTATACGTTTCCTGAATATTTTTAACGTTATCGAGAACGTTCTGGAAACTGTTACAAGGTTAAGTTTCCGCGTCTTTTTTCCCATGGCCTTTTCCTGTTCAACCAAACAGGTTATACGGTATTAATAGTTGATTGTATTTGCAGGTCCTGGCGGTAGGTCACTAGTCGAAATTCAACAAATCAGCGGCGCTAGCATTCAGATATCGAAAAAGGGCATTTTCGCGCCGGGCACACGTAATCGTATCGTAACCATAACGGGCAACCCGCATTCCATCACGACTGCCCAATATCTCATCGAGCAACGCATTAGCGAAGAGGAAATGAAGAGAGCTCGCAACACCGGTTTAGGCACTTTGGCGATCTAGAGAACGCCGAAAAATCGAAAAACATAAAGTCAAACAACCTTAAAAAATCGAGTACAAGCAACAGAAGTTCGCATGATGTGATAACCCTCTTAAGGGACTGTTATGTGCGGTGGGACTGTTTAATTAAAAAAAGTATGTATATGTTGTGACGTAATTGGCGGGCGGTCGCCCGTCGTTTCTGTTGTTACTGTGTGTTTGTCAGAAGGGGTCCTTTTTCTCTCTCTCTATCATTTCATATTTTATTAATAAAAAATATATCGTTTATTTCATATAAATATTTACCAAAACAATTGTGTACGGTCACGGAATGGAAACTAGCTTGCGACTAATTACAGGAAAGTAACACCTAACCTATTTAAAAATATGTGATACACAGAACATCTTAAAGTTGTTACTTTCCTACTTGATAAATTTCACAGAGTTGTCTTCTTTTTTTTTTTTGTCTTAACTCTTCATCTTTGCATCTTTTTTCATCGGAAAAATTATACGTTATAAATTTTGTGTTCTATTTGGTAGGTAGCATTTTTGATTAGCATTTGACAAAACAGAACGTAACTAATATGTACTTCATTTTTTTTTATGATGAATGAGATTCAAAGGTGATTCCCAATAATTTAATTCTAATAAGAATCGTGTCGTCTGGAGATTCCATTCTATGATTGTGCATCGTAAGCGAAAGTTTTTTTGGATAAAAAAGACCCCCAAATATTTTTTGTATATACACTGTACTTTGTGCAGTATAAATCTATTGTTTTAAAATTATATAATATATTGTATTCTAAAAATACATTGCATGTTATTTGTAGAGTTTGTTGTTTTTGAAAGGACCAATTTTTCAAATGGTTTTTTTTTTTAGTAAAAGAACATTTTATTTTTGTTGAATTTTTAAGCATACACTTGTACGAGAATTTTATTTTGTTTAACGAAGATAAATTGTTGAAGCGATCTGATTTTTTACAGGTAGATTTAGAATTTTTGAAAAATTTTAAATCGAAAATTGTGATTGCGTCATTCATACTGTTACTTCTGGTGTCTGTACCGATCATTTTATTCTTTTTTTTTTTTCATGCTTCACATAGATTTTATGTATATAATTTAATCTTTTTTAACATTTAATCATCAGGCATTGTTAAAATAATTCAAAGAGCCTTTTATTTTAATATGTAGGATTTAATAGTTTGGGCAATCTAGGGCGGTTTTATGGCAAAGTTATGGACATAAAGGTTAAATGTTAAAAATATTTAAGTAGCGGACGTGTTTATATTTTTAAAAATACTACAATATTTGCAAGTCTTTACTTACGCTTTAAAACCAACAACCATATGAAATACATTGATAATAGTTAAAAAAACTTACCTGATTAAAAATATGCCAACCGAACAAGTGTTACACGCTTGTCATGTTGTGTATTTTTCTGAAATGACGCACGGGTAAATATCCCGGAAATGTCAGGTAATTATGTGCTGTGGATTAGTTAGATTGCCTAATTTATTTAATATTTAATAATTTTATTTGTATATTGTGATTGGTAATTACTGACGATGATGGATAGACAAAGGGATTCGTCATCTTCAGTCGTGAATTTTTCCGAATTGTGTACCTGAAAGGAACCTCAAAAAATACCTATATTTTTTTTTTGCTTGGGCCCTATATCTCTGATGGTCCAGGTATCGAGAAATCGTTAGGATGGTTTGATTTAAACGAAATCATATATTTCCAATAATGGCACATCATTAATAAATAATTCATCTTATATTTGATTCCAAAACATCAAAATATATACATAAATAATTGCGAAAATGTTCCGAAAATAATATGTTGTTAATTTACGTAAATATTTTCGAATATATGATTTCGTTATGTTACCAATCATGAAACTAACAAGGGATTAGTTGAAAAAAAGGGCATAAACTAGTGTAAATAGCCATTAGCAAATTAGTCATCTATTTCACTTCTAAAGGCGTTACATAACTTCTCATAGATTTTTATGATATGAAATAATTATATTATACAGAGATATAAATGTGACTCAAATCATATATTATTGTTGTTATAGCATGTTGTTAATATTGTTAATGTTTGGACACATCTCACCCGAAACGTTTTAACTTGGCTGTCTAAGAAAGTTATATTATTTTCTAATATTAAGCTAATGTCTTAATCGAAGCAAAGAAATTGTATAAATTAATTGTAGACAAATATATATGAATATTTAATGTTATTCACGATTATGAAATTTATATTAATGCTGCCCAAAAATAGTTACAATTAGTAAATGTAGGCTACCCTTTTCTCTTGCCTCTCCCCACGATTTCCTGGACTTTCCCATTTCCGTCGTTATTTCTCTTTTCCAAGTGATATTTGCTCTTGTTCTTCCTTTTTGTCCAAACGCCAACCATTTCATTGCAAGTGTTTATTTGCTCTTTCTTATTTCCAGCTCAATCGGTAGTTATTTCGTCCTTATCCAAAATATTTTTAGTTTATTTATAAACGATTGAATTTTGGATTTAGTTCTTTTAGTAAGTTGCTGTTAAAATCCATATCTTAATAATGCGACTGGTGTTCGTTGCCATTCCTAAATTATTCAACAAAAATAAATATATATATATATATATTCCATATATTAAAAATTACTTCATATACTGGTCTTAATCTAACCCACCCTGTGGTTTTGTTATTCTTTAATATGTAAAGTTCGGTTTGACTCTGTTTTATTTCGTTATATTGTACCAATTAACTAACAACTCCATGTCGCGCTTTTCGTCATGTCGCAATTCTCCTATAAATTCCTTATCTTGCAAGATGAGTTGTTGCAATACATACTTCAATAAAAAATTCTTCTTTTCTTCGAAATTTTTATTTTTGTAGTTGCTTAACACCAAGTTAAACAGTTGCGGTGACTTTATACACATTCATAGTTTAATCGTCTAAATGTTTGTGATGGCCATATACTGACTAAATATAATCAATTGTAATGTAATTTTATAGGGCAAGCTCTAAAAAACAAATTATATCTAATGTTAACATTTTTAGAAGATATCGGGTGAAATGTTCATAGTTGTTGCTTGATACCTAAACGTTTTTCAAATTAAGCTTTCATACGTTGTGAAACTGGCCAGTTACTTTTTGTCTATTAGTAAAAAAGAAAAAGAAAGAATTGACGAATTCAAAATGTACGGTTTCAAATCTTTTCAGGCCACTCAATGAAGAAATTGAAAGATGAAGATGCGCAAAAAGTGACTGATTAGTTTCTCCCGTATATACCATAATTCTTCGCGAAAATACTGTTGCTGTGATATTCACTTCTATTAAATAACCTGTGAGGGTGTCGTTACCCAGAAATACGCTTTTTCGAAATTTTTGGATAAAGTGGTACTAATCGTAATCTGTCTCCAAACTTGCTGGAAAAAAATTACTACAATTATATTTTGAAATTCCTCGTCAATTTCAATTTTATGCGAACGGGTTTCTCGAGCTTGGACACGGAATACATTTATTTACGATTAAGTAACATATTTCACTAAGAACTTCAGGTCTAATTGGAGATTAAGGGGATCATTATCTTATTTGTAAGAAATGTGATTGTTCTCTGGCTCTTGTGTGATTGATGTACACTCCGATTTGACCAAAGTTTTGATATGCCAAGTTTTTGAATCGACCCAGTTTTATCAAGAGATATTGTGTATATACAGATAAGATCACAACGTTAAATGTTAAGATGCAGCACTTGTTGAATCTTTTTTCCACGCCAATATCAATGTAGGATCCATCGGATTTGTAATAATCAAAAATTATTCAAGTTGAAAGGAACAAAGGTACAAAGGTACAAAATAAAAAATAATTGCACACGCATTTTATAAATAAAGAATGTATAATTTTCGACACACTGTGTTGAAATTTGTAAATAAAGAAAGTACAACCAACGCGGTGTTAAAGAAAGTTAAAGGCGGGTTTCCTCGGAATTGTTTATAAAGGAAACAAATAGCATAAATAATATATTTTCCGAAGGAATTCTTTTCCTACTTAAATAAACCGCAATTATAAAGTCATAAGAATTCATGAAAAACACACTTTTGTTGCAAAAATATTCGATACAATGAAAAAAGTTGATTTCGTTCAATTTTTTATCCAAATATTTTTAAAATTAAAAGCGAAAATTTAACGATTTTACTTTGAAACTCCAAATTTTTAAATTAAACGATAAAAAAGCAACCTTTTCATCTTTTTTTTGTTTTTAAAGTGTGCCGATCTATTTATTACATATTTTTTATGAAATATGTTTGTGATTTAATTTTTGTTTATCTTTTATTTTGTACAAAATATTTCTTTCAAGTGCAATATTCTTTGATTATTGCGGATTGAAAATTGTTGATTTTATTCTGTATAGAAAACCCTGCTTCATTTTGACCCATTTTATGCATTCATCAAACATCAATTTGTAAATATTTTATTTTTGTATAAAGAGATTATCGTGTTTATTTAGATATATTATGTTCCATTTGGATATATATTTTTTTGAAATATGTAAGAGACGATGTTGCATATAGAGAAAAAGCGTTGTTGTTATTGTTGTTATAGTACATCCTAAGGAATTATGTTGGCCACTATGAATTTAAATATATTAAGTTTCGAAATTATCAAATATTCCATAATTTATTGAACCAAATTTTTTATAAATTCTCTTCTATATTCCCGTCCTTTTCTATATTAAAAAAAATAATTGTGGCTGCATATAATTCTTTATAGTGTAAATTATTACACAAAAGGCCTATATACACTATTGATAAAATTTTGACACGTTGACTGGACGTTAATTAATTAATTAGGGGCATGTTATACATAATTTTTACAAGCAGGGTAGACGCTTGGTATTTTTTTATTAACGAGACTAATTTAAATTCATCAAAATTAATACAATTTGCCTATAAAAAAAAAGTCTTTCAATTGTTGTGAGGAAATGTCAATTGATGAAAAATAATTTGAGTAAACTAGATAATAGATTTAAATGTAATACTTACCTCATTGTTACCCCCTAAACCCGTTTTGTTGACAATAAATAGAATACCTGAAAAAAAAATATACATAGTGTTGAATGTATGTGTTACCAAAAACAATGCGGCTTTAATGATGAATTTAAAAAAGTCAATTGATTACATAAACACGGGTTAAATATTGATGTGTAATGATTCTCCAACTTTCATTGCATCGATTTGTATAAAACCTCAACACTGTGCAATTATTAAATATTTTTAAAATTGGAAGCCAATCGCTTTCAACATTTTTACAATTTTCTTCAATTTAACAGAATTGTGGAATGATTTAATTCATTCAAATAAGAAATTGATTTGGTGGTTCGAAACTCACTCTTAATAAAAATTGACTTCCAATTTTTCAAATAATTTATCCAGCTTAAAATAATCGAATTTATTATAGAGCCGGCCGGCATTTTTTGGAATTTATTTTGGTAATGAATTTTGTGGAAGTGAATTGGATTAATTTAAGTTGGAATTTTTCACTAGTAAAATGGTTTTACGATTGCACATTTTGTTATTTTCGCAGTTTGAGCTGTTTATGTAACCAAAAACATTGATTGTAATAGTTATAGATCAATTTATTATGTAATGTTGTGATCAAAAGTGCTGTAAAAGTTGTTTACTGTGCGGAATCGAATTCCAGCAGAGTTTTGTTGACTGTGCTGTCAATATTAATATAATTTTTCCATATTATCATTTCTTTTAGTGGCAGTTGAAAAAAAGTAGATAGCCGGGGGTATATATATAACTATATTGTTAAAACACATTAAATTTCAATAAACTCATAGTGCCATATAACGTATTATTCATAATACCACATCTCATCGCCCACATCCATTTTCCATTCTTTTGTTGCTTTCGAATTACATAACGCTCAAGTTTTTCCATTCTATTTATTTTTTTATCATTACATCATGCTCGTAGACGCCCCCTATAGTTTCACGAAACAAGATTTTTATTCAAATTCCCAATTTTTTTCTCCTACCGAGTACCTTTCTCCATTTGAAATGGATTTAAATTGAAATTGTTTGCCAGTTCTGGATATATCAATAACACAATTACATCTTTACCATTTATGAATATCTATTAGAAATGGCTTGAGGATTTATGAAATATTTCTCAATGTTTCACCCTCTGTAATAAGCGATTTCTTTAGGCTACATTTAGTAGTTGAGTTACACTGCAATCTCTAATAATCCTAAAGAAATCGCTTATGATGGAGGGCGAAAATTTCATTTGAAGCCTAAGAACTTCAATTTTAAATCTTACTCCTTTCCATATATTGTTTTGGAAAAACTTAACAAAAAGCTTTGAAAAGTTGTGGAAAGCAATAAAAAACAAAAAAAATGATCAAAAAGATGTTAATATTGTTTGCGATATTGATTATTACTGGAAAAAATGTGACTTCAAAAACTTCTACAAAAATACATAAAAAACTTAGTTCGTGAAAGTATAAGAAAGATTATTGATAGAATATGGATAGATTGGAAAAAAAATAACTAATTTCCGCAAGTGGTAATGTGTGAAACTGTGATATTTTTTTCGGCAGTTCCTTTAGGCCTGCACCTAGAAATAAGTATTAAATGTGATATTTTGTTTTCAGAAAAAAAAAGTTTCTGGGTATTGGCCATTATATAAATAGCAATCAGTTTACATTCACACCCGCTCATTCCACGTAGATTGTTTTTTTCCTAAGGAAAATGTTTGTTAAATTGTTAATTTTTTTGTAAGAACTAAATTTATTAAATTTTTATTTTCTTAAAAAAAGACTGAACCTTTCTTAAGTAACGTGTTTTATTTCTCATTAAATTCCAAATTTGATTCGACAACTACAAGTTACGAAAACAATTTAATAATCTAGAAAGTTTCAAAATGAAAAATAGCAATATTCAACTATTTTGAATGTAAAATCGATAAAATATACCGAGAAAGTAAATAGTGGAATTCAATGTGTGCTCAATAATAAATGAAATGCTTTAGGTCGCTGGTTCTATGACAATTTCTTAGCTATTAGAAATAGTAAATTAAATCCAGAATTTCCAAATTACTGATGGTTTTTAAAAATTAAAAATCTTGAAAAGTACAAATTCAGAAAATCACGGTTTTTAAGGTAACGCTATTCCAAATCTTTCGAATAGTTAATCAATATTTTTCTAATGTTTTACATTTTTTTTTTTTGTAGTTTTCCAATGATAATCACTATAGTTTTTGTTGTTATTTGAATATTTTCAAAAGAAAGATAAACAACATTTGTTACTGATTTGAGATAATAACGAGATGTTTCTTAGTTGAAGATTAATGATAGAATGAAACAAACATGTCGTTTTATGCTTTGTTAATGGCGAATTGGCAATTTCCGTCCAATCAAAGGTTTAGAAAATCATTAAGTATCGCAATGTAATCGCAGTTGTTCTTGGTTTAAGAAAAGGATAAATTCATGGAGAAGTGAAACAGAGCTATATAGAAACGACATCTAATATTGCGGTTCTAAATGGTTCTACGAGGGGAAAAAATCCTATAATATATCAAAAAAGCTCAGGCACTTCCACTATTTTCGATGTTGCAGTCGATGGAAGTGATACAACATTAAAAACGTATTTATTATCTTTTAATCGTTAAAAGAATTCATTAAATTAATCTTTCCATAACAAACGTTGAAATATCTAAATTGAGGAATTTGGTGATTTTCATCGTTTTGTTTCAGTTTATTGTATTAAAAGTTGTTGTGAACCAACCAACATTGTGATAAGGTAAGTTAGAATAGTTCCATGAAATACAGATAATAATATCTTTTTTTAAACTAAGGATTTTGTACATAGTGATTTCAATTTCTAGATTTTCTGAGAGATAAAAATTGTAAACGCTTGAATTTCTAAAATTTTCCTTACAAACAGGAAATATTTTAAAATTGAACATGAAAATCGAAATTTAGAAAAAAAATTTCTCCTAAAGTCGAGATTTTGTAAAATGTCGACATCAAACTCGAAAATTTAAAAAAATGTTAATCCTAAAATTGAGATTGTATAAAATCTCGACAAATCTGAAAATTTGTAAAATGGCGACGTCCAACCTGAAAAATTTGCAAATTTTTGAATTTTAAACTCTAGATTTTGATAAATGTAAACTTCTCATACGAAATTTAGTAAAATATTAAGTTGGGATAAAAACAATATTTTGTAAAATCGTGATTTCAAATACGAAAATTTGTAAATTTTCAAATTTAAACTCGAGATTTGAGTAAATCCGAATTTCAAATTTGAACTTTTGTAAAATATTCATTCGGAGACTATAAAACAATCCTTTTAAACTCGAAATTTTTAAAATCGTAATTTCAAGTTCGAAATAATCTAAAATCTCCACTTAGGTATATCCCGATATTTTATATAAGCCCAACACGTAATTTGAAATTTGTAAAATAATAGATTGAGAGGTAAAAATTTCATTTGCAAACTCCGATATGTTCTAACTGGGAAATTTCAAAAATCTTAAAAGTAAATTTAAATTATAAAATTTTCTGTATTTTTAATTTTTAACTAATTAGTCAATATGAATTTACACACCTGGAAAATAAATGAAATTCTCAATTTTTGTTTTAATTTTCATGTTTATTAAATTAAAAAATTCACTATAATTTACACTTAATTTATTTGCCTGCAACCGCGCCGAAATGTTTTTTGAATTTGAATTAATATTTGTTAGAAAATATTCCGCAAATAATTGAATCGAGCTCGCTAACGTAATTTTGAAATGGGACCGAACACAGAACCTTGAGGTACCCCGCAGCAATATGTAGTTTTTCTAAAAATTGATCGTTTATGTATAAATAACACATTCTTATAAAATTTTTTTTGCCTGCACGTTGACAAGAATAATTTTCTTTTTCAAAATTTGCCGACATCTCTTTTTGACGAATTAGATTGATTTGATTGCGATAAAAGTAGGCACCCGGAGCGAAACGTAAGTTTTTCCTCGGCCCTCGTATCCTCACAAAATCGATAGGAGCACGTGTCGAAGTATAAAAGGAATAAAAGTATTTGCATGGAATATTCAGAAGATGACCAGTACGCATAATAAGTGCAAAAAACGCCCGAAAGCCGCTCAAATTCAAAGGGAACCAGTTTGAAATACAAAAGAAAAATAACTGGATATGTTTAACGTAAACGTCGAGCCGAGATTTGCGAAATCCGAATTAGATGATCCGGCGTCGAGGTGCACCGTGCAGCTTTCTTATTTAGTTGTGTTGCGGCTCTAAACGCGGACCCTGTGGAAGGTTATTTTGAATGTTGAAAATTTTCGAAAAATTACTTTGTTGCGACATCCGACTATGACGTCTCCGATAGGAAAGGTACGTAAAATGCAAAATTTTCATTTAAAATTTATTGATTATTTGGGTTATTATGACATTTGTTATTTCTACTATTTACTTTTAATTTTCAATATAAAATAAATAAATAAATTATCATTATCAATCATCCCGGAACAATATTTATTCCACTGGAGAGAAATATTTTATTTTAATTATTAATAATTTATTAATAATATTTGTTATTGCAAGTTTACAAAAAAATATTTTAATAACATTAATTTATTCTGAGGCAAGTGGTTCGGACCAAAAAAATGTCTCAATTTCATAAGATAAGGCTAAATATTAATTTTTAAATATTTTGCATTTTGTGTATAAAGAAAAGTTGAAATATAATTTTTTATATTTTTTAGACAATTTTATAAGTAAAAGTTGGATTAGATTTTTTTTATATTTTTTAGACAGTTTTATATTCGTACTGGCGAAGTTCTTGTACATGGAGGGTCCGAATCGGTAAGTAAATATATAATGATATTCAAAAAATATTTTGCTTCAAACATTCTATATAAAATTATTTAAAATATCTTTGTTATTGTTATAAGAATATAAATTATTTTCCAAGAAAGTAGTTTAACAATATACATAAACACAGATAAGATAAATTTTAATCAACCTTTTCTTGTTTGGAAAAAGATAATTTTCATAACTTACCAAATAGACGGAGATTAATCAAAATATTAATAAATCATTATTTACATTGTTATTGAATACTTTTGTTTACAATTCTATAGAAATTAGAATTTTTGTCTTACTTGGGATATTCAAAAATAACTAATAATTTAATATAGCATAATGATGGCTATTACTAAAGTTGTATTTTTCAATACCGGATAAAAAGGAGTCATCACTATTACTTAAAAATATTTATTATAAGCAGAGTGCGATTTATTGTCACAATTTATAATTATCAGAGACGGCGTGAGGAAAATAATACGAAATAAATAGTAAAACATTTATTTTAAAAGAAAATGTTACTTATTTTTCACTAATCTCTTCAGTTCCTTTTCTTTTCAAATAGTTGGAAATAATTTTGGATCTAATTTTTTGATTTTTTTTATATAATAGTCGAACATTCAAATCTATACAATTTTCGTAGTACACTTTACACTTATTTTGGTCTAATCTTTTACTAATATTTAAATTATTGAAAATTAATTCCTTTCCACGTTTACTTACTATACATTCCATATTTCAATATTAAGATAAAAATAAGAACATAAAATGAATTCTCTAAAAAAATGTATGCTAAACTATTATTATATATTATAAAAATCCGTTACATTGAAATTACAAAACTTCCCTACTTAATCCCTTAAGTAATTTCTATTTTAAGTACTGGTGCCGTGTGATCGGTAATTATTTAGCATTAAGAGTCACAGAAAAGAACAATTTATATTTTTTATTTACGAAAAATAAAATAAAACTACAGCCTAACAAAAACAATGGAACAAAATGGGTGATAATAAAAATAAACAATTTAAAAGTCACTTTATTGTCTTAGTAAATTGCGCTCTATTATTATAAATAAATAACATAAATAGTGAATTCTCTATTAATATAAACATCATTCTTATTCCTGTTTAAAACCCTTAAAAATATATCAAATAATTAGAGACGAAAAGGCTTATTTGCCCTTGTAAACTTGACGAAATTCTTTGCAAATTTATCTTCATTTTTAGCATTGAACTTGAAAGAAATCCCCTACGAGATAAAACCAGTTTCGCTAATAAAAGCAGGAGGGGAACAACATTGCAACGAATACAGGGAAATCAATCCTATGGAACAGGTTCCTGCGCTACAAATAGATGGGGTCACTTTGGTTGAATCGCTAAATATTTTGCAGTACCTCGAAGAAACCAGGCTTCACAGGCCTCTAATGCCCAACGACTGTATTAAAAGAGCAAAGGTAAAATAATTATGGATTTGAGCTAAAACGGCCGTTAGATTCTAGAAAGTATGTTTAATGGCATTTGAGCTTGTTTAAAAACGAATTAATTTTAAAGATATATAATTTCAATTTTGTATTTTAACAGGTTAGAGAAATTTGTGAGGCGATAGCGTCAGGTATACAACCCCTTCAAAATCTAACGGTACTTATAATGGTAGGCGAAGAAAAAAAGGACGAATGGGCAAAACACTGGATAAAACGGGGATTCAAAGCAGTCGAAAAGTTACTGGGTTCTAGCGCTGGAAAGTACTGCGTGGGAGACGAAATAACCATCGCGGATTGTTGTCTGATACCGCAAGTGTTCAACGCTAGAAGATTCCACGTTGATCTCAGACCGTATCCGATTATTTTAAGAATCGACAGAGAGTTGGAGAACCATCCGGCGTTCAGGGCAGCCCATCCGAGCAACCAGCCCGATTGTCCCCCCGAAGCGATCAAATAATCACCAAAAATTATAAGTTTTGACTGATATTTTATTCCATATTTTATTAAGCTTGTTTGCGAGAAGAAAATGTTTATATTATGTTCAAAGTGCTTTTTAATTTTGTACAGAGTTTTCAAATAATGTTACGAAATAAAGGATTTCGAATCTCTTTTATTATCTTTTTTTATCCGAATGACAAAAAACCAGAAACTAAAATAATATCGATAAATGAAACAACTTTAATGGAATCAATTTTATTTAAAAATATAATTTACTACTGTACACATATTCTAAAAAAAATCGCGGTCAATCAAAATCTGAATTACCTGAATACCAAGAAAAAAGACGAAAAATGTTAAGTTTCGCCAAGATCTTACTGGCAATTTGTGCATCAATCGTATAATTCTTACCAAATATAAAAAAAAATCAAATTCGACCAAATCTCTTCAAAAGTTTTGATTATAATCGAATTTGAAACAAGGTCGCAATCAAAAATAATGAGAAACAAATCTATTGATATTATGAATCTTAATATATTTTTTTGCTCAAAATTATTAGATAACAAGATTATTAAATTTTCTCACATTTTTTAGTTCAACAAAACAGATTCCAATAAAAAGCGAAAATAGTAGAAATTATCATAAAAAAATTAATCAAGTACCAAAAGTCATGACATGATTTTAATGTGATGTCTCAAAATTATAGGGCAATCAACATTTATTATATCGTATATATACAGGGCGATTCACTAAGGATTCCATAAAATTAACTACAAATGGAGGTCAGGCAAAAATAGCTACTAAAAAATCTAAAAGGATAATATTGTTTTTATACAAAGCTTTGACAAATAATTTATTACGTTCAGATATAAAATCGCAAACAAAAAAAAAATGTCAAGTCATACTTAATTAAAATATGCTTCTAAAAAATCCACAATATATCCATTTTGAAATATGTTCTGAAAATTGATGAAAACTTAACAAAACATTTAAGAAAATCCTTCAACTCTAATTGTATGATAAAAATCACAAAAATATACAAAACTTTTGTAGACATTTTTTAAAAACACTACATGAATATACAAACTTTTATATTTTAGACAAATTTAGTGTATCACGCTGTATACAAAAAATTGAAGATGTTATATCTAACATGATATGGATCCACAAAACTAATTGGTGTATCTCATATTTTCGATTGCAAACAATGCAAATTTACAAAAACATCATTCACAAAAAAATCCATAAAAAAAAAATTATAATCACTACACACTAAAAATTGTACATTGGTTGGGCGAACGATCGATATATTCTCATCCATGAACACATACCCTGTATTAAACTGATAAGTAACTCTTTTTAATTTCTATTTTTTTAACAGTGGAAAATGTGACAATTCAACTTACAATAACAAATTTTGACGATAAGAAAAATCAGTCCATGAATCGATTAATTAAAGGAAACCGTCCCAACTTTCACCTATGGACTCCGTGTGTTCTGGGCAGAGCTCCTTGAAAATTTGTTCAATTAGGGTGCGCCTAAAAGTGCAATCGATTAATATTCCTGTCAGGGAAGAATTTCCCAATTACAAACAAAGATTACTTACTTCGAGGCTAATCCCCCTCCCGGCGGCAAACCCTCGATATTAATTGACATAAGACTACGATGAATTTGATAAAATTTCCTGTCGTCGCTTTGTTCTATTATTTCTAAAATTGAAAAATGGAAAATTTGATCGTTTTGGGACAAAGGAAAAAGATTACCTTTAAGATGCCTTTCAATAGTTGCATCTAATTCTTTTTCGGCCATCACAGTTTCTGGAGTGGGCGTAGGAGCGCCAGGAAAAACTACTAATACAATACTCATGTTATCTCGACTGCCCTGCAAAAATTAAACATTTTTGTTAATACCTTTTGACCAACTAATCAACATATGTACCTTGTATAAACAAGTGTCAATAACTTGACTGGTAACTTCTTGTAGGTCATCGGTAACACTTAATCGATTGTGTATGTATGCACACAAATCCTCATTGCTCATCACATCCCAAATTCCGTCACAAGCTAATACTAGAAACTCATCAGCCATGATATCCTTCTCTCTAACAAATATTTCCGGTTCGGGCGACACGAGCTGCTCGCACGGTCCCATACCTTCTACGTTTTTGTACTCAAAATCCCCCAATGCTCTGCTCACCTTTAACAAACGCATAATAACAATCTTAAAAAAATACAACGGTCGATTTTAATTACCGCCAGGCTTCCGTTAACCCTCTGGATCATAACAGAACCGCCGGCCTTAACGATGCGGTCCCTTTCCGTCGGTAATCCGGGTTTATGATCCTGCGTGGAGAAAATTGGGGCCCCGTCGCGGCACAAAACCGCTCTAGAGTCACCACAATTTGCGACGTACATGGTGCGTGGTGATATGAAAGCGCAAACGGCCGTCGATCCGCTTTTGTCCTGACCCGACGTCATTTCTGGCAAGCAACGCATCTTGTTATCTAATTCTAAAATAACAAACAATTATGCTGCTTATTATAAACAACAAAAGCTATTTTAAAATGTTGAACACTCAAAATATTCAAAGGAAATTGTTATAGAAGTTATAAAGTTAAATGTTCCTTCTTTTTGTCATTATGGTTCAATTGGTCCCTCAAGCCGGAAGTAATTTATGTTTCTACTTTTTAAGTTTAATGGAAACTTGGAAAATATTTAGTAGTTTTTATAGTTTCCAAAAATAAACAATATTGGTGTTGAATGAAATACAAAACAGAAAGAACAAAAGTGAATCATCTAATAATATAACAAAAAAGAAAATAGTCAAACAGTCCTGCAAGCAATTAGAAAATGATGGAAAACCAAACCTATTCAAAAAGCAATGGAAAAACTTAAGAATGTAACAACGATTTACGACCTTCTGATTAATAATGAAATTTTGGCTTTTAACGATTCTAATCAATCAAAATGGCGAATACTGTGAATTCCTCAAGAGACGACAAAATCGCCGCAATAACGCTACAAAATGTAGAACCACCAAAGATGGAATAACAGACATTATATTATCAATGTTTAAAAAAAGTTATCTATGAAATACAAAAACTATAGGCTGTTACGTTGATAAGCATTGTGGGGAAACTATTTTAAATCAACAACTACTAAAATACACTGAACTACAACTAGAACATATTATGTCAAACTTCTTAAAAGGAGGATATTCCAAAGAAGATAAGCAAAAAAATTATAATTAGAAAAGCGTTAGTACTAGAAGGATTACAAATGAAATAGGTTCTTGAGGTAATAGAGCACAAATGAGATACTTTGTTTACCTCGTAAGAATGGATTATAATCATATGGCAACAAATTTATAACTACTAAAATCATAGAACTATAAGTAAAACAAACTATTAAACTTGAAAAAGAAAGTATTTCAAATAGTATCTTTAAACTGAATTAAATAAGAGAAAAACTAACCAAACAAAATAGGAAGGGTTAGTTTTTACTAACTCAGCAATATGACAATCGATCAGGAAAATTTTAAAAAACAAATAAATCAAAGGCTAAAAACACCAATACAAATCATGCAAGAACAAGTTAGATCAAGAAATATAGAATTGCCAGAATTTGAAACTGAAGCTGTTTATCAATAAATATATGAGCAAAAAAATAGAAAGAAGTGCTTTTTAGAAGTGAAGATGCTCTTATTATTATATATAAAACAAGTAGATAACATAAGAGATAATTTCGATAATAAATTTTGTAAAAAAAATATGTGCTCTTTGAAAGTTTAGCACAACTTTATTTTCATAAATGATTATTTGAATCTTATTGCCAAGCCTCCAAAGAATATGGAATTGATAAACAGATTAAACAACATAAATAAGGAGAGACTTCCTCTTAATTTTTGTGGTTTTTTTTTTAAATTGTGTCAACTTAGATAAGAAAATTATGTAATGTCAAAAAAATATGTATGGAATATATGGATAATGGCATCACATAATGTCGAATTTGTCTCTAAATAAATAAGATATATCTAAAAAATTATGCATATTGAAATTAATTTACAAATCATTGTGAAACAATTCGAGAAGTTACTTTTATTATTTTTAAACGGTCTAAATATATCCTTTGAACTTTTTAATGTTAACTGCATTGTATCAAAAGAATGCGAGGTTGATTTAATGATAATTTGTAAAATGTACCTAGGAACCCTTTGTGAATTGCTTTCATAACATTCTCATGAAATTCTTCAGTGGCCATGATAGTGCTCAACAAGTGCTCCGCACAATGAGCAGACACATACGCCCCTGCATGGCCATCAAAAACAGCGAAATACGACCAATCTTTTAATGCATCCCCAAGATTCGTCTTGGCCATGTGAGCATCTTCCATTTCCATACGCCAGCCCTGCATACTTGCAACTCCGTATCGGATTCCGTTGCCATCCCCGTGTTCTAAAAACTTGTCTGTCTTTGGTTTATCAAGAAAAGCTCCCATTTCGCTTTATAATTTATACTGATCTTGAGAGAACTAACGAAGCTTCATTTTTCCTAAAATTCAAAATAGAGGTTAACTATTACGTCTGCGGTCGGTCACGTGGCCCTGGACTTCTTACCTATTTGTACATTAAAATAAAATCAGTTTATTATTCAACATTTTATACAAGAATTCAACCTCCCAACGATTTTTTTAAGATCACAACAATAAAATAAAAATATGGCGATTTTAAGTGGAGTTACGCGTGCGCTATCTAAAAATAGAAATTAAGGATGACAACATTTACAACCAATCAAATTTAAGAACAATTTTAAAGCAGTGTATAGAGGTTTCTTCTTTTTTAAAAATGCCTTTATTGTACCAAGTAATTTATATCCTCTGCCAATTTCTCGATTTTCGATTAATAAACGGAATTCACACTATAAAAATTTTTATTACAACAATAATTATTTAAAATATATCTCAATATTTAGTAAATACAACACGATATCCTAGATTTTATAACGTTCCTGACTGTTCTTTTAACACATAAATGTCAAATATTATTTCCAAATGAAAAAGAAGATTTTGACATCTAATGAAGATTTAGCAAAATTTTAAACTTAACTAAAACTGCAGTCTATTATAAATAAAAATGTAGATTTTCTAAGAAAATTTGATAGTAAACAATATCGCAGAATGAAAACAACAGTGTGTCATTTTAAACTATATTTTTAATGTTGAATTGTTTGCTTTCGAATTTACCGCCATTATAATATCTGCATCGCAAATCTTGAAGAGACAAGAAGTATTTACTTTATGATTAAAATCAGATGTTTATTTGTAACCAAAAACTATAAGATATATTAATGTCACTATTAAATCTTTCAAGATGATTGATCATATTTTTTAATGTAATAAGAATAAGTAATTAGTTCGATTATTATGGCTACCACCAGCAGTTCAGAAGATAGTATTGCTCCTAGAGATTTTCATTTATCTACTTCTACAGATAGTGACAGCCGTTTGAGCCTCAACAGACAGAAATGTCCGTTGTGTCGCAAGTTTAAGAAAGTGTTTTACTGTAAGGATTGCTTCCACAGCGGTTTATTTTACAGCTCCAAGCACAAAATAACTGAAGGGTATTTTGTAACAAGCGTAGCTGCTGCATGTTTGATAAACCTGTTTTTTTAGGTACTTAGATAAACAAAAGGCTCTTTTAGAATTACAAGACAATAAGAAAACCTTGGAGAAGAATTGTTTTAAGTTATTAGAGAATAAGCAAAAATCTGATATTTTGGTAAGTATTTCATTACAAACATACAGTGATTAATTTTCTTAAACAATATAGCCCTGTTCGTACTTTAAAACAATATATACAATTGTTAATGTCTTTTGAAACAAGTATTAGTTTATTATATGAAAAACTTAAATGGTATGTAGAGCCAGAAATTTTGTGTTCTGTACCACATTGTATTTAACTATTCTTATACGTATATCTATATCCATTGACAAAAAATAAATGTATTATTATTTTCAGAATTCAAAAATTAGGCAAGCAAAGGATAGAATAAGAACACTTAGATCAGCCATTGAAGAAAAAAAATTAAAAAAAGCACTCAACAATGAAAACCTTGCATCGTTAAAGGACAAAAATGAAAAGCGCACTAAAAGCTTACCAAAATATGAAAATAAAGTTAGAGAACATGAAACATATGTAATGTTAAGGCATGAAAAAGTTGAAAAAGCAAAAGAAACTGCTAAAGAAAAGCAGGAAGAGTTAAAACAACTTGTGAGAATGAGGATTCAACAGCTTTTTAAGTATATTTTTCCTATTTGTGTTGTCAAACCAAACATGTACGTTCAACAAAACTGACATTAATTTCATTTTTCATATCATACATTTAGTTCTAAATTAAAATATATATATATATATATATATATATATATATATATATAATCTATTTCTAAATAAACATACTACATAAACTAAGGTAAATGTACTAAAATCAGACACCTGAAGTAATATATTTACTTATTTTTATAGTTTGACTTCTTGACACCAGAATAAACAACTTAAATTCAAATTTCAAAATGTGAGATTTTTCTTAAAAAAGTAAAATGTAAAAACTGATCCTATTTTCCGGACTATGGTTATTTCTTTCTTCTTTTGAGATAACTTCCTTTGTTTCTGTCTGGGTTATTCAACTTTTCTGCTTGGACCTTCCTAGATTACTTTAGGTTCCTGTTTCTTGTAACTCATTTTTATACGTCTATTTCTGACCTTCCCTTACTGTTGATTCCACCCATATTTCTTCTTCAGTTGTACCTTGCTATTGCTCTCTCTTCTACAGCTTTTTTCAACTACCAATCTCACCCGTATTTCTTCGTTTATTTCTACACAATTTCTTCGTTTGTATTGTTTGCTTATAATCCAATAATATGAATGTTCACAGTTGTATTTAAAAAATTCCCATCAAGCCATTCAGGTTTTAAAACAAGAAACTCTTCAGCTATTTTATTGTCCGGAAATTGCAAATATTTGGTTAGTGTCATCTCTATTCACTTCCAGTGGAAAGAAAAACTTTGAATTTTTCAGTTGTACTTTTTCAATGAAATTTAAATTCAATTCTCTTAAAGATTTGATGGTTTACTGCATTGTCTACTGTATATAATTATATTACGCAATACGAGCACAAATTAAAAAAAAAATGTATTTTTGTAAATAAAATTATACAATATTTTTATAAGCCACTAGTGGCATATAATGAATATAAAAAAAGTATAAATCAAGTCAAGAGGTGAATTAATTTTTGTCTGATTAACCTTTTAAATAAGCTTTTTTTCTTTGTTTGTCTTTGGGACGTCTACATTCCCTTGGATGAGGGTAGATAAGGGTTATTTTTGTTTAGGTCTTCGTTTCTGGTAAATGATGAAAGTTTGTTATGTCTACGTTTCTATGTATAGTGATTTTTGCTTATTATAATTTATTGCACTTATCAATTATAGTCGAAAAGTTCAGAATTTGGTACATTTACCTTATTACGATTTCAAATATTGTTTTACATTCTTTCTCTAGAAGATTAATAATCTTCAGTACTCTGTCCAGAGCGGATTTTTCGATAAAACTCAAACTTTGCTCTGCCCAGAGAATGAATGATTTACACCTTAATCCTCCTAGAGAAAAAATGCATATATTGTTATAAAAAGTTTTTTTAGGGAAACTGAGATGTCTGGTGATGATATGGTGAGCGCCTTGGCTGATGCTTCCAGAACGACTTTCATCAGTGATCGTTGGGTGTACTCTGATTACTTGGGGGAGATGAAATATTCTATTGTAGGGCCTACTTTACCGGGATCTGGAAATTATTCCGCTTACAACATTTGGGGTTAGATTAATTTTTTGTTTAGAAAATTTGTAATATTAGCGCTATTTATTTGTAGTTGCTCAAAATCAAGATGGGGTACCAGGTTCAAATATTGCCAGTTATGTAGAAGCAAATCCAGCTTTTAGCATTAGCGCTGCGCTAACATACACAGCACAATTGATCAGTGTTTTATCGTTCTATTTAAATATTAGACTTCCTTACAAAATGCAATACAGGTAAACTAGCAGGAA
Organism: Hermaeophaga mercurialis; assembly: GCA_951812935.1. Classification (NCBI taxonomy): domain Eukaryota; kingdom Metazoa; phylum Arthropoda; class Insecta; order Coleoptera; family Chrysomelidae; genus Hermaeophaga; species Hermaeophaga mercurialis. The sequence continues at coordinate 902,203 of OX638359.1, forward strand.
AAGATTACAATAAGTAAAATAAAATCTCTTTAATTTTTTTAGTGATTTTTGCAATAGTTATATGAATGAGCAGCAATTCGTAAGGAGAACTACCAGATTGAATGCTAACATACTGTATTTATGTTTTGTACAAAATGTCGATCTAAGTACGTTAAACGCTCCCAAAACTATTCATAATATTCTTCAACTGATTGAGGACCCTCAAGCGGATTTGGGAAGGTAATGATGTGCGCACTTTGCCTTTTGAAATAATAATATTAATTTTTCGAATTAAATACTAACATTTTTTTATGCTTGAAATTTCGATGGTAGGCAACATTACGGCACCATATAATTGAGATTCTCCCAATTAGACTGACAAAATAAGGGATAAGTCATTACTTCGAATTACTTCGCCGAGATAGAAGCGACATCTTCCCTTATTTTCCGTTATTATTGTTATTCCTGTCCCTAATTTATTAACAAATTAGTAAAGTACTCGTTTTCTTATTTTGTTGAGATAGAAAAAAAGTATTTTTCCTCTCGAGTGCAGTGAGTGGCTTAAGGCACAATTAACTTAACGTAAGGTACTACTAAGGAGTTAAAGTGTTAAAGTGTCGACTCAGCTGTCAAAAGACCATTTTGTAATTCCACTTAGTTGTATTGATTTCGTTTTGAAATAAAATAAACGACTACCTCCAACTTATTAAAAGGGTGTTTTACTAAGAAGATAAGTAAAGTAGCCGTCCCTAAGGAGAGTCCAAGTCGAAAGTTAAGAAGTGCTTTTTGACATAATTATTTAAAAAAATTAAGTGATGGAGATTTTTTTAATATCACAACTTAAGCTTGATCACATTGTAAGATAAAGATCTGGTATATGTAGTCAAATGGAATGGAACACAATAAACATTTGGTATGGCACGTAATTATAACTATCCAGAAAGAATAAATGAAAATGAAATGCTGTTTATTGGCTGGCAAGAAAATATTCTTAAATAACTTTTTAAAACTTTCTACATAAATAGTTTTGTTTTAGATTGTTAAAAATTGAAACAATTTTATTATGCGTGATTTTAAGAGTCAATTACTAGATACTTAGGAGGCGGTTTCTGCAAATTCAAAATTAATATAGTTATTTGAAATTAATCGTTTTTTGTATTAGATAAGAAATAAAGAAAATTAATGTTACTCTCCTTAAACATTATTTATGTTATCAAAAGTTTACTAAATAATTTAAGTCAATAATTATTTCCAATTATGCATTACTACTAACATACTAAGTAAATAAAAACAAATTAATATATTTCCTAATCATCGTTATCATCAAAAAATCACTATCAATTATGTATTACTTAACATTAATATTTACATCGTCTTCCATAACAATTACTTCTTTATTTATTTTTGTTTCTTTTTTTACTACAGTGTACAAGTATCCAATTTAGTTACGTACTATACAAGATGGTCCAGAATTGTCGAGCACTAATTCTAGAGGTGATAGTTCAGCTAAAAATAAAGGTACATTTTTATTTACACTTTTTTCGAAAATTCAGTAATAAAGGAGATACAGGCCTCTAAAATTGTATAAAAAAATGTTTTTTTAATCCAATATCCAATATCTTCTTGCATCTTCTTGTGAACGCCAGCGTGTACTCTAACGACTTTGGAAGTCGTCCGTGATTTTTTGTACCATCAATGTTTCCTGACAGTTATCATTTAAAAAGTATGGATTTTCAAAAAAAGATATGCCCACATTCGAGTGTGTTTTAGTTTGTGATGGAGGTAACGGCAAAACATTCTTCGTTAAACGTCATATACTTGGAGAATTCGAAAAAAAATCCATAGATACTTTAGGCGTCACTTACAAAAACGTACAAAACTGGCAACATGATTTTGTGAGAATATGCGAAAATAATTGTTCTCTTCGGAAACATTAATTTATAGTTCTCTTATTGATTTGTTTCATAAACAAGTGCACTCTTTCTATATTATATTAAGTTATATTTTAAAACAACATTTTTTAATGCCATTTTAGAAGCTTGTATTTCCCTTATTATTGAGTTTTCGAAAAAAATGTATATAAAAAGGTACCTTATTTTTAGGTGAACTATCACCTAGTAATTCGACAATTTTGGGCCACTCTGTGTAAAATTCGTCATTTGTCCAATATCTTTTGTAGTCACCCCTTAAAAAACCAACTATTTTTAAAATTCGTAGGGAAGGGGCTTTTGAATACAACGTTCACTTAGCCAATTCTTTGGAACAAGAATTATCAAATGATCTCAAAATTAGCGACGACTCGGATTCGGAAGAAGGCGACTCTTTTCCAGTGGAATGGGAGGCAGTAAGTTATAATTTCGAAAGTAGTGTAGAATGATAAATATACAAAACAGATTTAGCATAATAGATAAAAAAAAGTGGAATTCTTTATTCAGACGTTTTAAACTTTTATTGCTTTTATCTCGGTGTTCAATTGTATAAAGGTTTTAAGAATATTTTTACTTGAATGTCAACGTATCTACTTTTCACTTAAACAAATATTAATTTGAAAGCACCGATGTCATTAAATAAATTTTAATATCTTAAATATAATGTTATTGAAATATTTAAATAATCTAAAGCTGTACTGGTAATATTAGTAAAATTTGCTCTCAAACAATTTTGTTATAATGTAACACCTACAATTGAGAATTCAAACAGATTTTTAATTGTTATTTTTTTTTACTTAGGTGCCTCATGTGCAATGTCCGGAAATAGCAGCGGGTCCTGCTATCAGCCAGTCGCCGCAAATGATTAGCACCCAGCAAGCTAGTAGTATGGCAGGCGGATTAGTGAATAGTGCAGCTGCTAGTATAGCTTCTATTTGGCGTGGTTTTACTAACAGGTAGTTTCTGCTGTAAGCCCTCCATACAAACAATAGAATTCTAGTAGCGGATAAGTTTTGGACCTAGAAGCCAATCATCGTCAATAGACTTTTCATTTAGGGTTTTATTGGAGCATAGGTCTTGAAATATATGGAGATTAATTGTTATTTCATATTTTTTTGATAGCAAAAATTAATTTAATTTTTGCTTTTTTAATGATCTACCAAAATTAGTTATATGTATAAAACAAAATATTTTTTCCTAGTTGATTTTAATAATTTGATAGTTGTTGGGGCAGTTAAAATTATCCATTGTAAATACTAAGTACTTAATGTAATAAATTTTAAATTTTTCAATACAAAAGATTTTATTTCTTGAGCCGCCCGCTCTTATCATTTTTTATTAAAATTTAAAACTGGGATTTTGCTAGTAAGAACAAAATAAGCTAAAAATGTATAGAGTCATCTTTATTTATATCGGTGGTTTAATTTAATGTATCTCTTTTTATTAATATAATTTTTTATCATATTTTACGAATTTTTGACAATTCCGAAATAGCTTTAAAGAATAAAAAATATTTAAGTAAGAACCAATTAATAATGTAATTAAATATCTGAATATGTTCTCATCACAGCGTGTATAAAATTATGTATAAGAAGCTTATAAGTATACAGGGTGATGCCAAATTCAAGAGGAAGATATATCCTATTGAAAACTATGAGGGGTATTTCATATAAAAAAATTTTCTCAATCAAATCGTTTAAGAGATATTACCTCGGAAAGAATGGAACTAAATTTAAGTTTTTATTTTTTGTCAAATCTGAGTTATCCTAGGAATTTTGGAAAATAGATGAAGAAATTATGGGATTTTTTTTACTATTGCCATTATGTTACAAGGGGGCTATTAACCCTTAAGTTTAACACATTGAATTAGTTACACTTAAAATAACAGACAGTATAAGCAATGTGTTAACAAAAAAATTGAGATTTTTTATAATCTAGCCAAATTCTTTTACATGAAATTATTCATTATTATTAAAAGTGCAACAAAAAGATTATTTTATTATTATTTATGCGAAATTATTTTAGTAGATTGAAATTAAATCTCTATTTAGTAGAACAAAAAATAAGACAATAAAAAAACATGTATATTTTTAGCACGGGTAGCAAATATAGGCATTATTCTTCTTGTAGTTACAAAGTGTGAAGTCTTTTTTTTAACTTTTCAACTCGAATTTTAAGGTTTGTATTACTTTTGCAAGTAAAAAATACTAACATTAACACTAGCTAAATGGTACCGTTTGTGAGGAAGTCTATGAGTATTTAAGAGTTTGGAATTCCTGTTTTATTAACTCTTCTATCTGTTGATTTTTTACATAGAACTAATTATTTTTAAACAAATAAATACCATTATTTTTACAAGACTTTAGCTAATATTCCATTGATTGTTGAAGCTACGAATCGTATTTGTTTAAGGAATTCTAAGTTGCATGTATAAGAAAGTTCTGAGAAATCTAATCTCCAAAATTTCTAGACTCTTAGATACAATTTTGTGAAATAAAAAATACCTATGACCCAATATTTTTTTGCAGTTACTTATCACATCTTTTTTACTATATAAGTATGCTGACTTTAACAAAAGAATTAGGTGGCAGTTGTCAATCTACTTGTTATACATACATTGTTTTTTTTTTACTAATTTTTATTCGCCCTTGGTTGATTTGTTCTTTGTAAAATGATCTTATTCATGTAGATATAAAGTTAACATAACTGATTGTGTACTGTGTATATTCGTTGAAATATGTACCTAATATGAATTGTTTTAAAGTTTTCTATATTTACGGATATGGAGAATTGACATTACAGCGTTGTTAATGGGTATAAACTCTGATCCACCTAGTATAGCTTTTGATACAATTTCCTTATATAAATAAAACCTCTAAATTTTTGCTCCATGCCACAAAGTTCATACCATTTGAAAACGCTATAAATGTGTAAATATCTTACTGATAAAAATAGTTGCTATAATTAGAACGTCATTTGAACATAGCACAAAAGTTATTTTTTGTATTTGCTTTGTATATAAGCCAATTATATTTTTTTAATATGAAAATTCGCCAATTTATTTCACCTTTATTACACAAAGAAAACTACAAATATAAACTAATACTAATATAAACTATTTTATTAAAAGGTATTGAAACTACTTGAATTTTTTCTTTTTTCTCAACTCTGCCTATTGCGACAGATTAGTTTTATCACACAACAATTGTACAATTAATTATAATAACTTAACTAAATTTGTTATATACATCTCCATAGGAGTATTTAGTGTACAAAATAGTTATGAGTCATTGTGGCCAGTAACTTCATCAAGTGTAACTTCAGACCAAGTAGGATCTGCCAGACCATGTAGAGGGCACTCTATAGGGCATCTACCATTGCTCTAAAAAAGTTTACATCAAGAACTAACACATCAACTCCATTAAATAAGTAACACTATGAAACATACGTGATACATTCTGTGACTCCTGTGAATTGCTTGGCTTTTCCTTATTTTCTGGAGCAAATTATACTGATCTTCTAAGCGTTTAACACAATCTTCGCATATTGTTTTTGGTAAATTATCGTATTTTTTTAGCTAAAATAAACGTTCGAGCATTACATCTGAATATGATATTCGCGATAATACTTACTACAATTGGCAATAATTTAATTTTTTTCAACAAATCTAATTTTCGAGCTCTCTCAGTGTAGAGGTGAATGACAACTTTTTTTTGTTCAGAACAGAGCCTACATATAAAACCCGTAACAATAGCTTTCGCAGTACTTCCCATTATATATTTTTTTATTGCATCAATGAATAATAGAGAAATATTTTACTTTAGTGCTGTGACATATTTAGAATAAACGAGAACTGACAATTATGTCAAATTACTTCTCTTTATTTGTAATTCTAGCCCTGTTATTACAGTTATACAATTACTCAAATTATTTTCTTCTTTTTGATTTTACACTATCTAAAGAAGAAAACTAATTTGTTTTTAAAACATGTCCAGCCTATGTAATAAAGAAATTCGCTAATGGATAAAATATAAAATATGGTAACCTAGGGAATATTCCCAAATTTGAATTAGAATCTTGCGCTGGCTTAGTGCCCGAGGATGGAGGCCATAAAACTAAAAAAACGAAGAAGAAAAGAAAATATTGTAATCGTAAAACTTGTTGATTTAACAAAAATATTTATTATATTTGTAGTTTTAGAATGGATTTTGCTAAAAAATTAGAAGAATATCGAAGAAATAAATCAAGCTATCTTAAAGAAAAATCTACTGTTATAATGAACACTGAAGATAAGGTAACTTTTAAATAAGAACTATCTATACATGTCCACATATATAAATTATTACACGTTATTGTTAATTATTAAAAAATAATTCATTATAGGCGGTAACGGAAAAACTATTACATGAAACTTCCACAATCAATTCCGAGAGTTCTGACGATCAAGAAGACTATCTGGAGGATGATTCACTAAAGAGGTTGACCTTACTTGACTTTCTGTACTATGGATTATGTTTTGTACTGTGGGTTATTCTTTATGCAATATTTATAAAACTTCAATTCGGTACTATATTTTTCATAGTCTCATGTTTACTAGGAATTTACATAAACACGAGAACATCTCCGAAAAGAAAAGGAGAAGTTAGTGCCTATTCTGTATTTAATAAAGACTGTAAAAGTATAGATGGGACGCTTAAAGCTGAGCAATTTGAGAGGGAGATTCGTTATGGCCCCAGCAGTATGCAGTGAATGAATAAAATGAATCCATTATTCTTTCATTCCTTGTCTGTGATAATATTAAAACTTGATGTAAATTTAAACTATTTTTCTATTTATTTGCTGTTTTTAAATATTCTAAGTAAATCATTCTTAATTATATCTATTTTAATAAATTTTTATAACTAAAAATATGTAATAAAAGGTGTAAAGTATTATTTTCTTAAATCTACAAGTATTTAATTGGATATAAGTTCCTTTTTCTAACATCAAAAACTAGAATCGAACTTGTCAAAATTTAAGTATGAATTTAGAAAGCGTTTACAAACAAATTACCAATTAAATATGTGTTTTCAAAATTTAGTTGCTTAGCAGTAAAATTTTCATTACGGTTTTGACAATATTTTGCTCTGCAATCATACATAAATGAAAACAATTTTGTTAAAATCCTACACACAAACTTGCTTGAAACAGATTGTGAAAATCAAAAACTTTTATAGTTTCCCCCTTTGTATTTTGAGCCGCTAAAATTGTTGATTTTTCAAAAAATGATGCATCTCAATTCGTGTTTATATGTAAGTAAAAATATTTTAGCTTATTACAGGTTTTTAAAAATTGTGCACACTGAACAAAGCAACACAAAAGTTAACTGTACACATGCACAATGCTAAACTGTACAAATAAAATAACTATATGCAATGTAAACAAATGAAACATTGCTCAATAGAAAAAGGCAAATTTAGCAAAATAAAAAAAAATAGGTTTATTACTCAGTGCCGTTTGCACCAAAGCCTCTTACTTTAATGATTCGCTAAAGATATTTTTAATAATAAGAATATAGCAGATATTCTGAGTCTTCAGCGATTTAAGAAGAAAAAAATACATCTGCTTATCATTAAAAATATAAAAACTGGCCGATTTTTATAGAAATAATTGCTATTTTTGTAGAATATGCCCAACAAACTGTCTACCTTTTATAAAAGACAATTATTTATTAAATAATTTTTTAATTCATCATTAAAACCATTTGTAAACTAAGGATAAAAATTCTACATACTACATAAGAAAATACCTCACATATTAGAAAATAGTAAATAAACTTACCTTTTACACTGTCGTATCTCCATCATATATTTGCCATATTGCATTCACCATCTGGTCCATATTAATCCATATTTATCTGACTCACTCCCGAATTATCGCGATTTTTTCATTTTCGATCACATTTATTCTGACATAAACGCATACCATCGTACCGTAAAATTCCTACAGACCCGTCATCCCAGATGAACTTTTTTTTGAAGCCCATTTAAGATCCCGGGAAAGTATTGCCACAGCCTCAGTCCAACTACATTATGGAAATAAGATATACAAAACCGATCGATAAAATCGAATTTGATATCTATAAATACATAACATAGCTTGACTTTATTGTTTCAAAAATGTTACGGTATGATCCCTTATTTACTCCAGCCTAATAAATTTTGTGTTAATTTAAAACTATTTAGTAATTAACGAGCCGTTCTTTTTATTTAGATAAAATTGAATTGTCCCTTAACGAAAAAATGGATGTACTAAGTTAATTTTTTTAAGTAAATTTTGGAAAAAATTGCTACTGATTGATACGTATTTTTTTCATATTTAATTTGATAATAGTTTTAAAAAATTAACTAAAAGTAATTAAAAATTGATCATACGTATTCTCTTATTTTATCCACATTTCATGCCATACCTACCTTACGCCGATAAAATGTATTTCGAAACGAATGATCTGAAAAAAAAAGATGTTAAAGAAATTTTTGTTTGCTAGAAAAATAAAGCTAGATTATTACTTGACAATTTATCAAAATCTCGACTTCATATTCAACATCTTAAAAAAAAAAATGTGATTTTTTTTTAAACGTTTTTGCTTTAAAATCGAGACTTTTCAAAAAGGGACATTAAAGACGAGATTTCTTAATTTTTGAAATTTAACGTAAAGATACATTGAAATATTGACTTCAAAAATCGAGATATATGAATTAAAACACGATTTTTTAAAATTAAGATCGAGATTTATTGAAAAATCAAGTGGAGATTTTCAAGTAGAACACCAGATTTTTTAAGAATTTTTGGTTTAAAATTGACGTTTGTTAAAATTTTTCTTTAAAGTCGAGATCAATTAAAATCTCGAAATCAAAGTAGAAATCTTGAAGAAAATGAAATTTGTTGTTTTAAAATCGAAAATCAATGGAATCTCGTGTTTAATCTCGAGAACCTAATTTTTAGTTCAAAATTCAAGATTCATTAAAATATCGAGCTTAGGTATAGTCTAGATTTAAAGTAAAACAGAGGATTTTTCAAATATTTTTGTAAAATTCGATAACAAATATTTGAATATTTGTTCTATATAATGTCATTAAAATAAATTAACAATAATTTGGATTTTTTGAGAGAATTTCACGACCCAACATAAAAAAGAATTTTTTGAACTTTAACACTCTGTACTATTTTTCAACAGATTTTCTGTGATATTTTATCTGCAAAATATCCGGATATATAAAAAAACTAACCGATTTATCAACAAAGTTGAATTTATTTTTACAACACCCTATATGTGTGTAAGAAAAAATAATTATTAATATTCAAATTTTTTGAAAGTATTGGTTCAATAATTTTAATATTATTATAATTAATATGACAATGTGAGGAACATGTATATAAATAAATCAGATTTATATGGTATTGTTTAAAATTTCTGAATTTTAGGATTTTATAATACAGACACCAACTTTATGGAAATATAAATAAAAAGAAAGATTTTTCTCTACTAACTAAATCCACCAACAATATTAATCTCAATAACAAAAATTTACTTACCGAACGGATTATTAGTATTACTGCACTCAATTTTTAAAAAACTTCACAAACACAATTTTCAAGCACTAAAAATGGTCAAATTCATGGCATTTCGTAATGGTTTCCATCTTGATTTGTGTTTTGTTATTTGCCCCTTTTTTCATTGGAGTAACTTTTTTATACACCCAAAAAGTTCAGTGTATTTATTGTGATAAATAATTCCGTAATTTATTATAGAGGGCGATGCATGTATGTAACGTAAAATAATTTAGAATTATTTAAAAAAATTTATTCACTATTGTATGATAATATATACATTATTAATTTGTTTCTTCAATTTAAATAATGTTCATTATCCATAATTGCAGTGAATATTCATTATTCATAACTTTTTCAATAAGTTAAATATTGCAATATTTACCCATTTTATTAGTAGGCCTCGGCTGTCATTTAAGGGTCGAATTAATTACACAAATTGAAATGTCAAAGTTTGAATTCAAAATAATTTATGAATTATTTTACTAAATACTAGAAAGTATGGATATAGAATAAAATGAAAATAATATGCCTTTAACTCCGTCAGAAATGAAAGAAGTTGCTAAAATTGGATTATTAAATTTATTGCCAGAAAAATTAAAGCTGTTTGTGGGGGCGTATGAATTTCTTTCAAATTAGAAAAAAAAAAGTCGTTTTCAGAATCTGTTATGTTGCTGTATTTTAACTATTAACATAAATAATTAATCTTGAATTGTAATTAGTTGTAAGTTAATATTAATATTATTTTTCATGTTATTATAATTAAAAATAATGTTGCATACATATTTGCTTCAATAAAAGTATCGGTTAGAAAGTTACAGGGAGGACAAAAATGACATAAATCGAAAATGTTAGAATGCTCTCTATAATATTTTTTTGATACACAGCGATTTATACAAATAACTTGTCCAAATTTAAAAAGAATCAACCAAAAAACACATTCTTTACCACAAATTGTTTTAATTCCATAAAAGGTATAAATTTTATAACAACTAATTTCTGCTCGCTAACAAAACCATGTAATGTAATTATTATGTAATTTGCTCGACGCTAACGTTATGTTATGAAACATTTTTTACCACACATTACTTAATTTTTTTATGTCTAAATTCACATTTGTTTATTGATTGCAACTAGGATCATATAATCGATCTGTAAATGGCTCTTTTAGAGATCCGAAACTAGATGTCATAAAATTTATGTAACCTTTTACGGAATTACAATTTGTGGTAAAGGTTTTGAGTTTTTTGATTGATTCAATACCACATTTGAGAAAATGGATAATCTTTTATACAAAATTTAAAAAATCTTTTAGTGGTTGAAATTATATAGAGTGAACACAAACGTTATATATAATGAATAAGTTTAAAATGTAGAATTTTGTCATATTGTTTACTTTGTTATACATTAGTTCTTGTATATTTTAAAGAATTTTTCAGATTAATTCTGCTTTAACTTTGTAGGAATTACTAATCATGAGAACGGATTAATAAGTAGAATATCGTAGTATTTACACAATTAATATGTAAATATCAAAATTTTTAATTTTGTTTAAAACTAAAATTTAGGGTAGTGTAGTAGGAATTAAAATTTTTTTTTTATAAATAATGGAACTCAAATTCGATCGAGACTCAATTTAGTGCATTGTTAAAATATTTTACTTCTAAATCAATAATAAAATATATTAAAAGCTAAAGTAAACTTTATTTGTAAGAGTACTTAATAAAAATTTGAAAAACAGTATTCAATGTAATGTTTTATTTTTAGTAGAAAAATACATTAATAGTAAAAATAAGTAGACAATAACGTAGAACTAATAGCAATTAAAATTAAGTTTATTATAATATATTTATTTACAGAAAAAATACAAAATTTAATAAACCTATTATATAATAAAAATATAAATATTAAGTACAGCAAAGATTAATACAATAAAACGTTACTTTAAAAGTATCGATTTGATAATTCGCATTAAGACCTCCCTTTCCGCAAATATCAATACTAACAATTTTTAGGGTTAAAAATGAATGAAATTGATAAAAAATTAACATACAACATACGCTGTAATATTTCATTAAAAAACTACACTTATGTTAAAAATAGCTAAATATTTCTTATAGCTGATCAGAAAATATCCATAAAAAGAAATTTCTGATTCAGAATTTTCATTGTAAATTTATAGGGCGCTTGTTTTTAAACTTATCTAACTATAACTAAATACTACATAAAAATTTTTGATGAGTTAGAATTCAATGCTTAAGTCATTAAGCTTTACCAAATCAAATAAAAGTTTTCATTGTAAATAACTGCCTTGTATTTACGCTAAATAACTTAAGAGGAATAAATTAGTGGAGAAGACATAAATGTAGTAAGTAGAATATGCCAAAATCAATACACACCTCTTAGTCAATCACTTTATGTTGTTAACTATCAAAAATATCATTAAAAGTTGGGTATACTAGCTAAAATCATTGAAGCTATAGATTTACCTTTATAACCAATACCAGATTAGTAATATAAAGCCCTAATTTAACGAACATTTTCAAAAATTTCTTTTTTCACTGATCTCAAGATCAAAATAATTTGTCTATATTTTATCTGATTGATAAGTCGGTGGAGTTCCGAAAATTCTTCGCTTTTTCTTCATACTAGATTCGATCCTTCCTCCAGGCGTGAAAAATCTGGAAGCGTTTGGTCTGACCAAAGAATCAGTACTCGGCGTCTGTTGGAGCCTATTTGAAGACGGCGTTAGATACACGTTTATAAAATTTGTCCAAAATTCGCCGGGTATATCCAGAAGGTGTGCCATAACTTTGACGATACATCTAGTCTCTTCCAGCAACTTATCAGAGTCTCCAGATGAATAACCTACTATTGTAGGACCAAATATTTTTGCTAAATTTTCCGATGGCATTTTGCACTCTGGGGATAAAGCGACTTTTTGTAAATGTAAAATAATAAAAGCCAAAGTGTCTCTGTTCGGTTGAGGAAGCCTGGAAATTGTTTCGTACAAAACTGGAATGATGTCATTGGGGTCTTTGGCGTTAACGGCAGTGATGAAGTCTTTCCATAGAGAATGCGTTAAAAGGGGTTCTGTTAATGATCTTAAAAAGTCTTTAAGGCAGCCGCAAATCACGTGAATGTCCATCTCTTTTAAATTTGGTGTCACTCGACTGGACAGGAATTTTTCTTTCAAACCTAAAAATTTAATAAAATGATGTTAATAAATGAAAATGTTAAAAGATTATTTCATGGAACATTAATAATGTTTAAAAAAGCTAATCTACAAGAAAAATAACAACAAAGGAAGAACTTTTTGACCTTTTACATCTTTTTCAGATCCGGGAATCCTATAAATGCCCAATTCCCTCAATCCTCTTTGCTCAATTTCGTTGACGCAATGGACAACTAGGGCTGGAACCATTGGAGGACTAGTAGGTGTGTAGTCAGAAATATTTCCAGTGAATTTCTTGCTGCTTGGAGTGTTCATAACTGGTACACAAGGCATTGGTAGTAATCCTTTGCATTCAACATGGCACAAAAGGCGGCATTCCCTGCACTTAAGGCAGGTTTTACCAAAACGTATGTGTTTTGTACAAACTGCGCATAAACTTGGCAGAACCACAGTCTTTTGTTGGAAAGAGTGTTGCCTGAAGTTTGTTGCTGGACTACCGCCCGTTTGTTCTGAAATAAACCATTATTACTGGTAAATCAAACTGAATGATTAAAAAATTACCTTGTTTTGCCCAGGATTCGAAAACTAAATCCGGAGGTGCTAACTGTTCTCTATTAGACTTGGGCACAGATTCGATAACTGATGTGGCTGTAATAGGACCTTCTTTGGTAACAGTCAAAGTTGTGGTTGCTCTAACAGTTTCAGAAAGCCCTATATCCACAGCTTTTTTTGAAGATCTTCTCTTTTTTATAGAGGGCTCCTCTACTTTATCAAGATGTCTTTTAGTCCATCTACTAGAATCTAAATCGTCCTCAGAACGAGAAAGGCTAAAGTCTGAGAGAATAGAACCAGTCGAGTTAATTTCTTTAATAGCGCTTAAACGATCTGCATCACAAAAACTCAACCTTCCTAAAAATTTACAATACTCTATAATCAAACAATTATTTTTATATTATAAAGCTTTTTACCTGGATAAAGACTACTGATTTGCTCTCTAACGTCATCCACGAGCTTATTCCTACTATCTTTAACGATTGCATTGCAAAACTTGGCGATCTGTTGTCTAAGTTCATCTCGTTCTTGTTCAGCCAATTTTCTTTTTTTGTGTTCTTCGTCCAACATTTTCCTGGCATTTTTAAGCAGGCGATTTGTTTCACTTGCTTCTTCAATTTTGTTATCAATTTCATTTCTAAGCCTAATACACTCTGCTACCGCCTTTGCCCACCCTTCCTCCAACAATATTTTAGTTTGTTCGCAAAAATTCAGAAAACCTTCGTGTAAATTATCTCTAGCGTCTATCCTTTGTTGGTACAAACGTTGTTGTTCGTCGAATAAAGCAACAATTGAAAGTTCGTCAGCGGAGCCCCAATTGGAATTTGAATTTGTATCGGAAATTGTACTTTCTTCACTATCGAAATTTGAACGTTTTACTCTCTTGTGAGGATACGGAGATTTAAACGGTGTATCACACATTTCTTATGCTTTTAGTTTAAAAAAATTAGCTTTTTGTTCTAGTTATATCAAATAAACAATAACGAATTTTAGTATGTAACGATTGTAAAATCAAACAGGGTGCAACGGAAAAAATTAGTTTAATTTGTAACGAATAGATGTCTCTTGCTTCTCTAAACCCTCAATATCAACATAACTAGTCATGTCCTTCCCGGTTTACACATATTAAACAGAGATAGAGAGATACAGAAAATTAATAGTAAAATCTCAACGGGTGGCTGCATTTCCTTTACTGTATGGATTCAAATTAAAAGTAGAAACGTCAAATTATGTCGCACGCACTTCATATTTATGTAATACGTCATACAATCGTAAATTGTTCAATAATTTTATAAGATTTCAAATATATCCAAACTTTGATACCTCGTTGACTTGGTTTGGTGTTATCTCGCACACTGTTCAGATTATTGAACGCTTTATCGGAGAAATGGGAATTTTCGGTTTGTGCTAAAAATTGTGCTAACATTTTAGATGTGAAAGTTGAAATAGTGAATTCCATAAACTTGAACATTCTAAAAATGTCTCTTTCGAAGCCATTCGAAGAGAATACTCTACAGAATGCTTCACAGTATGTCAGGAACTCTGTTACTTTACCTGTGGCTGCGGGCGGTAGAAGCGCCCCTTTATTACCCCCAAGACCTAGTTCTAATTCCCTGACTAACGGATACAATACGTATAATTCATTTATGCCCTATTCAGGTGAGGTATTATTAATATTTTTTGTATTAGCTCAAAATTATAATTGTTAGTGTTAGAAACAAGTAGTATACCTCTTTTAATTTTTTTTTTTTGAGATAAAGACGTACAGGCCGTAGTTCCGTAGTTGAACTTTGGACAAACGCCTGATTTCCTTGAGCCTATAAACAATAAAAGTAAATCAATGTATTCTAGAAGGTTGCCAGGGTCAATAAAAAAATTCCGAGTGGCGCGGTAATGAATGTTTTAATAACAGTAAATGCATAAAACACCCTTAGTATGCATTTTGGTATTTATAGAGCTAAACAAAGAGAAAATATTTTCATTTATGTGTATACATTTATATTGTCTAGGATTAAAGGACAAAGTACTTTTACTTATAAATAAATTTCATTGGAGTTTTAATTTAAAAACATACTTTAGTTTCTAATAACATTGCTATTATTTTATATTTGAGCCTATCAGTATGCTTTATTGAACACAAATAATTAGGCCGAAACATGTTGAAATTAATCATAAGTCATGGATTGTTTGTGTTATATATCTCTTGTCATTAAAGGTGTGCACATAATTCTTTAATTTTTAGTTTATTAATTGATATAATTTGTAATTAACTGGAGTGTTGGAATGCGTTAAATTTTTTTGTTATATTAAAAATATATTATTACCATGTAAAGCAACTTGAATTCATCTTTTTTTACTTTCGAAAATAAGCTAGAAGTATACATCTTCCAGTATGTAAAATCAAAGAAAATAGAGAATTATTGACTGTACCTCTGTATAATAAAAATATGTTATCAATATATTTTATAATAACCTTTTCTTGTGTTTCATTAATTTAGCTTTCTGTAACCAATAATTATTTCTATTAACATTAAAAGATATTAGTAATGCATTGGGATAAATTTTATTTCCAGGTGTAGGCGGCTACAACTCTTACAACTCTTTAATGCCATACCGGAGCTCCTTATACAACTCCTACGGGAACACATATGGAGGCTACGGTGGTTACAACAGCTACAACTCCTTCGGGAGTTACCCAACAATGGATGACCATGAAAGACGATTCATCCAATGTGCCGAAGAAAGCTCCAGAAACACTTTCGCTAACGTTGAAAACATCGTCAGAGCATTTAACAGCATCGCAATGATGTTGGACAATACGTTTTTTGCAATGACAAGCAGCTTTAGGGCCGTACTTAGCGTCGCTGAAAACTTCGGTAGGCTCCGGACCATGTTTGGCCACATTTGGTACTCCATCAATATATTTAGGTTTTTTACTTGGTTATATAGGAAATTTTTGAGGATATTGGGATACAAGATTCCCGGCAGCACGGCTTCGGCCGCTTGGAAGCAAGCCAAGGATGGACTCGGGGAAGTGGCAGGTGCGGCGCCCGGTTTATCCGGATCCAGCTGGCCGACCATCGCTTTTTTGGGCGTACTGGTTTCCGCTCCTTATATTATCAGTAAATTCTTGCCAAAATATGAAGGTACGTATTTTAAAAATTGATAATTGTGAAAGTTTGGAAAAAATTGCTCAAAGTCACTCAGTTCCTTGAATGGACACTTCCTTGAAAATTTAGTATCTCAAATAACAATTTTCCTAAAAAATGCTTGAAATAATAAAGTAATCACTTAATGGCGGTTCATTTAATTTATATGAATACAAAATAATTACTAGAAACGTTGTTAATATCTATTCACATTTGTCCTTATACATCTTATTTTTATCTTCCTTGATATTGGGATATCATACATATTTTATAAGGTAATACTAATAATAATAATAATGCTTTGGTAATAATGCATGCATTTTGTCCAATAAGTTTGAAAACACTTATTCTGAACATTTTTTTGCAATGTTAAACAATTTATAAATATAATAATACTTTATTTTTCCCTTTTTTGGTCATATAAAGACAATGATACGGGATAAGTCATGATCACAAATTAAAAATAAAATCATACCACAATACAAGAGTTAACAAATATATGAGACCTTGTCAAAAATGTTTGATGTTTTGATCATTTGAGCAAAGAAAAGTATGTGAAGGTATTCTTGAAGGTGAATCATAAACTAATGATAGTCTCGCAGGTTGGCACAGGGGTTGCTAAGAGTTGCTTTCTGTAGATCACCCTAGCATTTGGAAGTTTATAAAAGATATCAAAAGATAACAAAGCCTCACTGAGTTGAAAATATGTAGAATAATTTTGATCTGATGCTGTACCGCCAATGGTTAGTCTTAAATATCGCGTTTAAGCTGAAAGGATAATGCATATAATTTAAAATGTTTAGTACAATAGTAGTTTTACAAGGTATATTATCAGTCTTACCCATAACTCATAATATTGGCTATTAAGTGTATCTATGTTTGTCAATAATATTAAATAAATATTACTAATGTGTAAGCAACTTTGCCAGTATACTTAATTATTTTGTAATCATATATATTAAATTAACCACCATTAAGTGTTATCATTCATTATTTCGAGCATTTTTATTTTAGAAAAATTGTTATTCATGCTATTAGATTTTCGAAAAACTGTTCTTTTGAGAAACGATTTTTCAAGAAATTGATTTTTGAGCAATTTGCCGCAACCTAATTGTAAGGCGTAGTATCTTTTAGTATAAAGATAAGATAAAAAAATTAATCGAACACTTTGATTCAAATCAAAGTGGGCTAAATTTAAGTGTTATTGGATTGTGCCTTTACAACGTTTTGTTTCTCAAACTTCAATTATTTTTGTACATACAAAATAGTGTTTAATCTCCTCGTCTAATCGTTAAAGTTCTCCAGTGAGAGGGCTTTAGTTTTTGCCTTGTGATGAAGATTTCGCACTATTAATAATTACTCACTTTGTTTAACATAAAAGACAAACCCGTTTGTTCAAAATAATAATAATAATAATAATACTTCCTGGCTCAAAATTGTCCCTATAACTTAAATAAATTCCTATATCATGTATATGATCACAAAAATTATTATTTTTTATTACTGCAAGCGAAATTCATTTAAGAAACCACATAAGCCATCAGTTTCTAACAAATAAAATAGAACATTATTTTCTCTTGCTGCCCATTCGATAAAACTTTTTCAATCTATTGCATAGATATTGCATTGAAGGATATTGTAACAGCCAAATGTTAAAAAATGGTAATTAAAAGATTGACCTTTTCGTATCAGCATTACATGTGGAAATTTTGTAAAACAATACATTGATATTAAACTAATGCAATAACACAGCTGATAATATATCTGTGTGCAAATGGATTTGGTTTTATATATAATTAAATTGTTTATTATGCAAAACACATTTTTACAAATTTACCCCGAAATTATTAAACAAAGTATATAATTTATTTATCTGCATGATTAGATGTTGCATAATATATCGTAAATAATTGTTTATAGATAAATGGTATTTAGATTGAGAAATAACTGTTTCATGTTTTTATTTTTTTACTTTTATATTATAATTGTATATGAATTATTATTTGGGATTTTATGGTGGTTGTTTAGAATATTTAGTCTCAAGAAGACCCATAATTTCATATTCATATTTGCAAATAATAAAAGTGTCTAATAAGGCTTTGAAATCGACAATGGCTATTTTTAATTGTTTGTCCATCGAATTTCCTTGAAATTTTTGAGTTTTAATTTCTTGAATACTATCAATTTTGGGACATTACATCAAAAGTAACATTTTTTCATAAACTTAACTAATTAATTTGGCTTTGTTCAGCAAAAACTCAACATATGTCACCTACAAATGAATGTCAATTACTATGACATTACTAAAACAAATAAACATAAACAAACTTAATATAATATAGAAAGAGGGCACTTGTTTATGAAACAAATAAACATGACAACTATAAATTAATGTCAGCCATGTTTCCGAAAAGACCAATATTTTCGCATATTTTCATAAGGTCACGTTGTTAGTTTTGTACGTTTTTGTAAGTGACCCTGGATGTCACGTCGAACATAATAATGGCACATTGTCCATGTATTTGGTATCCGTCTCAGTCCGCCGAATTTTTTTGGAGCAGTCGGACCTGGTACGGCCCCTTTTTCTGTGGAACATCAAGTGGTGGACCTCTACGCCCAAAGTAGCTGAGTATTTTTTTTTCGAATTCGCCAGTTATTTGACGTTTAACGAGGATTGTTTTGCCGGTGCCTCCATCACCGACTAAAACACCTTCGTACCTTCATATGTGGACATTTCTTGTTCTCAGGACATGGCACAAAAGATCACGGGCTACATTTGATGACTTCCAAAATTCATAATCGTGTTCAGAAGAAGATGCAACAAGGAATTGGATATGAACGCTAAAAATTTTTGTTTTTAAATTTATTGATGTATATATCAAAAATTAAAATAATTGACAACTTTGACGTTTGCTCTGTATTAAGTCTGTTTGTGTTTATTTGTTTTAAATAATGTCATGGTAGTCGACATTAATTTATAATTGTCATATGTTGAGTTTTTGCTGAATAAAGCCAAATCAATTGGTCTTAGTTAAGATTATTAGAAAGAGAGTGCACTTCTTAATGTTCATATAAAATATAAAAAAACTTCAAAGCCTATTATACAATTTTTTTATTACTTGCAAATTGCACCACTACTTGTAAGTTTAAAATATTCGAAAACTGTGCTATTTATGGAAACGTATCAAGAGTACTTTTTTGCGTAAAAAGGACCAGTAAATCTTAATTACTAAAAATTTTTGTTCTAATACTTACGTATTTAAAGACGTAATCTGTGGTATTTACCGCCAAAAACCACTCCTTAATCTGAAGGGATGAAATGACTAACATAAAATTAAGCATCTGTATGCAATATTCAAGGCCTGTATCACTTATTATTAAGCTTTCATAAAAAGTTTCTATAAATAAGTACCTTTATTTTTAGAAGTATAATTCGACAATTTTTTACCACCCTGAATATTCTAAAACAATACTTATCTTTTTAAGACTTGAATCTGAATTATAAATTCTCATAAATATTACACAATATTATTAAATTAATATTTTTTTATATAATTACCTTGAGAACTTCTTTAATTTAAGTATGTGTAAATTTAAATTGAAAGTTTTAAAAAAATCGAAACAAAATTTTATGGTTTGTAAATTAGAGTTATTCATATAATTATGTTTTGGATTGAAAGCTTTTAAGTTAAGAGCTGTTGGAATACACACATTTGTAGCAGTATAGAGATATTAAATATAATTATTTTTTTTTAGTACTTAATTGATCCAATTATGTTTTTTAAATCCATTGTGCTAAGTAATTTTTGAAGCAAAATAACAAAATACCTAGCATGAATTATTACAATCAATATTTCAATTCACTAAAAATCCAAACAAAAAGTTATTATGTTTACCTTGTGGAATATTTCTTCAAAGTATATTATCAAAAAAACATTTACCTTTGCACTAATCAAAATAATGCTTTAGCTTCATTGTTATTGTTATCGCTAAAATACTGATTTTATTTATACATGGTTCAGTTGATTTACTATTGATGTATTAAACAAATAGCCACCCAAAATTAGTTTTTTTATCATCTCATTATGTGTGATTTATATTTAATTACTGCCTAATGAATATTTACTTACATCAAACAGAATTTGTTAAGCTTCAGAAATATTTATTTTTTTTGCTTGTAATTTTGAACACTAAAAAAAATTACCTGTTTATCCAGAATTATAAATTTTGATGTATTAAAATTAAACCCTTATTTCAACTCTATTAAAGTGTACTTCTTAAACTTACTAATTATTGAGATTGGCACCATGATTTTGAACGTTCATTATTGTTGTTTCAACCGGTACTAACATTATTTTAATCCATTTACATGCCCTTTTATGTTTGCACCGACGATCAGTATGTTTATTGAATTTTATTTCAGACAAAGGTGATCCTGCAAACTGGCAGTCTCCAGGAATCCGTGCCAAAGCAGTTTTCGACTTCATCGCGACTGCTCCAAACGAACTGACGATTCAAACGAACGATCTTATACTTTTGGCCCCTACATACATTCAAGAAGAAATGAGCCTGAAAAATTCCGGTTGGGCCTTCGCCGTCTGCAAAAATAAGTCGGGTCTAGTGCCGCTCAATTATTTGGTGATTAGCAAAAACAGGCCGATAATACAGACGAATAAAACGACGGAACCGCCGATACCCAGAGTTTTTCCAAAGACGCATACCAAGCGGGTCAGTTTCGGAGAAAATCAGGTAAAATCATTTCAAAATTAAAGCATTGTTTATTTGTTAACGACAAATATACGTTGTTACAGATTTTTGAAAACGTGGACCTGGACGATTATGTGTCAAATAAAAAATCAGCTCAAACTAGTCAAGAAGAGAAATTGGTAAAAAAAGAAAATAAAAATGAAGAAACTGAAGACTGTAGAAAGTGAACAGCCTAAATAAATTTTTGTATATTCAAAGATTGTGGTAATGGTTGAAAAATGATATAATAATCACTTTGAAGATTGCTTTAAGATATTCAATTATTTATGAGTTTGTAACTCTTTTTAAAGCGCAATTTTTTATTTTAATACACATTTTAAAATGTTTATTTCATAATTTCTATTTATAAGTGTTGTAGTATTAAGTAACAATATGTATTGTACATTTTATACAATTTTTTAGAGGGAAAATAAAGTAATTGTTGTTTTTACTTTTGTTCTAATACATTTGTGTAATAATTTCTGCTAAAACGCGACTAATTATTAAAAGCAATAAATTTTAATTGACTTTATCATTAGGTGACGCTGGAGAATATACTCCAATATTTTTCTATTCTGACAGATTACATATGTTTTGTAGCGGCGAAAATCTATTAAAAATCAAATCAATTGGAGATTGATAAACGGCAATTGCCAAAATATATCAAAAAGGTGTATCCGATTTGTAGCAATAAAGTCTAACCAAGTATTTTATAACTAAAATTAAGTTAGCAAACTTTGAATCATTTAGGATTCATAAAACGGGTAATTATTTGAAAGTATAGGACAATAAAAGCAAAGGACACTATTTTTAAATTTAAATATTTACATAAAAGTATCCATACTTATAAGAAGGAAATAAATTTATTATAACGCACTATCATACTCTAAGGACAAAATCATTGTATTTATACTGGAGCTTTGTGTACTAAGTTGAACCAGTGTCCACATTCACATCGTTTCGGTTCGCCCTTGTGTAGCCACATCCAATTGATACTAGTCGATTCTTCTTCACAAATACAACCGACTAAACGAGCGTCAAAAGCTGATGGTATTTCATTGGGAGTTGCTTTGGTACCGGGGCCCCTTCTCAAAACTTTAATGTCAAAAGGATTATCGTTACCGGCTACTCTTGCTAATAATTCGCGTTTTTCTAAGCCAGTTGCATGTTCAAGTGGGTCGCCCATTGTAACTAAAATGGAAAGCTAGGTTAACATGTCATATCACTTTTGCTACCATACGTTCGATTTCGATGATCACATAAAGATATGGTTTATGGATAGAGTACTTAGAACATCGCATTTAAATTCCTGTTTGTTTGGTCATAAAAGAGTTATTGAATTTTTTCCAATTACGTAATGTCAAACTTAAATGTGGTGGGTAGGGCAAAAGGTTGATTTTAAAATCAAAAATACAATGAATTTAACCTACCTTTGGAGGCGAAACGGTAACTAGAAGAAAGTACATGTTTTTTAGCTGAAGATGCGACAATTCGTCCACAAATTGAAGCCATTTTTGGCCTCGCTTATCGAGCAGAAATTATATACCAACACAACCTGGTCGACACTAAAGTTAGTCGTTATTTTCGCCAGGCGGCGCTAGTTTTCGCAGCGTTGCCAAACCAAAGAGTTCGAAGTTTTGTTTTAGGTCCATTTCACAAAACTTCCCCCAACATTATTCTACTAAAAAATATAAACGTGACTATTATTCTAATGTATAGTACCCAAATATATTTACGGACAACTAAAAATATGAGTATACCAAAAGAAAAAGTTTAGTGTGAAGTTAGTCACTTGTCGATCGGCGGAGTTATTTTAAAATATTTGCAATGTACTTTAAATTGGCGTAACCATACATTTTTACAGCTACGTAAGGGTAGTTTCTTAATAAGGAATAAAAAAAGGTTAGTTAGAAACTGCGCCTGAGTAGTACTCAAAATAATGCTAATGCCATATTGTAGTTTTTTATTTGAAAGTAGGCAACCATTCATACATTCACTTGCAGAAACAGAATTTGAAATTAAAAAGCCATAAGGTTGTGTCTAAGAAACAATTTTTATTTGATTAATAAATATTCTATTATTCATTTGTTATTAATGCAAAATGTATATTTATATAGTATATATTACAGCTAACAGAGTTCCGGTAGGATTAAATTTAGGTCGTTATTTTTAATTTTTATTAATAGTTCCAGTAAATCTCTATATTTTAACAAATTAATGTTTATGCACGACTTTAAATTATTTGTTACAATTAATGCTTTACGCGATTGAGGTATGTTGCAAACCTTAATCAGTTTGTTACTGAATCGGTGTCAACTTTTATTGAACAAATAAAACATTCTACTGTTCACACAAATATAATTTTTAAAACGTCAATCAATTTAATCTGCAGTAACGCAAACATACCTTCTACTTTTTGCGATATTTTCTTACATAGTATTTATAATTTAAAAATCAACTCCGTATCTTTCTTTATTTTAATTCTTCTCTTCTTTGTAGATATGTAAGTCCATTTTTATTATTCAATGTAAGTAACTTATTCATCATTCTCTTGTAAAATTACTCTATAAATGGATTGGGCAATAAACACTATTAAAACTTTTGACGTAAAAATATATCAAAACTATTAACAAATTTGTTATAGCGCTCAAGGAAAAGTGTAATGTTCAAATGTTTGAAACTTACAAGAGTTTTCTCCTTAAAAGCTGCGGAATTCAAATTATGGTCATAGTCTTGAAAGCATTTTATTAATTTTTGAATATTAGTGATCTTTGGTCTTCATCTAAAAAAACCGGCAATTTTATCTTAAAAGCAATTCAAATTAAACACCATAAATAAGTTTTCAAATTATTTTTTTAATTAAAACTCATTTACAAATATGGTTCTGGGAATTCAAATGTCACTTCCCTGCCAGTGAGCTTCTTGTAAACTGAAGAAAAAGTATCCACCTGAAACAAAAATAAAAAAAAAATAATTTCATCCACAACTTACAAATAGAAAATAAAATTTTGAACACACGTCACAAGAAAGAGCCATTCACAACTATTTAAAACTATTTAATATTTTAAAATAAAGTATTTCGAAGTTTTTTTGTTTTTGTTTTTAAATTTTACTCACTTTATGTTCAATTGTAGTTTGTTGATTTTTGTCAAGGTGGACCTTGATGAGTTGGGATCCATCCAACCTTACACGAATTCTTTTACCTACAATTTCGGCAGGGAATACAAGATCTTCCAAAATAGCGTCATAAACTGAAGTGAGTGTACGAGATCTTGGTCTCTTTTGCTTATTAGAAGCACGGGTTTTCCTTGTGGGTTTAGGAAGAATTTTACGTTCTCCTACAAATACTACGTGTTTGCCGCTAAATTTCTTCTCGAGTTCACGTACGAGCCTAGTTTGAACTTTTTGAAATTGTTTCAATTTAGGCATTGGGACGTAAATAATAACGGACTAAAAACAAAATCACTTTCAGTATTTAGAATGTACATTTTTTACGTACTTACTTTTTTATTGTTTAATTCAATTTCCCTAGCTTTAGTAATATGTAATTCTCTAAGCTGGGCTTTTAAATCTGAATTCATTTCCAGCTCAAGCAAAGCTTGAGCAACTTGGTTTTCAAATGAGTCGGGCTCGGCCCCGCCGGATTTGATAATTTTTGTAGCCATCTGAAATGAAATACACCAAAAATTAAAACATATAATAAAGAGGAATACGTACTTAACAATATTTTCAACTTTAGGTAACTACGAATTTTCGAAATTAGTTTTAAAAACTTCACTGTTTACATCGGTAAATTATCGTATATATGGAACACTAATCAGCTAAAATCTGTAATTTAAACTGATCATCGACTAACAAAATCCGTAAAAGAGATTAATGAAAGATTTTAATTGCACAAAAGGGTAATATTTACATTGATTAATGGTTTATTCAGACTAAAAACTAGGCTATATTTATAGAAAGTCGAACGAAACGTGTACCTTGTCTACAAATTTATAAAGGAAGAGAAGTTAGACACTTTGTAAGGACATTTTGATCGCTGTCAATTGTCGTTTGCTTCTACTTTTTTTACTACTAATCTAACCAATAACTATCGCAGTACTTTAGTGTATCTTACTCAAAATCTCAACACCTATTTAAAATATAGTAAATGATAAATATACACAAATAGCATAGCGTTTAACGTAAAAAAGAAAAAATGAAGTGAATAAATAACTTGGAATAAGAGTTGGCAAAGAACTCAATCGAGGCAAAAGAAGAAGAAACGATTGACAATTAAATTTTGATATCAGAGTGGGCATATTTTGTTAAAGAAAAATTTGTAAAATGCCTGATTGTAGTGAAAATTTTGAAAAAGAAATATCAGATGGAAAAAACGCTCGAAACGTTAAATGTAAATACTGCAACTCTGTAATACTAACTCCTTCGACTGCATCTTTCACTAGTTTTGAGGTTAGAAACATGTATATTTAATTACAGCAAAAATTATTTATTATTGTTTTCAGTTTCAATTACCATTAATTAGACAATACAAGATCAATGAACAAAACCCGGAAACAGAAAACGTTTCACTCTTTTGGGCTGTGAATGACATGTTTACTTTCCAAAACGTTGGATTTTCAAATACTGTAGGCAACAACAAATACCTCACTTGTGCGGATTGCGAAGCGGGGCCCATAGGATATCACGATTTATCCAATAAAATGAGTTACGTCGCTCTCAGCAGGGTAGTCCATAGTTAGGATAGAGTAACCTATGTTGGAATGTAGTTTGTAAGATTTGTGCAGGAGAGATATATTCACAATTAATTTTTTAAAGCAAATGTGATATTTGTGTCATTTATATCTAGCGCATAAGTTATTTTATGTATGATTTCAATTTTTGTTTGTCTACACTTTAGTTTACCAAAATCAGATATAGTCTTTCCATGTCTTCGATTTGGATAAAGCGTATGGAAGCGCATCATTGTATATTTTTTAAACTAATATTAAACAGTGTTAAATTCTTGTCTAAAAAAAATTATGATCCTGTTTAAATTCATAATATATTTTTATTAAACAAGCAAAATTCTATCAAAAACTTTACAAAAGAGATTTGCAAAAAAATATGTATATTATAAATGTAACAATATGAATTATATCAGTGCATATTTATCATCTTGGAGATCTTCATCATTCACATCAGTGATTCATTTTTCTAATAGAAAACAATTATATTCATTTTCTTTTTTGTGACATACAATTATTTCATTCATTTTTATATTCTTCGCCCATATTTTTGACGAGTTTTTTTACTTAGTTTTGCTTAATTTAACCTTCTTAAATGTTTAAATTAAGCGGTCTATAATTATTGATGAAAGAGATGTGCGTCAGCATCACTGTAAGAATGGCTTTTCTAAATTGACCAAATTTTTTTTCAGGATTCGATTTAGGAAATTGACGAGTCGGTTCAAATATTTGGTTTTATATTGAATTTAATATCTATTTTTTTCAATGATTGAAAAGAAAAGAAATTGAATGTAACACTGGAGATTTGGAGCGACTCGTCAATTTCCTAAATCGGATCCTGGAACAAAATTTGGTCAATTTAGAAAAGCCTTTCAGACAGAGATGCTAAGGCTCAAACGTTAAAATATTTAGAGAATGAGTTAACTTTCTTATAGGTGTCGATTTATATAAAATTCTTTACTGGATTAATTGCATTTTAAAATCGGTGCTACATTTAATTCATTTTGTAATGGCGTTGGAAATATTTTCTATGTCTTAATTCCAACAGCCCAACTCAAAGATATTGCTTTACAATGTGCATTTTTCTATAATTATCTGAAATTATAGAATATAATATAAAGAATTAGCCAATTGTTTGTTCAGAATAACTTAGTTAATTCGTACATTACTGAATACTGAAAAATATTGAAAAAGCCATAAAGAAGATTTGTTATCCAACCACTCAAAAAATTAGTTGTCTTGTTTTGCAATAGAAATTAATATGACGGCGCTAGTTGGCAATCTGCGTTTTATATAAGAAATTTTCTAAATTCTCAAATATAGTAAAATACATGTATACATTTTCAGTGATAAATATTTTGTCAAATTCTACTCGGTTTGAAGAAAATTTGTACATGTATTCAGTATATCTGAGGATGAACTACTATGTAGCTGTGCTTCTGATTGCGGCAGTTATCTAAATATTGTATATTTTCCTGTTCAGTGTATATTTTTTTGAAGGGCCTTTGTCGACTTGCTTTAGTAAGCTTTACCCAATTCAGTATGCAAAAACTAAACATAAATTTGACTATGACATTTGAAATTTGTTCGTTGGTGAGCAAATATTACTGTCAATTGTAATAGGAATATTTCTAAACAGGATACCAGTCAAAATTATAATTTGTAATAAGCATTGCACAGTTTTAATATAAAAAAAAACAATCACTTTATCAATAAAATCGACATTATTTCTGATTTTCGGTAAAGAAATAAAATTAAAACGAATTTGGAAAAGGCTATTTATATATATATAAGAAATTATAAAATTGTGAGGCAAAGTATAATTTGGAAAATTATTTATTTATTGAATACATTGTGAATAAAATATGGCCGTAATCTTATTTAATTTTTATTTACATAAATATTCTTACATATAATGTATAGTAGAAAAATAATTTAAAATTGAATATCTACATATATTTATATTATAGACAAAAATAAAAATAGACATAATTGAGCTGGCAGAATAAAGTAACTCTAAATGAAAATTTATCTTATTTAAAATGGCAGTATGTGTTTTAATTTCATCAACATCTTGACCGTAATAATTTACAACAAACTTAATTTTATGTACATTCACTTTTTAGATATCGTTTTTTATTTTACACAATTTAATATAAATTATTCTGGAGATAAAAGAGATTTGACTTTTTTAATATTCATCTTATAGTACATTTATTTTTTGCCTAATTTATTTACTCGTTAGGGTGGATACATGCATTAAGTACAACTAGTAGGATGGATGCACGTATGCAATTATTGTGACTGAGAACTTTTATATATTTTTATACACCCTAAAAAGAAAAGCGTCAATCATGGTTTGGACTTGAGTTTTTGCGTTTTAACCCATAAATACGTGCTAAGCAAACAACTGGCCGTCAGCAAAGAAATTAACGTTGAAGATGCGTAAACGAAATTTTGCGTCGAAATGCATACACCCTCGTGCAATAATTCCGTAACAGAAGCGAGATCTTCAGGTAAAACTACCCTTAAATGTTTAGCCATCTTTAACCCATCGTGTAACGTTTCGTTTTGAAGATACAGATCTCTTCGCCTCCTTCTTCTCGCTGGTTCTAATTGCGGATTAGGATCTGGACACATTTCGCAATCGGTTTTACATAGCTCTATGTTGCATTCTATCATTATGTCCATCACGTCTGGGAATTTGAAGGCGTTGAAATAAGCGTACGCTATTATAGAAGCACCGGTTTCTCCTGTGTTTCTCGTCTTTTGGAAGGATCCGAACAATTTAGGTTTCAAAATACAGCCGTTGTCGTCCGTCAATGGTACCACGTTAGTTCCAGCCGAATCCGTAGCTTTGCAATCTTTCACTTGGATGTCGAATCCTGGATCTCCAGATACGGACACGACCAATGTCATTGGTTCGCCGATTTTCACTAGACCATTCGCCGGTTGACCAAATGGACCTCGTCCTAATAGTACGTCCAATTTGGCCATGGCCGTGTCCCCACTGAAGGTGACGATCTCTTGAGACAGCATACCGACCATTAGAGTGACGCTGAGCTGCTCCTTAAGATTGCCTTCCCACAAACATCGGACCGACCTAACCGTATCCCAAACTTCTTGTATGCCTGCTTCATTTTGAAGGACGAGAATGTTTTCGAGGTAACTTTGACCTTCGGTGTCGAAGGCGTTTACAAACTCGGTACCTTAAATAGATAATCGGTTGATTTTATTGTTCAAGTCGCGAACACTGTTATACTTACCACACATGTTTAAGTTCACTGTGAAAGTATATTTCGTTTGGCCAGAATTTTCCATCACGTATCGACATTCGGGCATGCCGTAATATCCTTTAGAATAGATTACTCCATTAAATTCCCTGTTAAATTCGATATTAATGGTCATCATGTCTTTAGCGCACTGCACGTCCAAAGCGTGTATATGAGGAGGATGTTTAAGATCTTCGTCTGTGGGTGTAGGTGCTAAAATGTAGTATATAAGTATTAATTTCCAAATTTTGATTTTATGAATCACCTGTTTTGGCTTCTCCAGGAAATCCTGGAGGTGGAGCTGTTGCAAAACCCGGTGATCCCTCCGCAGGTTCTTCTGTTGGCAACTCGGTTGTTTTAAGCCCTGGAGGCTTTGCAGTAGGAAAACCGGGTAACGCTTCGGTTTCGCCTGTTTCTTCTGTAGGTGATGGGGTTTCCTCTCCCGGAATTCCACTTGGTGGTCCTACAATTATTAAAAACCATCAAAATATCATTACCTATAATTAATGAATTAAATTACCTGTTGGTCTTGTCGGATAACCAGTGGCTCCTGGGGGTTTCGCTGTTGGGAAACCGGGACCAGTAGTCGGTCCAGTAGGGTACCCGGTGGGATAATCGGTTCCTTGTGGTGGACTCGTGGGGCGCACTGTGGGGTAACCAGTCGGACGAGCTGTAGGAAAACCTGGAGTTCCTGTTGGATACCCAGTTGGGCGACCCGTCGGATATCCAGTAGGACGAGCTGTTGGAAAACCAGTTCCGGGAGCTGAGGTGTATTCGGTTCCTTCTGTGGGGAATCCTGTGGATGGGCGTCCACCCGGATATCCCGTTGGAGGACCAGTCGGGTATCCTGTAGGTCTTCCGGTGGGATAACCTTCTGTGAAGTTGTATTAATTGCATAAAATATATATTACATAAAGTGAAGAAGTTTAAATTTACCTCCCTCTGTAGGTTCCTCCCCAGGAGTGGGTCTTCCTGTAGGATATCCCGTAGGGAAACCAGTTACTCCTGGCGGGGCACCGGAAGGATAACCGGTGAATCCTGACGGAGATGAAGTCGGGAACGTTGGGTATCCTGTTTCGCCCGAAGGTGCGAAACTACTCGGTTCAGTAGGTCTTCCAGAAGGATAGCCAGTAAATCCGGACGGCGAAGATGTCGAATAACCCTGTTCTGGCCCACCCGAGGGATAACCAGGCGTTACTTCTGGCGTTCCTATCGTTTGTCCCGGCGTTCCTTCGGGACCTTCCGGCCTAGGGGTTTCGTAACTTGGATAACCGGGTCTTTCGGTTTCTGCAGGTCGCCCTGGATAAGGAGTCGGTGTGTATCCCGGTCTTCCGGTACTTTGTGTTGGGTAGTACGTCCCTAAAAATAAATGGTACAACGAAAAGAAAAAACATCTAAGAGGATTTGGCGTACCTTCTGGGCCGGTCGTTCCTTCACCCGGTATCCCTGGGGAACTTACTCCGGTAATGCCACCCGTAGCAGGGTTAGTTATTATGGTGAACGGAGGTTGAGGGGTAATACCTGCGGGTGGGTATCCGGTGTCCACGAAATTTCCATCTTCGTCGACTCCAGTGCCGTCCGCCGAAGGCCTGGATGTAAAAGGCCTCGGTTTTTCACCGGGCGTAGGTGGGAGATATTCCCTAAGAGAACCTTGGCGAACTGGAATTGTGGAATTGTAAAATTACGAGTACGGTTTAGATGGTAATAAATTTATAGGTGTCAACTACAAGGTAATTATTATATTTGAATGTAGACAGTGCGGTTTTTTCTAATAAATAAATGTATTGTAAAATGTAAGCCTTTGCGTACTATGGTGTAATTATAAAAAAATATCGTTTCCATATAAGGCAAATACATGGACTAACAAATTAATCGTATACAAAAGGATGTTTTTAATTAAGCATAATCAACAATTATTTAATAAACAAAATAAGTAAAATATATTTTTGACTATAAGTATTTATCCTATGGTTTAGTGTTTATAAACATTTTCTTTAAACCTATATCTAATTAAATTAATACCGGACATTTTGTATAAATAAATATACTCTTTTATTACATAAACGATGAGACCGGCAAATTCTGTATTCAATAACGTGTCTAATTATTTACCGTGTGAATTATTGCATTTAATTGACTATCACCGGTTGACAACTAAAAATACTTTCGTTTTAGTTATTTCATAACAAGATTCATATACATTTAAATATTATCATTCATTATTATTTTCAGTTTAGTTTTATTCCTAATTAGTGTTTTTTGAACAATCAAAAATTAAGGTTAATATATTTAGAAGAATATGCTGTTAGTAATTTGGTTATTACGTTAATAAGGATTTGTTAATTTTCTTTTTAGTTTTTTTTTATTACCAGAACCGCAGCCTCGTATTCCATATAGGCTTTGTTACTGTTTCGCGGCGCCACTGTAAGTTTAAGTTTATCGTGATTCCATTTTCAAACGAATTAGAGAATTATAATGTAAAAATTAGTTAATAATGTTAATTACATGCATTTCTGTCAATTCGGGCTGAAGCAAAGTAGTAAGGAGACTCCAAATCCTGAGCAAACATGTAAGACCTACTTCTTCTACTTTCGTTGCCGTAGACGTCTTGAAGCCACCTCAGAATATTTTGTACCATTTGATCTGCATTGTTATTGTTGTTCAGTTGACGTGATGAGCGAACACCTAAATTAAACAACAAAGTATAAAGTTGGTACTTGTTGTTTCATAACCACGACAACAAGTTGTGACTATCCAATTGGAATAATTACAGCACTTTCTTCTTCTTCTTTTTGATATTGAGGTCTAACCCACCAGTGCTATTTGGCAAATGACAGGTGACAGCTTGTTGTTGTGGTAACGAAAGTTCTTTTAGAAACATTTCAGTAGTGCCAACATATTTGCTAATTAACGTTAGATTTAGAAATGCCAACTTAACTGACAGATAAAAATAAATAATTAAATTTTTGAAATAGTTTTTGATAAATTAAAATTTTGAAAGTTACTTTTTACTTACTGGTTTTTTTGTCAGGTTTTAATTTGGTTTTTTGTTCACCTAAAACTTCCGTAGCTAAAGAGCATGTTGATAGAATCAAAACGAGAAAATAGGGAATTTTCATTCTGAAACAAAAAAAAATAATAATATGTATTTTCCTTAGAGATTGTTATTATTTTGAGCCTCTTAATTTAAGTTTAAAATATATGCCATTTTTTATTAGAATATGTGGAAAAAATAATCTATGAAACAAGTGTTAAAAATAATTTTAGTTCAATTAAATTGCACATTAATATCAAACGAAAAATATCACATGCACCATATGATAAGTTTTCACAATAATTAAGAAACTCTTCATTCATTCACATTAACCTATGTAAATTATTATCTACATATATTCATGTTGCAATTTATTATAACGTTCACTACATTTTTTGGGTCTTGAAGATGTAATTCTTTCAAAAAAAATGTTCGCATTACAAAACCTGTTCTAGTATAAGAATCATTTGCAATTTTAGATTAACATCTGCTTGTAGAACTTGCTTTATAATGTTAAAAAATTGCTTCAGATCTTTCAAGTTGAGATAATTTTCTGCAAAAAATAATTGTACAACAAAATAATAACTATTTATATTTTGAATTTCCTATCGGAGAAGAATAGAAATAACTTTGCTATAAATTATTCTAAAAAAAAATTGTCAAAAAACTATAAAAAATTATTGAAAATTGTCAAAAAATTTGTAAAAAATAGAAAATTGTTAAAAAATTTCAAAAGGATTGAAAAACTGCCAAAAAAACTTTACAAAATGATTGAAAATTATCGAAAAACTGTAAAAATGATTGAAAATTCTCAAAAAATCGTAAAAAATGGTGAAGGACTGTCAAAAAACTGTAAAAAATGATTGAAAATTGTTAAAGAATGTAAAAAATAATTGAAAAGAGTAAAAAACTATAAAAAATTATTGAAAATCGTTAAAAAAGCTATAAAAGATAAGAAATAATTGACAAAAAATGAAAAAATAATTGAAAATTGTTAGAAAATGTAAAAAATCATTGAAAATAGTCACAACATCTGTAAAAAATAAAGAAAAATTGTCAAAAAACTGTAAAAAGTAGTGAAAAATTCCAAAAATATATGAAATGATTGAAAATTGTCAAATAAACAATTGAAAATTGTCAAAAAGACCTATAAAAACTAATTGAAAATTGTCAAAGAGCGTAAAAAAAGATTGAATATTGTCAAAAAACTGTAAAAAAATTGTAAAAAATCATTGAAAATCGTCAAAGAACGTATTCAAAATTAAAAAAAAAACTATAAAAAATAGAGAATTCTCAATAAACTGTAAAAAATTATTGGAAATTTAGAAAAAAATTGAAAAAAAATGATTTTCATTAATGAGTTATACTGGTTGCCTAATTGTATATTGCAAAACATACATGTTAGGTTGGTAGTCGCGAGAAGATAGACTTGATTGAAGATTATTAGAACAGTTATGTTGTTGTTTTTATTTCACTTTTGGGAAATTGTGTTAATTAAAGTGAAATGTATACAAATACAATTTATATATTTATAATAGAAGACCTCCTACAAAAGGAAGATATTTGGCTTTAACGATTTTTTTTTGATACTATCTTCAGACACGATGTGCAAACGGTTCGTTAATTCCACCACCCTGTACAATAAATTTGCAAATTCGCCCTTCCGCTCTGTTTGTATCTAAGCATCTTAATTAGATATTCTGGTTGCTAGTAAATATGAGTGTAACTTTTAACTCGGTCAAGTTCGCATCTAAAACACTTTTCATGAACGTAATATTCACTATCACGATAAATAATTTGCATATTTATCTCGGTGAAGCATCGCGAGACGTTTTCTTTTATATCTTCATAACGAAAGTTTTCTTACCGCATTCACGAAATTCGTATCTTGATCAAAATTATATTCATACGCGTTCGAATTATTTGTTTAAGGTAATTGTTAACACCAGATCTTGTCGTAATAATTATAGACGGAATAATAATTGAAGAGGGTGATCACGTGCATGTCTTTGGAAAACCAATCCAGAATCACCCTGTTGGCGCGCAATTCAAATTAAGTCCCAATGAAACAATTTTATTAAATTTCATTTCTAGTATTTACATTTTACTCTATGTGTACAAAAACGAAAATAACGGTATTAATAAAATTTCAAAAAACTTTTAAATACGTCGCTTAATTTTTTGGAAATGTTACATAACCTACAAAACATTCCGTAGCCTACTAGATGCTGGTGTAATAGAAAACGATACAATAAGAAAGCTTTTAAAAAACAATTATACGATTATTATATTTCTCGAGGTAAAAGGTAAATACTTTGCATAATAATTTCGCTAGAAAAACAATGTTTACTATCAATAATTTAGTGGCCATTAATTTTGTAAACATTGTAGTCGTTATTTATTTGGAAATTCCCAATTATCATATTTTCAATTTGTTTTTGCACTTGAGCAACACGAAATTGCTCTAAAGTGGTTTCGAAAGTTAATTGGGGACGATCGTTGTTCTGCTTAGAACTAAAATGTTAATATATAATAAAGTGCAATTATTCTTCTAGCGAAGCAATTGTACAATTCTACATTTTTGACATTAAAAAAAAGTGAGAACGAATATACAATATGGAAGAAGAACATTGTATTAATATACATTTTTTTGTATCGAATATTACGAATTAACTAATTCTTATTCAAGTCGAGGGATTTCAACAAAATTCCTGGCAACCTTCAGATAAGGATCTTCTTCCATTCAGTCTCGATTTTCACACAACTTTGAGAAATTCTGTGCAAGTTATTGTTTCATAACGTTTCTTTATTCATATGTTTTTAGATAAATTTAAACTAACTTATATGGTAATTAAGGCATATTAGTTATGTGCGACATGGATCTCATGCGCCCAATTTTCGGTAAAAAATCCACTCGCAAATTTAAATAAATAATATGTCAAGGAAAGATAAAATAAAATGTAGGGAAAAACCGACAAAAACGGTAAAAAATGTCTGACAATTGTCAAAAAATAATTGAAAATTGATAAAAGTGGTGAAGAACTGTCAAAGACTGTAAGAAATAATTGGAAATTATCAAAAATTGTGAAAAGTAGCGAAAAACTGACGAAATGGTAAAAAATAACTGAAAATTCGCCAAAAAACTGTAAAAAACGGTAGAGAATTTTCAAAAAATTGTAGACATTGCAAATTGTCATAAAAACTAAAAAATTATTAAAAATTCTCAAAAAATAGTTAAGAATTATAAAAAAAATTGTCAAAGAACATATAAAAAATAGCGAGAAACTAACAAAGACTGTAAGAAATTATTGAAAATTGTGAAAAAATTGTAAAGACAATAAAAACTGTTAAAAAACCTAAAAAATTATTTAAAGTTGTCAAAAAATTGTAAAATATAGCGAAAAACTAAAAAAAATTGTGAAAATTGTCAAAAAATCTCTAAAAATCATCAGAAAACTGTAAAATATTATTCAAAATTATCAAAAACTGTAAGAAATGATTGAACATTGTCAAAAAATTGTAAAGACATTAAAAACTGTTAAAAAACCTAAAAAATTATTTAAAGTTGTCAAAAAATTGTAAAATATAGCGAAAAACTAAAAAAAATTGTGAAAATTGTCAAAAAATCTCTAAAAATCATCATAAAACTGTAAAATATTATTCAAAATTATCAAAAACTGTAAGAAATGATTGAACATTGTCAAAAAATTGTAAAGACATTAAAAACTGTTAAAAAACCTAAAAAATTATTTAAAGTTGTCAAAAAATTGTAAAATATAGCGAAAAACTAAAAAAAATTGTGAAAATTGTCAAAAAATCTCTAAAAATCATCATAAAACTGTAAAATATTATTCAAAATTATCAAAAACTGTAAGAAATGATTGAACATTGTCAAAAAATTGTAAAGACATTAAAAACTGTTAAAAAACCTAAAAAATTATTTAAAGTTGTCAAAAAATTGTAAAATATAGCGAAAAACTAAAAAAAATTGTGAAAATTGTCAAAAAATCTCTAAAAATGATCAGAAAACTGTAAAATATTATTCAAAATTATCAAAAACTGTAAGAAATGATTGAACATTGTCAAAAAATTGTAAAGACATTAAAAACTGTTAAAAAACCTAAAAAATTATTTAAAGTTGTCAAAAAATTGTAAAATATAGCGAAAAACTAAAAAAAATTGTGAAAATTGTCAAAAAATCTCTAAAAATCATCATAAAACTGTAAAATATTATTCAAAATTATCAAAAACTGTAAGAAATGATTGAACATTGTCAAAAAATTGTAAAGACATTAAAAACTGTTAAAAAACCTAAAAAATTATTTAAAGTTGTCAAAAAATTGTAAAATATAGCGAAAAACTAAAAAAAATTGTGAAAATTGTCAAAAAATCTCTAAAAATCATCATAAAACTGTAAAATATTATTCAAAATTATCAAAAACTGTAAGAAATGATTGAACATTGTCAAAAAATTGTAAAGACATTAAAAACTGTTAAAAAACCTAAAAAATTATTTAAAGTTGTCAAAAAATTGTAAAATATAGCGAAAAACTAAAAAAAATTGTGAAAATTGTCAAAAAATCTCTAAAAATCATCATAAAACTGTAAAATATTATTCAAAATTATCAAAAACTGTAAGAAATGATTGAACATTGTCAAAAAATTGTAAAGACATTAAAAACTGTTAAAAAACCTAAAAAATTATTTAAAGTTGTCAAAAAATTGTAAAATATAGCGAAAAACTAAAAAAAATTGTGAAAATTGTCAAAAAATCTCTAAAAATCATCATAAAACTGTAAAATATTATTCAAAATTATCAAAAACTGTAAGAAATGATTGAACATTGTCAAAAAATTGTAAAGACATTAAAAACTGTTAAAAAACCTAAAAAATTATTTAAAGTTGTCAAAAAATTGTAAAATATAGCGAAAAACTAAAAAAAATTGTGAAAATTGTCAAAAAATCTCTAAAAATCATCATAAAACTGTAAAATATTATTCAAAATTATCAAAAACTGTAAGAAATGATTGAACATTGTCAAAAAATTGTAAAGACATTAAAAACTGTTAAAAAACCTAAAAAATTATTTAAAGTTGTCAAAAAATTGTAAAATATAGCGAAAAACTAAAAAAAATTGTGAAAATTGTCAAAAAATCTCTAAAAATCATCATAAAACTGTAAAATATTATTCAAAATTATCAAAAACTGTAAGAAATGATTGAACATTGTCAAAAAATTGTAAAGACATTAAAAACTGTTAAAAAACCTAAAAAATTATTTAAAGTTGTCAAAAAATTGTAAAATATAGCGAAAAACTAAAAAAAATTGTGAAAATTGTCAAAAAATCTCTAAAAATGATCAGAAAACTGTAAAATATTATTCAAAATTATCAAAAACTGTAAGAAATGATTGAACATTGTCAAAAAATTGTAAAGACATTAAAAACTGTTAAAAAACCTAAAAAATTATTTAAAGTTGTCAAAAAATTGTAAAATATAGCGAAAAACTAAAAAAAATTGTGAAAATTGTCAAAAAATCTCTAAAAATCATCATAAAACTGTAAAATATTATTCAAAATTATCAAAAACTGTAAGAAATGATTGAACATTGTCAAAAAATTGTAAAGACATTAAAAACTGTTAAAAAACCTAAAAAATTATTTAAAGTTGTCAAAAAATTGTAAAATATAGCGAAAAACTAAAAAAAATTGTGAAAATTGTCAAAAAATCTCTAAAAATCATCATAAAACTGTAAAATATTATTCAAAATTATCAAAAACTGTAAGAAATGATTGAACATTGTCAAAAAATTGTAAAGACATTAAAAACTGTTAAAAAACCTAAAAAATTATTTAAAGTTGTCAAAAAATTGTAAAATATAGCGAAAAACTAAAAAAAATTGTGAAAATTGTCAAAAAATCTCTAAAAATCATCATAAAACTGTAAAATATTATTCAAAATTATCAAAAACTGTAAGAAATGATTGAACATTGTCAAAAAATTGTAAAGACATTAAAAACTGTTAAAAAACCTAAAAAATTATTTAAAGTTGTCAAAAAATTGTAAAATATAGCGAAAAACTAAAAAAAATTGTGAAAATTGTCAAAAAATCTCTAAAAATCATCATAAAACTGTAAAATATTATTCAAAATTATCAAAAACTGTAAGAAATGATTGAACATTGTCAAAAAATTGTAAAGACATTAAAAACTGTTAAAAAACCTAAAAAATTATTTAAAGTTGTAAAAAATTGTAAAATATAGCGAAAAACTAAAAAAAATTGTGAAAATTGTCAAAAAATCTCTAAAAATGATCAGAAAACTGTAAAATATTATTCAAAATTATCAAAAACTGTAAGAAATGATTGAACATTGTCAAAAAATTGTAAAGACATTAAAAACTGTTAAAAAACCTAAAAAATTATTTAAAGTTGTCAAAAAATTGTAAAATATAGCGAAAAACTAAAAAAAATTGTGAAAATTGTCAAAAAATCTCTAAAAATCATCAGAAAACTGTAAAATATTATTCAAAATTATCAAAAACTGTAAGAAATGATTGAACATTGTCAAAAAATTGTAAAGACATTAAAAACTGTTAAAAAACCTAAAAAATTATTTAAAGTTGTCAAAAAATTGTAAAATATAGCGAAAAACTAAAAAAAATTGTGAAAATTGTCAAAAAATCTCTAAAAATCATCAGAAAACTGTAAAATATTATTCAAAATTATCAAAAACTGTAAGAAATGATTGAACATTGTCAAAAAATTGTAAAGACATTAAAAACTGTTAAAAAACCTAAAAAATTATTTAAAGTTGTCAAAAAATTGTAAAATATAGCGAAAAACTAAAAAAAATTGTGAAAATTGTCAAAAAATCTCTAAAAATCATCAGAAAACTGTAAAATATTATTCAAAATTATCAAAAACTGTAAGAAATGATTGAACATTGTCAAAAAATTGTAAAGACATTAAAAACTGTTAAAAAACCTAAAAAATGATTTAAAGTTGTCAAAAAATTGTAAAATATAGCGAAAAACTAAAAAAAATTGTGAAAATTGTCAAAAAATCTCTAAAAATCATCAGAAAACTGTAAAATATTATTCAAAATTATCAAAAACTGCAAGAAATGATTGAACAAGTTGTCAAAAACACTATAAAGAATTATTAAAAATGGTCAAAAGCACTAAAAAAATATTTGAAACTTGTGAAAGAACTGTAAAAATGACACTAAATTGTCAAACAAAAGTAAAGAACTGTCAAAAAAAACATAAAAAATACAATTTTGAAAAAACTGTAAAAAATAGTGAAGAACTGCCAAAAAAATTATAAAAAATTATTCAAAATTTATACTTTTATTTATTTATTAAGCGGCTCTTCATGGCCATTTCTTTATCTTTATAATTTGAATTTTATAACATTTTTTTTCATTTTCAATTATCTCTTTATTAAGTTTTTAACGATTCTCTTAATATTCCCTCCGTTTTCGATCCGGCCCTGGTTTTTTTGAACTACAAATTGCACGACCAGAATCTTTAGAATCCAAGATGAATTACTGTTAAAATTCTATAATTAGAAACAATGATTAATGAATGTTTCTACTATCTTTCTTTTATACAAACACAAAGAGAAATTGAATTTTTTTTCTATCAACGAAGACGCTAAAGAAATGCCCGGAGCTTATGAATCACGCATCAAATTTCCTCTTACGTAACGCGTTAAATAAATCTTCGAAAGTCATACTTTCAGTGACAACGATTCCGTAATCCGTAATGATAATAATAAAGACAGGGCCGGACTCTTTATTTTGCCGTTTCGCCAAGATTTTAAATTTACTCTCACCCCACTTATCATTTTAGAAGCATCATCCTGTATATAGTTGTCTTGAGAAGTATTAAATCAAATTATTCAGAAATATGCAGGGTGTTTCACAAAATATCAAACTTATGTTTTTTTTTAAATAGAATACCCCGTATATTTTTATTTTTTATTCAAAAGAACACTGACTGTTTAGGTTAAAAATAATTAACTCATTATCAGTTGCGATTCATCAGACGAGATTAAAATAAAACAATATTAATTAGTAGTTTAAACGTTTACAGTTTTTTTTATTTTTTTTAAATATACATTCAAACATACAATCATAAATTCAAAAAGCGTGCCAATGTCAAATGTCAATGTCAAAAAGTCAGTGTCGCCAATTACTACAGAAAAAAAATACTGTTTTTTAGGGTTTTTTGAGCTTAATTAGAACAGATTTTCTATACAGAGAAACGAACAGGATGCATCGCTCGTAAATTACGATTTACGTGATTTATAGCGAAGGTCTAAAAAGGAATTTATTTTTAATTACCAGAGATATAATCGTTTAACGATAATAATTGCTTTAATTTTATTATAGGGTACCCTTTCGAATTAATAAATAAATAACCTTTTAATGTCGGAAGTGTTGTATATCACGATCTTGTCTATATTTAACCTTTCAATCACTCAAATATGATTTTAATAATATAGAGCTTTGTTTCAAATATTACTTAATTTCAACCGCTTATATTTTTTCAAATCATACCATTTATTAGAACTTTTCTTCTCAGCCCGGTACATTACAGTTTCGTCTTTTCTTTCTGCAGAACCTACTTTTGTCCATTCTCTAGCTCTTTTCCTTTTTTACGTCTACATGTACTTTTTTTCTTTTTCAAGTATTTTTTCAACAATTTTTGAACTAGAGAATTTATTAAAAAAAAAGTAGTTATTTTTATAGAGATTTATGACATAGCAGAAGAAGAAATATCACAATTTTACCTGGTTGTACTAGAGAATGAGATGATTGGAATAATAAAGTAGAAAAAATAGAAAAATTACCAAAAGAACAACTCCAGAAAGAATAAAATAAAAAAAGGAATTACAGGCAATAATTGGAAAAAGTAGAAATCTTTAAAGGGCCCTTTTATCAATCTCCAAAGTAGCAAAACAAATATCTGCTTTTCATTAGAAAATAGTAAAGGCAAAAAAAAGTGCAAACAAATTTACACAACGAAAACTCGAAAACAACTGCAACGTGATAGAACAAATAATTTATTTTACTACTTTGAAGGGTTCACTTTTTTTCACCAGAGGTCGTATTTCAATTAGATTTTAATGTTGTGACCATCAAACATTTTTTACTTGTCACCAACCTTGTTAATCCGAATGTTTATTCAACATTTTATATTATTTTCCTTCTTAAAATAAAAATCCCAACCGTTGTTACCATGTTTTACCTCTGGTATGTTTTATTAGACTATTCTTTTTACTTCAAAAGCTTTTATTAGTTCGACCATTGTTTTATTTTTACTTGTTACCAACTTTATCAGTTAAAGAGTTACCAACTTATTTTAGATTATTGGGAAAAGTAGAATTCGATAGAGGGCGCTCTCAAATGTCAATCAAAGAAGTAAAACATAAACAAACACGATTATTGTGCTTTCTAGATTTTTAAAATGCATGTGTTTGTTGTGTTTTTTATAAATACATTCCTACCAACTGAGGGCAATTTATAAAAAGATAAATTGGAATTGTTCCCTTTTCGGCTATTGCAATCAAATTGGCAACAATTTTGATTGTAAAGAGCCACAATCGATGGTCTATTGAGGTAATAATAACAGATTAATTAAAAAATAGTAAAGGTAAAGTAAGTACAAACAAATTTGCACAATAAAAACGGCTCTATCATAATAAATACCTCAACTTTGATCTGTTTATTTG
Organism: Hermaeophaga mercurialis; assembly: GCA_951812935.1. Lineage (NCBI taxonomy): Eukaryota > Metazoa > Arthropoda > Insecta > Coleoptera > Chrysomelidae > Hermaeophaga > Hermaeophaga mercurialis. The sequence continues at coordinate 944,093 of OX638359.1, forward strand.
CTTATTACTACTTTCAAAAGGTTCACTTTTTTTCACCAGAGGTCGTATTCAAATTACATTGGGGCCAATACGACAGGAACAATTGTGATTATGGAAAATTTATGGTTAAATAACCAAGGATCGGAGACAAAAAACTAAAAGAAGAAGAACGCGGGATTGGAAAGAAGAAGCAAGAAAAGATCAATAAATTAAGGAAGCTCACGACTATCGAATAAATATCGTTAGTGGTTAAAAGTAATTCTTGATACGTTTTCGCACACAACTTAACAACAAAATCAATTGAAATAAAATGTTTTACAACAACGAGATGGCTTGGGAAACTAATATAATAACACAATTAAAATAACCATAGACTAGACAATAACCAGAGAAAGTCACTATGTCATGACTTTTAGTGAGAATTTGGTGTCGTTCGAAACCCAGCATTTACATAACACCTTTTAAAGGAGTATTTCCTATCTTTTTCCATTCGTTTTATTCCACGCGGTGTTTCTCGCTCGTCCTCGAATCACCTCGAGGACCGTGGAAACCTTTTACGGTCTCTAAATAATCTTTATCAAATGTGTCAAGTATTGCGTAGGGATCGTTAGAATGGCAATTTGCTTCGAAATTGAATTGGATAATGACTCTTTTCAGATCTAAGAACATTTATTGAACGCTTAACTATTGTTATAATCTTGTAATGAATGTTAATGGTCTTTTAAACAGTCGACGATTCGGATTTCGATTCAATCGACCGAGATTGGGAAGCAAATTTCAAATTACCTGCATAAAAATATGTTTATGATTAGATATTTGTTTGGTAAATAAATAAATCATCATTTACAGCACTTCTGTGGAAATAATACTAACAATTTGTGAATACAAAGAAATGTTCATAATTTTGTAATTCAAATCAAAGTTGAGTAATTCATGTGGAATAATATTTATAGGGTGAATTGTTAGAAATTGTTTACAATTCGCTGTATTGTACAGGGTGATGATATTTTACTATTTCTTTTTGTTATTTTTGTCTAATCGTCTTCAGTAATTAATAATTTCTTTTATGTAAATTACTACTGTAAATATCTATTTTTTTGTCAAATTGGGTTTTTCGTAGCTTTTGTCTCTCATGATTTTTTTCCTTTATTGGTAAAAGTATAACTACATTTGAATTTTTTAACATTGTTGTTTTATTCGGTAAGTTTACGAATGTATTTTATATAAAAAATTTGTGATGTTTTTGAATATTCTTTTCAGACCTGAAGATGCCCTTAAGGGGTCGAAACTAGTTGTCTTTATATAAAATTTATGTGGTTTGATTTTGTATTTCATTGGATTTGAACCTTTTTACCACATTTGAATGTTATGGATAACCTCCTGTTTTTTAAAATTATTCTTATTTCGACGTTAATAATATACTTTCTTTTTAAAATCTTTTGAAACAATACTTTACGTTTAATAGTATAGATAAATTTACGATTTTATAGTCATATTTTACTTTTATTAATTTAAGAAAAACGCTATGAAAGACGTACAGAAATAGTTATCATATCTTCATCTATATACGATATGATATTGTAATGTTGGTTGCATAGGCCAAGGCCACTCCTTGTGAAAACTGGCTGCACGAGTTTACAGGAAAAGACCCAGAAAAGAACGTAACCTAACTTTTTACGGACAGCAACGACAGTTCAAAATTAAAAATAAATTTGAATTGAGAGTTAATTTTGAAAACAAATATTTATTGGATGAACTGAGAATAAGAAAGTTCTTTATAAGGCAAAAACAAACTCGAAATACTCCGTAATTGGATCAATTAGACCATTCTGTACTATTGAAAATAATATTTTCAAAAGTTGTAACAATCTAATTTTATGTGGTACATAGATTTATATAATTACCAGGAAGACGTTCACCGAACGAAATACAATAAAATAAAATTAAATGAAAAGATTTGCATAACCCTGAACTAAAAATGATTCGAACGCCTACATGGAAGGTAAAATATTTATATAAACAAAATAATAGTGTGAAAATTCATTGAGATAAAAGTTACTTTCCTTTTTTCATATCTATGCAATATTCATTTAGCGAAGATGAATAGATTATTATTGTAATTAACGAGGCAGATGTACGATTTCATAGCGGAATTCTAATTTGCATGTATATGTTATTTTATTAATTTGTAATAAAATGTTGCACGCTTATTAATAAAATTAACGATATAAATACAGTTTGGAAAGGGGGCCGTAAAATATCTAGCTCTTTAATTAGACAAAATAAACTGATGAAGGTTAAATTGAAGAAACCGAAACGTTGACATTGTTATCAAATATTGCTATTCGGAAAGGTTATTATTATATTCCTATCAATATTCAATAAATATAATTATAAAAGGAAGTTGTATTTGTTGATTATTATTACATAAAAGATTTCTATTTATAATTTTTATAGGAATATTCAATTTCTAAGTAAATGGAGAAGGAATTTACTAGCGTAATAAAATGGCAATTAATTTCATACATATTGACAAATTATTCGAATAATATTACATTTATGTAATAGGTTTGATAAAGTGAAGTTTTTTTGAAGATTAGAATGTGAATTTATTTTTTGAAAAAAAGCTCAAAACAATATAAAAATCTTTGAAAGCCGAGCAAAGTTTTTTAGTACCAGTATATTCCAATTTTGGAAAAAAGATATTTTTCTTTGTATATTTATTTGAAAATATTATTTTTATACCTTGTCAGGGATAAATTAGGATATTTTTTTTAGATTTTTATAAATTCAAACAGATGAGGCTCAGAAATAAATATAAATAAAGAAAAGATAACGGGAAATCTATGCATATTAATTTTTATTTATTTTGCAGAGAAAAAATAGGACATTTTCTCAAAATTAAGTGGTCCTATAAATTTAAATAGAAACGGATAAAAAATAAATAGAGAGCAGGAGTAAATTGTAGGAAATCCATATAAAAAGTAATTTAAAAATAACACTATTTTCTTTGTATATTTATTAGGAAAGATTTTTAAATTTTTTTTTCAGGATTAAATAAGGATATTTTTCGAATTTAAGAGGGCGTATAAATTCAAACAGAAAAGGTACAAAAATAAACAAAGAACACTATAAAATAGCAGGAAATATACATGAAATTTAAAAATAAATCGATAAAAAATTCAGTATAGAATCAAAAAACTCCCAAGTCACAAAATTAAAATACAAATCTCAGGAATTCAGCATGTTAAAAGATTAATCTTAATGTCCACTAAACTGAATAAAATAATTAGTCAATTATAATTTCAATTAATTTAGAATTTATTCAAAATTCTGTGTGCTTTTTTTTGTTTATTTTTTTTAAGATAATTATAATAAAATTAATGTTTTCTTACTTTATATTTATAATTTTCGTATCTTTTATAAACTTGTTATTGCTTTTCTTAGTACAATTAATAGAATTTCAAAAGTATAATTCCCGAAATAAAATTATTGAATTTATATATAATTTATTTTTTTAGGTGTATATATTTTCCTACATTTTAATCCTCTAACGGTTCTAAAACTATTTTAGAACGATTCCGAGAATTTAAACTCACAAAATCATTCAAAAATCATTTTCTTTGGGTTCATAATAATTTAAACTCTTTATAGTAGATATAAAACTATTTCGGAACGATTTTAAAACGGTTCGTATTGTTCTAGAAATGGTAGAACTATTCAAAAACGATTCTTTTTGGATTCCTACTAATCTAGAATCGTTAAAACGGTTTTAAAATTATTTTAGATCGATTTTATCTGGGATTTCAGTAGTTTAAAGTCAAAACTATTCAAAAATGATTCTTATTGGTTCTAAACAATTCAAACTTTTTAAAGTTGACATAAACTATTTCAGAACGATTTTTAAACAGTTCGTATCATTCCAGAATCATAAAACTATCCAAAAAATGTTCTTTTTGAATTTTTACTAAACTAGAATCGTTAACCCGGTTCTAAAATTATTTTAGAACGATTCTATCTGGGATTTCAATAGTTTATAATAATAAAACTATTTAAAAATTATTCTTTTTGGGTTCTAAACAGTTGAAACTTTTTGTAGAGGACATAAACTATTTCGAAACGAATTTAGAACAGTTCGTATTGTTTGAAAATCGTAGAACTATTCTTAAACGGTTCTATTTGAATTCCTACTAAGCTAGAATCGTTATAACGATTCAAAAACTATTTTAGAACGATTCTGTTTAGATTCCCATTAGTTTAAAGCCATAAAATCATTCAAAAAAGACTTTTTGGGTTCTAAACAATTCAAACTTTTTTTATTTGATGTAAAATACTTCAGAATAATATAAAAACAATACGTACTAGTTTAGAATTGTAAAACTGTTCAAAAAAGATTCTGTTTGAATTCCTACTAATCTAGAATTTTTATAACGGTTCTAAAACAGCTTTGGAACGATTTCAACATTTTAAATTCACAAAATATCTTTTAAAACATCGATTTTTGGAATGTGTATTAAATTATCTTAAACCAACCCTATTTGTCAAATTATATTAAAAATAAATTAAAAATAAACAATTTATATATTTTAACGGATTGTTAAACAATTATTGTTACTGTTATTTACTAATTGGTTCTTATTTTTTATGAATTTTATAATAGATTTTGTTTCATTTATATATATTTATAATAATAATAACAATCACTCTATTCAATTGTAATTGAAAAAACATTTTTTTTGCTGTTCTGTCTGAATTAACAGAGAATGAATTTTTTTCCGTGTAACTAAAACACTCGTGTACCAACGAAAAAAAAACTACTCACGTTCACAAATATTCACTGGTCACTCTCTACGCCAAATCAATGAGTCGATTATGAAAAATCCAGCATCACGATTCACTGAACACTCTTACCTGAAATCGCAGATTATCGCCCATGAAAAAAAAAAGTCCCAACGACAAAATCCAGCACCAAAAACTAACTTCATCCTCCAGAGAGATGTTCTTTATATAGTGAAGAGGAGAATTGGAGGTGAATTGTTGTCCCCCAAATAAATCTTCGTGCTCTTCGTGCACTCGAAATATCGCGCACATTCATTTGGATGAGCATTTTTCCCAACATGGAGAACATTCGAAGGAGAGGAAACATTTTTCCAAAAATTTATACATGGGACAGGGTGTAGAAATCATTTAAAAAAATGAAGAAGTTCTACATTTGTTTTCTTCGTATTATTTTCTTCTTTTACTTCTTTTTAGCTTTGTTTACTGGAAAAAGAGAAAAATTTCAGTGAGTTTTCCAGAAACATGATACAGGGTGTAAAAATCAATTAAAAAATAAAGAAATTTTAAATTGTTTTTTTTTGTATTTTTTTCTTCTTTTAGTTCTTTTTACCTTTGTTTATTGGAAGACGAGGAAAAATTTCAGTGAGTTTTCCAGAAAAAATGTGATACAGGGTGTAGAAATAATTTAAAAAATGAAGAAGTTCTACATTGTTTTCTTCTTTTACTTCTTTTTACATTTTTTTTTTGGAAGACGAGTTTTCCAGAGAAAATATGATACAGGGTGTAGACAGATAATTTAAAAAGTAAAAAAGTTGTAAATCGTTTTCTTCGTATTAATTTCTTCTTTTATGTTTTTTATCTTTGATGTTTGGAAGATGAGGAAAAATTTCAGTGAGTTTTCCAGAAACATGTTACAAGGTGTAGAATCATTTAAAAAATAAAGAAATTTTGGATTGTTTTTTTGTATTCTTTTCTTCTTTTAGTTCTTTTTACCTTTGTTTATTGGAAGACGAGGAAAAAAGTGAGTTTCTAGAAAAAAATGTGATACAGGGTGTAGAAATAATTTAAAAAATGAAGAAGTTCTACATTGTTTTCTTTGTATTATTTTCTTCTTTTATGCTTTTTATCTTTGATGTTTGGAAGGAGAGGAAAAATTTCAATTTTCCAAAAAAAAAAAGATACAGGGTGTAGAAATGATTTGAATCGAATTGGCATTCGTGAATAAATCTTGAATTGTTTTCGTTTTTAATTTTTTTGTTGCATTTTATTTGTACGGGGTGATTTTTTAAAAACAAAACAAGCTACAGCAGTATTTTAGTCACATGAAGAAAAATAAATAAAATATATCAAAAAATAAGAATTAGTTAATAAATAACAGTAACAATAATTGTTTAACAAACTTTTAAAATATTTGAACTATTTCTTATTAATTTCAGTCTAATTTATTTATAATATAATTTAACAAATAAGGATGGCTTAAGATAATCGAATATTTAAAAATTTATTAAAAAGAAATATTTTGTGAGGTTAAACTGTTGGAATCGTTCTAAAACAGTTTTAGAACCGTTATAAAAATTCTAGATTAGCAGGAATCCAAACAGAATCTTTTTTGAATAGTTTTGCGATTCTAAACTAGTACGAATCGTTTTTATATTATTCTGAAGTATTTTACATCAAATGAAAAAAGTTTGAATTGTTTAGAACCCAAAAAGAGTCTTTTTTGAATGATTTTATGGCTTTAAACTAATGGGAATCTAAACAGAATCGTTCTAAAATAGTTTTTGAATCGTTTTAACGATTCTAGCTTAGTAGGAATTCAAATAGAACCGTTTAAGAATAGTTCTACGATTTTCAAACAATACGAACTGTTCTAAATTCGTTTCGAAATAGTTTGTCAACTACAAAATAGTTTGAACCGTTTAGAACCCAAAAAGAATAATTTTTAAATAGTTTTATTATTATAAACTATTGAAATCCCATATAGAATCGTTCTAAAATAATTTTAGAACCGGGTTAACGATTCTAGTTTAGTAAAAATTCAAAAAGAACATTTTTTGGATAGTTTTATGATTCTAGAATGATACGAACTGTTTAAAAATCGTTCCGAAATAATTTATGTCAACTATAAAAAATTCGAATTGTTTAGAACTCAGAAAAACATCATTTTTGAATAGTTTTAACTTTAAACTATTGAAATCCCAGATAGAATCGATCTAAAATAATTTTAAAACCGTTTTAACGATTCTAGATTAGTAGGAATCCAAAAAGAATCGTTTTTGAATAGTCCTACCATTTCTAGAACAATATGAACTGTTTTAAAATCGTTCCGAAATAGTTTTATAGCTACTATAAAGAGATTGAATTATTATGAACCCAAAGAAAATGGTTCTTGAATGATTTTGAGAGTTTAAATTGTTGGAATCGTTCTAAAATAGTTTTAGAACCGTTAGAGGATTAAAATGTAGGAAAATATATACACCCAAAAAAATTAATTATGTATAAATTCAATAATTTTATTTCGGTAATTATACTTTTGAAATTCTATTAATTGTACTAAGAAAAGCAATCACAAGTTTATAAAAGATACGAAAATTATAAATATAAAATAAGAAAACATCAATTTTATTATATATTTAACTTCCAATATTTTCACAAGTAAATTTATTTTTAAAGAGTTTATAATTAATGACAAAAATAGTTTAGATTTTGAAAATTTTTAAATATATTGTACTTGACATAAAATTTTGTATAAATTACAAACTAATTTAGATTTTAATTGACTAATTATTTTATTCAATTTAGTGGATATTAAGAAATCTTTTAAAATGGTGAATTTTAGAGATTTGGGAGTTTTTTTATTTTATTTGATTTGTTTTTAAATTTTATGTAAATTTCCTGTTTTTTTATAGCGTTCTATGGTTATTTTTTACAGTTAAACAACTCTAGATTATTTAGTGGTATTTATCTTAGATGTGGATTTATTCTATATGAAATCTTTATGAATGAAATGCGTAAATTCCTTCATTAAAACTATTAGACCGAAATACCTAAAGTAATAAAATTTGCTTGACTAATTTATTAGGAACGGTATTTAAAATTTTTAATTTCCGAATTAGAATATAAGAAATCCGTCTAGACCAGTGTAAAAGCAAATCTGAGTTATATTTAGAACATTTGTTGGATCATTTAAAACACTTTTCGATGTTTTAATATGTTTAGAACTAATTAAAACAGTTTTTCGATGATCTGGAACAGTTTTCGTATAATTTAGTACAACTTTTGGATTTAAAACAATTTTTCTATTAATAAAGATTTTTTTTACTATGTTTTTTTTGTAAAATATATTTACTTTAAATCTAAAAAGATAAACTTTAATTAGTTTTGGATTATTTAGGACAATTTTTGCATTATTTCAAATAGTTTTTGATGGTATAAGCAGTTTTTGGATCATTTAAAACAGTTCTTGGATCATTTAAAACAGTTCTTGGATCATTTAAAACAGTTCTTGGATCATTTAGAACAGTTTAAATCGTTTATAACAGCTTCTGTATTATTTCAAACAGTTCTCGATGTTTTAATTAATTTTGAACTATTTAGGTTAATGTTTCTATTATTTCAAATAGTTTTCGATGCGTTTAAACATTTAGAAGGATTTTTTTTGTTAATAAAGTTTGGTTTTACTCTTTTTTTTGTAGATCTATCAATTATAAATGTAAAAGATAAAATATCGAGCAATTTTTGTTTCTTTGGAACACAACTTATTGTTTGTTTTTTTAGTTTTAGGGCGATTTTCAAAATATTTACAATACAACATTTTTGCAGTTTGCTAAAAATTCAAAATAAAGTGGAAGAGATTTATTTATTTTGTTCAAAATAGGAATACATTAATTACATCAATTCATAAAAAATTAGCAAGCAAACTTAAAAAAAATATATATAAAGTTTTCCATATGGTGCGAACTTAAGTGGACACATTGTATATATAGGGTGATCAACTTATACTTCGAAGTTTGATATTTCCTTTATCTTGATAAATAGGAAAGAAATGTTTTAAATTAAAGTTATAAATAGAGTTAAGCTTCACATTTTAAAATTATTTCGTAACATACAGGGTGTCTCATAAGGTCACAGTATATCAAAGTTATGTTTTTAACGATAACATTTTTTCCTATTTCATTTTTTTGAGGTCGAAAATTATTTATTACTTCGATGGTTTACTGAAACGATTTATTTGATTTGTTACTTAACGACCGTAACCGAAGTGTTAAAAGAGAAAATTAATTTATTAAAGACGGACGGTTTATATTTTTAACGATTCTTACGCGCAATTAGCTAAATTAGTTTCAAGGTAGATCCGTTCGTTTCGGCAAAAAATCTACATAACTTAGAATTTTTTTATCATAGACCAATTAAGTATTTAGAGTGATACCGAAAGTTCTCGTACAAGTAAATATTATTTAGAAAAATATCGAAGATGCAAATTGGCGATTGTAAAGATTACAATGTAACGAAGACGAGAAGAAAGTTTAGATGAAAGGTCGTTGATTTTTCAACGAGCCGAAGGATCTAAGAGACAAAAAACACAACAAACTACCAAATCATAAAGAACGCAAACTTATTGAAACTAAATCTACTCTAATTGGGTAACGGACGTTTTTCGAATAATCGTCCGGCAGTCAATTTTGCAATTAAGCTCATTTAATATTTCTTCAGATTTACTTTGATTGATGCTCTTTACAATCAATTCTAAATCCTGAATAGATTTGTTGCGTGATTAGATTTAAACCGTTTCTCATTGAGGTTGAGCCGAATGCAGAACTAATATTCTTTGGTAATGAAATAAAAACGGAGGTAAATAAATTCGCTTTTAGATGAGCACGATGATAGAGGTCGGCGGTTTGTTATGCCAAATTTAAATGATTTCGAACTACAGCCGTAACGGAGCGTTTCAAGTTTGAAGGTCTCGATGGTCCCATTGTCGTGATTCATAAATCGATCCCCAACGAGAAATTATTCGATAAAAAAAGATTAAATTACACTTGTTTTCAATTTCCGGGGTATATCGAAGCTGTTTTTCGATATTTTTCTCTAATCGGGTTTCGCTGATTTAGAAAATTTTCCTAAAAAACCTAACCTAACCTAACCTAACCTAACCTAACCTAATCTAATCTAATCTAACCTAACCTAACCTAACCTAACCTAACCTAACCTAACCTAACCTAACCTAACCTAACCTAACCTAACCTAACCTAACCTAACCTAACCTAACCTAACCTAACCTAACCTAACCTAACCTAACCTAACCTAACCTAACCTAACCTAACCTAACCTAACCTAACCTAACCTAACCTAATCTAATCTAATCTAATCTAATCTAACCTAACCTAACCTAACCTAACCTAACCTAACCTAACCTAACCTAACCTAACCTAACCTAACCTAACCTAACCTAACCTTACCTAACCTAATCTAATCTAATCTAATCTAACCTAACCTAATCTAATCTAATCTAACCTAACCTAACCTAACCTAACCTAACCTAACCTAACCTAACCTAACATAACCTAACCTAACCTAACCTAACCTAACCTAACCTAACCTAACCTAACCTAACCTAACCTAACCCAACCTAACCTAACCTAACCTAACATAACCTAATCTAATCTAATCTAACCTAACCTAACCTAACCTAACCTAACCTAACCTAACCTAACCTAACCTAACCTAACCTAACCTAACCTAACCTAACCTAACCTAACCTAACCTAACCTAACCTAACCTAATCTAATCTAATCTAACCTAACCTAACCTAACCTAACCTAACCTAACCTAACCTAATCTAATCTAATCTAACCTAACCTAATCTAATCTAACCTAACCTAACCTAACCTAACCTAACCTAACCTAACATAACCTAACCTAACCTAACCTAACCTAACCTAACCTAACCTAACCTAACCTAACCTAACCTAACCTAACCTAACCTAACCTAACCTAATCTAACCTAACCTAACCTAACCTAACCTAACCTAACCTAACCTAACCTAACCTAACATAACCTAACTGGTTTTTCGTGGATTTTAGAAAAAAAATATTCGGCCAAATTCACCAAAAAATTAAAAAAAGGACCCATTCAGGGACCATTTTTCGTCGTTTACCAAAATTGATCAAAACATCGAAAATTGTTTGAAATAAAACAAATATAACACGATATATTGTATTTTATCTTTTACATTTTTTATTGATATTTTCTATAATAAAAGAGTAAAAACAATCTTTATTAATAACAAAATTGTTCTAAAGGATCCAAAAACTGCTCTAAATTATTCTTAATTAATTAAAACATTAAAAACTGTTCTAAATGATCCAAAAATTGCTCTAAATTATTCTCAAGTGATGAAAACTGTTCTAAATGATCCAAAACTAATTTTAAAGCGAAAATTTATTTGAAATTATTCGATAACTGTTCTAAATGATCTAAAAACTGTTCAACGTGAACAAAAACTGTTCTAAATGATCCAAAACTGTTTTAACGCTTCTAAATGTATTGAAAAGCATCAAAAATTGTTAGAAAAGTTTCAGAAACTGTTCTAAATGATCCGAAAATTGTTCTAAATGGTCTAACAATTATTCTAATTGATTCAAAAGATGTTCTAATCTAAATGATCCAAAACTGTTTAAAAACGTTGAAATCTATTTAAAATAATAAAAAAGTGTCTTAAATAATCCAAAATGTTTTAAATGATCTAAAAAATGTTCTAAATGATTCAGAAAGACCTCGAAATTATCAAAAATTAATTTTAAATCGAAAATTATTTGAAATAATTTAAAAACTGTTCTAAATAATCTAAAAATTACTCTAAATTATTCTTAAGTGATTAAAACATTGAAAATTGTTCTAAATGATCAAAAACTGTTTAAAAGTGTCGAAAACTGTTTGAAACAATACAAAAATTATATTAAATAATTTACGATTGTTCTAAATGATCGAAAACTCTTCTAAATGAACCAAAACTGATTAAAACGTCGAAAACTGGTATCGACATAATTATATTGTATCAATTTGGTTACATAGTCCAAGGCCACCCGCTATCAAAATGCTGGCTAAATGGAAACACAATAAAAGGCAGAATAACCTAACCTAACTTCTGATATCTGTGACAGTTTAAGTAATTAAGAAAAAGAAGAAGACATTTTCTATTAATATTCCCGTAAAGGTCAAGAATATTTTGAAATGTTGGAGAAGCCAAGAAAAGTATATAAATACGGATAAATTCACGTAGTGGAGTACTAGTTTATAATTTCAGTTTCTTTTTAATTAGTTGTAAAGTTTTCGTATAAATAAAATTTACAAGTATCACAATATGTTAAGCATATTTATTATCCATTATGGCTTAATTGCTATAATAATTTTAGTTGAAATTCAGTCGTTTCGCAAATAATAATTATAAAATTGTAGGAGAAAATAAAGTACACTTACCTACGTTCATTGTAACCGAAGTATCCAAAAGCTATCAAAAATTATTCATTCTTGATCTAGTGCATCATTAAAGGAAGCAAAATAAGAGTTAAAAGAATACATAGGCGTACCTCTATTAAATTCTAACGGTTTAGTTGCTCGGTTCGGTGCTATTAACTTCAGTTTCCTAAATGTTCTGCTAAAAACGTTAATAATTATGTCAAATATTCGAAAAGCTAAAAAATGTATATAAATATGGGAAAATTGAGTTTCCAAAGTAGTAATGAATATTCAAGTTTGATGTTGGAGTATTAGAATTGTTGGTGTGTTAAAGTTTTTTAATGTATTTATAAGATGCTAAATCTAAATAGAATTTCTGGTCGATCTCTTTAACCATTTAAATATTTTAAACTAGAACCTCTAAGAAAAAAAAGAAAATTGAATTATAGGTGGAAGATTTTTGCCCCAAGAGTTTTTAGATCATTTAGAACAGTTATCGAATAATTTCAAATAAATTTTCGCTTTAAAATTAGTTTTGGATCATTTAGAACAGTTTTCATCACTTGAGAATAATTTAGAGCAATTTTTGGATCACTTAGAACAGTTTTTAATGTTTTAATGAATTAAGAATAATTTAGAGCAGTTTTTGGATCCTTTAGAACAATTTTGTTATTAATAAAGATTGTATTTACTCTTTTATTATAGAAAATATTAATAAAAAATGTTAAAGATAAAATACAATATGTCGTGTAATATTTGTTTTATTTCAAACAATTTTCGATGTTTTTGATCAATTTTGGTAAACGACAAAAAATGGTCCCTGTATGGGTCCTTTTTTTAATTTTTTGGTGAATTTGGCCGAATATTTTTTTTCTAAAATCCACGAAAAACCAGTTAGGTTAGGTTAGGTTAGGTTAGGTTAGGTTAGGTTAGGTTAGGTTAGGTTAGGTTAGGTTAGGTTAGGTTAGGTTAGGTTAGGTTAGGTTAGGTTAGGTTAGGTTAGGTTAGGTTAGGTTAGGTTAGGTTAGGTTAGGTTAGGTTAGGTTAGGTTAGGTTAGGTTAGGTTAGGTTAGGTTAGGTTAGGTTAGGTTAGGTTAGGTTAGGTTAGGTTAGGTTAGGTTAGGTTAGGTTAGGTTAGGTTAGGTTAGGTTAGGTTAGGTTAGGTTAGGTTAGGTTAGGTTAGGTTAGGTTAGGTTAGGTTAGGTTAGGTTAGGTTAGGTTAGGTTAGGTTAGGTTAGGTTAGGTTAGGTTAAAAAAAATTGAATTATAGGTGGAAGATTTTTGCCCCAAGCCAACGACACTGGAAATAATAGGCGGTATTGGCAATCTCAACAAATTAAAATTGTGATGTTCTCTGCTCTGAATTCGAATAATTATATAATGAGAATATGAGCATTCACTTCTTCAGTTCTCCAAACGATAATCTCGTTTTCCAGTTGCACGGTTCAGGTGTGAATCTACGAAATTGGGCAACTTTTTTCTAAGCAACATTTACTATAATAACCGTCTTTAAATTCGGAATATTTTCATTGTATAATCTATTATTTTCTAGTTTGTCCGTCGCCACGAAATACTCGGTTATCTCTTCCAACAATCGATTCTCGAATTAAAGAAGACGCGCAAATTTCGATCGTATCGATTGGAAACTGAATTGAGCAAAAACTTTGATTCGTTCAACTATTGTTATTAAATTGTACGAAATTAAGCACGAAATTTAACTTTCGACGGCTCTTCAAAATCTCTTGTTATAAGTTTAACATAATACGAGTATAATGCATTTTTGATATTAATCAGCTATCGAATTATAATACAATGAGAGAGTTTTGTTTAGTTAATTTAATTTTTCTTGGCGATTATTATATTATAACGGTTCGTTTGCACAGGACAAGGCCACAGAGAAAGACCCAGAATCTTAACCTAATTAATGATAGTTCTTCTTCTTCTTTTTTTTAAGTCTTTTACGGTCTATGTCTACAAAGACAATGTACTCAAACTTTGATGGTTTTCCAAACATTCTCAAAAAAATATTCTAGTAAATATCTTCGAGAAATTAGGGCGAAACTGGTAGGAGTAGTGGAAGTATCATTAAGCGAACTTAAATGAAGTAAAGTCGCGTTAATTTGTATTTTTAGGGAGTTTTGTGAAGTTTTTCTTGTTAATAAAGTTGTAGAATTTAGACTAGTGTTAAAATATTATAAAAAAATTGCCATTTTTGCTAGTTAATATTCCAAAAAAGGGTTGAATGACACATAGTTTTAAAGGTTTCGAAAAACGGGAATGGAGTTGATTTATGTATATTTTGACACATTTTTCAAAATAACATACACATACCGACAATTCAATTATTTTTTCTATTCTAAAAAATAGTTGAAATCAATACTTGAAAATGAGATTTAGCAAAAACAGAAAAAATTACTTATTTTGTTCATCATAAAAATGAATGGTTGTAAAAACTTATTAGTTCATAAAATTTCATTGGCAATTGTAAGTATCCAATTGATAAAATTAACAATTTTAAAAGTATTTGAAACAACTTTCAACAGATAATTCCATTTTACAGCAAAAAATAAATCTCTATCTTTTGATAAAATTTACGTAGGCATTATTTTGAACTCAAAAAACATTAACTTATACTCATTCGTTCTTCAGCTTTGAACCGTTAAACATCTCTTGCAATAAACAGAAACTACCAGTAATGAAATCAATAAAATAGCAACAATTTAAAGAAACAGCATTGTAAAGTAAAAATAAAGTCACTAATTTTAAAAAAGTGAACAATTTAGTGCATTTGTCTATTTGATAATGCCATTTTGTAAAAATTTATAAGAGAATGTCACATGAAAAAATTCATTGTCGCATTCCTCAATAAACGCAACTTTTATTTCTTCTCGATTCTAAACAACAACACAAATGCTCCATCCGGTTCGTATCTGGGGAACACGCTGGCCAATTCAAAAACTACAATAAAATTAAAAAACAAACTACTCTTTACACTCTATTCCTTTAAATTGCCAGTTGTGTGTTTTATAAACATAGGTTAGGTTAGGTTAGGTTAGGTTAGGTTAGGTTAGGTTAGGTTAGGTTAGGTTAGGTTAGGTTAGGTTCGGTTCGGTTAGGTTAGGTTAGGTTAGGTTAGGTTAGGTTAGGTTAGGTTAGGTTAGGTTAGGTTAGGTTAGGTTAGGTTAGGTTAGGTTAGGTTAGGTTAGGTTAGGTTAGGTTAGGTTAGGTTAGGTTAGGTTAGGTTAGGTTAGGTTAGGTTAGGTTAGGTTAGGTTAGGTTAGGTTAGGTTAGGTTAGGTTAGGTTAGGTTAGGTTAGGTTAGGTTAGGTTAGGTTAGGTTAGGTTAGGTTAGGTTAGGTTAGGTTAGGTTAGGTTAGGTTAGGTTAGGTTAGGTTAGGTTAGGTTAGGTTAGGTTAGGTTAGGTTAGGTTAGGTTAGGCTAGGCTAGGTTAGGTTAGGTTAGGTTAGGTTAGGTTTTTTAGGAAAATTTTCTAAATCAGCGAAACCCGATTCTAAACAACACAAATGCTCCATCCGGTTCGTATCTGGGGAACACGCTGGCCAATTCAAAAACTACAATAAAATTAAAAAACAAACTACTTTTTACACTCTATTCCTTTAAATTGCGAGTTGTGTGTTTTATAAACTTTTGGTCCTCACTGTATTTATAAAGAGTTGCAGTTACACAAGTGAAAGAAATTAACGAGCCGGTATCCTCTTGGTGTTTTATTGCCCACGAAAATAAAAACAACGTTGTCAGAGAAGGAACAATTTAATACAGCTTAGGTCGTTTAAATCACACGCATTGACAGTGAAATTAAGGTCTAATGTTTCACTGAGAAAACTTTGATATAAAATTAATATCACAATTAGAATCAAATCAATAATTTTAAACATATGTAAGTTGGCTACTGGTTAATTATAAGAAAGTTGATTATTTCAAAATGGTAGCTTAATTATCTTATTCTTCTTTTTTTTTAGTTTTTTGTCCTCCACCCATTAAGTTAACTTAATTATTTATCTATTGTATAAAAGTATTTTAGGCTGTTTTTTCGCGAATTAGTTTTTAATATTTTTATATTAAATATTATGACGTTACAGACCATTTCGAGCAATTTTAATAGACTTTTATCGACTCGGATAATATTAAAAAATGAGAAATTTTTATTTAGACCTAAATTAATGTACCGGGTGCCCCATTAAAAATTTTCAAATAGAGAATGAAAGAAATATTGCAACCCCTGCTGCCAGTCTTGTTTAACGAATGAATGTTTTATAAAAAAAGCTTTTAATCAATGTCCCTTAACAACAAAAAGAATAAAAGATTCCGATGAATTTTTATGAAAGAAATACATTAATTCCGACATAAACCTATAATCTCTTTATTCATGAATTCAAGGATTACTCTATACAATAATTAAATAAAGGGTAATTAGTGTATATAAATTATTTAACATTCATTTTTTATAATTACGTTTCTTGTAATCGTATCCTTTATATTAATTTAATGCCAAATAAATACTGTTATTAAATGTGTAAATAATTAATTATTTAATAGTTACTAATTTTAACACTGAAAAGAACTAATAACGCATTTGTTAATACTGATTAAATTTTCAACTGACGTAACACTGAATTTTTTAGGGCTGCGGTCATCTTCTTCGTCTATTATTTGTCATTATTTTATTGTTAATTACATTATACAAAGTGTCCTAGAAAAAAAGGGGCACATTTCGTAAGTAAAAGTCTTTATGGACTTATTTTATACTCCAAAGTTACGCCACTGGATATACGTATTTTGATTGTTATATTTTTATAAAAAATTACATTGTTCTTAAAAAAAAAGAAAAATTTCTGCAATTTAGAACACTCTTATGGATTTAACGAACTTTATTTACAGTAAAATTGTACAACTATCTTTAAAATTACACTTTTCTTGGATATTCGAATATTCCACATAATTCTTGACGCTTATGACGTATTCGTGAATCTGTCATGATTATCAGAAATTAGGTTAGGTTATTCTGCTTTTTCGGGGTCTTGACCTGTATATCCAACTAGCCAGTCTTTTCTTCCGCTTTATCGTTTGCAAATTAGTGGCTATAAAATCACGAAATTTAGATTTCCTTAGGTACGTTTATAACTCTACTTGTATGTAATAAGAAATCAACAATGCGGAAAAAATTCAATAACTTTCTACGAATATATGTACTCTATAAATATGTAATTTAGTAAAATTGTCGATGATTAAGATCAATTTACAATTTGAATGCCAAAATTCGTGGTTAGAAATAATCGTTTCATAGAGTTTTGTTGTGATGAAAATAAAGCTGGCCAAGGTGCAATAAAATTTGAAAATAATATATTTTTTATTACCCACATTCGACATTATTACAACAGATTATACATTAAATGTATAATATAACTGACGTCATATTTAGGTTGGTAATATGTAAATCGTACAATCTCAAACGGGTAATAGATCGGAAGTTACATTTAGGTTGGTAATATGTAAAAAGAAAATTACATTCACAATGTTTTGATATGAATTTTTCGGTGCTACCAACTGATTATTTATTACTTCATAATTTCGTGTAACCACCGCCGTTTATTACTTATTGTTATTATTGCCAAACATTTTTTAAATAATGTAACGAAGACTATTTCTGTTTTGCAAGAAATTCTTCTTTTTGCAGCATCTTTAACCACCTAATTATTGTTAGGCAAATAAATTTCTCTTGATATTTTATTACTCTTTCTTTGTGTTATGTAATATGAAATATTTTTAATATTCCTCACCGCATATGCCGAAGAATACATTATTTCAATTTCACTGGGATTCAAACTTATTTAATTAATTTATTTAAAAGCAATAATACTATTGCTAATTAAATTAACTAGTTGCGTTATGGTTTTTAGAACCTCTTAGCTGTTTGATTCTTTGTTTTAACGTCCATAAAAAAATAGTAATTCCGTTATTTATTTTACCAAGTTTTAGTCAAAAATCGTGGCTTTAATTGGAATATTTCTAATGAAGTGGTGCTTGGTAATAAAGAAATTTGTCCAAAAATGGCAACTGATAACGTTGTGCATTTTCAATGTCTTGCATTTGAATTTTAATTATCCAGGACGCGGTTTTATTTTATTCGTAACGACTTAAAAGGTATCGTAAATGGTAAACTATCGCAATTAATTTAATTTTAAATTACTATACTGTGTACTCTAGACACGTGGTTCTTGGTAAAGAAGTGTTAAACTTGAAGGTTTGTTAAACATTTCAATTACACGCAATTGCAATAAATAATAATACGAAGTTATAGTTATTTCTTTGAGGAAATCACTTTTCTGGTAAATTGGCATTTTTAATAATTTTCACTTATAAATGACAATAAACTTTTGAGATCGGATTTAAACATTTTTTTATTTCTGTAAAAATGTCATTTTTTTACCAAACTTTAATGAAAATTGTAGTTTTTCGATAAATTTTAACAAAAATTAGTACTTTTCCGTTAAATTTTGATAAAAAAAATAGACTTTTTTAATGAAAATTGTCATTTTTCAGCAAAATTTTAATAAAAATTGTACTTTTTTTCGTCAAATTTTAATAAAAATTAACACTTTTTCGTTAAATTTGAATAAAAAACGGACTTTTTTTTATAACTAAACCTAAAAGAGCGCAAAAATGGGTTTCTATATGTTTTTTAGGTTATTAGGTTAGGTTAGATTAGGTTAGATTAGGTTAGGTTAGGTTAGGTTAGGTTAGGTTAGGTTAGGTTAGGTTAGGTTAGGTTAGGTTAGGTTAGGTTAGGTTAGGTTAGGTTAGGTTAGGTTAGGTTAGGTTAGGTTAGGTTAGGTTAGGTTAGGTTAGGTTAGGTTAGGTTAGGTTAGGTTAGGTTAGGTTAGGTTAGGTTAGGTTAGGTTAGGTTAGGTTAGGTTAGGTTACAATCGATTATCAATCGATTAATAATCGAGTGAAGCTATAACAATAAAAATGATTGAGGTCGGTACTAGCCGAAAGGTTATTTCGAATTCTAATAATAGGCGTGGATACGTATTGGCGATAATTATTGCAATTATATAATTCATGTCATCGGTTCGTGGCGTTTTGTACGAAAAATAAAAAAGATCACGCGAACGTGGTGGATCTACGGGTTCACCATATTTCATCGAGTTAAGGTTAAAGTATTATCTCCTTATATGTATGTGTACGATTGTTATGGTGTTCGCTTTCTCCGTTTAACACGCCCAGGACCGGCGCGTTTTCTAAAAAAATATTAAAAAAAAGAACAAACGTATTTTTTAAAAGGAAAAGATTCTTCGCCATTTCTTCCTGTTTGAAACTTTTCTATTCCAGGTTCTTAATTTTCAAAGGTTTTTGAATTCTACGCCACTGAAATTAACATTTTCTTTTTTGATGACGAAAGAAGTAAATTATTTTTTGTATTTAAAAGTGGCTATGTGGAAAATAAAATTAAATCTATTTTCAGTTTTTAAGGCCATCATCAGACTTTGATTTTATTTGCAAAAATCGTGATTCTCATTTTTAAATTTGCCTTCATATTAACGAAGTTTTTCTAAGCCAAAACTCAAAATTTAATGGATGAAAATTATTGCTACTAAAAAATGCCGGTTTTGATTGAAAAAAAAAACAATTTTTTTCATAAAAAATAAGTGAATTTTTAAGAAAAATGTTGATTTTTATTTATCTAAATAATATTTTGATTGAAAAGCCACATTTCCAATTATAAAAGCCCATACTTATTAAGAAAATATGGACTTTAATTAAAAATCAAACTATTGTATCAAAAAACTACTTAGACCAATAAAAATCAACATTTTCCTTAAAAACTTACTTATTTTATTTTTAAATATTTGTTTCAATTAAAGTGACAATTTTTAGTAGGAATAGATGTTCAATAAAACATGCAATCGATATAAAAAAATCTAGGAACAATTTCAAAAAATGATTGAAAATTGGCAAAAAATAATAAAGAAATGGCAAAAAAACTTCAATAAATGTTTGAAAATTGTCAAAAAATTGTAAAAAGTGTAAAGAATTGTAAAAAACTATAAAAAATAATTGAACATTATCAAAGAACTAAATGATGAAGATTTGTTCAAAAAATTATTGAAAATTGTCAAAAAAACTCTAAAAATAGTAAAAAATTGTAAAAAACTATAAAAAATAATTGAAAATTATCAAAGAACTGTAAAAAATGATTGAAAATAGTTAAAAGAACTGTAAAAAATAATTGAGAATGATCAAAAAACCGTAAAAAATACTGAAGATTTGTTCAAAAATTTAAAAAAATGATTGAAAACCTAATCTTGATTGTTTCTTCATTTATTTTTATTTAGGATGTTTTTTTCTTAACTTCTCGCTTTTTCAATTCTTACAAACAATCTTTAAAAAAGCAACCATGGAACAAATTCGAAACAAAAAATAAAATGATGAAATAGATACTTTTTAGGGTTATATTATTTTTCGTTTATGTTAAACCCAGACCTGTTTAAGTTATTTCCAAATGCCGAATTCGCTTTTTATCGGTTATTCATTACTATCACTATTATTTTAGCGGCGTGTTATGTGATTGAATGAACTGGCGAATCTCATGCGGTGATTCGAAATGAATGTTAAAACACTTATCATCCCATTGTCTAAATAGTGAATGTGCAATTATTTTTGATTTATTTGGTGTTCCCTGAATTGTTCATACAACTGAGAACTGCTTTTTTGATAATTAATTATGAAATAGATGCCTTGGGAAATGTTTAATTATTTCGAATAGAAACACACCTATTAAATATTTGTGTACACCACAAAACCAGCATTTTATACAAATTCGGATTTTTCTCATTTACCAAAATACAGTGTGCGTCTAAATTCAAACGCCCTCTAGTGCACGAAAAGTATCACTTAAAATTATTTCTTAAATGGGTCATGTGATACCTCGTTTGGGAACTATTTATTTATTTATTCAATTTGATGTTACGGTTTGATTATACGTTTGTTTTTTTATTTATTTTTTGTACTATTAAAAAGTAATATTATTGGAATAATAACCGATACCGAACTGATCATACAATGCGGTCATACTCATACATTGAATGGAAATATGAGGTAACAAACCATTTAATGGATTTCTAACTCTTCGCATCGTAAATCAAAAATGTTTGTTTTCTTTCATGAAAAAGTGAAAGTTATTTTTTAAATTTATAATTAAATTTTATCCGTTTCACTTCGAGACATTATTCTGATTACCTCTAAGTAAAATAAATACAAATAAACATTAAATAATCATCTATGAATGTTACGCCAGGATATAACTTAACATAAACACAATTCTAAACAAATCAAAAATATTTATCAAATTAATTAATCTATTTATTTACGAATTAATTGATCTATTGTTATCTCTAGTCACTTTATTACACCAATTAAAGTGATATTATTTAGTTGTCTAAATTTAAGGCAATATTTTATACTCTAATGTGTTTTACTGGTTGCATATAGGTATATTTACATTATACACGATACATGATTCATATATGCAACCATTAGAGCACTTTAAGCAATTAAAGAATACAAATTATTACTTTGAAAAGCGTTCTTTCGGTCATGGGACTCAGTATAGTAATTTTATATTTCTCTCAAAAATGTTTCGTTTGGTAATTTAACATTTTTACTGTGAATAAACTAAAAGCTAAAGCAATTATAAATGTTTGGTTTTAAGTTTTTCAAAAAACGCAAAAAAATTCCATTAATAATTACAAATTGCAATTTTTTAAATTATATTTCACTATTTCACAAGGCTGTGCGTAAATATTTTAAAAAGATATTCGGTGTTTTACAATAAACATTATTATTTTTTATAAAGAAAAATTCAATGGTCTGATAAAGTAACAACAATAACAAATTTAAAGAATACTTTTAAATTAATTCATTTTGATTTTATGTACCACAAACGTTTTTGTAGATTTAATGGTTGATTTATTTGGTTTTTAAATGTTTGCAAAAACAACAAAATCAATGATTTATAGATATTTATTAAAGAAAAACCTTTGAATCATTGTTTGAAATATCGATGGTTCGAAATCGGATTGGAATTTTGTAGCAAAACAAACAAAAATCAGGAGATTTCACACTTGACATATTCTACTTTAAACTAAAAATATTTCATTTTCTTTGGTTGAATAAAATTATTTCAGATAAATAGAAACTATTAAACATATACTAGAAGTGATGTCATATTTAGGTTGGTGATATGTTATTGTCATTGATTCATATTGTAAATACTAGATAGACACTGTGAACATTTTAATATAAGATATTCAAGTAGTTTTACATGTGTCATCTAAATTAAATTATTATTTAAATTATTTCATTCAAAACATTTATAGTTTCTTTTAAAAAAGAAAATATCATTCAAATTAACAATATCAAAGAAAATTATAATATTTTGAATTTCTCTTTAGACGACTTATAATTTTTACCATAAAAAACCATAAAGGAAAAAACTAAGAAAATAAAAGTATAATATTATTAATCGACGTTTTTTGCGTTTTTATAAGAATTTAAAATTATTTTTTTTTTTTAATTTAACGTATAATTTTGAGACACAATGTATATGTCCCGTTTATTATTTAACGCAAAAACTTCTTTTTAAAGCACGTACAAATTAATTAAATTCATGTTACATGCGTAAAGGAACTAAAAATAATATTTTTTCTAAAATTCCCACTTACATTCCTAAAAATTGTTAACAAAACTGCCTCAAATTAAATTTTAGAAAGCAACATGTAAAGAATGCATGTATGCAACTGGTCAAACTATTTAGCGTATAAAGTATTGCCTGAAATTTAGGAACACAAATTAAATAAAATGACTTTACAGTGGAGCTCTAAATGGTAATATCGTATTATTCTTTTGTTTCCATTGGTAATATATAATTTTCCATTGTGGGTAAAATGCATTTGTAGGATTATTTCAAGTATATAATTAAAATAAAAGTGGTAAATCCCCTTCGTTGACAAATGATACTTGTCATTTTCTCATGGCCACCTGTCACGATAAACTTATTTGTTGTTTGTACGTTGGAGAGTGAGTGTGCGTCATATTTCTTTACGGTTTTCCGAATCCTGTAATTTTAATAATTTTCACCATAATACAAGAAGCATTATCCAATCTACAACAAAATGGTCGTTAAAAAATTAATTGATACGACAGTTAATAATGAAGTGCAATTATAGTCCGTTCTTAATTTTACTATGCAATGGCAGAAGATTGTACAGTGGTGCGATTTTCAAGGGATTCCTCTCTCGCGAAAATTGAAAATGTAAAACCGGGAGAGAGCCCCGATAAATTTACGGAGTGCGGCCGTTTCGGAGCTTTTTATGTTGTTTGTATCGCCCTATCGATCATAACCTACGTCCTAGATTTGATTTTGGCTTCTATTTTGTTAAATTTTTACTCGATTAACGGTTACGGTTTGTATTTCGCTCTTACACTCACTTTTTTGATTTTACCTGCACTTGTTATGACCACCGTCAGTCTACGATGGTAAGTGAAAAATGTATTAAAATTAAATGTATCATATCACAATGCACTCATTCCATCAACAATAATATGTATTGTGTGTTAAGTAAAATAGTTTTAAAAAAATTTGAAATAGTATGGGTATTGTGCAGGTTAAATAGTTTTTGCTAATTTATCAAATATAGCATTTCAAAATCCCCCAAGGCCATACTGGTTTATAATTAGCCACCTCATGATATGGGTGACTGGTTTTTACATTTTTGCTATAATTTAAAAAAATTTTATTCAATGACCTTTTACTTAAAAATAAATATTTAGCCAAAGTGATTTGTTTGAATTTTTTAAGCAATGTAAGTGGGTGTTTTCAAAAATTATTGTTTTTAATTCCTGTAGACATACATCATCAATTTGATCGATTTTAAATATTTTGGTTTTGTATATTTTTTTTAAATGAGACGCACTGTATTTTATGATAAAAACAGTTAGCCAATTTAAAAAGAAATTCAGTTCAATTATAATTCTTTGGTCATTTTAAGTTGATGGGTATTTTCTTTAATAGGACACACTATTTTTGTTATAAAAATTTCGATTCATTTTTAACTTGACACTTGAATAAATGACATTTATCTCTTGTAATACTGAGTAGTAGATTTTGAAAATAATAAATGATGTTTATCATAAAGAATAAATACCAGCAGGTGATGTCATCACAATCTTATCTCACTGTTAGTATAAAAAACCTCATTGATATGGGTAGAAAGTTATTTATTGTTGAAAATTCTATTATGCCTTCAACCTATTTCAGATTGTTCCTTTTATTGTGGTTCGGCTGAAAATTTTTTTAAATGAAATTCAAAGAAATGTACTTGGTATTTCTCAAAGTATGGTTTCCAATTTGATACAAAGGTTTAGAGAGACTGGTTTTAACTTAAAATGCCTGAACAAGATAGACCAAGAGCAAAAAATATACCTGAAGATACTAAAACAAAAAAAATGAACTACTTTTTTTGTGTTTAATAACATTAATAAGTGATTTCGTAGTTTTTGCAATAAATAAAACTAACTAAATCAAGCCACTGAAAACTACAAAAAAACGTTTGCGATAATATAAAATCAGAATGAATAAACTCAGAATCATCCTTGGAATTTATTAAAAATTGTTACAAAAAAAAGTTATTATTGTATAGTACCATTAAATTTCTCATTATTGGGACTAATGTTTTTTATGAAACACAAAATATTTCTTTTAAAAAAAATAATTTTATTACAGCTACTGAAATATGATCCAAAAAAAATATAATTTGAAATGAGATTATTAATCTAATCAACCTATTTTTCACTTTTTAAAAACAATTAAAATATTTTTCTTTTGTATTCAGGTATATTGTTGACCACGACGATCCGTCATTAGATCGAATATCAGTTTCCCAATGGATAATAAGGATAGTATTTCTCCTAATGCAATTGGCACCTCTTCTGAGGTACTTAGACACCTTGATTTACGGAATCAGAAGCAAAATAGCAGCGTCGACAGGAATCGAGGCTAAACAGACACTTCTATATCGCCGAATGTTAGATGAAGACACAAACAGTGCCCTCTTGAGGCTCTTTCATTGTTTTTTATGTGCTGCTCCCCAGGCTGTAGTTCAACTTGTCATTTTGCTCACGCATATTGCTCATCCTGACGTCTTACCTCTAAGCATAAGTAAGTAACGAGGATAATTATCAATTTGAGATTTTGAGTGTGGGCTTGGGTTGGTCTATTTATTATCCAGCAAAAACCTGATAAGTGAAAAATATGAGTATCGAGTATTTTAAACCGCCTCTTTTAATATATAGCATATTCTATTACTGGTAAATATAATTATTGGATATGGAAAACTGCTAGTAAACCATACCATGTTATTTTAAATGTTTGTAAAATCTTTAGACCAGTTTATCTCAGAACAACTAGTTTCTTAGTTGCCAGGTTCTAGCTGGAACCCCTCAAAATAATAATTAATTATTATAAAATTTTAGATGTGCTCGTACTTCAAGCCTGGACGGTTTTGGTAGCATTAATGTCCATTGCATGGTCTCTAACGTCTTATCACAGATCTGTTCGGTTTGCAAGGGATGACAAAGATAAAATGAAATGGCCAGGTATACTTGTTGCTTTTTGCTGGCAACTTATGAGTGCATGTAAGTACTTTTTATTTACTAAAGGAACGAACCTATTTGGTAATTTTTACTAGATTCTCGTCACCTATATGCAATAGTGGCTCAACTCAAAAACTGGTCGTTTTAGAAAATAATTTTTATCTACTTTTTTTTATTCTAAGGATTAGGATTTGCTACAAAAAATGAATTTTGGTGTTTTTGAGTAGTTTTTATTACATGTATAATACACCTATGAATACAAGGGTTATTTTGAGTTGTGGCACACCAACTTCTTTCAAAATGAATTTTGGGAAAGTCATTATTGCCACTTATTTTTTTACCAATATAATTTCGATTAACTGGAATCAAGGATAAATAAATGCTTCAGATTTGATAAGATAATGTGTTTATGAGCAAAATAAAAATAATACAAATGACAACCAATAATGTAAAATCGAAAGATATAATTCCAGATGATTTCAATTTTTGTAAAAGTCTAAAAGAATAAATAATCTTTCTTCTTTTTTTGCGGCATTCTCAAACTACTAATGTAAGCGTATTCCAATTCTACACTCAGAATACAATGTAAATATTTTCTTGTTTGATAATCTTTGTAAGTAAATGAAACGGTAGTGAATAGAATTGCTGTTCTTTACATACATTTCATAAAACTCATTAAAATAATAATAGCAATTTGTTGGTCACAATCACAAAAGTAACAACAATCAAAAGGCCACTGGTCAGGGTCTTACACCTTATAATATTTATTAACCGAATATATCGATGACCCAGTTCCATACAGCAACAAATCCGAATTTTGCCATTTTCGGATTATTACGGATATAAGTTCTCATTAAGTGGTTTTCTTAGTTTTATACGGCAACAACTCAATATTTTAATATTTAGCCCGTTCTAATCGACATGTTTCTTTATTAACCTACAACAGTATTATTATTTAAAATACTATAATTTAAAAAAAATGTTTTATTTATTGTATCAGATTCTTAAAGTTCAGAGGGTCTTCAATAAATAACCTCACAAACAATTTAAAATATACCCATACAATACTTTTTATAGATCAATTAATCATGCTAAAATCTTTAATAGCCAATAAATAGAAAACATGAATTTTGGACTTGTTGCTATATGGAACTGGGTCATCGATATATTCACTTTTTACAAATAAATGTATTTATTGTCTTCGATATTTTCATTGAAAATTAAAGCCGCCTTGGTATTAAATTTTTTAATATCAAAGTCATTTTTATGATATAATAATAGAATCACTGAATTTTGCCTATTTTTGAGCTCTTCTACTATTGCATACAGGTAGCAATTCATTTTAGTTATTTTATTTTCCAATGTTTTTTATTAAAACTTTTGCCACATAAATTTTAAATACGTGTTTTTTTTTTAATTTTTTTTTTTTTACTATTTATGATGGTTACTCTGAACATACAAACAAGTATTAGAACATAGAGAGATAAAGTTTAATATGATACAGTTTTACTTTAAGGTATTATTTATTTTCTAATCGGTATATGATATTGTTTTATTGTAAAAGATAATAAATATTTACTTGTACCTATGTATTCATATACAAAACAGGAAATAATGGTTTTGTAATCTATTAAAAATACATAATTATGCGGAATTAAAGGAATTTTGTGATTGAAATTGGAATTTTTTATTACTTTTTTGGTCACATAAGATATGTTTATAAAATATTCATGGAACTGATGCAAATTATTTAAATTAAAACCGTTTTTGATTTCATTTCGTCTTAAAGAAATAAATATACATTAATATTTATGATATTGTGTCATGCTCTGTTAAGTCACTTTAGTTAATCGAATATATTTTCTGCCAATTGAAGATTTTCTTGGCTAATTTAAAATGATTGCCTCAATTAAATGCGATTAGATTACTCAAATTGAAACCGAACCTTTTTATTGCCTAGATACTTTTATAAAGATAGACGTCACTAAATGTTAAATATTTATTATCTTTAGAGATATTTCTCTTTTTTATTTATTTTGTTTTGCTAGAAGTATATTTGGTTTCTTGGGATAGTTAACTTTTGGTACTGGTACTATATATCTTACATATAAAACTCATTGTTAAAATTTAATAGTTTTCTCAATTTAAACTGAATGACATGAAACTATTATTTATATTGACTAAATTTTACTTTTTTGTTGGGAGCAGTAATACCTTGCATTATGTCCTGAACACTATTTACAAAAAAATTTAGTGACTGTCATTAATTTCAGTTTCATAATCATGTCTCAGCATTTTCAATATATCTAAAAAAAAGGCAAAAAGAATTTTATTCCATAACTCATTTCGACAGTGTATACCCTTAAGGTAAACCATTGCAAATATTTAGTCACTAGACCATAATTATGAATTTTCCAGTGTCAAGAGTATTAGCCCTGAGCCTCCTCGCTTCTATATTTCCTGCTTGGATGGGGTGCGTGGTGGCCCTTCACTGGGGAGTGATGTCCATATGGTTAGCACTTGGCCAGCACCAAACCGCCGCATGCAGTAACAGATGCGAGGAATTGCTCCTCTCGACCGCTTTGGGTCTGGCCTACGTCTTGGCCTTTATTTCCCCGAGAGATGGTCCCACCAGATACGTCTACTTGGCTTACTACTTAGTCTGCTTTATGGAAAATACGGCCGCATTGGTGGTATGGTGCGTCACTAATAACTCCGTAGAAAACCCCAAGTTGTATTATGGGGCCGCAGGTGGACAAATTATTACCTTTTTACTGGGAATAATATTTCTACTTATTTATTATAAGTGTTTCCATCCCGTACTTTCGAGTAGGTCGAAAATACCGAGTTTAGATTCGGATTTTCTCGATTCTGAACGTCCGGGATATAGTAAATCTTATAACTTGAGACCGAGGTC
Source organism: Hermaeophaga mercurialis (assembly GCA_951812935.1). Taxonomy (NCBI): domain Eukaryota; kingdom Metazoa; phylum Arthropoda; class Insecta; order Coleoptera; family Chrysomelidae; genus Hermaeophaga; species Hermaeophaga mercurialis. The sequence continues at coordinate 972,900 of OX638359.1, forward strand.
TTGATCTTTAGTTTACGTCTGAAGAGACGTACTTAAATATTGTATTATATGTATACTTAAGTGCACAAGTATTTTTTTATACTAACATGTTCATTGTATTAAGTTGTTTTCCATAATTTATCCAGGCGCTTCGACTTTTTGATGCGTCATAAGCTCGACCAATAACACCAGTGTTAATTGAACTGAGTATAATTCGAATACGAACTCTGAAAAAAAAGGGAAACTATCAAAGTAGTAAAATAAACCATAGTTGTGCTATCATCCTGGACTTGTTTTCAAGTTATCATTATATAAATTTGTTTTTACTTACCTTACCTTTACTATTTTGTAATGAAAAGCACAAGAATCTTATTTACGGACATTTATTTTACTATTTTGATAATTAACATTTAAGAGCGCCCTCGATCGAATTCTACTTTTCCAAATAATAAGAATCCCACAGTTAAAAGTTTCGAACCTGACAATACATTTGAGCTTATGAAAGATATTTTGTGAATGTAAAGTGTTGTACCCTTTTTTTAATACTAGCTTGAAAACCTAAATAATTAAAAATTGTTACCCCAAATATAACACAATTCAAGAGATTGGTAGTGGAAAAATTGCAGTTTAAAATATTTTCTACACAGACTACTATAAACTAAAACCATGTTTTTATTGAAGTGGAATGTAATATAATATACCGATTTGTGAAGACAGATAAATAAATTAAAATTTAAAATTACTACTATGACTTTATACAAGACTATTTTATCCTACTAAACATCTGGATCAGACTTTTTATCAGAGAACTTGTATTGGAAAAATCAGTCAATGACTTGAGGGGCGATTTAGATGGACAAAGAATCCAAGGGACTTACAAAATTATTCAATAAGGGAAGGTCATAATTTCATAGGAATAAAGGATTTCCTGTATATTCTTGTATCCATATCCAAATACGATTTTTTATTAAATAGATACGTTGCTGATCTTGAGTTGTTCTAAGTAAGCTAAAGTTTTTTAAAAGTCATATTAATAATTTAATTTTTTGAAAGTTTTCACACATCGGGATGTCATATGTTCCAATTTCACAGTCTTATCTATAGTACACCATTATTGATCTCTAGGGATAAAGTACTAAAGTATTCCCATAATTAGATCAAATGAAAAAAAAAATTGCCTTTGGGATATTGTTTTTTGGCCCAAATCCCAATTTAAAAGAACCCACAGTCTGGACGAACTGCCCCTACTTTTATTGACTAATGATACCTTCTGCTATGTAGTCATGTTTAGACTGACCAAACAATATTTTTTATGACTAAGATCTTATTTAAAAAATCGTTAAGTGGGGCTTTACATAGATAAGTAATTTTTTCAAGTTACTGTGATATTGACTGAGTAAAAAAATGTTTAGCCTTCTTGCCTGCAAATATGTTTAGTCCCGTTATCGCAGGGTATTTATTTCAATGAACCAATCTTTTTTGATGGCCTGTACATAAAATAACCTATTGTTAGATAAAATTTAAGTAGATTGTGTAAATTTTATATGTGAATGTACACTTAAAAAATTGTTGATCGTATGTGGCTCCAATCTGTTACATCATTGCCTTTTTGACTTTTCTATCATGTGATGTTTTTTAAAAATCGAAACAAATGAACTATTAAAAATAAATAAAAACAACAGATGTTTTGTACGACAATTTTAAATACTATGCGAATGCAAAGTGTGCACCTGTGGAATGGCCTCCAAGATACCAGATCTTACTCTTTTAGACTTCTTTTTGTGGGGTTACTTTAAGTCTAAAGTTTACCAAAACCCCGTGTGTTACAATTTACATTTGCACTATAAATATCATTTTTGTTGTATGTGTCACAATAAAAAAATAGTTATTGTATTTTTGATGGTACCTATATATTTTTTAAAGGCATTTACCATAGTAGGTGTAAAAAAAAACATTCCAAAATATTGTACTTCAAAATTATTGTGACTTGTACTGTTTTTAATTCCTTAATTATCAAGTAATTCTCTTTAAATATTTTCCAAAATTTAGTTTTTATTCATAAATGTTACATATTATCAAGTTAAATACTTCATGTCTATGATGATGATGATGATTTATTCACAGAACGTTGAATTAACTAATGAAAAATTGGTTTTAAAGTGAAATTTAGGCGAAAATTGAATTTTAAATCTTCGCCAAAAACATTTGTTGATTTTTAGGAAATAGTTCGTTTGATCGTTTAGTAGGAAAATGGCACGCTAAATCAAGACTGTTAAGTGCCAACCCCACTCTCAGTGTAAAAAATTGCCTTAATAGATAAAGTTAAAAAACTAATTCACTGTTGATCCTTTAAATTTTATTGTTGAATTTTTTTGTTGAGAAGTATATTGTAAGCTAATAGAAACTGTTAATGTTACGCCGTGCCTGAATTATCCCATTTTAAAATTGAACGTTGATATTTGACGATGAAGGCAGTTACATGAAAGCTATTAGTGTCAAAAATCCGTTCCATCAATGAATTGCGACCTCCTTTGAGTTATTTGAAATCTGTCATTTCTCTGCAATCATTTTTAAAATGGGTTCAAGTATTTGACTAAATTCGGGCATTTTTTTGACAAATGTATGCTTTTCCATATAGCAAAGACCTTGTTAGTAAATAATCAATGTGTTCCTTCTGTAAAAAAATGTTTAGTAACCAAAATCTACTTTAATGCGATCTAGAACTTTCTGTTTAAATGATATATTAACTATGCCTTTAAGGAGATCTGTATACAATTTAAATTCAAAGGTTGATTTGGCAACTTCTTGGATTCTATTGGCGTCTACAGACATGGATTTCAAAACATATTTGAATTTCAAGTTGAATTGAAATTCTCCGAAAACGCTGATATAATTAGTTGAATTACAGTGTAAGCCAATAATACATCTTCATATCATACATCAAAAAATGTTTGCCCCTTTGAGTAAATTTGGTAAAAAAAAAAGTTTTAAGTTGTTGCTTACACTGTAAATATTTCTTGTAATAATATTTTAAAACGTTTTTGATAGCAAAAGGTTGATATCGAATTGTAATTTTAAAACATAGATTTTATACGCAACTGAAAGAGGCTTTATAAAGTTATTATATTCTTAAAGGTTATTTCAGTACTTAATTTTTCTTTTTTGTCGGAGTATTGTCCTTAATTTTACCTGCCCACGTTATAAAAATTATCTAATTTCCAATAATCTAGACATTCTTTCTTCATTCTACTTAATTCAAGATACACTTGAACGCAAAATTAACTGAACACTATGTTTTTTAGGAGAAAAAATATATTGAAATGTACTTTACATAATTATTACAAATAATGAACATAAGAATTACAAAAAAGATATGTAACACCTTACACGACTATCATTTTCTGCAAATGATAAACAAAAACTGAAAAAATGAAACATTTTAATTTTTGAGTCTATATCATTTTCTATTCTTTCGATCTATTTGTGAGTATTAACCGAAAAAAGAGTCCGGTTATTTTTGCGGTCGAGTATATAATATTCATTAACTTGTTGTTTTAATTCAACTTACTTTTTAAGATAAGATTAAAACAATATTTTCTATATAAGGATCATTTGAGGGTAATAATAAAAAAATTAATGAATGTTACTAGTGTAAATATCTTATGTTTTAGGGCAGTATTAATATATTAATTGTTTTTAAGAATGTTCCTGCTGATTTACTTCAAGTGATTAGTTCTGCGATAAAAAATATGTACCTTAAAGCCTAAATTTGTAATTGCCTAAAAGAGAGCTAATAAAGGGAACAATATTCAAGTATATGCCTAAAACTATTTATATTTTGTATTATATTTGAAAAGGAAAAAAATATATTGTACTGTATTATACAAGTTTTAAGTGTTGAGTTTCTTAATAAAAGTCTTTAAAGGTATATATACAGCTTTTTATTAAATCACAATCTAAATCTAATAATTTCTCTTAAAAAGTATTATTCATTCTCTGAACTACTGCTTCCCTGTGTTAAGAACACTTGTCCTGGTGTGCTTTGTTGAGCAACCTGCGTACCAACAAGAAAATATAAAAAACAAACTCACATCATTTTAACATACCTGTATTAATTGAGACTGACTACCAGCTGCAATTGGTGCAGTTTGAATAATAACGGGCTGAGAAGAACTGCCCTGCAACTGCATTTTTATCATCTGAAGTTGTTGTGGGGTTAATTGTATCTGAAAATTGAAAATGGTAATTTTTCATATAAGTATTCCTAAAAATGTTATAGCCTCTATTTATGTAATTTTATTATTAAATATGATTTAATTTTGATTAATTTATGAAATAATCATAAAATTATTTAAATGTATGTATAAAGATATATTTATTTATCATTAATTTTGCTCCAACCCTACCAAAATATTTCTCTTTCGTTACAACTTACCGGTATTTGTTGTATTTCCCCCGTAGGCGTTACAATTTGTTGTATAATCTGTACATTTCCTTGATTTTGAGATATTGCCTGTCCTTGTTGTAAAATTACAGGAGTTTGAGCTGTGGTTGTAGTAGGCGAAGAAGAGCTTGGAGCTGCCTGAAAACCAAAATTATTTTTTTAATTGAACTATTACACAGGGTTAGGCAAAAAGTACCAACGTTTTTATTTGTTATATTTAAGTACTACTGAGAATGTCTATTAGATGTTGTTTCTATCCTCAACATTGGGGCGCTTGTTAGAATTAAGACAAAAAATTTACTGCTTTTTGTTAATTCCTAGAATATTTTTACGAACATGGTCGCTGCACATGTTTTAGAGTTCTTCATTTTATCTTAAATTTTTACTATTGTTTAATATGTTTGTATTTATTCTTGTGACTACACTAAATTATGTAATGCTATTCAATTTCACATTGTATATGGATGAAAAATACCTGTTCAATGGTGTTAACTTGAACGGTTTGAACTTGCTGCGGTTGTACTATTTGTATCGTCCCCTGGGGTTGGGTCGCACTAGAACTTGAATTAGGTGAAGAGTTGTTTTGTTGAAGATTAGCGTGATGCTGTTGGGCAAGTTGGAAGTAATAATGAACCTAAATAAAAATGAAATTAACTTATGCGTTGACGTAAAAAAGTATAATATGCACCTGATCTGGATTCGCGCCCACTCTTGCCTCTTCTCTCATCTTATTCGGTTTTATATCATCTCTAGGTACAATATCAATTAAGAAATCGAATTGATCATACTTTGTGATGGCCATAGCTATATCGTTCCTCTAAAAAAATTTACAATTTAATAAATCGACAAAAATTCACATGAATTAATATAGATACATATATAGAAAATTAATAACAACACTGTATTATATGTAAGGAATAATTTGTATTCACTTTTTAGCATAAATAAAAAACAATAACATGATGGAGGATATTTTGGGCTAAAAACAGTAATAATAAATTATCTGCAACACAATTTACAAGTTGGACAGGAAGAATAAATGAAGAGGGAACTAAAAATTAATAAAGAAAAATCAAAATCAATGGTGATAGCAAAAATCCTCAAATATTTAATGTGCAACTAGAAAACAAAGATTATTATTAATAAATATTAATAGAAATAAATATCCGTATTGAAAAATAACGGCAATAACCTGGAGTGTCCTTCTTTTATTATCTTCGGTATGAATCCAAGCTCTCAATGTTAACTCATGTATAAAGATTTCTGCTGCTTTTGCAAAGAGTAAAGGAGCTTCTGCGCTTATCATTTTTACGTCTTCATCTAATTTCATGATTTTTTTTATGCGCGCTAAAGGCAGCACCTGCTGCTTGAGATCCATCTAAAAAGATAAGATAACTTCCATAGGTCTGTGTGGTCTTTAAGTTAAGACTTACATTTCGTATAGCTCGAATTTCTTCCATAACTTTGGGCCAGAAATGATTAAGTGCTTGTTGTGCTTCACTTTGGGTTTGGGACTGATCATCCACACATTGTGAATCTGATTTGTCTTCATTGGAATCCCTAAATAATAAAAACATGGTCTGAGTTGGAGTTATTAGATAAGATTTTAAGGTGTACTTACGTGTTTACGAAAAATAGCGAAGTGGACATACTTTTTATTTAAACAATTATTTGGATTCTTCAAAATATTGAAAATAAAGGCGCCTCTTAAAAGAGCCAATCAGTTTTTACTTTTGATTCCTTGTCTGTCCAATCCAAATCAGTCGGCCATGGAAGCTTTTAACATTAGCAGTTTTTCGCGTTGCACTAATTCTTTGACAGTAAATACTTGGTGACGTCATACATTTTTATTGTAATTATTTTTATACACTTTCAAGATGACCTTATTACTATACGTTCTGTTTTGTTAACCCAACAAAGTATCTCTTTCTTTCTGGTTATTTTTGTATTTATTAATTTAAAAAGCTTATAAGCATATTTTACAAAGTACTTTTAGTTTAGGCCATAAAGACTCAAAAAGCGAAGACTTTTATAGGTTATGTTGTTATTATGGCAACTTTTAATTTTACATTAAACAAAACCGAAATAAATAAAAAAATTCAATTAAATGTAAATGTAGATGATTGGAAAGATTTCAGAAACACATTAAAAACATTTCAAAAGGATGTCAACGAATATTTAACAGAATTAGTTGATTCACAAAAAGGATCAGGAGGTAAGTTTATCTCTATCATGTTTAATTACAATTATGAAAATATTTTTATTTTATTAACGCTTTAGTAAAATTAATATTTTAGAAAATGATGCAATTGACATAGAAGAAGATGAAGACTCTGATGATTCTGAAAATAATGATAATAAAACGATAAAGCGAATGTTGGAACCACCTGATAAAAAGTCCAAAATGCAGAAGTCTTAGTATATAGAATAAATAATATATCTAAATATAATTGTTTTGTATGAATAAAAAAATAAGTATATCAAGAATCTAATATTTTCATTTGTAACTTCCCTAGTGCTTGACTTATTACAGAAAATAAATGTTGAGTATAAAAAATACAATAAATTTATATTTGTTACGGTATGTGTCTGATAAACTTCCGAATGGTTGGAATACAGGGTGTCCCACGACGATTAAGACAAGTAATATATCAGAATTGGGCAGTAGTAGAGAATTATAATTTTGGGGGTGTAAATTAGAGCAAATGTTGCATCTTTTCTTGTTATTGTGTTACCCAATGAGGTATTTGTTTTCGGTCACGTGAAGTCGCATTCAAAATTATTAATGGGACAACCTGTATATTTGTGCCTTTCTGTATTCCTCCCGATAAACAATTCCAACAAACTAGCACACTTGGGGTCTAAAGTGATTAATAATTCAAGAGCTACAGGTACTTAAACGATTGTAAGTTAAAAAATTCATAATTGAATCCCTTGTAATTTTCGGCAATCTTACATTCGTACGTAATGATTAAGACAAACCAATATTATAATTTTTAATAAAAATTCAAATTAACTGTCACAAAAAAAACTTACAATATTAAAGGAGATGTTCAAATTGATGCCCATCTTCGTAAATGCATTTCTCAAATCTTGATAATAGATTTCGGTTACATGCTGCCCTAATCATTTCCGGTGTCGCAGTTCTACAAGCATCGCGTATTTTTCTTTTCAAATCGTCTAAATAAATCTCTAGACGGAGTTTCATATACGATACCTTTAAGATATCCCCAAAGGAAGAAATCTAACGGTGTCAGGTCTGGCGACCTTGGAGGCCAGTAAATAGTACCGTTGCGTCCAATCCAGCGTTCTGGAAATATCATGTCCAGATAATTTCTCACTCTACCATCAAAATGTGGAGGTGCACCATCTTGCTGCCACCACATTGTATTTCTTTCATTCAATGGAATGTCTTCAAGTAGGTCTGGAAGTATACCTGTAGCTCTTGAATTAATCACTTTAGACCCCAAGTGTGCTAGTTTGTTGGAATTGTTTTATCGGGAGGAATACCGAAAGGCACAAATATACAGGTTGTCCCATTAATAATTTTGAATGCGACGTCACGTGACCAAAAACAAATACCTCATTGGGTAACACAATAACAAGAAAAGATGCAACATTTGCTCTAATTTACACCCCCAAAATTATAATTCTCTACTACTGCCCAATTCTGATATATTACTTGTCTTAATCGTCGTAGGACACCCTGTATAAATGCACAATTTTCATTTAAAAATATTTTAGAGATACTTTGATCAGCAGTACAAGTCCGAACGCGAAAACTTGCCTAGAACTGTCAACCGTCAACTTTTGTTTTTAACCGGTGTCGCTGTCAGCTCGTGCTTATAAATATAAAAATCCTTCATAATGAAAATGACTTTTTCAAATTGATTCTTCAAAATAAATTGAATAAGTGCACCGGGTAGTTCCTGTTAATTTAATTTGTCTCATAAGAGCCTACCAGTAAGCAAACCAACCAGTTACCTCAATCTCTTTTGTTTACGTTCAGTGGGAAATTTTAAATACATTGATGTTTTAATGTTATCTTATCATATTGAAATTCATAATTATAGACGAAAATATCATAATGTAAATAGTATATGAAATCATACTCTAAGACATGTACTCGTATAAATAATGAAAAAAATGTGGACTTTCGAAGGTTTCAGTTTCTTTGTTCTCTTGTTGGTCATTTTTGTTGAAGGTAAGTATACATTTTTCCTCTAGTTTAGCTTCAATGTTTTAAACAAACATATTTTCTTTTACTGATTTATTATTTTACATTAATTGTTGGCTTATTGAGAAGTTAAAATATAGTTTGGCACTCAGATAATGATAAACATTTAATTTTTAAATAATATTTGTCTATGTTGTTACATTTAACAAGTTAATTTATCACCGGTAGCCGAAAAATAAACAGAAATTACTTATAAACGATAAATATTAGGAAATATCACACTAGATATAAAAATAGAAAAAAACTTACCAACTTTTAACCACTTACAACAATTTGCTTTTACTGATGTGTACTCAAGATATTAAATCGCATACTAATAAAATATGAGTTGTTTTGCTAATTTTATATTCAAATAATGAAAACTAACTGTCCAAAATATTTTAGACTTGTGTTGTAAACTTCACTGACTTCCAAAAACTTGGAAACATTTTTTAACAAATGTAAGTTATTTATGTGTAAATATCAATGTCATGAATATTAGGTGGAGGGAACTATTAACATTTCAATAATAATTTTACACTATTGCACATTATCTTATTAAAGAGCACAGAAAGCATATTAATTTTCTAGCAATTTAAGTCAATACAGGTTTAAAAAATAATGAATACATTGTGTACTTCTAATTTGGTTAACCCATGAATGCATAACAAACCCTGTACACACATTTTAAAATTTCTTCACCCTCTCTTTCTAATTTTAAGATGAAGAGTTTTTGTTGTTCCTGTATGAGGAAGAAGTAATCACACTCTGGCAGGGTTGCTATCATTATTTTCATATATGTTAATATTATTATTGTAAAGAATTTTTTTTATTACTTTCATTTTTTCAGGTCAACAAAGATGCGATTTCACGGATCTCACCGCAGACAATAAATGTGGCGAAAACGAGTCTTGTTCTGAAAAAGGGTTGTGCCAATGTTTGCCGAGTTATGAAAGAAAAGACAGTGTTTGTGTTTCATCCGTTGAGGTTGATCCAAAGTCATCAAATTATTTAAATTTAGTTGATAACCAAGGTAGCGGATCCATAGTTGCTGGAATTCTAATTCCTCTCTTCTTAATTGTCTTCGTGATGTGCGGAGTTTATGTAACAAGGAAGTACCATCTCGTGTCATGGTTTAGGAATAGATTTCGGCGAAGGAATGAGAACTACGATGAGTTTATGATAGGCCAAGATGATGACGACGAACCCCTCAGTTAGATGCGCTTGTTCAAACGGCTTCTTGCCCGTTTTATTTGCAAGTGTATTTTTTTGTTATATAGCACAAAGTACAATTTATGAACTCGTAAATATTTTATATGCCTACTGCAGTATCACCTTTTGTGATTCGACTTGAAAGATGAATATATTTTTAAGTGGAATACATTCTAAGGCCATTGCATTGTGTAAATTTCGTTTTATGTTATTCTTTTAATGTTGAACACAAATTCTCATGCCAAAGGTAAATTTTAATATCTAAATAAATAGCTAATTTATTGTTTTACTTTATTGTTTTAATTCTAGAGATAAAGTAGATTAATAACAACGATAACAATTTTAAACATTCTTAAAAACAAAAATAAATTATGAAACCGAGTTTATATAAGTTCATTTTTCTTACAATCGATGTGTTTTGGTTTATCAAAAAAGTACTCAAGATATTAATTATTCAATCGCCTTTATTGTTTTGAAGATAACACGTACTTAAATTTCTCAAATGCGTTACTAATTTTATTTATGGAACGGGAATATTCCTTGCATTAATTTGACCTTAACTGGAAGGAAAATTGTCTAACCAATCCTTAATGCCTCGCTGAAAAATAGAATGTTAGTTTAAAATCATGTATATAATCTACATATATTATCTTATGATATGAATATTTAAAAACCTCATTTAAATATGCATATTTATATACTTCCTTCTTTGCTGGATAAAAATGGCTACATTGCCTGGCAATCTCGGACAATAATATAAAAAGAATCCAATTTGCAAACCACATAAAGGCACTATCCACCTCACCTAACCTTCTCTTCTCCTGTTAGTGTGATTCTAATCAATTTAAATTTCCTGATACTGACGTTAAGTTACACTTCTACACTTTTAAAAGTTAATCTCAGAGTTTTATAAATTGAATAGGGCTGGCAATGGTTTTCACTAATTGTTTCATAGAAGAAGGCCATATTAATAGAAGATGACATACTTCAAATTAGTTGCACTATAAGAAGAAGTAATTGTCACAACAGTTGTTGATAAGAACTGTTTTTTGCAGTAAGTATTTTAACGTATATTAAAGAATGTCCAGGCGAGCACGGTCCAAAAAAGAGGGCCCCGAATCTGGGGAAGATTCTGATGATTACCGAAAGAGACGGGATAGAAATAATTTGGTAAGCGAAAATAGACATATATGTGTGTGTGCCATATAATCGTTTTCTTGTTGAAGGCCGTTAAAAGGAGCAGAGTGAAATCCAAGCAGAAAACACAAGAAACAATGTCCAGGGTAAATGAACTAAAAAATGAAAATACTATTTTGGAAGAAAAGGTGAAAACTCTGACGAAAGAACTAGGGTTTTTGAAGGAACTCTTTCTAGCACACGCATCAAATAATGTCGACAAAAGCAAATTTGAAGGCGTCGATCTGGAAAAACTGTTGCAAGACAACCCCACCGAAGATTCAAGTTCATCTCATAATAATAATTAATTATTTTAAACTCTAATACATAGATTTTTAACTATTCATTTCTTTATAAAACAGGTTCTAGCGCCTGATAAAATTGCTAAGGCTGTTAAGTATTGTTATTATAATTAAATTGGTAAAAAATAATTTACAATAGCCACTATTATAGTTTTTAAACACTCAAATTATTTTATATTTTAGATATTGTAACTTTATATACATGTATGTTTAGTGTTCTAATAAAAAATCCGTTACTTTTTATATATTTATTATAACAAATTAACATCTTAGAAGTACGTCTTTTTAATAAATTCTTAATACATGAGGAAACAAATATTGATTCTGTTAGAAATTAAGTAGTAACTGAAATAAACGGCAATTTTCCTAAAATAAAATATTAAGTTTAATGGCTCAAAAATAAAATGTAAATCTACTAAATCAACCAAATTATTAAAATGGAAAAATTAAAGCAAAATTCCTAATTAGAGTCTGTAAACAAATCAGTTCATATTAATTTCAAATTATTTTTTATGTATTGAAATATTTGATGTAAATAATCTCTATTAATGCTATTAGTTAAACAATCTAATTCTAAAATTATACCAGTTTCATCAATTTTTAAACTAGTGATAAATCTAAAAAATACTTCTTTGTCATCACCATTTGATATTTTCAATTTTTTGACCAAAGTTCCTTCTATAACTTCTTCATGGTTTCTTTTCCCTGGGGATTTTGCTCCTGCTTCTGTTAGTTGTTCCTTAGTAGACAAATTGTTATTTTCTCCCATTAATGAGTCCAAGCTATCCACACTCTGTCTTAATTTTTCTCTCTTTTTCCTTCTCTGATTTGACCAAGTATTAGAATAGGCATTTACAAAATATCTAATAACGTCTTTTTTCCTAGAAACTTCCTCCACACCCATCTGTAAGTCATTAAATAATTTAATTATAGAATCTCTGACCATATTTAATGAAAATTCATTTGGATCTTCCAGTGGTATAATATGAGTTAAGGCATCTTTTGGCTTCAATGTTTTTGCTATTTGTTTTATTGGATCCGGACATTTTTTTAAATCAAACTCTGTACAGAAGGTCCAAGCAAGACCCCATCTTGTGGTATTGCCTTGACAAAACTCGGTTTCCTTGAAACTACTCACTTGAATTTCTCTCAAACGCTGCTTCAACTGAGGAAGGTTTTTTTTACAGCCTACCATAGTCGTAAAAATTTTTACTTGAGTTTTCAATTCTTTACTTTCTTGTATGAGTTTACTCAAAAAGTCTACTTCTCCTCCTTTTACCACAACTTCATTGATAGATGCACAAAATGAATTTTTCGGCTTTGGTCTGTTCAAATTTCTTGTGTTGGAATTCGATTGTAAATCCTGAGTGCTACCAAAAAATGGTGGATTACACATACAAAAATCATATTCATCTTTATCTACCAATTCTTTTAACACAACATTTTCTTTAACTTTAATAATTTTGATGAAAGCTTGTAAATGGTTCTTTTCTACATTCTTTGTAGCATACTCTATACTTTCATTATCTACTTCCGAAGCAATCATGTACCACTGGTTTTTCTTAGCTCCAAGAAGAGGATACACACAAGATGCACCTGTACCTATGTCTATGCCTTTAATATTTTCATATTTGCCTGTTAGTATTAGAAGATCTTCCAACCATAAAATATAATTCAACCTCAAAGGAATTGTTGGAATTAGTTTGTTCAAAGGCAGATCCACGTCTAATCCAAAATCCTTTTTGAGTAGAACACAAGATAAACTTCTGAGAGCTTTAACGTTCTTAAAATCCAAGGAAATTTTACCGGTAATATCCTGTGTAATAAATTGTCTGAATTCGGGATACTCTAAAGCTAGTTGTTTGAAATGTGGTGGTGACTTGTAAATGTTTCTTGGGTGCATATACACATTCACAGCCATTTTTGGATTACAAATATTTTTCGAATGAAAAGTTAAAGCGCAATTTTTAAAAATGTGAGGTTACAACATTCCTCTTCTTCTTTTCAAGTATGCTAATACCCAAAAACGTTGGAAAATATATAAATAGGCAACACCTTAAACCTTTTTGTATTGTGTGGCATATCCACAAGCATTTTTAAAATATTTTATTGGACTGGTGTTAACCAACTGGCGAAATCCTCGTTTATATAATCTGAATTAAATTATGCTTCTACAGTGTACATTATATTGGTATTTCTCTTTTATCCATAATTATTATTCTATATATCTCTCTACCGGTTTTCCTGTTACAATGCTTTTATTTTATTCTAAATATTCTTTTTGTTTATTTTAATTTTTTTTAACGTTTTTCCTTAGGCGAAAACAAACATCAACTTGTAAACTTGTTTTTTATTCTTTAGTATTTAGTACATAATGAAGAATAGGAATTATTAATCGTCCATACATTTTACAAAAGGATTAGGAGGAGTCCACCATTTAATTTGTTTCCAATCGTTTTTATCGTAGTCCCAGTAGGACGCTAAACCTCTTATGGGGTCTTCTTGCATATCAATTCGTCTTCTCAACTGGGCTCTATTTCTGCTAGGTTCGAACGTAACCGGTAACGGGTCATCAACACAGAGTACTATAAATATATAGTACCACATTGCACAGGAAATGAGAAGAAGACCTGCCCCTACAACACCCATCCATTGTCCGTGCTGTGGGCTGGTAAATTCGCTGAAGGTTTGACAGTAGTTTGCTCTGTAGATCGCTTTTTTCTCAGCTTGTGTTAAAAGTTTCCAGTTACCTTTTTGTTTATCATTCAAAGCTTGGATGTCCGAAGTTAATTCTTTGTAGCGTATTGCCGGGAATGGGAAGCAAATGCTGTCTACGTACATCGGTTGCCCGTTCATACCGAAGCCGACCATTTCTCTTGTTCCTATTCTGTGTAGCCAATAATCTGAACGATTGGCTATATATCCCATATTTCTGTATAAAATTGTAAATAACGGAGTCACTTTGCTACACGACATTTTATTCAAAGTTATTCTGTCAAATATATATAAGAAAGTCAATTCGTTTTGGTTGCCAAACCAACCAAATTAAATATTAAAAAGGACTATAAATGAAGAATTTGCAAGAGGACTCACTTTTTCCTGAGCTATATATCATCCTAAATGAAGGATAATTTTATTCACTTATATTCAGGTTTTTAAGTGGTTCTAATATGAAATGTGTGTTCAGTGCTCGAAAAAAATTATTTATCTTGCAGTCATAGGACATTAACTTAAGAGTATTTGAAACAAGAAGTAGAAAATAGGTCGAATAGTTCTAGTAGTTGATGGGTTCAAATCAAAAAGAAAAAGATACTCTATTAAAAGATTCCCCAAAAATCATAAAAAAACTATATATTAAGTTTATTACCAACAAATTATCAATTCATCACAAAATACTTATCCCATGATAATCATATGGTTCGCATTTCCTGTTGCTTTAGAAAATTAGCAAAAATCTTTCCGTTACAAATTGTAATTTACGTAAATTCCGTTTTGCTTGATATATTCTAAAAATTATTTTATTTTAAAATTGTGTCAATTTTGAGGTGAAATAATTGAATTGGCAATGAAAAACCTACACAACTGACACAATAATTAGACTACCTTAGTTAGTTTAAAATTGGTTTTGATTACAAAATATAAAATTAAATTATTAAATAAAATTAAAATGTCAATTCAAAAAAGCCCACAATGACTTCTATTTAATCTTTAATTTTAATCAAAGGCCAAATAACCAAATGAACCGAGTCTAAACAAAAAGAAGAATAACAGAAATTGTTATTTATGCACGTGAAATCAGTAAAAATAATGTTTAATCGATTAAAATATATTAACTTAAATCTAAACAGAATTCATTAAGTAAATAAATAATTTCTTAAACTGTACTAGTCATAATATTTTTAATGTTAGAAGCAAAAGTCCTGAAAACAGAAATTGTTGTAAGTTTGAAATACGCGATAAAATCAAAGACTTACTTTGAACAAATTGGTTCTCCAGGAATGTAAAAAGGGTTACTGACAATGTCAGCGTATTCGGAATGTATTTTCCTAAACATCTAAAATAAAATATATGTATTTAAGATATTTACTTAAAATATATATACTTACTGAACGAATTTCATTATCTCTTAATCTCAAATTTGTAGAATCAACCACAATTATGAACTTTACTTTAGTATTTGTAACATAACCATATCTGAAATCAATTAAAAATATTACCACAGGAGCATTAATTATTTAAAGTACCTATATTTACATTTTATGTGTTTCTAAAGAAAGTAACATTCCCAGGTATAATTCTTTCATGTCCGCATTTCCTTTTGTTCCTGAATTTAATTTCTCTTCTACAACATCTAAAGATGAGAGAACTTTATACTGAAATTGTAATTCTTCATCTGGATTTATCGTCGCAAAAAATTTTGGAGAATTCTGAAAGCACAAGAGATATTCAAATTAGATCAGTAGAATTTTATGAGTATACGGGAAAAAAGGAAACACGCTCGCTGTTTTAATTTAACATATTTAATAATTGATTAACAGTTTACAATTATTGGCACCTTTTCAAAAAACTACAACAATCTATTTTACTTTTATATGAGAAAACTGAAAGAAGTAAAAAAGAATCTCGACTTAAACAACGGCACTGTTTTAGAAACTTAAATAAATTTCGAAAGA
Organism: Hermaeophaga mercurialis; assembly: GCA_951812935.1. Taxonomy (NCBI): domain Eukaryota; kingdom Metazoa; phylum Arthropoda; class Insecta; order Coleoptera; family Chrysomelidae; genus Hermaeophaga; species Hermaeophaga mercurialis. The sequence continues at coordinate 988,902 of OX638359.1, forward strand.
TTGAGCAAATCTTGAAAGATATTCATTGTATAATAAGTGAAACTTATTTAACGAGCTGTGTTTTACAGAATAAATTGGCAGGTCCAACTTTTTAAGAACCAATCAGATTTGAGGAATATCAATTATTTTATTAGAAAATAATTTACTAAACAGAAAGGTTTTGGTTAGCTTAATTCCTGGATATAAATTAATTTCAATTGTTTAGACTAGTCAATCACCAATGTAGGAGTGTATTGTTGGTTGCCTATTAGTAAGGCGTACTATTAAAACGATGCCATACAACTATATTAAAAGTGCATCATAACAAAATTGCGAGTTTTTTAAAGACTCGCGATACATAAACTAATAAACTGTCAACAATGTTCTGTCATAATAAACGTCACGAAAGTGAATCAATTTCAGCTGGTGTTTTTGTGCAAATTTCTTCTGTAAACACGTTTATTTTACATATTTTTATTAAACTGTGCACGGAATATATATTAGTGATGTAGATTTATGGTGTATTACAAAAATACTTACATCTTTTCCGATAATCGCTGCACACACAGCCATATTTACTTTCTCTCTGGCACCCACAGACCGTTCAAAAATAGATCGACCACATCAACAAAGTTGTATCCCGTGCCTTTTGCGCGCGTTAAAAATGCCGGAAGTCGAAATACTCTATGATTTAGAAAATCGGTCGGGAACTGTTGGAAACAGTGCCTACGTCCGATTCATTAACAAAACCGATAAGGTGATTGAAATTGTTTGGTTGAATTATACTGGGAAGTACATAAGATATAGGATTTTAAAAAAGGACCACTTTGTTGATGTAAATACATACAACGCGCACCTTTGGGTCGCCTTTGACTATCGCACAAAAGACAGGCTTCATATAGACAAAGAATTCGTGTATCACCCAAAAACTAGCAGAGAATTTCTCAGGTTAAAGTATCCAGATCGAGTTATACCAGAAAACTACGAGGCAAGAATTAGAGCATATATTACTTTACCCATTTACAGTTTACGAAGTAATTCGCTACTAGCAATCAGAAATTTATTGAGGAGTCCTGAAGAAGTGGACCAGCTGGAATTGCCAAAACCGTTAAAAGATGATTTAAAGAAAGTGATCACTCTCAGAAATAATTTAGCATATACTCTTAATTCGCAAGAGACTGAATAGTATATATTTTTCAAAGTTTATTTATATTTAATTTAAGGTTTCTGTTATATGCATATTACTAATAAATATATAAACATAATTTTAATAAAAATTTATTTACCCAACTCCAAATCAACAACATATATGTATGTAAAATATGTAAAATAACTAGGGACAGATAAAAAGACATTGTTGAATACAAAAATATTTTTATATGCATTTTTTTAATTTCATAATAAATTAAAACATTTCAAAGTACAAACTGCGCAATTGCTTAACGAATTTGTTTAAATAAAAGTTTCAAAATAGAAAATTCAATAAATAAGTAAAAATCGGTTGTTATTGAAGATTTCTTGAATTTCATATTATTGAATATATTTAAACGATATAATCATCAGTATTTGGTATTTTATAAAAAAGCCCCTTTTTCAAAATAATTACAATTCTCGGTCTGGATTTATTGTAACAAAAACTGTAGAAGTTTACTGGTTTGGTTGATTTTTAAGAGGGACAGTATTGATATGTTGTGAACGCTAGAAATTATAAAGTCGGTTAAAAAGAGTTTCATACCTGTAGAAACAAAAAGAAATACTGAATAACAGTCAATAAATGCTCTATTCTATTTTTTCTTTAATAGCAAACTTCGAGATAGCCATAATATCATTTAATATTAAGCACTTATTTCGTAACTTTAATAATGCGCCAGTAGTCCATTTAAGAAACTATGATATCGTTCTAATTTTTCAATACCTTATGTTTGCTTTTTTGGTTTTAAACAAAACACAATTCGAAGTAAACAGCTTTCTTTTAGAGGATTTATGATTTCGTACAGATAATGTAAACCATTTACTTGGCTCCATTTAATAGTTTACTGTTATTAAATTTTTACCAATGAAATGTACACAAAAAGAAAAAACCCACATTCTATTTTTTTTTTTTTTTTTTTTTTTTTTTTTTTTTTTTTTTTTTTTTTTTTTTTTTTTGATAAATACGGAGATGGTCAGTATATTTTGAATTTCAATAGGTAATTTTATTTGTTCTATACTTTTGCAACTTTGCTCCTCTTTTAAGTTTGTTTTTTTTTTAATTTAATTATTCCCAACATACGATTCACCTAAAATTTTCAAAAATTGTTTTCTGTTTGCGAATCTAATAACATAATTGAAGTGGTAAAAGTAAAATGTACTTTTTATCATGTCCTGTAACTAAATATTAACATTAATATGATAATTTATCATTTTATCAAATTGTACAGATTTTATTAATAATAACCGCTAATTATAACATTAATAACCACATAAAGTATTAAATAAAACACATAGTGAATACAAAATATTTGTATTTGTACAATATTCAGACATATTTATTTACTTCGTTTAAATAATGATAAATAAATTTAAAATAACACATATAATCAAAGTCTTCTCTTTAGCTCAAAATTAATAAAAAATATTTTTGTACAAAATAAATAAATAAATATTTTGAAGCAAAAATTGTTGAAAAAACTCCAAGTACGAAATATAATTTACACCGAAACACTCAAAATATTTACAAAAATAGTTGTTAAAATAAATAAGTAAAATTGGTTGCACTGGTTTTGATAACAAAGAGAAAAAAAGGAACATCTGTTTGTCTTTTGTTATAAAATACAATAATTTTAAAATATAAGCAAGAAAATCTGTCTTTCATCAGAGATGCAGGTAAATAGATACACGTAAAATAAATTGCCAAATTAACTGGAAAGATTCCGGGATTTGTACTACCTAAAAAAATATTTTTATTATTCATTACATAATAAAAAATACATTTTTACTAGGTACTAGGTACTAATCACCATTAATTTTTTTATGCATGGAAAAACCCAATACATTTTATTTTTTAAGTCAATATTAACTTTGATTTGATTTTAGATTAATAATCGTTGCACTTAGTTTAGAGGTCATATTTTAAATAACTGTGTTCCTACTTGATAATATTTAAATTGTAGTACGTCTTCAAGATAAGTTTTCATTTCACTATTTATTTTTTTATTAAATGACATAATTTAAAATTCTTAATACTCAATTTACAAACTTTTGTTACCTTTTATAGAGAATAGCACCAATCATCAAGAAGAACCAACGAACCCTTTAGGATTTTGCCTTTGCCAATTCCAAGTATCTCTGCACATCGCTTTTATATCCCTGGTAGAGACCCAATTTAATTCTTGTTTAGCCAAAGTAGCGTCCGCATAACAAGTAGCGATATCACCCTCTCGTCTAGCGACCATTTCATAGTTAATTTGTTTCCCGGAAGCTTCAGAAAAGGCCTTTACCATTTCCAAGACCGAATATCCGCGACCTACATCATAAAAATCTCAACCTTTTAGTAAAAACTGAGGGGGTGTTCTAATTTTTTGTCACCCATTTAGTTTAAGAATTTACAAAATTCAATGACTTACTATTTTAAATTTAAATTAATTAAACTGATGTAACTGAAATATAAAATATATTCACGTGAGAAGTATTTTTTTAATTGAATTTATGATAGAGAAAACAATTATTTTACCGGTGCCCAAATTATAAGCTTTCCATGATTTGAAACCTGGAGAAAACATTCGTTCTAAAGCTTTAAGATGGCCAATAGCGAGATCTGTGATATGAATGTAGTCCCTTACTCCTGTACCATCAGGAGTGGAATAATCCGAACCGAAAATTTGAAGTTTTTCTCGACGACCTACGGCTACCTAAAACGAAAAATCGTGTAATTTTGTGATTATCAATGGTATCAAAGTCAATATAATTTTTTTTTTTTTCATATAAAAATGATATGTTACTGTTGATATGATTTAAAATTAAAATCAACAAACGATAAATGATAAGAAAATACAGCTTTGATCACATGTAAATATGATGATAATAATAACCTGGGCAATATATGGCATCAAATTATTAGGAATTCCAGAAGGATCTTCTCCAATGAGACCAGATTCATGAGCACCAACTGGGTTAAAATATCTTAATAAAATCACTTTCCAATCCTAAAATGCATGCAAGAAGTAGTTTTAAAAAATATAGGTCAAAATGAAAAATAAGATTAATAATAATAATAATAATAATCAAGAATGAATGATTTCTTGTAGAAGTATAATTGAAATGTTATTTTTTATTTATCAAAATGATTCGATTATTTAATTTTAATTCAATATTTGACCTACCAAATACAAATTATTTGTAAATAAATATTTACTTTGACCTTAGTAAATCTCACATTCTGACCTTCAAATAATTTTTCTTTGAAGTTAAAATGTACATTCAACAATCAATAAAAATATTTTCAAAAAAATCATTGAGATCGGCTAAAATTTGCGTCATCTTACAAGTAAGAATTCATTAAGAATGCAGAGGACAAATTGTCTATAAAAATTAATCACTATTTAGCGATTTAAATATTTTACAAAAAAGGAAACGCAACTGAAATAATTAAGAAATTATTTGAATGTTGGTGTAATTAAGTATATTACATTATATCCAAAGTCGATAACAAAATACATTATTATGAAATATATTAATCTGTATTTAATACATCACGATCAGAATAAAGATAAAAAATTTATTTCACCAATCTAATTTATTAAAAAGTCGGGGACATATCAATGCCGGATGTTGTCCTATCTTTTTAAAAATGTGAAGGCGAGAACTTAGAAAATATCTCCACAAAACGTTCAATTTTCTTATATCTGAATCAAAAATATAAAGATTTGGAGAGACTATTTACAATTTATACATTTAATATTTTTAAATTGATAATATTGATAAATTTTAAATTTAAAGATATGAAATTACATGAAAGATAATTGAAAACAATTAAAAATTAATTTAAGAGAAGTAGTAAATTAATAATTATTCTATAAATAGAATATTATTTAAAAAACTTACTGGATCTGAAGTGCACACATCTTTCATAATTTCTTCAACAAAATATTTAGATTTTCCGTAAGGGTTTGTACAACCTTGTCCTGTGGGGTGGCTTTCAGTAATTGGGAGGAACTGTGGGTCACCATATACTGTTGCAGAAGAGGAAAATACCACCTGTTTTACCCCATTACAACCCATTACCTAATGTAATAAAAATAATAAACCAAAGGCAAAGTTTTTTAGTTTTTACTTACCTCAAGAAGGGTCGCAGAACCGCCTATATTGTTTTGGTAGTACTTTAAAGGTACTTTAACTGATTCTCCTACTGCCTTAAGGGCAGCAAAATGAATTACAGCATCAATTTTATGCTAAAATTGTTTAAAAAATACGATTTCATAATTAGAGGTGTTATATCCAAATATTTCTGAGAATGAATAAGTGTAATATGCATTAAAGTTAGTATTGTTAACTTTTACCAAAAAAATTAATCTGCATTATTTCTGCATGTAAAGCAATAACAATTTAGTAAACACGTATTCAAATTAATCTAATACAGGTTGATTTAAAATTGCGTTTCAAATTTAAATTATTTATATAATATTTTAATGATATTTTAATAAACCTGTATCAGTTTATCACGAGTGTATTAACAATGAAAATTAGTGTTGTTATTTAAACGTACAGTTTTAAAAATTTTATCCAAAGCTTCTCTGTCTCTGATATCTACATTATAAAATGTAACAGATTCCCCCGTAATACTTTCTACCCTTTTCAAAGATTCGGGTTTGCAAGATCCATCTGAATAGCTGTTAACTAAGTTATCTAAGGCTATCACAGTATAATTATTTTTTAGTAGTTCAACTACAGTGTGAGAGCCTACGTAGCCTGCACCCCCAGTCACCAAAATTGTGCTGTTACCCTTCATTTTTTCAACTGTGACCCACCACCTGGAACAAACAGATTCGTTTATTTTAATTTTATAATATTTATTTTTATTAAACAATACATAAAAAAATCCAATCAATAAATTTTATGTTTAAATTAAACTTACCTCGATTTTACTTACTTCGTTAAATAACCCAACGGAACGACTACATAATAAAAGAGAATGAAAACGTAACTTGACTTATATAGTAAATTGAGCATTGTTATTAACAATTTATTTATTCTGTTGATAAGATAAATAGATAATTGTAGACGTCAACGGTTGAATAAAACTACATAACCTAAAATTATGTAAATCTTCTTCGCTGAAGAACTTAGTTATTGTAACGAGTGGTTTTAATCAAAATCAAATTTTATATACGATTATTAGTTATCGCAAACTAGACTTATATATGTATTTGATAATTAGTCCTGTTATCTTTAAGTTTTATCATGTTAACATCATATCAGTACTTTTTACGTGACCTTAAAATTTTGTTATATAATGAATTAATATTTGTGAGTATATTTATTTAATTAAATCCATTTGTATTATTGTATTACTAAAATTTTGTTGATAATAATTTACCAAGATCATTAACAATATATTTTTTAAAAGTAAAGTACTTAAACGTAACAGGCCATTTTAAGGGAAGGAAAAGAGGAGTGTACAATTGACTTTTCATAATAAAATTAGGTTAGAAAATATGCGGACAGCATTAACTTTGTATTTATCTAGGAGCATAAAGCAAAAAGTATTAATGGCAGAAGCACTAGAAAAAATACTATTCGTAAAAGATACTACTAAAAAAACTGAAAGTATAAAGAAAATGAACTTAATAGAATTAAAAGAAGTCTTAGTTCGAGAAGAAACTATACTAAAAAATAAATCTCTACTAGCAAAATTGCCAGATAAAGGAAACTCAATAAAAAAATTTTATGAACAAGTTCAAAATGAAATAAAACATAGAGAAGAATTGGCTGCTATTGAGATGGAACTAGAGAACTTAAACCTTTCAGAAATAGATAAACACATTCAAAAAATTTGTCAACTAGAAAAAAGTCCAAAGAAAGAAAGATATAAACCGTTTTCCACCTTAAATAAAAATCAGGAAATTCACACCGATCGCAAAGTTTTTAAAACAATGGAAGATTGGAGCAAATGTAATAAACCAACAAAATTAATATCTTTGATCGAATCTTTGGATATTTTAAAACAGCAAGAAGAGAAGGTTAAGACAGAACAAATTAAAATTAAACACAGACTTTTATTGCTAAATGAAGATAATGAAAATGGAGACAGCAGTGACAGTGATGAAGGAGAACCTGAAGTGGTTGCTAATGATGAATTAACTTAGTATTTAAAAAATGTAATTTAATTTTGTCTTTATTTTGACATTTGATCTGTAGTGAAATGTTCCTGTCAATGAAATTGTACCTCGAAGGAATATGTAATCTACCTCAAGATCTGAGTATATAATTTATACAAATAAAATGAAGCAATATTTACAAATGTACTTTTATTTTCACCATTTTTACATCAACAAAAAACCTGATGATACAGTAAAGATGAATTTATACTCTTTATTGAGAATTTGGGCTTACTTTCTTTTTGCATTCATATTTACTGTTGCAGTCAGAGTTGTGTATTCATTAATATTAAACCTAAATTCTAGAGTTTTAACTTAAATTTTCGAACTACAATCTTTCTCAATTATCTCTAAGTCTAAAATTGTCTTCTCAAAGAGTTAAGTAAAGATTCTAATATGTCTATATTGTTATCTTCAAAATTTAATGGGCAACAATTGTGTTCATTTTATTTTTTGTTATTTTAAGGCATAACGGAACAAAATAAACAAATCTAATGAAATTAACTCACCATCTTCCATAAAAAAAAAAAATAGAAATTAGTACAGTGGACATGTGTTAAAACGATTAATTCTTTATCAAGAGAATTTGGGCTTACTTTCAATCTTACCACATTTCTTGCTGTAAAAATTCCCGATACACAAATTATTAATAAGAAAATAAAATTTTTAAGATAAAATATAGAACCGATTAGTTGCAACAATAACTCTTATTAAATATTGAATTTAAAGTGCTGAAGCTCCAGAAATAATTTCAATAAGTTCTCTAGTAATGACAGCTTGTCTGGTACGATTGAATGTTAGAGTTAATTTGTCAATCATTTCTCCGGCGTTCTTGCTGGCATTGTCCATGGCCGTCATACGAGAAGATTGTTCACTGCAAGCACCTTCTTTCATTGCGTAGAAGAGCAGGGATGCCAAAGAGAACTCCAAGTAACTCTGAATAACTTCATCATCCAAAGAGTCATAAACAGACAATTTTGGGGCGGCCTACAACAAAAACATAAGATATTAATTTTAAAACCTCCAATAACTTGTCAAATATTTGTTCTTACCGTCACCGAGGCCAAGCTGAATACAGGCAAGACTGACGTGCTGTAAGATACAACCGACTTGAACTTATTGTAGATAATTTGTCCTGAACTAAATTTGTATTCAGATTTCAAGATAGCATCGGCCAATTTCGATGCATCGATGAAAGTGGGTGGCAAACGTCCTATTTCATTGCAAGCGAGTATAATATTTTTACCGTAAATACGTTGCAAAATTGAACGGGACTTATCCCCTACACAAACTACTTTCAGGTTTTGCTCGTTTTTAGCTAATTCACCACGGATATGACGGGCGACGCTGGTGTGTACAGCTCCACACAAACCTGAAATTTATTTATTTATTTAAACTTCTTTAAAACACAAAGTTTGTTAATACATTAATAGTATGCTTATTACAAAGTACTACCCACAGTAAAACTAAACCTACAGATCACATAAAAGATAAAATAATAGCAGACTAGAAATTAATTTTTATAGGCAAATTTAATCTCATTTAAAGTGTAACTAAAAAAATAAAATCCTATATCGCATTTTTTAATGACAAAATAAGTTTCTCCAACATTTTGTGTATTGTGAACAATCAAATCTATTTTTTCTTAAATGTACAATAAAGCCAAGGGTTCTTTCTAGATGCTCTTTCAGCAATAGTGCTCATTGAATTTTAAATGTTGAAAATGTACTCCAAAATCTTTACAATTTTTTTTACATATCAGAGTTACCAATAGTGTATTCATTGTTCAAAAATTTTATTTTTCATGTAGCACTTAAAACCTGGCATTTAAAGTGTTAAGTAACATTTTATCATCTTTAAACCATTGACTAATTGAACTTAAATAACATTGTAATTTCCAAAAATCCTGAAACATAGAGAACTTTTAAACATTTTAAAATGATCAGCAGGCTTTTTACATAATTAACACATTTTGGGAAATCATTAATAAATATGGCAAAAAAGAGGGTCTAAATTGTTCCGCTGAAGTATCCCGGATATAGATACAAAAGGTTCGGGTAGATTTTTTCTCACTTTAACTTGATTTAACCAATCAAAAAGATGTGATAAAACTAAAGTTAATTTGCTTAATTTTTCAATTGGTATGGAGTGAACTATTTTGTCAAAGATTTCAAAAGTCTTTCAAAATGAGATCTAAGTGTGTTTTATGGTTAATAAACATTCCTGGTAAAAAGCCACCCTATTCTAGGAAATGCCGTCTATAAATAAAAATATTATATCATAAAGTAACTTCTTATATAATTTGTGGATTGAGTTAAAAACACTTACAGGGTATAGTTCTAAATAGAGCATTGATAGATTTGTATATGGCAGTGATAAAATAATAAGTATTGAAGGGTCAATTCGTAATTATGAAATGGTTGAACCTCCTTTTAGAAAATTGTTATAAGACTTTTTTGTGGGCTGTAAATACATAAGCAATGAGTTAGACCTGTTATACTAACCTCTGTCAGAAGTGATGGCAATATACAGTTTCTGAGGGATGTCAGTGGCTGGTTGAATTTCAGCTTTTTCATAAAACTGTTTGGTGCCGTCCCCAATGGGGCGAACGGCCTTCAATTCCCTTTCAGCTCTGGCGTATTTTGCTGCCGACACCATCTTCATGGACTGGGTAATTTTCTGAATGTTTTTAACAGACTTTAATCTGATTGAAATTGCTTTTAAGGTGGCCATACCCCTCTGTTGCTGTTGTTGCCCATTTTGGATCAGCAGAGGCACAACGGTGCCGAAATTACCAAATCGTACGAACATTTCCTAGCCTAAAAGTTAAATAAACTGAGCAAAGGTAGGTATTATGTAAGCGATTTTTTTTTCTGGTAATACTAAAACAGTGTATTGGGTTACGTTATTACTGTTTCGGACATGAATTTAGAGGTGCAATTTCAAAATTTTGATTTAATTATTAGAAAAATTAAGAAATTAAAAGATTAATTTTATACTAACCTTGCCACCTTGCAGGCCGACCCCAGAAAATCGAGTGACTTAACAGAAAACGCGCTTGCGCTAGAACGTAATTTGGTTTTTAAACAATAATCGACCTTATTATAAAAAAAAGCCACCGAACTTAACAAACTATTAGCGAAAAGCCCTAATTTTTGGTTCACCTAGTGACAAGCATTTCTCTGAAAAAAAATTACGGAAATAGTTTACAATTCATAATTTTGTCATATTAGCTTGGCACCTGGTTGCCTTGCTAATATACATCGAGTCCATTATATATTTTTTTTAATTTACTTCTTCTTTAACTTTAAATTCAAGGCCTTAATTATTAAAGCTATTCGACTTATTTTACTTATTACGGTTAATTTCGTATGATTAGAATTATGTTTGTTGGTTTTAAACGGTTGTGGGATAACCAAGAAAAAGATCATTCAAAATACTTGTATTAAATATCTGTATTAATTTCTTACAAAATGTTTTACAACTGTCGAAGTTGGAAACTGAACTGAACAACTTTTGATTTCAAACGTTAATAATAACAATAATAGGCATGTGAGGTAATAGTTATGCAATACACAATACACAAAGTTTTAAGGTATTGCCTAAAGGTTATGCGTACGTTTACTTCTTCTTCTTATTTCTTTATTGGGGTAAATTTAACTTCATTGGGTATATTTTGAAACAATATGTGTTTTTTTTAAGTACTGAGGTTACAGTTATTTGTTTTATTTATTAAGTTTTTTCTTAGATGGCTGGGTTGCCTTGCCAACATATACTAAGACCGACAATAGAACAAATTCTAAGCGAAACATTCGACACTGATAGTTTTGTTTATGTTTATTAATATTTTTGATCCTCAGTTTTCCCCAAACAGTCGGTGTGTGTGCGTCGTCCTGCGAGGTCGTAAAATGATGAACTTTAGTATTATAAGTATATTTTTTTTTATTTTTTGACTTGCTTGCTTTAAATAATTTTGATTCATCATGTCCAAACGTTTAACCGAGGAGATGGTCATCGCCAGAACTAAAATATCAGATCTGGGCAAGATAAAACGGTTAAACTGTTGGTAAGTAATAATTGTTGAATGAAATTAAATTAAAATTATTAAATGAATGATATTATTTAGGGGCAGTGAATTGGTCGACGTAACCTTGTTAAGAAAAATGCCGTCTGTAGAAGTTTTATCTCTGAGGTAAGTTTTTATTCATTTGTTTGGATATAAATCACATTATAATGATTAATATATGTTAAAATCAAATATTTTCATTAATTTTTTCCCATTTATTTAATTTTTGACTGAATACAAGTAATTTTGACACGACTGCCGGTAAAACTATACTTTCTAATCATAATATTTCTATATAACTAAGAATTCAAAAATAATTTCTAGTGTCAAAACGCATGACATTTTACAATAATTTCCATCTATTTGTTTTGCTAGATATTATAAATATTTAATAAATGAACGAATAATTTGCATTATTTGATATATGCATATCATTTTTCTAATTAAATTGTTTAGAAAGCGCCAATATAAATTCTAGTTGGAATCTCATATTTTCAAATTTCAAATTTATTTATAATAGGTAATCCTAAACCAAGGCAACTTAATGCTTCGTTTTGTGGTGACAGCCCTGTCAAATACTTAAAATTAAAATTCTAAATATATAAAATATTCTCAAAATAAAAACATCAGTAACAATACTAATGATAATAGTATCGAATGAAATTAATGAAAAGCAAAAAAGGAGAACATCAGTTTCTCTCAACCTTTCAGTATTCGGGGCCCAATTTTCAATAACAATTTTTATGGCGCCCCCCTACCTTTCTTTTTCATATAGTAATAAAATACGACGTTGAAAATTTTGATCCTAATCTAGGGCCTAGACTCTATGCGCCCCCTTAGGGGGCCGCGCCCCACTTGTTGAGAAACACTGTTTACATATTAACTAACACTTTATTATTTACATTATTTATTCAAAGAAAGAGAAATTGAAAAAGAAAATTGATTGATCATCATAAAATTACATGATATGCATTTTTTATAACAATCTTTAAGAGAACCCTAGAGATAAAATTTTATTACAACACAAAATATATACAATTAAACATAAATTGAAACAAATTATAAAATATACCAAAGGCAAGAATTTGTGTGGGCAAACTTGCTTAAAAATAATCTAAATAAAATATCTTGATATTTATGTATTTTTTTATTCCATAAATACAGTAAATATTTAGAATGTTTTTGCCACAAATAACTTTTTTATTTTCTAATTTTTGTTTCCCTATTTGTTTATCATGTTCAATTTAATTTTTTACCTTTATATTAAAATTTATACATTTGTTTCCGCGTGTTTATTAATTCTTCTTGTATGCGAAAGGTTTCTTTAAGTTTTTTTTCTATAATTATTAAATTGTTTTCTTATAATCATAATTATTTATTTTATTTTGGTATCTTGTAATATAAATTTTTGTTCTATAAATGTCTTTTATCCTTGTCTCCTCATTTCTATTCTTTTATTTTATTACTCAAATCTTCTTTGTTTTTATATATTTATATCTTATTTCATTAGCAATTTAATTAATATCAATATTTTGTTATTTTTATGTTTTTGATTACTTTCTAATATAGTGTCTTCTTCATATTCCAAGATCTCCCCCTTCCTCAATTCTCTTTTCTTTTTATTCATAATTTTAGGGTTTTAGATGCTTTAGAGCCTCATTTTACGGGTAACAAATTGTAGTGATTTTATACTTTAAAAAATATTTTTCTTAGAATACTTGAAAATTTATCAATATCTTAATCATCATAATAAAGTTAATGCCACAAATAATTTTTAACATTTATTTAACATTAATAATTATTAAAAAAAGATCATTACATTTATATATTCACCTATAATTGAAAAAAGTTAACGAATCTATACAATTTGAATAAAAAAGAAAATTTGAATAGATGTAGAAAATAATTCCAATGTAATACGTATCTGTAAGTACAAGGTTCTTATTTCTTTACAAATTGATACTTAAAATTCTAAAGTATATTATATGAAAGAAAATTTATTTCTGGTACAATCAGTACAAATTTCCATTTTTCTATATGATTGATTATAACGTTTAGATATAAATAAGAGCCCACAATGAGAACCTTGTCTTTAAAATGTATTATGGCCAATTACAAAGCTTACAAATTGTTTATTTTTAAATATTACCGCTGCTATTTTAGTTATTGAACATAATATTTTGCACCGTGGAATTTATTACTGGATTTTAGGAGTTATTTATTACTTATATCATTTTTGTTCTTGGCAATTGATTAGTAATAGATTAGTTTTATTGTGTAATAATAACTTCAGTAAGATCGGGAAATCGCGTTGGCCATTCAATCTCACAATGTCGCTCAATCCAACCATTGGAAAAAAATTGGTTGAGGTGAATTCCATTTTGAGTTTCAAGATACCAAGTTTTTTTATTCCATTTTGTTATTTTTCCTTCTGCAATGTTCACTGTTTATTTCATGCATTTTTATTATTCATGTTGGTTGATTTGCCCTAATTTCAGCAATAATTGCTCAGCTCATATTTTAATAGAGTAGTTGCATGAAAACCAATGGAATTCTTTTTTCAACAAGGACAAATTACGAATCGATAACTGACTCTTTTATGTGAATTATCCTGATTATGTGTGTGGCACGTTTGAGGAGCAACCAACAATGCTGACTAAAAATCATTTATCATATGTACGGTTTGTTAATGAATGCCATGTGATGACCCTTAAAAGGTTAAAAAAGCTCCATCGATTTCCTGCTGAATTAACACAAAAATATTTTTCAAGTAGTATCAGTTATTACTGGAAATTATTCACTACCAAGAGTATGAAAATATTGTCACTTAAAAAGTGAAGTTTTTGAAGAAATAATAAGTAGAATATTTTTATTGCATTTCTTAACAATTTATTTTTTCTGTTCTTAATTCTTTCGTTATCATATCTTATTTGTGTTAATGATTTTTTATATTTTTCTGCCGTTCATTGAAGTTTATTGTTCCCGTATTTCAATTGTTTACGCAAGAAATATTTTATTTTTGGTGGTTTCTGATGAATTTATCGATCCCGTTTGAATGCATTGAAAAAATATCTGTAATTGTAAAGCGCTCGCTACAACATAATGAGTAATGAGAGTCATTAAGTATAATTTTAGTAACAGTAAAAGAGTTGTCTAGCAGCGTAGACCAGCATCGTGGTGATTGAAGTACTTTCAGAAGGCAAATCGTGGAAATGAGAACGAACGGTACTTCCGTTTCGAAATCCTTCACAGCCGCAATGTTACTCTTTAAAATACTGATGATGGATAAAGAGATCTGCAGCGGTAATTCGGAATGAAACCGAATATTAAAATTGTTAGTTATTTAATGAAAACAATAGGGCAAAAGTATTACAAAGTTGTTGCCTACAATTTTTTTTTTTAAATTGATACCATAAATATATTGTTGTGAAATGTATCAAATATGATAAAATTTATAATAAACAAAATAAAAACTGCAGAATTTACAGATTGAGAAATCCTGTTTGGTTCTAGTTAGTTTAAAAAAAAATACTTGAAGAATGCAAATGAAAATAAAAATATCTAGACAGTATTACAAAAATATTACATACTTTCTAATTATCATGCTGTTATAACTGAGCGTTTAATTATTTTTAAATATCCCACCCAACGAACAAATATCTTGAAAACCTGAAAAAACATGTTTATTCCTCGGCTAGTTATTTGCATTTAGTAAAATTGTGTTAATTTTTAAATTTTTAGCGACTTAACTCGATGATTTGTGGCACGTTAATGAAATTAAGCGCTTTCATTTGAACTGGTTAATTTTCCAAGCGTAAATAACTACTTAATAATCTATTTGACTAATTAGTTGAAATTAAGAACCCACAAAGATTTACGATTGTGAGAGGTAAACAAAAGTGAAATTTGGCGGAAAATTAGGTTTGATTTATTGCAAAAATGTAAGCAATTTTGTCGATATTATCGATTTTTTTTCATTAAAACTATTTGTAACAAATACACTAATTACGTACAAAAAAAAAACAATTAAATCTATTGTTAAGGCTAATATCTGTAACATTTTACAATAAAATCGATATGTTTGTGTGACGGATCTTCATTCAATGTCGCTTATAGAAATGAATAAATTCAATAATAAAACCAAGGTTATTTTTAAACTGAATTTATTTTAATAATTTATAAGGTTTAAGAATGTTTCTTCAGTTTGAATGACAGGCTTTAATTATGTCTTTTTTGAGCGCTTGTAATTTTACTTTTATTATATTCGTATTTTGTTACTGAATTCAAATAGAAATGAAAAATAAGACAACTAGTTTTGGATAGAAGTGGAAAGAAGAATGAAAAAAAAACTGATCAAAGTAACCAAAAAATATCGGTTTAATCTAATTGAATATCTAAAATTCTGGCACCAAGTAGATCTGTAAAGTATTTTTTTTTTGGCGGTTGAACAGTTTGAGCTCGTTTTTCTGAACACAAGAAATCAATATACGAATTGCATGAAGTGCACAGAAAAGAAATCAGAGATAAAGATCGAAAAGCGTAGGTTTCCTCCTCGGCCTTGGCTGCCGTCTCTTGCAAGCCTTCTAAGGCCTACCTCCGCCCACTTTTATTGTGACTCACTTTTTATTTATTTACTGAATGTACGTTTTGTATCTGCGTTTACCTGCAACTTGCTTTATTAGGCGAAACTTGTTTATTTTTCTATTATGTCGCCGTTACAAGGATTAGTGTCTAAAATTTTCCATTTTCACACTTTTGGTTAACTCGTTTTATATTATTGTTTCAATCCTTAGTCTTCTCAGTTTTATATATTTAAAAATTAAATCAATTTTTATACAGAATTGTTAAGATCATATATATTTGGATTTCTATAAGAATAGAATTTTGTCCATTAAATGTTTATAAAAAGTTATTGGACAATAATTAGTGCTTTTATGATTTTTATTTAAATATACATAATTTACAATGGCAAAGAACTTGTACGAATACGAAGTCATTTTTTAAAATAAAAAGTGTTTAATAATATATAATATATACATGATAATTCATATCTTTGTGAGTGTAGACTAAATTATTTTAGTATTTTGGAGTTTATATATTTCTATGTAAAAACTTCATTTGATTCTTTTATGAATCTTACTGCTGTATTTTTTTTATTTGCTTATTCGTTGGTAATTTAAACTATATTTTTCAATATTTAGACTTTTATTCTATGTCTCAACTTGTTTAATATCATTTGCTATTTCTTTATTAATAGAATTAAAACTAATTACTATTAGAATTGGGCTTATATATTACGATTTTCCTCGCTTTTGTCGTTACCTTTACTTTATTTTCTTTTGTATTTTTTAGTTTTTTTGTATTAATAGGCTCATTTAGTTCAGTATTTATTCTTGTTCCATTTTCATTCCCGATAAATTACTATTAGTACTACTGTTTTTTTAACCTTTTTGCCTTCTATTTGTTCTTCCTTTGCTTTCTCTTTTTCTGTGTATCGCTGTTTAGCTTTTGTTCACATTATAATCATTTATAAATCTGCTAAATCTTTTGTCATTTATTTTATTACATTAAAGTTTTTCCAAAATTAAATTCACTAATGGAAAAATGAGCTAATTTCTTAGTTACTAAATACCCATACCCTACTTTTTATTTTTCATTACAGTGCATTTATTTTTATTGTAATCTCGTTTGAAATAATGTATGTTTTTTTTCAGTATCAATAAAATTAACACTCTAGCCGATTTTCAATTTTGCAAGCGCCTTGAAGAACTATATATACGCCAAAACGATATCCGAGATGTCTCTCAAGTGATGTACCTGCAAGCCCTACCGAGTTTAAAAAATTTATGGTTGGGGGAAAACCCGTGTGCGAGCGTCGACGGGTAAGTGTATTTTACTATAAAAATATAAACGTCCCTTTTATCATAAATGAAATATTCCAATCAACCGATATAGTTTAGTGTTGCAGGTTGTAGAGGACCATGAATTCTATAAGTTTCAATTTCGAGATACCTCTTGATTATTGAGTTATCGGCTTTTTTCGAAAACCAAAAACTTCAGATTACAGTCTAAATCTAACTATAAATTCCATTTGGATCAGATTTTGCAAAAAGAGACTTCGAGAGTCTACAAGGAAGTTTCAATTTTGAGTTATCAAATTTTTGTAATAATTCTTACTTTTAGTGTACAGATTTCTGTGGCAACTCCATTTTCACTTTTATTACTTTTCATTTCATTAACAATCTCCATTATTTCTGTAGGTGTTTTTTCTACATCTTCGTGTCTTCCCCTAGCTTTCTCATCATCTTATCCATAGTTATCATTGATATTTTAATTGATGAAATAAATGTTTGTAGGTACCGTCTGGCTGTAATCAAAGCCCTTCCTCAACTTCAAAAATTGGACAATGTAGCGATTACCCCGGAGGAACTTAGGGACGCTCAGCGTCGGGGTAGGACTCTAATTCATCCCGAAGATTATCAAGACGAAAGCGAAGAAGAATATATTCCTCCTCCGTCTCCCCAGCGAAGGTTCAATCAAAGCAGGGAACAATACAGTCCATCACACGAGGGTCCGTCTACTAGAGACGAGGTAATAAATAAATTAGTTAAATGTCACATTTGACGTATCATTAGAGCTGGTTGCAGTGGTTCCATCTGAAATAATCTGCTAACTTCGGGGCATTTATTTTCACGGTTGTTTCTTATATGGAAATGCTTCTAGTAATTTTTCATTTTATAAATAAAAACTTTAATATTTCGCCACCCTAATCAGAAAACCTTGTAACTCCAAATTGGATAATATGAGATTTGATCGCGCGCAAATTTTGAATCCGTTATGAGGTATCGTTTAATGTTTTGGGAATATTTTAGTGTTTTTGTCTTGCAAAAAAAGAATAACTAGAATTGTATATAAAATGGGTTATCAACAGTCATTTATAGGAATCTTTATTTGTTTTAATGACTATATTTCTAATAAAGACTTATTCATATGAAAAAATTTAAATATGATACAAGTACACAAAATAGTCCATATGTATATAGATTTCCCCTTATCTGAGCGAAAACCTGCTTTACATACTTCAATAAACATCCAAATGAATTAAAATATTTAATAAGAAATTTAAAACTGAAGTACAAATCTTATAAACATAGAACCTTGTAAAAATATACTTTTTTGTTAATATAAGTTTGCGTGTATGTTGATTGGTTTGAAATAAGTTTTCTATATTATTTAATTCTAATATAGCTTTTAGTGTCTTCTAATGGTTAATTCTGAATTCCCTAAAACCGCTCAGAATTTTTATTATTTATGATCGATAAATCTAATCTCTTAATAAAAATACTGAAAGTGGAGTTGCAACGTTTTCTGATTAGGAAGAAAATTTATAAAAAAAATCTGTTTGTTATATTGTTAGTACTGTCACATACTTAATGCGTGCACCGTTTTTTAATAAGACTAAAACAAAGCATTACACGTTCATAATTAACATGTAACAATGCAATTCATTCACGCAGGCAACCGAATACGTTGACATTGAAGAGATTGAAGATAACTATCCGAGGGAAGAACGATTTGAAGAAAGCCACAGCCATTCACCGCCCCGCCAGGTAAGAATGCCAACATTTTTTTTTTATATTTTAGCGCGAGTGTGGAAAGAGTCTTAAAGAGATTTTTTATTAGTATTTTTAACTTGTTAATCTTATTAATATAATTCTTGGTAATAACAAAATAATGAAAATGCATTGGCGTTGTCATGTCCACCATTTGCTTCATTAATCTTTTTTAGTTTACTTTTATTATTAAATATATTTTTAACATAATAAAAAACAATCCTAAAATATTAAGCATGATAAATGTTGTGATATTTGTTTACTAACTATAAATAACTGATTCCAAAATATGAAAAATACGAGGTGATTGAATGCCGTAGGACATTATACTTTTATGAAAAAGTAAAGCTAATTGAAAGTTAAAAACTTGTACATAGATTCTAAAATGTGGGATTTTTATTTGTTTTCGCAGTCCAAACTGTTCATATTAATTTGAAATCTTTCATAGGAATAAAAATGTGGGGTGTATGATCTGTAAATGGAAGAGGATAATATTTTCATTACGTTGATTATGCTTTATTTCTTAAATTTTAATTGGACATAAACTGTATAATTGCTGCAATATTCTAATTTATTTTTTATGTAGGCATCACCACTTAGACGAGAACCACCAAGAAGATATTCACCCGAACACGAATACGTAGAAAGAAGACAGACCAATTACGAAAGAGAATCACCTCCCAGGCAGCAACAACACTACGAGGTAAAAAAACGATTTTACTTATATTCATATTTTTTTATTGAATACATTATCAGAGTATCGATTTAATTTATTTATGAATAATATCCGCAACGATTAGATCGCCTTTTTTTTGTTATATTTCATATAATAATTAATCAATTAAAGGCATTGTAAATGAAAATCTACTGTCATGTCATTTTTATACATCAATATTTTTTTTTTCTTTTTTTTTTCCAAATAAAATATTGCTTCATTTTTATCATGTGCCAATGTTTTTTAACAGAAATCATCTCCTACTAACACATTTGAGGAGACTGTAACTGAAAATACCAACTATCGGGAAAATAAACTGGTAAACAGCCAATCAGCAAATTGTATTAAGGTGGGTTTCACAGGAAATTATTTGTTGCAAAATATGCTCTAAACGCGGCTTTATTTTTGAAATTAAATGGATTATTCGCACTAATAACATCGATTTAATCATTTGAAAGTCAATCCATTTAATTTCTAAATTGTAGGACATACCAAATTTAGTGAAGCCCCTTGTTATGAGTCAAAAGGTAACCAATTGGTAAAGGTAGCGTCAATATTAACGCAAATTAGTAAATAATTCTCAATTCAGGTAAAATTTTAAGGAAATATGGTGGAAGTATTTTGCAAAACATAATTTATTTTTGATGGGAATAGTGTGTTTGTACAGTAGAATTTTATCAAAGTTAGTGTTGCATTATATAATAAGTTGTAAAACTTTCTCAGGATTATACAAACGGGGGCGAAAGGTATGGTCCTGGTCCTTCGCATTCAGGAAGCGAATATTCTGTACCGCAGGCAGTTGAGCGAAAGGAACGTTACGCATGTCCGGCTGCTTCTCATCGGCCCCCTTTTGTTAGAAGACCTGTTACTAGGGTAACTTGAATCTTGACTCAATTTAAAAACCAACAATTATCTATTTTATTACACAAATATTTGAAACAAACATTATTTGTAGAATTCGAACATCCTTTCTGCAGTATTATGTTTGGTGAAGGAACTCGATTATCCAAGTTTAGAAGTTGTAGAAATGGCAGTGCGATGTAGGATGGATGAATTGGCAGAATGACACAAAAAAACATTAGAGAACTCCGTCGCACAAAATATTAACGAACAGCTTTAACAAAAGGGTCTGAGTTTTATTGTAATCTGTGTTGTCTAGGTTTTTAATGGATTGTATATAACTAATTCTTTTTTTTTTGTAAACGTACATAAGGTACGATACAGAAAAAAAAATTACGTGTACATATCTAGACCATAACACACCATTTTTTTGCACAATGACAAGTTCGTGCTATTCTCATCCAACGTTAATTTCAATATTGCATAATATGGAGGCTGACATAGCTTTTCTCATGGAGAACTTTAATGGAAAATGATCCATTTTGGTATCCATCTGTTAATACATTCATTTACTAAAGGATTTCAAAAATGGAGAAAGCACCAATTTTTTTAATTTGCTGTGTAAATATAAGGTGGATATGCTCTTAATATTTGTTTATCTAGTAAAAATGAACCTTGGAGTTTCATGAAAGAAAATTCAACCTTGGAGATTCATGAGAAAATAATATAGATTAGCACAAAGATATCATTAATTTGGATGATTATTAAGAAAATAAATGAAGTAATTTATGCGTACAATCCATTTAAACCTGCGATTTAAATATTTTGTTATTCAATTTTTTTAATTTTTATAAACATTTTTATAAGCATGTTAAGTTACCGCACTTCATATATGATAGAAGTTTGGTACACTTCGGTAATTTTTATACAGCCACATTGTATCTAAAAATGCAAGTATTTCAATCAAAGCTTGTGCAATAAATGTTATTAAATGAATATTGCACAGTGTGTTCTTTGCATTTGGTTTTTAAAAAAAGAATACTATTGTGATATGCAATTTTTTTGTGAATTTTTTGAATAGATTTCTTTATGAAAAAGATTGTTGTGTAATTTATAAGATTTTTCAAATTTAATCTGCTCATTTATTTTAGTTTGCCGAGTTTTATATTAATATTGTGCTGCATTTCTTCTTGTACTGTATTTTAAAAGAATTTAAAAAGAATAGAGATAAAAATTTCCAAATACCTCGGGACAAATTTTTAGATTAAAATTATTGGCAATATTGAACTTTTTAGCTAAACTCCAAAACCTCTTGACTAACATTTTAGAAATTTGAGCAAAAAAACTGTCTTATAGTAATAGTTTCACTTCTGTAGATAAAAAGTTCACTTAAATTCCTTCAAGGTGCATAAATCATAGGATTATTAACAATATATGATGAGTTGTGATAAATCAAATGGACATAAAAAATAAAAATAAAAATTGTAGTTTAGAGGTTTTGAAGATTAGGTATCGATATTTATTCCAATGTGAAACTAGCACAATATTGATACAGAAATTTTGTAGCAACTCGAAAGTAATTTTATGTCAACATTAGAAAAACTGAATGATTTTAATAGTTTGTTCTGTAATCTGTTAGTTAAAGAATTTATTAATTGTTTGACATTTAATCAAAATTGACTATTGTAATTGTTTTTGTTATTTTTTTTACCTTAAGGTTGAATTTTATATATTAATTCTATAAATCCCCGTTGTGAATAGTTAAAACTTCTTGCCAAAAAATAATTTTCTCATTGTATATAGAAATTATTATTCCATCCAATAAGTGTTTTTTTAAGAATATTTATATTTTTATAATTAATCTAGTCTTAAACGTTTTTTTGTAATTTTTTTTATTTAATTCATGTAAATGTCGTTAAATTTCGTTCATTAATAATTGTTTCTAAGAAAAAAAAGATGTTTCTGTGACTCCTTACCCAAAAATTAAGTAATTAATTTTTTCCAATATAAATTATTTGAAGCATCCAAAGTTTAATAAATACAATATTATTCAGTTGAAAAATCTTATCAGCTTATGTAAATGTGGTTTATAGTAAATAAAAATAAACGTAAATCTAATTATATTTATGCAAATTCTCATATATATGAATTTTCTATCTACTTTTCCTCCTTGGATTATAAGTCACTGGAGCAGGCAAAGGTAATTTTAATTGAACTACATTTTTATTGTTTGCCTTAGCGTTAAAAGCGAGAATTCTTGCTACTTCTACTGCCTTTTTAACTCCAACTTTCAAATCCTTTGACAGAAGCTCCACATCAACTTCATAATCCATCGCAATGGCTGCCAAAATCATTGTATAACAAAGGGCTTTGTCTTTCATATGCAAAGGTCTTGTTCTAAAATAAATTATACCTGTTACTGAAAATAGTAATGTTGTCATTTGACAGGTATTGCCGAAACTAATCTTTTACTTAACACAAGAATATTTATTTATATATTTACCTGCTACTTTGTCCTGCTCTTTGACCAGGTTCAGAAAAGATATTCAATATATGATTATTTACATCAATGGATTTATCACAGACAACGAATTTTTTAGTAATATTTTTCATGGGGGTTACCATAAACTTTATCAGATAGTTAATATATAAGAAAATTGTTATCCTCCTTATTTTTTCTTCTTCTGAAGTATTGCTTATTAAAATCCTGTTTATGTTAGACATTGAAAACTGATATAATCTAAAAATAGATATTTTTGAATAATTCACCAGTAGTTGTAAAAATTAATTTGTTTATTACCCAAGTTGGTCTGCAGTCCCAGTTTCCATAATATTTCCAGCCTCTACTGCTAATGTATCGAGAATATAAGCCTCTACTAAATCTTCTAAATTGTAAACACCATCTGGAGTAGAGGCGTTCCTATTAATTTTAGGCCTGTACAGACTATTGTTTTCAGAAATTTGTTCAATCTCGTCCACTTTTATACCTAAATAAAAAACAAATAGTTTCACATATTATCTGATTATTTTAAAAATAAATTGTCATGTAACACATCAAAAGTTAACCAAATATACCGGGTGCCTCAATAACACTATTGGGACATCCGGTACAATACACTTTTTGCTAATGGTTAACCTGTTCAAAAATATTACGTTTTTTCCCTCTTATGGGTTGTGGTTCTCCTCTTTGAAACTCCCTAGTAGTAATTTTGGAATAAGTACATTTAGATATGCCTGTGGCCCTTAATACTCTTTCTCTATAGTTGGAAATTGGTATTTTAATCCCATTCTGAGCTTCTTCTTTCATAAATGTAAATACATTGTGGATAACTTCTCTAGCTTGTCTATGAATGATTCTGCCTTTAGTGCCCAAAGTTTTCTTGGGGGGTACTCTAAGACCTAATTGCTGACTGTGGTATATAGTCCCATCAATTGGTAAACGATTACCTTTTCTCCTGCCTACGGGTTTTGTTTTTTTTGTAGTTTTCTCTTTGATTTCTTCTTGAAGAACTGGTGTATTAATAATTAAATTATTTTTCTCTTGAATAAAGTTTTCTTGTGGTACATACATTAAATTGTTATCAGGATGTCTTTGCTCAACTTGCATCTGTGTGGGCATTTGGCAATTTAAATTTATCACATCTGGTATATGATCAGTATTGGCCACTTGTATTGTTACTATATCTCCGGGATGGATTTCCATATTTTTGAGGTCTATACACTTTTTCAGAGGGACTTTCCATGTTAAACAGGACTGTTGGTTGAAGTCTAAGGTATCACTTAATAAAGACATTTTATGTGTATTAGAGTAAATAAGAAAGAAGTCTCTTTTAGTACTTTAAAAAATAAATCACAGATACTTTTAATGTTTTTAATCCTTAGTAGGTTTTGTATATAAACAAATCATAGTAGAAATGTCAACAGTCAAAATTATAGGTTATGTATTTTTCTTTTTGGACTAGGTTTAGGTCATTATACAGCCATTTATTTTTTGTAGGAATTAATGAACGTTTAACACATGATCATTTTTCTCATTTTGCTAATGTTAAAAAACAGAATAAACATACCTGCAACAGTTTGTTCTAACTGTTCTTTAACAGCGTCAATGTTCATAGTGAGCCTTTCTCTTTGCTCAGTTACTCGTTTTGCCTTCTTTGAACCAAATGTTTTATTTAATTCTGAAACTGCGTTACCTTCATGAGATATTATGTCAAACTTAATTTTTTTATTGAAATAGGGCCGTACAATAGCAGTATCAACTTGAATTAATTTAATCTAAAATACGAGAACATTTACATTTTTTATTGGTGTCAATGTTTTAAAAACAAACCTCATCAGTTTCCTTTTTATGTATGAGTATAAAATTGTTATACAGGTCATCTTCGTCAACTAGTCCAGTATACAACATTTTGTCTGAAGTCACACCAACTAAGTGTTCATTAAGTGGTGTTTTGTATAGATTTGCACTTAAATTTTTCTCTGCCTCGAGCTTAATTTTGGCATTGTCGAATTCGACTAAAAAACTTAGCTATAATTTTGCACGAAAAATTAGAAATATATATTACCCAACACTGGTCTTTGTCCGGATTTTTTAAATTTCACTTTTTTTATTACAGGCATATCTAATTTAATTTAGATCCATGCGGCGATTACAAACTATTCTTTTTGAAAATATAAGAAATTGCCCTAAATAAACAAACGTTTTACACATAACCTTATTTTTTTTTGTGACTGAGTGAAAAATCTTCTCTCTGATTTTTATTAAAAAAAGAAGAGAAAAAACAATAATTAAACTTAAAAAGAAGAGGTAAAGAATTATAGTTCTTGATGTTTACCAACTGATTTAACTTACAAGACCCATAGATAGCGACTAAATTTTTTTGTAGTGAACTAATGTAGATAGTTGTTGTTAGTAAAAAGATAGGTTTGAAGATATATTTATATAGGGCAAAATGTTTAACCAAAGTACGCTGGGTAACTTTGGGTCTGCTGCTACTCCAAGCACCGCAAATCCCATGAAAGATTTCGAAGTAGTTTCACTTCCAGAAGATTCTATAAGTTCTATGGCCTTTTCTCCTGCTACTTTACCACAAAACTTTTTAATAGCTGGAAGTTGGGATAACAATGTAAGATGTTGGGAAATTGAACATAATGGTACAAGTATTCCAAAATCTATGCAAACTTGCGGAGCTCCCGTACTTGGTACGTTTATAAATTAGTAAATTATTTTTTTTAATAAAATGCGTTTTTATATTGCAGACGTGGCTTGGAGTGATGATGGAACTAAAGTGTTTATGGCAGGTTGCGACAAGCAAGCAAAAATGTGGGATTTAGCCAGTAACCAAGTGGTTCAAGTCGCCATGCATAATGCACCTATTAAAACGTGTCATTGGATCAAAGCTCCAAACTATTCTTGCTTGATGACGGGCTCATGGGATAAAACCCTCAAGTTCTGGGATACCCGCAGTCCTAATCCGATGTTGAGCATTAATTTGCCAGAGAGATGCTATTGTGCCGATGTTGATTTCCCCATGGCGGTTGTAGGAACTGCCGGGAGACAGATTATTGTTTATCAGTTAGAGGGGAAACCACAAGAATACAAGAAGCTAGACAGCCCTTTGAAATACCAACATAGATGTGTAGCTATTTTTAAGTGAGTTTTAGGACAAAACCTTCTAAAAGCATGCATTCATTTAATTTTATTTTTTTTAGAGATAAGAAAAAGTCTCCAACAGGATACGCCTTAGGCTCGGTGGAAGGAAGAGTTGCAATCCAATATGTAAACCCGTCAAATCCAAAAGACAACTTCACTTTTAAATGTCACCGTTCCAACGGAACTCCTAATGGCTATCAAGATATTTATGCAGTTAACGACATTGCTTTCCATCCCGTGCATGGAACTTTGGCAACAGTTGGAGCAGATGGCTCTTTCAGCTTTTGGGATAAAGACGCCAGAACGAAATTGAAGCCCTCTGAATTAATGGAACAGCCAATTAGTAGATGTGCCTTTAATCACAACGGGCAGATTTTCGCATACGCTGTTAGTTATGATTGGAGTAAAGGACACGAGTTCTACAATACTCAGAAGAAAAATTACATATTTTTGCGGCCATGCTATGACGAACTCAAACCAAGAACTTCTACGTAATTATTTTTATTTCCATTAATTATAAAATAAATTTCTGAAATTATTTTTTTTGTCATTCATTTTTAACCCACAGAATTAGTTTAAGATTTTTCAGTATTAACGTCAAGAAAATTGTACTCTGTAGATCACATTTGCAGTTTATGGTGTCTATACTATAACAGCCATATATATGGCATAAAGAATCAAGCATATATTGCTTTTAGGTTAAACCTAACAGTATGATTATTCAGATTTAAAATATCTACTTGTGATTGTTATACCACACACATGTAAGTATACAACTAAACTGTATAGTACTCACGTTTCACATTCATCCTTGCTAGACAAAATGGGTCTACAGGTTCCTGGGCTTGACTAGGTGCTAAGAATTTTGTAAATTAGCGAAAGAAAACACCAACTTGGATTTTTTATAAAGAAGCAAGTTGTTAAATCAGCTTAATGATTAAATCCATATGTTGTAATTATTTTAGTGTGTTTTTGTTTGTTTCATACCGATTCTATTGTTCTATATTTCTACTTTTTATATACTATTTAATTATTTTTAACTTTGTAGAGTACTCTATCTTTATTTACTATTGTAGAAGCGGGCCGTTAATAAATAAATAATAAAAAAAAATGGAAATAGGACTATATATATGCTACTAATTTATTTTTTAAAACATTTGTTCTTATAAATTAAAACAGATTTGAATATCCTTTACATATCTTTCTTTTTCTTTGGCACATACTGCAGTACCAACACTGACTTTGGAGAGAGCCTTATTTTTGTGGAATCCTTTTTCGCCCTGCAACAAACAATTAAAATGTGCGACAAAATTTGTGAAGATGAAATTTAAAAACTGTTTGCAATCTTACCCAATGTCTTTGAATTCAGTTTCGTTATAATTCTTACTGTAATACTGTACAGTAACTTCTTCGAGGTTGGATAACGGTGGTATATCTTGTTTGACGTTAATAGTGACCATTTGATCAGCTGTATTTAGTGCGACGAGTACACCTGGATTTCCTGATATTTCCCTAAAAAATAAATTATAATTTTTTGCAGAAAATATAAATCAGTCAAGAAATAAGAAAGCTATGTAGAAGAACGTATTTTTGATAGAAACTCTCGACACAAGGATAAGTTATATGATTAAGTACAAATTTATTGAAGGAGTTTGTTGCTCTGTGGCTCGCTACACCTGGTACAGGGTGATAAAATATAAAAAAAGGATTTTTAAAAGACGATTTGTATTTGATGATATTGGTGGTCCAGTGAGCTAAAACATCAACTCTCAGATGCCCCATTCCAAGGTTTTAGTCCTGGGTTGGGTAAGGACGTGGTATAAATCGTAAATGTTCTCAATTACAAACTATAAAAAAATAGGCTGTGTAAATTGCCTAATTAACTGAACATAGTCCATAAAGAGTCTGAATGAATAGTATATGTACTAAATTTAAATCATACCTTTGTCTATTTATCCAATGAAAGCGTGAAAAGAAATAAATTATTAAACATACCAATTTTAAATGGAAAACTTACCGCAAAAATGCGAAAACTGTATTGTTACCGATGGCAAACACTTCACAATTTCCCCTCATTATAGAAGGAGATTCTCTGATCTTTGCTAATTGAGGATCCGAAGTACTGTTAAACTCAACTAAGGTTGTTCCTGGTAAAAGATTTGTTACGATGGTAACAACGTCGGATGGTAGAGAGGAGGATTTTTCCTGTAAAAGGTTCATTGTATACTATTTAGTTTAATAAGTTAATAAAATAATTGTGTTCACCTTCCATAAAGGCCATTTAACATTGTCGACCTTAAAGGTTTGATTTAACTTTTGAACGATCGCTGTTACATTTGGTTTGACGAAAATATTTGATAACAACGGCAAATCTACCACGAGGTTGTCGTTGATTTGATAAGCCTGTACTTTTCCTAACTCTTCCGTTACCATTAAAAGCCCATTTTCAGTTTTATTCTTTACAACCTACAAAGAAAGCCATTAAACACCCAAATTATTCGCATTTATTCAAACAAACCTCCTTCCAATTCAATAATAGTTTTCCCAAGTCCATAACGTTCCAAGTATTTAAAGGTTTGAAGAAACCAGGTTCCCCAACATCTACTCCTTTCTTTTGGGTAAACAGTTTTTCATCTTCGAATTTGGGGTCGACAAGGAGGAGTGGGGCGTTCCTAATTCTAACACCGGAGGCTCCACTTTCTATGAACTTCTTCATAACGTCTGCAAATTCTTTCACAACAATTTCATTACGGAAGTTTAAGTGAGGTTTTAGTAGCGGTGCGTAGAAGTACTGGTTCCGTTTTGGAGAGAATATCCACGAAGAATTGTTGTTTAAGTATATCTGAAAGGGATTTCATTTTATTTATTAAATAACTGTCAATAATTTGTATCACTAACCCAATTATTGGGAGGTTGGGGGCTATTGCCAGTATATTTTGGCTGTTGCCAAATGTAATAATCTGAAAAGGATGTGTTGCCTCTTTCACTTTCATCAAACCATAGTTGTGTTGTAGAAGGATCTAAGTCTATGATGATTTTGACTCCACTATCTTTAGCTTTTTTAAATAGTTGTATAATATTATGTGATTCGTTAACGGGCAGATATGGGTCTTCATTGTACGATATAATCAATCCTAAAATTTATATATTGTAAGGGAAAAGTGTTCAAAATAAATTTTATTTGGCTATTGTACCTTTAATGTTGTTCGAAGATAACGATTTCATTTGTTCAATGGTTAATTCTTCTTTAATTTCAGACAGAGGACCTACTTGCCACCTATAAAATAATTAGTGTAATTGATTACATACATTCATATATAATTACATTAAAATAATAATACACATCGCGCTTTGTTGGGGCTTTTTTAATATAATTTAAGGGATTCTTACATATCAGGTTCATTATTCATTAGACTCACTGCAAACTTGTTCTACACAATATTTGCAAGGGATTTTAAACTATTTAACTAAATCTTCGTTTTAATAATAATTTTCATTCTTCATGAAATCTAATAACAGAAAAATCACTCTGAATATGAATCTGTCTTATAAATAATGTGTTACAACGGAATTCTTACCATGTTCTTGGCGGTGGAGGGTCACATTTGGGAGCGGCGTAGATGATCAAAATAGCTCCAACTAACATGGCAGCCCAAAGTAACCAGAAAGTGATGAAAAGAAACCAACGCAAGCGGACCCAAAATGGGTCATTGGCGAACTTCATCAGCTCCTCTTTAGACATACCTCCAAAAGGATTTTTCTGTTCCTCTATACATAAAATAATAAAACCAATTGTAACAAAAAATAAACGATATTCACAAAGTTGAAAAATTGTTATCTTAACTTTCTCACACTATTATAATAGCCCATTAGATTGGCAAATAATTGTTATACCATGTTGTTTTTGAGTTAAATCTGGATTAATGTTTTAGTTAAATCAATATTCAGTTGAAACTGATGAAATATATCATATTTTGGTAACAAGACATGGATGATTGTGAATTATTAGATTGTCACATTTACTGTTAACATATGTACATTTCATTCTAACATACCCCATATATAATTAAATATTGTATTTATTGTTTCAAAACTTTAATTGTGACCCAAAAATTGCTTACCATTTGGAGGCAAGTTTGAAATTTCAATATTTTCCATTATTCAATTGTTAAAATTAACTAGAATATAACCAAAGGACAGTAAAGTGAGTTCAATAGATTCAATTCATTGTCAGCAGTGTTTTATATTTATAAACAATCTTTTGTTGTTTAAATTAAATATAAACAAACCTTTGTTATAAATACTTTTATATCTATTCAACTACATTGTTCACAGAAGATAATAGTTCACAAGAATAGTTGTTATGATAATAGTATCTGTTTATTTAATAACAATCAGTTAAAAATACACATTCAAATAGTAATTATTATTTAGTCTAATAGTTAAATAGTTATTCTTATACACAGAATAATAAGAATTAATTAAATAAATAATAAATGTTTATTAAAAAAACATAGTAGTAGTTAAACCATAAAAGAAAGAAATAGGTAAGCGACGAACCTACTTTATTAAAAAAAATGTAAAACAATTAAAAGCTTGAAGATGTAACTGAACTATTTTGATATAATTAATAAGACTGTAGATAAAACTTACCGTTGTCAAGTTTGGCATCGCCGTTTTTCTCACTCATGACAATCTTAACATCCTTCAGAGCGATATCTGAATTTGCAGAAACTTTGCTGTCTTCTTTGGGCAGCATCTTTTCATCTGCACCGTCAGACTCTTTGAATTTAGACGTGCTCTCAGTTTTAATCTGGGACCCTCCATCTTCTGAATAAGGATATAGTGATTACTTGAAAGATGAGACTGATTTTTAAGATAATTTACGTACCTTCCATTTTTTTTTCTGGCCAAGGCTTATATTGCTGCAGCGGCGAGTCTGCACCATCCGAATTTGTTCCATTCATTTTTTTATACTTTAATCGTTGTAATTACAGCTTAAGCTAATCTGGTATTTCCTGTGACCTTAATCGAGGCTCCTTAAGATTTTTGTTCACTCCCCAAGTTTTAAGTAATCGATACTATTCTTTGCCAGGTTTTAAAGAAAATGATGCAAGAGGTGAATAGTTTGCAACCGATTTGTTAGGGGGTGACGGACTCGTGGAACCACAATCGTAGAATAGCATTGATTACTTTTAAAAGCGAGGGTTTTATCAAAAAAAATTCAATACTTACCACTTTTGAAAAATATGGACCAAGATTCATTTACATATAATTGTTGCTGGTGGCATGCGATGTAAATTTTCTACTTTTTCCACTCACCCCTATCCATTTTTTTCTTCTATTAGCTGGCCCATATATATGTAGGTTGTTCAGACACTAAAATATTTATTTGTTCTATTTTTTAATGAATGTATTCATTGAATCAAATTGATACAAGATATTGATATCTATCTATTCATTTCAAAAGTTATACTTATACATTTATTTAAGTTTGCCCAATTATAAATTGCCATTCAGGACAGGACTAGGACTGTTATCACATAGAGGTTTTAAAAGTAAGAAAAATAATTTCTTAAGTTGCTTTAAAGGCGAATAAAAATAAAAAAGATATTTTAAGATTTTATTCAACCAAATGAAACTTACAAATCAACAAGTATGTGGCAGTATAAATTATTAACAATTAAATGTATTATAAAAAAATGTCATAAATATTAGATATAATATAAATAAACAAAGGCTAAAACAGCGATATACAAGGACTTTTAAGGTAACCTAAATATTTTTATAAAAATATACATGGTCCCATGAGTATATTAAAATTTTTTTGGAAGTAAGAAAATGGAAGATTGAAAATAAAGTCTTTGGCAATTTTTTATACAATCCATTAAAAAAATTAATTA
This sequence comes from Hermaeophaga mercurialis, assembly GCA_951812935.1. Taxonomy (NCBI): domain Eukaryota; kingdom Metazoa; phylum Arthropoda; class Insecta; order Coleoptera; family Chrysomelidae; genus Hermaeophaga; species Hermaeophaga mercurialis. Next base: position 1,021,026 of record OX638359.1, read on the forward strand.
ATCTATGTTTTTTAATTAGATTATTTCTAGGAAAAAATAAATTATCGCAGTCTGATCTTAGCTCAGTACATCCAAATTTATTTATAAGTACGAAATTAAAATATGTTATCTTTGCATAGTAACAACATAAATTAGTGCCACCCCAAATTCTAGAACCATGCGCATAAAACTTTAAAGACATATAGAAATTACCAATCACTTTTTAATAAACCAATTTGCTTATTTTTCACGAATTTAACGCAATTTGCTATCAACAAACACTGGTTTGAGCTTATCAACCCGGCACAACAGACCATATTAATTAATTTCATATTTAATTTTTAGTTTTGATAAATATATCATTTTTAATACTTAACACTATTATTTACGAAAAAATATTTGAAAACAATTATTATGCATTTGCCTATGGATTTTTGACATTTTTCAACCTTTAACTGTAATATATATAACTTTATACCTAAATTAATTTAAATATTTGCAGTTATATAAAACCCTGACCCATGAAAATAGGCGACACAGCTTAGATTTTTGATATTGAATTGGTTGCAAGACAAAAAGTGATATTCACACCTCAATTGCATGGCCAAACCAACTCGTCTTTAAAAAGTTATATACAAAAAATTGAAGTTTTATATAATATGGTCCATATTAATTGAAAAAAAAATCACACAGTATTAACCTACGGATTTATAAAATTTATACAATATAAAAATATTTTCCCCTGAGCTTGATAAAGCTTTTTACTAGTTACAATTAGTAAATAGTCCATCCAAATGTATCATCTTGTAAATGTGAAAAAAATAACTTCCACTTAGAGAAATTTAAATGGGACTTCTAGCACTTTTTTTAATGTTGTTAAAACTATTGATAATTTAACGTAAGCGATTTGTATGTATTATGAATGGATGTGATATATAAAATATTTGAGTTGCTTTTGGAGGGTTATTAAACAAATTAAGTACTACAGAAAAGATTTGTTGATCTGTCTTGAAAGAGTTCCAGCAAGAGTGTTAAGAAACCCCTTTTTCTATATAAACTGCTTGGTGTATTTTTGACAATAATGTCACTAAGTCAATCTATTTACTGTCACTATCATCAAATCCACCCGCAGAATACAAATACAATGTCAAATATTCCCGATGAATTGTCAATGAAATAAATTCCCTCTCGGCCAAGCAAGAAATGTAGTTACTCTTATTAAAATTAATTAAATGTATCTTGCAAACCAACTAATCTTTACTTCTAAAATTCTTGAAAATATAAATTTATAGTCGATTTCAAAATAAGGCAAAAGGAGCAATAAACATTTCATAATTTATTGAATAATTAAAGTTTACTTAGCCTTTTCTCTCAAACGTATTCTCCCCATAAAAAACGATATTTTTGACACAATTTTTAGTATCGGAGCAGCCAAAAAAAAATTCAGCCGCCGTTATTTTTGCTTTTTAAAATCTGTTACAGACTTTTGGATATTTTTTCTATCTTTAAAATTTTCCGAATAAGAGGTGTGCGTTTCTTTGGAATCATTTTGTTCCACTGAATTATCTTTCCTAGGTTTAACCTGATCGGAAAGTTTGCTATCCTCAGACTTACTAGATATTGTACTATCACTTCTGTGCCTATAAGACACGTCTGAACTTAACCTTCCAGGATCTTGTATTCTTGTGTTTCTGTTATTATCGAAATTCGGTTCCTGAATTCGTGTCCTTGTAGGCGATCTAGTGATTTTCATAATTCTATCCCAAAATTCCAAGTAAGTATCCTTTAAAAATTCAATGATATTTGCTGCTATTTCGCTTGGAGTTTCGTATGCATTTGGAACGATACCGTCAACGTGAGACTCGAAATAGGAAAATAATGGAAACCAAACTTTTGTACGTGTCGAATCTCTCTGCATTAAGGCTTGATTGTTGGAGAGCGTGTGATAGTACAAGAACAATCGGCTCGTAATGTAAAATGCTACGAAGACGTCTATGGAGTAATGTTCATGTGCGGCGAGTATGAAAAAGATGCCGAACATATTGAGCATCCAGGAAATTGTATGTACATAGTAAATATGTCTTGGGGTATCTAAAATAAATTAATTTCAACTTATAAAACATATCAAGCACATTTTTTTGGGTAAAGTAATCAAGTTAAAATAACCAAATTTGTAGAAAATAATATTACATATTTGTTTAAATTACTATAATGGATCTATAGTAGTAGGTATTACCTTGCAAATGGAACTTGAAAGTAATTATTCCTGATGGGTGCTATTACCAGTTATTTGTACCGATTTTATTGGAATAAAATTTACTAGTTTACTTGGTCATTTCAAAAGAAATATATTTGTAAAGAGTAACTTGTAAGTTGTATTTACTAAGAGTAAATAAACTTTAAAGTAAGAATAACATATAACTTTTACTATTAAATGAAATTTCACTGCATTTTTGAAATAAATTGGCAGTATAATAATTATTTTAAACGGATTTGTGCAAAGACTTGTACCAGAAAGGTTTAAAAGCATTATTTTCAAATGCAAAGATCAGTTATTTTACCATACAGAAAGCGAAAGTCTTTCTCAATTTTTATTTAATTCCATATTGATTAAATAAAGTGATTTTTCCTAGAAATGTTTTCTACAGGTAGAAGAATTATTAACATTATTTGATTTTTATACTATTTCTCGCTTTTCATTTTTATTAATTAAATCATTATTATTATTATTATTATTAAGTAGTCTTCTTAGGTAATTTATAAGATCTGGAAATTATCTCTTATTAGAGACTGTTTTAATTACTATACTTACATTCAGTAATGAAGAAATTAAGCATGGTTAGTGCAACTGTGTGTCCACTAAACATATAATCTCCACATGTTCTGACGCCTCTTATGGACAGACCAGCGCCTCTCCAAATTATAAACGCTTGGGACAATCTCCTTGCTAAATCTGCAAAGAGGGAGTGCCCTTGGGTTGTGTAAAACCTCGGCTGACACTGAAGATGGGCTCCTGGGACACTCAAGGACGTGATAAGCATTGTTACACATCTCAGAAGGAAAACTGTTCCAGAAAGGGCAAAAAATCTACGCATTAAAATAAACCTAAAAATTTTGGTAAATTAGTTTTTCTTAATAAATATGAAAAAATAAGTATAATTTAACTTTTCATATTTATATAGTTTCCACAAAGTAAGAAACAATTCATTTAGTTTTTCTTAATTTAATGCTTAAATGTGTATGTACCTATGTTTGTGAAAAAGTAGTACTATCAACCACACAGTGAATAGGAAGGTCCCGGTAATCTCGCACATATCAAAAGCCCACGGTATTAAGGGAACATTGTCTAAAAATATATCTGGAAGAGGTGGATACTTTTGCATATCAGGTACTCTATCGTGAACTATGACCATAACAAAAGCTGTTATCCATGTCACTGCAACAACATACATAAATGCTAAAAAAGCTTTTCTTTTTTCTGGTGGGTACAAAGGCTTGCCATCTTCCGATATTGGTGGTGAAATTCTTTCAGATTCACCATATTCACTTTCTACTTTGTTGTATTTATGTTGCGAGTATAAATGTTGTTGCTCAAACACACCCATGTTTAGAAGGAATTGTTGGTTTTCCCTTTGCAACCGCTTGCAAAAGACATAAAGGCACTTTCTATCTCTTAACGTTAATTTGTTTATAGGTTCAGTTTGAAAATCAGTTTCATTTAGTACTAAGATACACTTTCCATCCATTTCATTTTCATCACACAATACCTGCAGGGCTCGGTCGGTCAAACCTTCCCTTTTTAAAAAAAATTTTACATCCTGGAGCGACCACTCCATAACTGTTTCACCACTCTCTGGGACAGACATTATATAAATAGTAATTTTGGAGCTTTTTATATGTAGTACAAAGGTTCACGTATTACTCATTTTAATTGTTACTGATAAACATTCGCTTTGTTTCTCCTAATTGGAACTTGCCACTTCCACGATTCTGCATATTTGTGATCACTCCACAAGTACATAACCTATCCCAAACCATTTACAGTTGTCAAATAATGTGACATTGACATTTAAAATTCATTATGATTAGACTTACGTTTATAATAACATTTATAATTTTTCGAACACCTAGAAGATTAAAACAAATATATATTTTGGTACCTTCTATAGGCTTAAAATCTCAGAACGCACGACTTAATAAGCGCAATAAATCGAAGGTAAAAAAGAAGAATATAAAAAGAAGAAAAATAGGTTATGTTGTTACAGTTAACTTGTGAATACAGCAAAAACAAATTCACACTAAATATCTTAATAATTCTTTGAAGATGTCTTCGGATACAGGCTCAGATAACGACACAGACCGAAGTATCAGTCCGAATCGAGGACCTGCTCCTACACCTGGTCATGGTTTAGATAGGTCACTTTCAAATTCACCAGTTTACGATAAATCTAGAGATGTAAGTCAATCACGAGATTCTAGAAGCAGGTCTAGATCTGGAACTCCGGTATCAGGTTCACCGAAATCGCAACGGTCTGGGTCTGGTGATTCCAGATCTGGGTCTCCTGCTTCTAGGCGATCCGGTTCTCAAGTTTCCAGAAGATCAGGCTCTCATGTTTCCAGAAAATCAGATTCACAAGCTTCCGGAAGGCCGGCTTCAGGAGCGTCAAATAGATCTGAATCGGGATCTAGGGATTCAAATAGGTCAAGATCAAGTTCCAGTGCTTCAAAGAGGTCGAGATCAGCGGGATCAAACAAGTCTGCTGGTGAGTAAAATTTATAAATCTATAATTATTATTTTGGTCTTATAGTCAACTTTTTAATAGACACCTGGTATATCGTCACCCTAAGCAAATAACCTCTGAACTCCACTTTCAGTGTTTTCAAGAAATGTGGAAAAAAACTGCCTCATTTCATTGCCTTCAGTTGTAACAATCAGAAATTTTACTTTGTTTTTTTAATAAAAGGTAGTAAAGATTCTGGGTTGGAGGTTGTCGAGAATTGTGAGTTTATGTTCTAACCAATAGAAGGCACTAAAAGTCAAATTGAATCTGATTTGGACTAACAAGGTTTTCTGATTTGGGTGACGATATGTTAACAATAACTTTCTTAATTTCACTAAAAATATACTCTATTCTTTAAGGTTCTGTGAAATCTAGATCAAGGAGTGGTTCACCAGCTTCTAAAAAGTCGCCAAACAATCGTCGTTCTGGCTCAGCAGTATCAAAAAGATCAACATCTGGTGAATCCAGAAGATCTGCTTCAGGGTCTCACAAATCAAGATCACGATCAGGCTCTCATGTTTCTAACAGATCAAGATCTGGCAGCAACGCTTCTAAGCGATCCAGGTCTCCTTCCAATGTTTCTAAAAGGTCCAGATCTAGTTCCAATGCATCAAAAAGATCGAGATCTGGATCGCGAGATACCAGAAGGTCGAGATCACGTTCAGGATCTAGAAGATCAAAATCAGGATCACCAAATTCTAGACACGATAGTAAATCGCCATCTAGGTAATAATTTTAATAATGTATGGTAGCGAGAAGTTAATAATTATTTTTGAATGTAGATCACAGGTTGATCGCAGTGGTTCTAATAGTCCTAATTTACAAATTGATGAAGGCGTTGAAGAGCGAGAAAAAAGACAAAGAGATAGTTCTGAGGAACCAGTAACGGTAAAGAAAAAAAAGGTAATGGTTTCTGATAGCGAAGATGAAGGGGGTGGAGAAAAAGAAAAAGGTTAGTTTGTATTTCAGGGTTGAAAATCTACATCTTATGGCTATATGTTCTGTAATAGAACATGTTGTAAAGAATTTAGATATCGACAAAAAGTGTATGCAAGTGCTTCTAGACCTAGCAAAGGCATTTGATACTGTTAACCATCAAAAGCTTATTGATATCTTGGAGCATAATGGTATTTGATGAGTTGTGTTAAGTATATTCCTAAGTTATCTGTCAAAGTAAATGGAGTGATTAGTGATGTTAATATAGTAAGAGTTGGAGTACCGCAGGGCAGAGTCCTTGGTCTTGTTTTGTTATTGATATACATAAATTCCCTTCTTTCATTAAATACAATGTCCTAATTAGTATCATACGCTGATGATACAGTTGTCATTTTTACTGATCTTGCAAAATTACATGGAGAACATTATAAACTGCTTGAATTTTTATCAGCTTTTACTGAATGTCACTAAAGCCCACTATATAGCTTTTTCTGCTAAGGAGGTGACCAGACCTGGTTTTGCTCCATAAAAGTAGGTGGAGGAACGGGCCCAAACATAGATGTATACAAAATCAAGGAAGTAAAGAGGTACTTGGGTATCATTATTGACCAACAATGGCATATTGATTGAATCAAAGTCATATTGATTATTTAACTAAGAAAGTGAGAAAACTCTTATACAAATTCTACTAATTGAGAGAATTCCTTCCGATTAAATTTTTTATATTAACTTATAAATTACTAGTTGAATCAATATTTTGTTATGGCATTTTGGTGTGGGGAGGAGCATATAATAATGCTAGATACAAATTAAGTATAATACAAAATTATATACATACAAAGAATCATTTATAAGAAAAATAGGTTATACCACACCACCTTACTTTATTTAGATAACGTAAGCAATATTAGGTCTCTTCACTTGCATAGACTGTGTATACATACATATAAAAAGCAATGCCCTATTACATTCATTTAGTTTACTGCACTCGCTTTAGGACGAATCAACTTTTAAGCATACCTAAATGTAATAAAAATATCAGTCACATGTCTCTAATATACACATTACTTAAAACTTACAATATCCTGCCTGTAAGTATAAGAAGTATTGATAATTATAAACAGTTCTCACGACTTTCCAGACCTTACATATTCCATAACTATCATCAGTTCTTAATCATGTTCAACTACTCGTAAATTCTTTTAACTCTCACGTTATCTTTATTTCTTTTTATTATTATTTATTATTTTTTAATATTATACCTTTTATTAGGCTAACTAAATGATGCAACTAACTATGGAGCTAACTATATATTTGGCAATCAATTGTTTAATATAGAGCACTGCACAAGTGTTAAGTCACTTTAGTGCCTTTATTTGATTTTTCTGTTCATCCTTTTGTTTTTGCTGCTAGTTTTGAATTTTGAGAATTGACGCTTATCTTATGTTTTAAATTTTAATGATCTTAATATTTAAGGTACATTTTTTGTAATGGCTTTTTTGTATTTATCATGTTTTTCTGATGTATGGAGAAATGTCAAATAAATGTCTTTAAATATGTAGTACCCTATTAAAATACGTTAGTCAAATGTTGATTCATTGTTTTGTAGTGGATGCTGCGGATATTTTTGGTGATGCCGATGACATTAGCAGTGAAGAAGAAAAAGATGATAAAGCGGATTTAGATAAAGAAAGAGATGGACGGAGATCTCGGTCAGATGATGGAAGGCGTTCTAGGTCTAGATCAAGGTCAAGATCTAGGTCTAGATCTGGAGATGAAGGCGAACAAAGACCAGTAATTGCAGATGTAAGTTAATGACTTTTATACAAATATCCATATTATATATATCATTTATAGGATGAAGATAAGGAAAATGAACCAGAACCAATACCAGAGACAAGGATCGATGTAGAAGTTCCAAAAATTAGTTGTGATCTAGGCAGGGATATACATTTTGTTAAATTGCCTAATTTCTTGTCAGTGGAAACTAGACCTTTTGATCCTGAAACATATGAGGATGAAATAGACGAAGAAGAAACCTTAGATGAAGAAGGAAGAGCGAGGTTGAAACTGAAGGTGGAAAATACAATAAGATGGAGAGATATTATGGATGACGAAGGAAATATGAAAAAAGAATCAAATGCAAGAATGGTTCGGTGGTCTGATGGATCGTATAGTTTACATTTAGGATCGGAAATTTTTGATGTATATAAACAGCCTTTACAGGGCGACCACAATCATCTATTTATTCGCCAAGGTACAGGTTTACAAGGTCAAGCAGTATTCAGAACGAAACTGAGTTTCAGGCCTCACTCTACAGAGAGTTTCACCCACAGAAAGATGACTCTGTCTCTGGCAGATAGATCTACCAAAACGACGGGTATCAAGATCATGTCTCAAGTTGGAGTTGATCCTGATTTAGACAAGGCCACTAGGTTAAAGGTAGGGAGAAAAGCCTTCATTTTGTCGCGTATTTCGACTTTTTGATTTTAGAAAGAGGAAGAAAAATTGAGGCACACGGCGGCGAAACAAAAAACTACAAGGAAAAAGACTGATAATGTTGCCAGGTCGCATGTGAGTAGTTTTACTAGGGAGGAAGAGGGAAGTGACGATGAGGGAGCAATTTCATTAAATGCCATTAAAAACAAATATAAAGGAGGAAATGTCCCTAAAGGTAATGGCTTTGGTAATATTAAACGGAAAGTTTATTTTTTTTTTGTAGGTGGGGCTATTTATTCTTCTGATGAGGAGGGTTCAGACATTGAAAACAGTAGGACAAAGAAGAAAGGAAAATTGGGAAATGCTCTAAAAGATTCTGACGAGGAGGAAGAAGAAAACAGTGAAAGTGAATAGAAATATTTTTAATTATAAGATTTAAATTTATACTAAATATTTAATTTTATTTAACATAACTTTTTAATAAAGTAATTGAGGCTTTACTGATTTTTTATTTCAATCTATTTAGTATCATTAAATATTGGTTGATATATTTACATCATTTAAAGTAAGCAAAAACTTGTACTTAACAGTAGATATTTATTCTATAAAATTATTATACAACAATAAATATGGTTCTTAATCTTCGCCGGCGGGCATTGCATCCTCTAATCTTCTTATAAACTTGACCCTTATTTCGGTATTTTGGTCTCCCTTCAGTTGGTCCTGTAAAAGAAGTTTGTTTAATGCTGATGTTTTAATTTATAGATTAGTTAAATTCTACATAAATTATCCTATATTTCAAATACAATTTTGCAAATTTCACGAAAGTTCCTTGTAAATTCTGCATCACTCTGTATTGCTAGAAAGACAGTTTTCAAATACATTTCATTTATAAGTTTTGTATTCACCATGTAATTTTCTAACCGGGAAAAATAATCTATTGTCAATTCAATTTGATGAATTAATACTTAAATTATCCTGTCTAATTACATTAATTTTTCAAATTAAACAAGACTTCATTTAAATTTTTGCATAAATCACCTTTTGTGAAAAATGAGCGGCATTCTAACAACTTGATTTATAAATTTTGTATACACCCTGTACCTTTTTAACTGGAAGAATCAGCTATTTTATAAAATATTACTTAACTTGTTCTGCATCATTCGAATCTTTAAATTAATTTCAGGAAACTTCATTTAAATTTTGTATTAATCATGTAATTTCTTAACAGGAAGAACCATGTATTTTCTTTTTTATGAAATAAGTTTTAATTAAATTGTTCTAATTTTTCAAAATTTCACGAAACTTCATTTAAATTCTGAATCAATCACCCTATAGACGGCATTATAACACATTTTTATTTACAAGTTTTGTATTTACCTTGTAACTTTCTAACCCCAAAGACAATTATTTTTATGAAATATTAAATTCTCCTGTGGCCTTCTAACCAGTAAAATAAATATTCAAATATGTCAAAAGTTTTTTAAATTCTGCAACAATCACCCTCACATTTTAATTAATAAATTTTATATTGACTCTTAACTTTCTGTAAAAATTAATAAAATATTATATTCTCTCTAAATTAATCTAAAACATAAAAAACAATTTTTTTAATAGTACAAAAAACACCCTCTAGATGCCCTTCTAAGGTCCTTCCATTATTGTCGCCAATAAAAAAAGCGCATCCGACAAGTTTTCCGCTGAAAAAAATTTATGCCAATGGGAATATCGAAAACTAACTTAAGTGGATCTAAGGTAGCTGTGAAATACAAAATGAGACGGAGCCGCCCGCCATTATGATACGCGGTCAATTTCAGATTATAAAAATAGTTATAAGGTTTTTATTAAGTTAGTTCTCGAAAAAGTTTCTAAAATGTGACTTTAGTTTATGGTTAGTGTTAAGTTTTATTTAGATATTATTTCCGATTGGTAAGGTGAATTTCTATTTCATAGATAAATATTTATAGTGATTTATACTTTCGGATTTTACAAACAATTGTGATTTATAATGTGCTTATTATGAATATCGATAAAGTACTTGGCCTTAATAACATTTATCAATTTCTTAAAATTTATTAATATCAAAATCCAGAAATTCTAATATCGAAATATTTATTTTTTCAAGTTTTTTAAGTTTCTGTACTTAATACATAGTTATTTTCAGATAAAAGTATTTACGTTAAGTAACTGCTAAAGGAATTATTTTTGAAAAAAATACAACAATACCAATTTACCAATTAAGATTTTTCCCATTTTTGCCGCCGTTTTTCTGCCAGGACATTTTAATAAAAGTATTTCTTGGGCTGTATTAGTGTCTCATCATTTTTTAATATTTTTTATTGATTACAAATATAAATTAATTTTTAAAATATGACAATACTCAAGTGCACTGCAATAAATACAGGGTGCGTCGTCACTACTGGGACTACTTGGACTAAAATTGATGAAAAAGTGAATTTTTTTCGCGTTTGGTAGTAATTTCACAATATATTTTACAATAGTTATTAAACTTAGCACAAAGATATAACTTTAGACAATTATCAAATGTAATGTAATATCACACATATTCAGTACAGTAATACTTGTCCCAAAAAATGCCGTTCCCTTATAAATATCTTTCTTTTGCTAAAAAGTTTTTTTCAGTATATTTATTTATTAAGTAAAATATCAAAAACTTGTCTTTTTCAAGGACAAAATTCATGGTTTTTTAATAGAACACTGTATATTTTAGAAAATCCACAAACTTTTTGTACAATTTCGAAATCAGTTGAACTACAATTATTTTAAAATGGGTAAAAATGGGCGAAGTCATTTAAAAAAATATTCTAATGAAATCAATACAGGACTAAAATAAAATGGTTAGCTTTTTATAAGTAACATAATAATAAAAATTCCAGGCACTTACTCTTTGAGTAATAATTAGTTCGTTTTTGAATTTAGAGTTACCAATTATTTGAAAGAAAAAAATTAAATAGTACATCAAACTATGGAAACATTGATTTTCAACTGATGAAAACAAAAAATTGTTCTAAAGTTATCCAGACACAGAAACCCTATAGTATGTCACTAGAAAAAAATATTATTTAAATCAGAATTTGACTTGTTTATTCACAAAATTTTGCACTAACTTTAAAAAAAAAAGCACTGGTAGTTTATTCATTACAAAGTAAAAGAATAAGCGATAGATTATTAACGCTTAAATTTCTGTAAATTCAGTAAATGATCACATAAGTAAACTTAATTTTTATTTTGGTTGTAAAAATCGCCATCAAAAAAAATGAGATAGATATATTTTCAAATTTTGTAATATACCCTATACTATTTAGCATTATTATATCTATGTTCCTAATTTTGTATTTTGAACCTAAATAAAGTTCATTTATAATACATTATTAGCTATCGAGCATTGTCAGTCAAATATATCTAGACACACTGTAGTGTTGAAATTAGACCATTTTTTGTCACTATAAACATAAATATTTGGAAAATCTATATTCAAATATAGAAAAAATAGCAATTTTCCATTTTCTCTTCATGCTGTCAACAACATAAATTCTCTTTTTTTTCGTTTGAAGTAATTCGCTAAAAAAATTAAAATCTATTTTATTTTTCAGATCGTTCTTTTCAAAAAGTCTCATCGGTATCGGCAGAAAATAAAGTACAAAGAATAAATGGAGTCATACTGTATAATTTCTGAAACAATAAAGTCAAGCTACGTTTTATAAATATTAGTATATTAAAACATTAAATTCGATTTTAATTGATCGTTTTTTTATATTAAGTTTATATTATGTAGTTGGACTGAGGCTGTGGCAGTACTGGCTCGATATTCTATATAAATTGAGAGTCTGTATGAAACTGTAAAGTATGATGGGATGTATTTTGGTAAGAAAGAATGTTTTCGAAACGCGATAATTCGGGAGTGAATTGAACAAATATGGATTATGGACAGAAGGAGAATGGTAGGAAGAAGATCCTGAAATAAAGTCAATAGGCGAGTTTTTCTCAACATTATAAGGACCAACATGTTATACTTTGACACAGGTAAAATTTTATCCCCACATGGATCTTAATCTAATAAACGCTAGGATAAATAATATTTAAGTTATGGTAATTTCGAAATAAAAAAACTAATATATCTAATAGAATAGATACTGTTAAAAATATAATAAAATCTGAAAGGTAACTATATAACAAATATCGAAGAATTATCATAGTATTTACTAGATATTTGATATGTTTTTAGTAGAATGTCCTCCCAATATCTGTAGATTTATTCTCTATGTTGATTTCAACTCGATTTAATACATAACAATGATATAAAAATGTTATCACAAAGAAAAATTGTTGTTTTGTATTCATTTACTATTAGCCCCAAAGGCAACAAATTTCCGATCATATCAACGAAGCTGTTTAGTCCCACCGCCTGTGATACTTTCTGTAAAAATAGTGGAGTTCAATCTAATCCAGAATTTAATAATAATAAAGAATGTCATTATTTCATCATTTTATCTTACAAAAATAAACCAATATGAAATAAAAGTACCACTATAATAAAACAAAAAAAAAATCTATATAGGTACCTGCACAATCCAACTTTGGACATCTAATTGTACCATTTCGAGGGCCCCTCTGATAGCGCCACAAATAATATTGCAATATTTTAACGATTTTATATCATCCGGAAGTTCTACCAGTTCTGTTAATGGATTGGTGTCCAAGATGAATGAAAATTCATCTCCAGAGGGGCTCCAATTTGTCACGTTCGGTTGGATTCCTAAATACATTTTAAAACCGTTTTGAATTTTATCCGCGGTATCTTTTAAATCGAGGCATCTTCCCGTATTTGTTTTCGCTAAAAAGTCTTCGATAAGCCTTATTCCCATATTGTACCCTATTCTTTCCAGTTGCTTGGAAACGTCGTCGACGTTATCCATGTCTTTGATCATTTGAGCGACCAGGGCCCCATAAGTCAATGTTACTAATTCAGAGTTCTAAAAAAACATCACAAACGAAAATTATAGAGGAATAAATAGTTCTAAATTAATTGTTTCAACTCTTGCTTTATGGAAATTATTCATAATAAATATGGAAAGATAAATAATACTTATTTTCAGATTAGAATATATATTAAAAAGCTTTGGAAAACTGTGGAAATTCAAGGCAAGTATTATTTATCTTTCTACATTTATAATAAACAGTATATTTTAAATGTTTTACATACAACTTTCTTTACATCGAACCGTGTCGATGATCGAGACATGGTTGAAACTGGTTAATTAATCACTTAAGTTTGGAAAAATTGTTTATTTAGATAATGTAAACCGCATATGAAAATAATTTTGCTTGGAAATACAGCTCAAATTGTTGTCCACCACCTCTCTTCTTATTTTTTAACTGTCATGATTCTTCTTTTTCTTCTAAATGTCGTTGTCAATATTCAACAATCAAAAAGCTAACAATTGCGCTTTACAAATGTAATATTGGTTGTCTACCTTCGACTCTTAAGATATTTAAAAATTTATTGATTTAATGTAAGTAATGTGGTTGCTTATTTCGTACTAACAGAATAACGGTTGAAAAATGAATTTTTATATATAAGAAGCTTTATGGAATTATTGAAAATGGTTCATTTAATAAAAAAAAATACATATATAAAAATACCAATTAAAACTCCCAGTGTGAATAATATTTAAATTTAGTTTATAAACATTTTTATTATATTCTAACAGCTGATAAATTTGAAAATTGTCATGAATTTTGTTGATTTTTTTCATACTTGTTCTAACCGGAATATTTATTTAGCTTTTCTTCTCTTTTAGTACTTAGATCAATATTTTTAAAAATCGTAAAGCAAGATTTCCTCTATACATATATCATCTAAACCCATTTTAAGTCTGTTATGTATATACGAGTATTTATTTATCGAATTTTCATTTAGTTCAGTTGATTTTAAGTTCTGAAAGAAAGTGTAACAATGAAAAAAGCACAGAAACGGTGGGGTTGACCCCTCCGGGAAAGTTAGTTTCCAATCTTTCTTGTTTAACTCATCGACTTTATCATGAACTTTCGAGTAGCCAATGACGAGGAGAAGATTAGAAGAAAATCGCTAAACGCGATTATTCCGGCAAGTTAAGTCACAAAGGAAAACGCGCGCTCTGCCGTGGGACGAAACTAGATCCTATTTCGGTAAATTATTCACCCATAGGAATTCGAATATACGAGAAGTTTAGAATACTTAAGGTTCCCTTACGGTGCGATTGCATTTACTCAATAAGTCACTCATCTAATATCAAAGAATTTTTCCCCTTAGCATAAACAAATTTGTGTTTTCGAAATGCAAAATCGGCTTTTGATGACTGACGATAACGCTTTTATAAACATCATTTTATGAAGTTCCTTCATCAAATTTTTCAAATATGTAATGTAACTCGAAATTTAAAACATTCCTCGATTTTAAATTAAATGTCATCTTGTGATTGTCCTCGGCATATGTAAAAAAAAGTAAGTAAGAATTAACAAAAAATTAATATATTTTAAGTTCAGAAAATCACATCATGTAAGCCAAAATGTTCAAAACTCGTTTTCACAAATATTCTCGAAAACGTTGAGAATTAACTGAAATGTCCAAGATACCATAAAGAGTACTTAATACGATAAATTGACATTAAATATTTGTAGTGAAGTATTACTCAAGTCTAGTGCACATGATAAAAGACGGTTGTATTAAATTCACGTTAATCTGTAATTTAAGTTTTAGGTTATTAAAAGCAACTATAAAGTTTTCTTGCAAATAAAATTAGTTAATTCTCGACGGGTGTTACAGTCTAATTGAAAATATTTTAATAAAAATTAAATCGCTTTCATTTTAATAGTAAATCAAAATATGTTTGTAAAACAAGACATTTTGAAGTTACATACCTGTTGTAATAAATCTTGACAAACAGTATTTAAAAACATGTTCAAAAAATTTGTAAATTCAAATAGATTTATAATATTTACAAAAAAATAAGAGCTTAATTGATAAAACACCCTGTATCTCTGTTACTATATAATGAAACACATAAATGGAGGTTTTTCGAATCGAACATTTCGAATAAGCCGCAGTCTAAATTTAGAATTTACATTAACCAGATAAATTTTTATTATTTCGGCTTCGTTCCATAATTGATATGCATTCAATTATCCATTTAGATTGGTACCGAGACCACAATAATTGTTCAAATTTCAATACATTGCATATTGTGATCGGTATCAATTATTTTCGTTGCTAAGTGCACTCTGTTACATGTTATACAAGAGGATTCAGACAAATCGCCAAAGTTGATATTACATTATTAAATAATTACATAAAAGAGTCTTAAAGAGTCACACATTTTTGTTGAAAGTTGAATAAGAAGCTGGAGATTTTCAAGGTTTTCCCCTTCTATATGCAGCTTCTTGTTTAGTATTGTAACCTCGTCATAAATTCTCCAAACCGAGGGATGTTGTCATGTTTTAAAGAGCCGAAAATTTGTTAATATTCCGAAAAAATAAGTAAATTGATATCCCAGTCATAAAGTACATAAAAGAACCTTAAAGAGTCTTATATTTGGACATAGTTTATTGAAAGGTGAACAAGAAGTTGGAGATTTTCAATGGTTTCCCTTCTATAAGCAGCTTGTAGTTAAGTATTGTAATCTTATCGTAAATTCTTCAAATCAAGGGATATTGTTCAGTTTTTAAAGGTAATATCTTGTCTGAGTCATACATTATATTACTATCGTAACGGATCAATAAAAACTTGGGACCAGGTAAGCAAAATTCGAATTGGAAGGAAAAGAAAATTTTTGAAAATAGTTGATGTTTCACCCTCGTCTGGAAGTATAGTCTCGTTATGCGATTTTCATCATATCAATGTTGTTTTTTGTAACTTAAAATGTACTAGTATTTTAGTAAATTAGTTGATAGAATCAAATTGGTTTATTAATGATCTCGGATAGGTTTAGTAATCGTTCAATACAAAAATTTAATTTAATTTTTCATTATTCATTTACTCGTTTTTTCTAATTTTTATGGTTACTTTTATCGTATTCCACGCCCTAATAAATAGTTAGAAACGTTCTGGTACCAATTTTGTTCATTAGTATTCTGTTGAATAATTAATCCAACATGTTTAATACCCGCTAACAAATCTATCGCAAGAACTACATACTTCGGCTCGGCATAAAACAATAAAATATTACACGTTGTGTCATACATACAACCACATATACAGAGTGGACCAAAAGTCTGGAAAGGGTTAATTATCTCGTAAATTGCTGGTCCGAATTCTACAAAATTTGGGATAAGCCTATTTTGGGATACGGAGATTCCAGATTTGATTTTTTCAATGTTGCTAGATTTGCCGTTTCTCTGATATTATTAGTCACTTTGGTTTTTTAAATACATCACCCTGTATATTCATTCATTTTTGGAATCTTCTCTTCAATACGAACTCAACCATATGTAACACTTATGATTTTATGTAGTCTAGAAGTTCTTAAATAAATAAAACAGAAGTCTGGCAACGGCTATTTGTTTCAATAATTTTTTTAATACAAACTATTTTCAACTACATTAAAACGTAACAATTGAAAGATTACAATAATTTTAAAATAATGATTACTTAATGAAGTGTTCAAAATGTGCTCGATTTGTGAGTTGACAGTACCCGAATCGATGGTAGAATTTGTCTACTACATTTCTCCATGATTGTATAGAAATTAATCGAGAATCATTTATAATTCGTTGCCTTAGTTCTGCAAGACTTGCTGATTTAGTTTCGTAAACTGAATTTTTCAAGTATCCCCAATAAAAATAATCTTTAGGATTGAAATCAGGTGAACGTGGAGGCCATTCAATACTACTTCGTCTACCAATCCATCCTCCGGGAAATATTTATTTTTTCAAGATTTTTAAGTTTCTGTACTTAATACATAGTTATTTTCAGATAAAAGTATTTACGTTAAGTAACTGCTAAAGGAATTATTTTTGAAAAAAATACAACAATACCTATTTACCAATTAAGATTTTTCCCATTTTTGCCGCCGTTTTTCTGCTAGGTTATTTTAATAAAAGTATTTCTTGCGCTGTATTAGTGTCTCATCATTTTTTAATATTTTTTATTGATTACAAATATAAATTAATTTTTAAAATATGACAATACTCAAGTGCACTGCAATAAATACAGGGTGCGTCGTCACTGCTGGGACTACTTGGACTAAAATTAATGAAAAAGTGAATTTTTTTCGCGTTTGGTAGTAATTTCACAATATATTTATCAATAGTTATTAAACTTGGCACAAAGATATAACTTTAGACAATTATCAAATGTAATGTAATATCAATATTAATGCACTTAACGATTAGCACAACTGATTAATAATTTAAATTACATATTCAGTACAGTAATACTGGTTGTCCCAAAAATTGCTGTTCCCTTATAAATATCTTTCTTTTGGTAAAAACTTTTTTTCAGTATATTTATTTATTAAGTAAAATATCATTTATAATTCGTTGCCTTAGTTCTGCAAGACTTGCTGATTTAGTTTCGTAAACTGAATTTTTCAAGTATCCCCAATAAAAATAATCTTTAGGATTGAAATCAGGTGAACGTGGAGGCCATTCAATACTACTTCGTCTACAAATCCATCGTCCGGGAAATATCTCATTTCAATAAAGCCGAACATTTACATCAAAATGAGCTGGAGCTCCATCTTGCTGAAACGATATCTGGCACTGATAATTTATTTAAGATCTTGTAGACTACATAAAATCATAAGTGTTACATATGGTTGAACTCGTATTGAAGAGAACATTCCAAAAATGACTGAATAACATCAGAGAATCGGCAAATCTAGTAACATTGCTAATCTGGAATTGTCGTATCCCAAATTTTGTAGAATTCGAATACCAGATAATTGGCCGTTTCCAGACTTTTGGTCCACTCTGAATAAATATGAAAACATACATTATACCTATTTGAATTTCCACAGTATTCCAAAGCTTTGTAAATTATATTCAATCAACCTAGGTTTCGCTGTTTTGACAAACACCAAGTAAAAGTTGAAACAATTAATTTAACCAACGCTATAGTTTCCCATTTATTACTACAATTTTTTGTAACGATAAAACGATCAGGGAATGCGCACACCATAATGAATTGAAAGTTTGGACACATCAAACATCCTTATCA